>JARHVA010003494.1:65000-680000 GCA_037957365.1 Torreya grandis | reverse complement strand
GATCAATTCATTTGGTATTGATGGTTGTGTGATCAAAAGAAAAAGATGGGTCTCAATGTCACTTGGACAATTTTTCAAGATCAGCTACAATTCACTATGGCAATAGTGTGACAGATAATTACTTCAGCCAACTGGCAAAATTGTGACAAACTAGCTCCGTCAGGGATTATATTCATCATTTTTAGAACCTATCCTTACGTGTGGAGACAATTTTTGATGCAAACTTGAATGACCTATTTTTGGGTGGACTCAAGGACCACATTCAACATGAGGTATGCATGTTTAATCCACTTAATATTTCTGAATCTATTATCCTAGCACATAGAGATGAGGAAAAATTCCTAGCCAACAAGAGACATCCATTCACTCCAAAGATCGTAGCATATCATCATCAGCATTTCCTCCACCTACTAGATTGACCCCTCAGCAAATTGAAG
The DNA here is from genome assembly GCA_037957365.1 of Torreya grandis. Taxonomy (NCBI): domain Eukaryota; kingdom Viridiplantae; phylum Streptophyta; class Pinopsida; order Cupressales; family Taxaceae; genus Torreya; species Torreya grandis. The sequence goes on along the minus strand of JARHVA010003494.1, from coordinate 679,563 downwards.
AAAAGCGTGTAAAAGGATTATGTTTTGGTTGTGATAGCAAGTGGAGTAAAGGACATAGATGTGCTGAGAAGAAGTTATTCTACATTGAGGGACCAAATGAAGATGAAGAAGCAGATGATGCCTCTAATGATGATGAGGAAGATATAAAGGAGGTACCTGAAGATTCCCACCCTACAATCTCTTGTCATGCACTTGCAGGTATTAGCACTCCACAAACTCTTAAGGTGGTGGGTTTCCTCAAGAAACAGAAGGTGACAGTGTTGATTGATTCAATGAGCACACATAACTTTATAAACCATAAGTTGGCCACTCAATTGAATTGTTTCATCTACCCAGCACCAAAATTTCAGGTAATGATTGCAGATGGTGGCACAATTAATTGTTCAGGCAAATGCCATAGTATTAAGCTTACTATGGGTGGGTACAATCTTGACTCTCCTATGTTTGTTATTCCCATGGGTAACACAAACATTGTTTTGGGAGTCTAATGGATCACAACCTTAGGTACCATTGAGATGAACTTCCAAGAACTATTCATGCGCTTTCATTCTGAAGGTAAGAAAATTGAATTACATGGATTACATGCAAAATCTCCACAGTTGGTTAGTTCACATCAGATGACCAAGATGCTAAAAAAGGGGGCAGATGGAATTATTGAATGATTATGCTCTATAGAAGTTCAACCCCCAAAGGTATCTACACATCCTGATCTGTAAATAATTCTCAAAGACCACTCATCTATTTTTGGGGCCATGCCAAAAGGACTACCACCAAAAAGAGAACATGATCATGCCATTCAACTAATTCCAGGTATTCAACCACCAAATATTAGAGCATATAGATATCCATATGCACAAAAGAGTGAAATTGAAAAGATGGTCCATGAGATGCTGGAGGCAGGGATCATCAAGCATAGCCAAAGTGCATATTCATCACCAGTGGTCATGGTGTGGAAGAAGGATGACACATGGAGGATGTGCCCCGATTATAGGGAACTCAACAAGTACACCATCAAATATAAGTTTCCTATTCCAGTAATTGATGATTTACTTGATGAATTGCATGGTGCTAATTATTTCACAAAATTAGATCTTCGCTCAGGGTACCATCAAATTAGAATCAAGGATGAAGGTGTTCATAAAACTGCTTTTAGAACACATGAGGGCCATTATGAGTTTTTGGTAATGCCCTTTGGTATTACAAATGCACCATCTACTTTTCAGAGTTTGATGAACACTATTTTTAGGCCTTTTTAAAGGAAGTTTGTGCTAGTTTTCTTTGATGACATATTGATTTATAGTCAGACATGGGAAGCACATTTGCAACATGTGAAACAAGTATTGATAGTTTTGGAGAAGCACCAACTTTATGCAAAACCATCTAAATGTGCTTTTGGAGTATAGGAGGTAGAGTACCTTGGTCACATTATTTCCCATGAAGGGGTCAAAGTTGATCCTCAGAAGATCAAAGCAATAATGGAATGGCCCATGCCAAAAACTCTCAAAAACCTTCGAGGTTTTCTTGGACTAATAGGTTACTATAGAAGATTTGTGAAAGGTTATGGTAGCATAGTAGCTCCACTCACTACATTGTTAAAGAAGGATGCTTTCCATTGGAATGATGATGCCACCAAAGCATTTGAGAAACTAAAAGTAGATATGTGCACCACTCTAGTTTTGGCTACTCCATACTTCTCACAAACATTCATTGTTGAATGTGATGCTTCTAGGTCTGGATTGGGGGCAGTACTAATGCAGGAAGGAAGACCCATTACATTTGAAAGTCATCAATTCAAAGGTAAGAATCTACAAAAACCTGTCTATGAAAAAGAAATGATGGCTATTCTTCATGCAATTAAACAATGGAGACCTTATCTAATGGGTAGACACTTTAAGGTGAAAATGGATCATGATAGTCTCAAATACTTTTTGGAGCAAAGATTATCATCTAAGGAACAACAAAAATGGGTAACCAAAATGTTGGGTTATGATTTTGAAATCATCTACAAGAAGGGTAAATATAATGTAGTAGGAGATGCATTATCTAGACGAGATGCATCCATAGAAGCATTACTTGGTGCAATGTCCATATTGCAAGCAGATTGGGTGGATGAAGCTAGGTTAGAATGGGAGCAAGACCAGGATACATAGGTTCTGATTTAGAATCTCTAGCAAGGTACTTTATCCTCTGACAAATTTGAATGGAAAGGTAATGTCCTATGGTATAAAGGTAGGTTATACTTGTGCAAAACTTCAAAGCTTAAGCATAAGCTTCTTGCAGAGTTGCATGCATCTCCACTTGGGGGACACTCAGGGTTCTTGAAAACTTATCATAGAATTAAGAAAGAATTATTTTAGAAAGGACTCAAGGGAGATGTACAAAAGTTTGTGGAAGAATGCATGATATGCCAACAGAATAAAGGTGAAATAGTTAAGACCCTAGGTTTGTTACAACCATTAGTAATTCCTAGTCAAAGGTGGGAGGAGGTTTCCATGGATTTCATCACTGGGTTGCCTTGTTTTAAAGGTAATAATGTTATTTTGGCCATTGTGGATAGGCTTACAAAATATGCCCATTTTTGTGCTCTCTCACACCCATTTTCAGCAAGTACCGTTGCAGCTATTTTTATGGAAGCAGTTCTCAAATTACATGGAACCCCAAAAATAATTGTAAGTGATCATGATCCTATTTTCACTAGTAATTTTTGGACTAAACTATTTTCTTGTTTGGGTACTCAGCTAGCTCATAGCTCATCTTACCACCCCCAATCTGATGGACAAACTGAAGTGGTTAACAAATGTTTAGAGGGGTATCTCCATTGTTTTGCATCAGATAAACAAGAACATTGGGTTAAATGGCTACCACTTGCAGAATGGTGGTATAACACATCTTTCCATATCTCTTCTAAAATGTCTCCATTTCTAGCACTATATGGTTACCATCCACCTTCCATCACTTCTTCATTAAAGGTGCACACCAAGGTTTGAGATGTGGAAGAGCACATTCAACATCAACAAGAGGTTTTGGCTAGTTTGAGAGAGAATTTAGCCTTGGCACAAAATAGGATGAAGCAACAAGCAGATCAACACTGAAATGAGCAAAAATTTGAGGTGGGTGACTGGGTATTTGTTCATTTGCAACCTTACAAGTAGATGTCCTTGAAGCAATAGAAAAAGGACAACAAACTTGCTCCAAAGTATTATGGCCCTTATCAGGTTCTACAAAAAATTGGAAGTGTGGCTTATAAGCTTGAGTTACCTCATCCATCTCACATACACCCAGTATTTCATGTTTCTTGTTTGAAGAAGGTCATTGGACAGAAAGTTTCTGCCCAGACAAAGCTTCCAAGACTAGATGAAGAAGGACGAGTCATTTTGGAACCAGAGAAGATCCTCCAAACACGTACTAAGTGGTTGAGAACCATAGAGATTAAGGAATATTTGATCAAGTGGAAAAACCAAAGTAGTGAAGATGTAACTTGGGAAGGTGAATAATTTCTGCAACATCCACAGTTGTTCAACGTTGAGGACAACATTGGTTTAAAGGGGAAGGGCATGCTACGCCCCTAACCTATCACATGCATGAGGATAGTATTAGCCGACTTATGGCTTACTTATCCCTCTTTGACATTATATTGTGGCCGACTTGTGGCTGACTTGTGGCTTTCTTTAGATTAGTAGGTCGGCCTATGGAGTAACCATGGCCTAGTTAGACTATATATAGGAGGTAGTGGGTAATCATTTATCATCATTGTGAATTCTATTGATATTGAAGCTTGTGGAGGTTGCCCCCTCGAAGTGGCTTATCTATTATCATATTTTTAGATATATTTTAGTCATATTTGGATATAATTCTACTGTTATACTGAATTCTTGAAGTAATTTTATTACAGTCTCTTTCCTAATTTGAGGAGCATGGTTGCCTAGCATAGAGGGAAGATTATTTTCATGATCTAATTTCCACTCTAGAGATTTGTAAAGCATTTTTGATATATTTTTCTTAGTTCCCTTGCTTATATCAATTTGAGCTTCAAAATTTATTGAGTTTGAGAGAGGTGGTCTTCTAGGTTTATACTTGCCACCTAACGTAGCCAATTTAAGATGTTGTCTTGATTGGCTAAATTATTTTCCTGGTCCATTAAGCCCTTATATTTTTTGAGAAAAAATTCAATATGATTTATTGAGATTACATATTATCAATTACAGATACGTATTAATAACCCTACATATTCTCATAATAGTCCTGCAAAATAGGATGAGCAAGTAACCTATTAACAATCCGTAATCTACTATATTATGAAATGGGTCCATAATAAATTTATTTGACTTGGTTTAACAACTAACAAACTAATCTAAAAACTACATGAGTTTTTTAATATATAAAAATCTCACTTTTATATAAGAATATTACTATGGTAAATTTATAACAACATTCCCCCCCTTATTTTATCATAGTCTGGAGAGTACAATAGAGAGAAATTCTGAATGCCTCAAACTTATCACATGCAAGTGACTTCATGAAGACATCTGCACACTAATCTTGAGTGGGGAAATATTGAATATATGTATATTTTTTTGTTGAACATGTTCACATATGAAATGGGCTTGAAATTCAATGTGCTTAGTGCATTCATGAAAAATAGTATTGTGGACAAGTTTAAGAACACCTTGATTATTGCGATTTAGAATTGTTGGTTGAGTCTATGGAACTCCAAATCTTGCTAGTATGTAAAGTAGCCATAGCACCTTGTAGATAGCTCTTCCTACATCATGATATTTTACCTCAATATAAGAATGAGAAATAAAATTATGCTTCTTACTCTCCCATGAGATCAGACCAAATCCCAAAAAGAATACAAACCTAGAGGTGGATTTTTTATCATCAATTGAACTTGTAGGATCTATGTTTGTTTATCATATCAATAAAAACTTATCTTTCTTATTCTATGATAAGCCATAATCCATTATTCCTTGAATATTCACAATACCCACTTAGTTTCTTTTCAGTGACTTACCTTTGGCTCTTACATGAGCTAAGAAATATAGTTGACAACATAACTGATATCTAGCCTATTATATGTGAGGTAGATGAGACTCCTAATCAATTGACAATAAAGAGTGGCCTCTACTATGATGGATTTGAGTGAGATAGTTAAATACTTTTCTCCATAGGTGTAGCCATTGGTTTGAAATCAATCATTTGAAACCTCTCAATCAACATATTGGTATACTTCATCTGAGACACGTATATTTGGTGCTCTTTTTTTCATAATTTTAATCCAAGATAGTAGCGCATTAGCCCATGATATATCATGTCAAATGATCGGTTGAGATATTTCTTTGTTGCATCAATCATCTTCACTAGACTTCTAGTGATCACTAGATCATTGACATAAATAATAATGATAACAATCTCCATAATTGCTTTGTGAGGTAGATATTGGTATCCTATGGATTCCTCTAAAATCCATGCTTCACAAGATGCTCATCAATTTTTATATATCAAGCTTTAGGAGCCTATTTGTGACCATATGGAGATTTTATGAGTCTGTACACCTTTTGTTCTTGCTTTGATGTGACATAATCTTATGGTTGAGTCATGTAGACCTATTCCTCTAGATACCCATTTAGGAAGGCACTTTCAATGTCCATCTGATGAACATTCCATTGAAATTGTGTATCCATTACAAATATTTTTATGATTGTCTTTATCTTATTTTTAGGAGAAAAAGTCTCCTCGTAGTCTATACCTTATTTATGTGCATATCCATTTTCTATGATCTTGCCTTGTGCTTATTTATACTACCATTTTCTTTGTATTTGGTTTTAAAGACCCATTTGCATCTGATATACGTTTTTTCCCTGATGGAATATCAACAAGTTGCCATGTGTCATTCTTCATGATAGAATGATATTCTATATCCATGGCATATTTCTAAGGTTTGGACTCTAGGGCTTCATGGACTATAGAGGGCTTAAATGTTTCTACAACAATGCTCATTAAGGCTAAATTTACCTTTAAACAAGCCATACTGTGAGTCCTCGATCTTGTAGATGAATTTTTTGGAGGTCCATCTAGTTTTACATCTCAAATTGTACTCGTATACCATTTAGGCATACATTGATTAGTAGTTGGTGGTGATGGAGTTTTTGACTGGCCATCACCACTACTTTCATTTGGAAAGTTTACATGTCTAATGCATGTATCAAATGTTTGTTTGGAAGATAAATTGATTTCACCTTTCTCATAAAACACTACATCACTATTGATAAGAATCTTCATAGTCTTTGGATCAATGAGATAATATGATTTAGACTCATTACTGTATCCCACAAAAATGTATTCCTAGGTTTTCTTATCCAATTTATTCATTTTCTTCTTTGGGACATGCATGTATGCCTTTTAAAAAAAAAATTGAAGATGGGAGACTTCTAGAATCATCAAAGTCCATGCTTCTTGTGGTGTAATTCCATCAAGGGCTTTGGTGGTTGACCTGTTTATCAGATATATGGTTGTGAGACATGCTTCTACACAATATGAATGAGGCAATTGTGCACCCTCAACCATGCTTTGAAACATATTAAAAATAACACAGTTACACCTTTATGAAATGTCATTCTATTGTGGTGTATAAGAAGTAGTGTATTGATGGCGTATTCCATGGTATGTAGTAAACTTTTTACTAGTGTACCCCCTCTCCCATGATCTAAGCAGAAGGCCTTGATTTTGAAGCCAGTTTCATTTTCAATAGAGGCCTTAAAGTCTTTTAAGGCTTAGAATGCTTGATCCATAGTCTTCAACAAGTAAATCCACATCTTACAAGAATGATCATCAATAGTGAGTTGGAAATAATTATGTCCTTTTAGGTTAGAGGTCATAATTCTGCACATATCAACGTGCACCAAATCCATTAGATAAGGAGAGAGATATTCACTTTTGCCAAAAGTAACTCTTCATTGTTTACTAGATAAACAACTAGATTAGATATTAGAATATTGTTAGAGTGTAATAAAACCTTTGAAAATTTTGTGTTTTCTTAATGCAAGAAAATACCCATAACTCAAATGACCATATATTTTATGTCATAGTTGAGATTCGTTTGTACCCTTCACAATAAGTGTCTGATTGTCATTGTGTACAAGATCAAGTTGAAACATTTTGCCTATACTCAAAGGTCATTCAATATTTCTAGAGCCTCAATACTTGTTCTTGATAAGGCAAAACTTATCACCATGGTTGTGATCAAACTCAACTTCGAGATTGTGATCAAGTTGATTTATAGACAATAAGTTCTTAGTGAGTCTTGGAACATAAAAGACATATATGATCTTGGTAGTGTGGTTACTGTTATCAACCAAATTTACACCCTTTGGAAGGTAGTTCAAACCTTCCAAATTTGGAATAACATGAAAACACCTCAAGGTTATGGGTGACCTATTGGAGACGTTAATCTCTAGGTTAAATGGATATCTCCCCTTAACAAATCACTTAGGCCCAAAAACTAATTTGAGCTTGTTCAACCTAATTATAATTATAAAATGTGATTTTGGGTGTAATTAGCCCTAATGTCATCATAGGTTGAGCCAATAGTTAATTAGGTAAATAAGTGATGCAACTTGGGATAAATTAAGCCCTATGAAAATAATTATTGCTCTAAAATATCTTAATCAGGGATAAATCAATTGATTTAGGATTTAAGGTTTACGATTTAAGGTTTAAGATTTAGTGTTTAGGGTATAGGGTCCAATCACAAAGGAAATTGTGGCCAATTTGAGCTCGTTGAACCTGTTTGTGACAACATAAGTGATTTTAGGCTCAATTAGTCCCAATGTCATCACAAATTAAGCCAATTAGTCAATTGGGGTAATCAATTATGTGATTTGGGCTAAATTGAGGCTTTAAAACTTAATTCTTACTCTAAAGGATGTTAATTTGAGCTAAATCGATTGGTTTAAGAATTAGGGTTTAAAGTTTAGGGAATATTGTTTAAGGTATAGAGTTTAGTGTTTAGGGTATAGGGTCCAATTTCAAAGGCAATAGGGTATAATTTGAGCTTATTCGACCCATTCATGACTATAAATGTGATTTTGGGCTCAATTAGCCCTGATGTCATCACAGATTGAGCTAATTAGTCAATTTGGGAAATTAGTGATGTAATTTAGGCTAAATTGAGCCATGTGAACTAATTCTTAGTCTAAATGATGGTAATTAGTGCTAAAATGATTGGTTTAGGGTTTAAAGAGTTTAAAATTTAGTGCTTAGGGTTTAAGGTTTATGGTTTGGGGTGTAGGGTCCAATCATGAAGGCAATTAGAGCCAATTTTAGTTCATTAAACCTATTTGTGATTATAGAATATGATTTTGGGCATAATTATCCCTAATTTAATCACATGTTGAGTCAATTAGTTAATTAGGACAATAAGTGATGCAATTTGGGCTGAATTAAGCTCTATGAAATTAATTATTACTCTAAAGGATATTAATTGGGGTTAAATTGATTGATTTAGGATTTGGGGTTTAGTGCTTAGGGTATAGGGTGTAAGGTTTATATTTTAGGGTATAGTGTTAAATCACAAAGGCAATTAGAGACAATTTGACCTTATTGAACCTATTTATGACTATAAAATGTGATTTGGGGCTCAATTAGCCCTAATGTCATCATAGATTGAGCCAATTAGTCAGTTAGGGAAATCAATGATGTGATTTAGGTCAAATTAAGCCTTATGAACCTAATTCTTACTTTAAAGGATGTTAATTTGGGTTAAAATCAATCAGATTAGGGTTTAAGGTTTAGGGTTTAAGGTGTAGGGTGTAAGGTTTAAGGTATAGGGTTTTAGGTTAAAGGTATAGGTTCCAACCATAATGAAAAGGATTTTTAACTAGATATTAATCGATAGGGGTGGTCAATTAATAAAGAATAATAGATAAACTAAACAAATAATTAGATTTATCAAAATATAGCAAAAATATCCAAGATCCATGGAATGAAAGAAATGAGGTGTGTGTTTTCTATATGGGATTATTGTTAGAAATGTATCCCATAATTGTAAATCATGTTGTGTTATATTTTTTCCATTATATGGTTCTTATATTAATTAGGGGTTCGTTGATACATTTATCCCAAAGTGTATACCTTAAGGGGTGCACAATGAATGGGTTGGGATTGACTTATGACACTTTGTGAGAGATATTCTCATATTATTCTATCATACCTACATCCCTTCATGTAGCCTTCATACCTCCTATGATGTCTCCCTGAAATATTGAAACCCTAAAATATGGCTAAGTCTAAAACTCTAAAACCTTGTAATCTAACTAAGTCTGAAATATGATAGGATCCTTCAATACCTAGAATTTTGATTATAGCTCCTATAGGTCTGAATCCACTCTCAAACATCCTAAAAGTATATAAATAAAATATAACTTAAAATATAATAAAATAAAGAATTTATTTTATTTATATATCATGCATGTCAATCTAAATACTAAACTATTTTGTGTACTCACTATTATAACAACAATACTACATATGCAATCCTGACTCAGTAATTATTGAGCCTATGTGCTAAGACCACATATGCACTTTTTTAAAACTACGTATGTAAGAATGTTGAAATCTATTTGAATGCAAAATGTGTCCACTTTTTGGTCTCCCAACTCTATGCACTTGCCCTTAATTAAAATTATACAATCAAAACTACATTCATGCTCGAGGCATGAACATTTTTCATTCCCTTTCGATCATAATTTTTTTTACATGGGGTGAACTTGAGAAAAACCATACAATTTAATATTTGAGTGATCTATAGTGGTTGCTTCAATTTATTTGAGAAAACCTTGCCTTTTGGTTCTCTATTTTATGGTTATAACATTTCATACTTTTACCCAAATTCATGAGGGTTGGGACATTTTTATACCCAATCTAGGATCCTACATAGTTCACCAAATTTGGGTCACAATCACCTCAACTCTCCAGGAGGCACAAGTTTATCCAATGCTTCAGTGAAGAAGCATCATCTCCAACAAGTTGTAAGGGAAATGTGGTTTTCACCAACACATTGGTGTAACTTAGCCTTTTTATTTCAAAAATTTAAAATTTTAGTTTCAAATTAAAATTGTCATTCTATGAAAATTGATTACACATCATTGTAAATTTTTCTATTAAGTGACCTGCACAATTGGAGCTTCATACCAATGACAATGTGTTGTAGACAATTGGGTGCATTTTATTCTTGTAATATATAAATTTCCTTACTATAATAAAATGGGGCCATTTTTAGATACTAAAATCTTGTATTTAGCAGTTGACAATGACAAGATTGACACATTGACCATGCATGACTTGATCACACAAACAAGATTCTACTTTGTCATTCTCTCACACTTGCATGATATCTTATAAGTTGACCCTTAAATTATATTGTTACATACTTATACAATCCTCATTGTCTATTTAAAATATACTGCATATCATGCACATACATCTCTAGACTCTCAGTTTATTCTGCCTACACACATGTCAATTACCCCATATTTGGTTGGTTTCACTCATCAATTTTGACCCAATCTGGTTCGACTCATCCCTTTCCTAACAAAAATTATTTTAAAAAATAAAATCTCTCTTTATGGTTGTCCCATTTTCTACCATGTTAATGGTGTGATAAATTACCCAATCGGATTCATGTATAAACAAATCAAGATCTCATTCAAAAGGGACTTGAAACTTATTTGGAACACATATATACACCATTGTGCATTGAAAAAATCTTCCATATTCTTTCCAAATTTCAAACCTTTCACTAGGAGTACTCATAAGCTAATTCAAAATAAAACTAAATCCAATTCAAAGAAAAAATTATCAAGTATCAAAGACAAATCATTCATTACATACATATAGCGAATGAACACAATTATGCAATCACACTAGGTAGGAGAACTACGTGTGGGTTGATTTCCCTCCTCAGAGTATGAAATATGTAGGCATTATTAAATCATCAAATGGAGTGATTGGGTCATCTTAGCCCATTAAAATTTCCCAATTTTTTGTAGGTTTCTAACCATCACAAACATACCTAAGGTTTCAAGGAAAAGGACACTAATTTCTATAACTACACACATCATCAAGGTTAGGGATTGCAAATATAGAGAAAACAAATATAGATGCAGGTGAATGTATGATCACAATTCCTTATTTCCATATAAGTTATTACCAACTAGCACAGGTTAATATCAACCAATGATACTAACCCAAAGTAGAAGAACCAAACCTACGTAAATAGAGAATTAGTTTGAGAAACAAATGAACCATGTGGTTACTTTATCTTATTTTCCACTTCTCAAATAGAGTTAGCCAAAAAAGCTAAGTACTCATACCTTTTTTTTACTTTCTCTATTTAGCATATGCCATGTCAAATCATTTCAATCAAATTCAATATTTTGAATTTAGATGTATGTTTGAATGTCATATCCTAATATCTAAATTATTATACATTGTTTTATCATATTATAATTAGTCTTGATTGCATTATCTAATTTAAATTAAAACACAAGAAACCAATTTAACATAAAACTATTATAAATTTAGTTCATTAAAAAAAATAGAAAATGAAGCAAGGGAATCGGTGGTATGATTTTCAATTCAAGGGATTGGGGTTACATTGAAATATTTTAACCAATCAATCAAATACCATGCCCTATGTTTATACCACTTCAAATATAATAAGTTGTACTAAAACTTATTCTTCCCCTTGATTGATCACCAATTTAGAGTCACCAAACTTTTTTTGACATTATGGGTGAAGAATTCATACTGAACAAAGTTATTGGTGCATGGGAATTGTAGGAATGAGTGAAATTATTGTCCCTAATCCTATTTTAGAGTGATCTCTATCAAAATACAATGTCCACAATGTTCAACAAATTGTCATGGGGCCATTGTCAATTTTGGGAGTCAATTTTATGGACACATATATTCCTATGTATGTGGAAAATGTGTGAACATTTTCATTTCTAGTATTGTATTTATTTATGAGATTTTAATTTTAGGTTATTTATCCACATGAATCTAATCAACAACAAGTGTAAGAACCCTATCTTATCTAAACTCAATTTTTCCTTGCTGGTCTAAAAATTTCTAATTTTTTTCCCTTGAATTTGGTTTAGAATTTTGATATGTTACTTTCAATGATATATTTTTTAATTCAATTAATTTGGAAAGGTTGCAATCATACATTCAAATAACAATAAATGATGACATTATTGAACCAAACAACTCATACAAAGAATATAAAAACATACCTGAAATGAAAGCTTCATTTCTTTATTGAAATCAAAAGTTGATTACAAATGTCATCAGCTGTAGATTACATTTGATCAATCTGATTTGAAAATCAGATCTCAAACAATATGCCAATATGCTCAAATATTGCACCAAACCCTAACCGCTTGGTATGAAATATTGTCTAGACAAGGTACAATGTCAAACTTGATGATAGATGACTAAAATAGCACCTGTAGATGATAAATAAAGGTCTAATATGACTGATAAACATTGCTGATATCACTGATGCAAAGTCTGATCACAATTTCCAGCCAAACCAATGCCAAAACCTCCTCCAAAATGAATCACTCTATGCTAGGAATGAAGTGATTTTACCACAGAATGGTTGTAAACCCTTATACCTCCAAATTATGATGATCAAATCCTCCAAATCTCTGATGAACCTTGAAAGTGTTGATCACAACCCAGATTTCAAAAATCATGCCAAAAAGTGACAAAGCAAGCCAAATTATGAAATCACCTTGACAGATATGAAGGGTGATTTATCCTAGCAAGCTTATAAACCTCAAATGATGTCAAATTATGATGATATAAACCTATAAAACACAATTCTAGCTCGCTATAACAAAAATTAGAATATCAAATTATGAAGCCAAGCCACAAAATTGCCTCCAAATGAAGGGTGATCCACCTAGTAACTCTTTTATAACATCAACACATGAAAATATATCAATTTGACCTCTAATCTATATTATTATTTTTTCTACCAACTTAAAAACCTTCAAACCCTAGCTATAAATGAAATCACCATGAAACCCTAGCTATTTGAAACCAATCCTCCATAAAAAAAACCTCCAATTATACTCAATGATGAAATCTAAGTGAATTCATCTCTCATGGTGGAATGGGTTTTCATCCAAACCACTAAAATTAAAGGGTTTACGTCCTTGAAATGAAGGCTAGCAAAATTGCAACCAAAGAATATAAAACTCAAGAGAAAATATGATGTGAATGATTGCCAAAAGACTTGCTCAACCTTCTTTTATACTTTTTTTCTCAAACTCTCTAGAAGCTTCCTTTTTTTAAAAATGTACTTTTTAATTTAAACACCCTTTTAACTCTGAAAATGATCTTTTCATTAAAATAATGATATTTTGATACACAAAGTTCTTGCTTAATGCATCCATGAATTAAAGCATCTCATTCCGATTCTAATGAGCTATAATACTAAGGGCCTTTTTAAATATTTAATTAATTTCTAGCAACCTTAGTAATTTAATTAAAATATAATCATTAATACACTCATTTTTTTAGAACTGTCGAAAAGCATCAAAAACAAAATATGACTGCACTGGAGTGATACTTATGATGAATAATGAAAATTGACTCTGATCGGGTGACTTGCTATAGATAAATGCTCTCTCCAAGAATATTGTATAACACACCAAAAGCTAGAAATGACTTTGAAAAGTGGCATAAGAGTCCTTGAGACCATATGAGCTCATTGCTAACGTCAAACATCCTCTTAGACAAGGCTAAAAATCACCGAGAAAGACAAAGCCAACTACAATATTGAAGCGACCAAAAATGGGGACATTACAACAAGTTCTGAAAGAAGCCACCATATATGTGAAATTTTAGTAGCCATGTAACCACTTGGGGATTTATAAAAATCTCTACTAAACAACATGACATAAGCTTTAAGAATATATACCCCTTGAATATCAATCAATTGTTGCACTCTAGGTTCATAGGCAAGTTGCATGTGCAAATTTATTAAATCTCCCACAACTTTTAACTATAGTTTATCCAGCTAAAAAATGTTCTAATTAGACTTAATATAAGTTTTCTATAAATCCTAGAAGGCATGACATAAGTTGAGACTCCAAAATCCACCAAATAATTGTGTAAATATTTACCATTGTTATAAAAATCCTCATTATGACAATAAAAGGAATGACTTCACTTTTTGTTTATGGATCACCACATTTTTGTGCTACCTTTTGCTTTTTTTTTGGAACATATTTCTCAATATGAGATTTTATTTTAGGGACAAATCTATCTATTCAATATTTTTCCCAATTCATGTAATGTGGTGCAACCTTTATCCATTTCATATTTCCTACAATACTGTAACCTCTTTTATTGGGAATATTCATGACTCATAAAGGGCATATTGAATGATCTGTGACTCATAAGGGGCATGTTGATCACCTCCTTCTAGTGATTAAGGATCATTGTTAACCTTGGGATCAAGTGGCATATCCTTTTCATTGGTGGGGCGAGGGCAAGGAGTGTGGAGGATGTGAAAGGGTGTTGTGTTTTGATTCATAACATAAGTTTATCTTTTGATAATTCTAGAAAGCATGTAACTCATCCATACTTTCATTAGGCTAATTATATTCTTGGTGAAGAATATTTAGGGTATTTAAGATTTATTGTTGTATTAACATTGGAAAGTATGTACTTCATCCATACTTCCATTAGGCCCATTATATTCTTGGTGAAGAATATTTAAGATCTTCAGGATCAGTGTTGTATTAACATTTGAAGTGCTTAGGGAATTTTGATCATTGGGGAATTACTTCATACACATCCATTTCCTTTTATAAATTTCAAAGGTATAATGAAATTTAATATAATCTAACTCAACATGTTGAGTTGTATTGTGAACCCTACACCAATTAGGCAAAGCCAACTCACATATATGTTAATATCTAGAAATTTATTCAAGGATGACCTTGACTATTAACTCTATTTGACTCCATTTGAAAGATAATAATATCTTTGTTATGTATAATCTTTCCAAACATTTTCACCACTTGAATCCTCCTCTTATTTTTGTAAATTGATAAATTCATTAGTCTTATTTTTGTAAATTGATAAATTGATAAATTCATTATTGTGTTTTGTTAAACATGCATTGATGATACTTCACTTTTATTTAAAGTTTGAGGCAATGTTTGTGTGTTTTTTAGAGTTATATTCAAAGTTAAACTTTGATTTTGTGTTGTCTTTGTTCGTTAATTAGTGAGGAATCATAGGTATTGATTTGGAGGAGATTTTATTCATAACCATGCATTGACACCATTTAGTTCAATTTTATTTGAAGTTTGGGGCAATGTTTTTGTGTTTTTAAGAGTTGGATTCAAATTTAAACTTTGATTTTGTGTTGTCTTGGTTTGCTAATTAGTGAGGAATCATAGGTATTGATATGGAGTACCCTGTCTAAGTTGCAACTGATTTTTCACTTGTATGATATTTAACAATGCAATTTTTTGCTTAATGTGAGGAGTGAGAATATGTCCCTATGGGCAAAATTGTCTATCGACATTTATTGCTTTAGCATACTCCCACTACTATCCTAAAAAATGAAATGGTCATGGGGTCCAAATCATTTTTTTACATACATCTCAAGTGCTAATGGTACATCAAGTTTACATAGAAATGTGACCCTGCCATACATCATTTGGAACCTAACATTGAAATCCATTTTTAACACCAGTGAATTGTTGGTACATAACACTAGGGGCAATATTCTAACCCAGTTGTGTCAAAAATGTGGTTTTGAAAATGGTTGAAGTGGTGATTGAGTTTGGTACCAAATTAAAAAATAAATCATAAGCAACATTTGTAAGGTAAATGAGAATAACCTATATGCAACATATTCATGTTCTAAATCAATAATCTTAATGCTGACTTCAATGATGTGATATGCTCTTACACAATTCTACCACCTTCATGTGAGTATCTAGGAAGGCATATCTTTGGGTTCATATGAAGATTATGGACATTTCTTAGAACATTGATTGCGTTGCCTCTTAACTAGGTTGCCAGTGTGGCTATTTGCACAAATGGGTGTAAATTAGGATCTAAGTCAACAAATGTTGAATTAGGTTGAGTTCTAAAAACTCATGTTTCCCTTATTAGCTAGACTTTCCCTTATTATAGATAGGTTTCCTATAAAAATTTAAAGGTTGGAGTAGAAACAAACTAGACTCATATGTTGACCTTGTGAAGCAAAATTGAGCATCCAAATTGTTTACTTCTTTTGAAAAGGAATCCCTAGTGTATGTGTTAGCACACCTAATAGGGAATGAGGAATGTGTGAAAGGGAGTTGTTGATTGTTTAACAACTTCAAAGGGGCCCTCCTTCTAGCACTAGCTTCTTGTTGATGCAAGTTTTGACATAGGCTTCAATATATGGCAGGATACACCACCTCGTACCTTGGACAAAACACCCTCCTCCTAGGATTAGCTCCTTGTTGATGCAAGTTTTGACATAGGCTCGAATAGATAGCCGGTATACACCATCTCATGCCTTGGACTAAACACCTATCAAACCTAAAATGAAGGGGTGTATACCTTGTCATATGTTGGACCTTGTTTCAAAACTTGCACCAACACTACCCCAATATATCTTCTTAATGAAAGGTGACTCCCTAAACCAACCTATCAAAAGGTCATCACATGTGATTGGTCTATCAGAACGTCGTCACATATGAGTTTTTCTTCTTGTTTGGAAAAGCCATAAAAAAAATTGGTATCTTTGGCATATGGTGGAGTTTAGAACCTAATTTCTTTTTAACCCATATTTTTGAGTCCATACTAGTACGACAAGATAAAGACCATCTATCATGAATCAATGAAAATTTACTTCTAAATCATTAATAATTAGACTCCTAAATAATAAATTACATATTTTATTAAATGGTTTTATATAAATTAATAGACTCTGATAGAGAACAAAAGGCTTCATGACTCATTTATAAAAAAAGGGAAAAAATTCCTTGATATAGAACAAAAGACTTCTTAACATAGAACAAAAGTTTTTCCCTATAGAAAACAATGAAACACAGACGCAAAAGCATGGCAGATGATTGAAGCAGATGAATAGACACATGAAATACTCAATAAATTATACATGAACTAAACATGTTGGCAAACACTAGAATACAAACAACATATCCTTACCATTTTTATGGATCGAAAAAGATGATGGATTATGGAGTGTGTTCCGAAACGTCGATCCAAAAATGTTCACACAATTGTACCCAGAAACGTTCGCTATAATCTACATGCACTTTGGGAATACTATTGCTCTTATGAAAAAACGAATCAGTCTTGCACTTAAGTTTTGTTACTTCCAAGATGAAGCTTGTCTATAACCTTGGACATAACCCCTTCTTTCTTAGGCTTCTCAGCTCCGAGGCCACCATGAACAGCTCCTTCAGTAGCAGGTCGAGGTACCAATTTATCTACCAATTTTATATTTTCCTTTCTATGCACATCATGTGTTCCCACAGGTCGACCGGTCATGGCCGGAGCAGCCATCCTCTGGACGGGGACAGGCCCCCCATGAACATAACCGACAGGACTCTCGACCAGCTCTCCACCTCCTCCTCCTCTTGGCTTGGGCCCTGATATCAAATCCTTCACTTTGTCGATGCACCCTACCTTTGTCGACTGCTCGCCTTGCTGTTCCTTCTTCTGATGTTCCTGCCCTGAAAATTTTTCCTTCAATTTCTCGGCCAAGCCTTTTTTAGGGTTTTGTTTATTGTCGGCGGCGGCATCTTCTTCATAGGCTGCTGCAACGTCTGAAGGCCTGGCAAACATGTCCTCCACGGTGCCGGGTGACAGAGCGTAGGCTTCCGACGCCGCAACGTCTGCGTTCAATTCACCGCTCCACATCGATATTGTGTCCGGACGACGGGCCAGCTTTTTCATTTCTCCCTGCCCAGCATCTGCTGCGGCCATTGTTAATATGGTGTCACTTCTGAACAGATATCAGAGACGAAGGATTGGTGTCTCGATATTAATGCGGGAAAGAAGATTGATTTGAAGATGGATTCGGGAAGAGGATTGATCAGGAAGAAAATCGTTGGCTTGAAGAAAAATTTGTGATGAGGATTGATATGAAGAAAATTCGTCGTTAAAGGTGTCAACAAGCAATGATTCATCGTGACACACGTAATGCATCCCTGGGTAGTAAATTCTTAAAGCGGCACCAAATACAGATGTTTAACACTTGGCAGCCTCACACAAATGGGTTCATTGAATAAACTAGCACTTCCACATAAGGCAGCGACTAGACCAAAGGAAAACAGGAGGTGAAGATAAGATACAAGTGGTGGAAGGAAGCAAGGACTGTCACTTAAAAGAGATCTAATCAGCAATGACTAGCATGGAGATAAGAGAAAAACAACTAAGAGAATAAATAGATGAAGCTAAATCTTGGTCTCAAGTGGTGAAAGGACCTTCGGACACACAAAGAGAACTCATAGAAAAACAGGTCAGAAATCAAATAAAAGAAGAGAATGACAGAGATGACAGGGCTATAGATATCATTATAAAAGGACTAAAAGATTACGGTGAGAAAGAAATCATGAAAGAGTTGACAAGAGACTTTCTTAATGATGAAATTCAATGGACATGTGTCATACAACAAGCAAATAGGATAGGAAGATGGATAGGAGGAGGCAAAAACAGACATGTGAGAGTCACCTTGAAAAACATAGAAGACAAAAACAGGATACTAAGGAATAAAAGATTCCTTAAAGGCACACAAATTTACATTGATGAGGACCTTACTATAAAACAACATGAAGAAAGGAGGAAAGAGTGGGAGAAAGTAAAGGCAGCAAGGGATGCAGGAAGATGGGCTTGGCTACAAAATGGCAAAGCTCAAATAGATGACAGAACGTCACATAAGAAATAGGAATTCGGGCCCCCCCAAGAGTATCTAACAGTGGTAAGTTGGAACTGCAGAGGATATCCATGGAGAAGAGGACCTGGATTGGGGCCCATAGCAGAGGGAAAGGATGTCATCATCCTTATCGAGACTCATGAACATGATTGGTGTAGGATTCTAGATTTTGAAGGGTATAAAAATACGTCAGTGTGGAATGAAAGAATTGATAGTGGCAAAGGACATGGTGAAGTGGCAGTCCTAATTAAAGAGGAATGGGACAGTTTCGTCAAAGTGGAGAAAGAAGATCCAAACAAGCAGTTCATATGGCTTAAAATTACAGAGAATCAAGTCACAACAAGGATGGTAGCATGTTACTTTGCCCCAAAGGGATCAAAATTTTATAAGAAAAGGAATCTAGACTGTGAAGATCTATTTGCAGCTCTAAAAAAAGACATTTCTATTTTTAGTAACATGGGAGAAATAGTAATAATTGGAGACTTTAATGCAAGAACTGCAAACAATCAGGCTCTCAATCTGAATAACAACAACATAGAGAAATATAACCCCCTATGGTTAGAGGAAGAGAATGACCAACTTTGGGACAGGGTCTCACAAGATAGCAAAGGTGCAGTCTCAAACTTCGGCGTTGAACTCTTAGGGCTTTGTAGCTCTTACAACATGATCATCTGCAATGGTATGAGAGCATGGCCCGAGTCAGGAAAAATCACATGCAAAATGTACAATGGCCAAAGTGTAGTAGACTATGTCATTTGTTCGCAGAGCTACACCTCGAAGTTGATGGAGATTATGATTGGGGACAATGTACTAGAGCTAAAATCAGACCATAATCCAATTCATATTAAAGTTCACATTCTCATAGGGATACAACTAAAAGAACAAGTCCACTTTGGCCAAAAGAAGGATACTCCCCAAGGTAAAATCCTTCTAAACCATGAGAATCAAGAAATCTTTAAAGCCGCAATCAAACAATTGCTCAGAGATCACAAAGAAAAAATAGCTAACATAAGGAATCAGTCTCTCAGAGAGAACATGCTTATTCCACTAATGCACAAGGTCTTAAATGGTTGTAAGAGAGCTAGACCCAAGAGAGGAACAAGAAATACTTTCCCGACACACTCATGGTTCGACGAGGAATGCAAGATAGCAAAAAGAAATCTGCGAAAGAGAGGTATGGACAAAGAGCATAAGGAGTACGCAAAGATGCTATGGAATAAGAAAGAGAAGTATGTAAACAATAGAAGAATAGAGTTGATTGCCCTTAGAAAAAATAACCCTAAAAGCTTTTGGAAAGAGTTATGCCAAAAGAAGAAATAAACAGAAAATAATATCACCGGAAACCAATGGCTTGAGTATGCAAAGTTGTTATATGAGAGGGACCAAGATAAATATAAACCCCCAATAATCTATGTGAATACAAAAAATTTCAACATTGAAGACGTCATTCAAGGCATAAAATAATTAGCAAGTGGGAAAGCTCAAGATATTGATGGGTTGCAAGCGGAGTACTTAAAGTGGGGTGTTGAAGCACTAACACCTCGTATCAAACACATATTCAATAGGGTCATCCAAGAGGGCTTCCCAAAAGAGTGGACGACTAGTGTGGTTATCCCTATCTTCAAAAGTGGGGATACCAATAACTTGTCAAATTATCGTACTATCATGGTTAATCCCCTTCTTGGTAAACTCTTCGGAAGCATGATAGCATGCATAATCAGTAGATGGGTAGAAAAAGAAGGAAAAAGAGCTAAGGGCCAAGCTAGATTTAGACCGAAGCACTCTACTATTGATCATGGAGCTACACTTAGGTTTTTGATTGAAAAATATGGAACACTCAAGGAGACGAGACCTTTTTGCTACTTTGTCAACTTCAAAAAAGCCTTTGACATGGTCCCCCATGACAAACTTTGGAATAGGATGAAGGAGCTGGGAGTTTTGGATGAGCTTAGAGCAGCTGTCCATAGATTATATGAGCAAGTAAAGGCTAAAATCAGAACTAGTGATGGAATGTCAGAGTGTTTTGACAGTGATATAGGCGTCAAGCAGCGCTGCCCACTTTCATCAACTTTATTTGGACTGTACATTGATAAATTAGAAGAATGGTTAAATAAAGATAGTGGGGAGGGGATTCAACTAGATAAGTATGTTATAAAATTGCTTCTTTATGCGGATGACCTCATTTTAATTGCCAAAATAGCCAACAGCTTGAGGGAACATTTGAAAGCACTTGAAGCTTTTTCTCAAGAGGTGGGAATGCAGGTGAACACAAGAGAAACCAAAGTAATGATCTTCTCTCTGAAAATAAAAAAGAAACAATATACCTTTACTTTTGAAGGCAACACGTTAGAGGTAGTCAAAGAGTACAAGTACCTCAGGCTCGATTTTCACCACAAACTCAGTTGGGAAACATGTAGAGCAAAAAGAATCCAAGGAGGATGGAAAGCATTGTACTCTCTTCAATATAGATGCAAAATTGTAGAGTTATGGTATTGGAAGACCAAGAGAACACTCTTCAGTTTGTTGGTTACCCTGGTGATCCTCTACAGGTGTGAAATTTGGGGCAGTAGTATGTTAGATCAGAAATGGAAACAAATAGAGAGAATCCAAAAATACTTCATCATAAGTAGTCTCAAAGTCAAGAATTTGGTGCCATATGAGATCCTACTTGCCGAAACAGGGTCCTTCCCTCTAGAGGCATCAACGATGATACGGTTACTAAGCTACCTCAAGAAGATTCAAATCATGAAGAAGCACATGTAGCCTAGACTAATTATGGAAGAAGAGCTAACTAGAAGAAAGAACACTTGGAAGAAGCAAAATGACAAATGGGTGAAGAGGTGGGATATTAGCATGCAAGAGTGCCCAAATACTAATGAAGAAATAAAAAAATATGTAAGAGGAAAATTCAAGTGCATCATGTGGACAAAACAAACGGGTCGTAAAAAGGAATACTACCTCAAAGAATTCAACCCCACGGGTGATTTTGAAGAAAAAGCCTATATAGGAGCAAACATTAAATGGAAAGAAAAAATGTTGATTGCCCAACTTAGGATGAGCTCTCATCATCTTAGGTGTGAAATGGGTAGATGACTGACTCGTAAAGAGGATTGGGAGGAGAGAATATGCCTCTTTTGCAACAAAGGCATGGTGGAGACGGAACAACACTTCCTCTTGGAATGTGAGGCGTACAAAGACATCCGACACAGTTATGGTGAAACTCTAAAAATTGCCAATCTAGACACCCTATTTGAAGTGACAAGGTTGGGTAATATGGTGAACCTCGTGATCGAACTTCACAATAGAAGGGAAGATCTCAAGAAGGAAGTTCAGGCAACTTAGGGAGCATTTTTGTCACTGAGGTCCCATCTAATGTGGATGTGCACGACTGATGGGTCCCATAGACTGCTGTGGTCTCATGGACATTATTAAAATCCTTCATTCATTCATTCCCTCAAGGTGAAGGTGGAAGTAATGTCCCGTCGATGATAATAATCATATATTTTTAAGGTTCACAATATTAGAGAGCATTTTGCTTATACGTTGTAAGATAATTTACAATATATCAATCATCTTGTAGTTTCAATATGTAGGAGGAATTTACTTTACTTTAAATATTAGACATGTATATCTTACTCTTGCAGGTTTTGATTTTATGATTTTTTCTTTAGAAGCATGTGTTCTTCATTATTAGGCCAATTCAAGTGAACAAAGTAATTCAAGGGCACAAATCAACTGAGAATGTAATATTTTGTTTTTGTTAAGTGGATTTTTGTAAAGTGAGGTAGTATAAATTGGTATGAGTGTTGATCCCATCTTAGTTTTTGTGTATGAAAAGTTAAGTAAGAATATTTTTATATTTTTGGAGTCGATGATGGAAAATGAGGTTGTGTTTCTTTATACGACGTATCAATGTGTTGTGCGGGAAGGAGACATTTCATTTCATGGGAGTTTGAACATCAACAAAGTAGTTGGAAAGGGTGAAGATATACAAATTACGTAAGTGGTGAAATATTTTAAGGTGCATTGAGTGGCGATGTAGTGAAAGGTAATGATAGAGTATTTTAGATGGTATTGTACACCAAACCTAGATTCAAGGTAACTAGTGGATTTACATGCCCTGCACCTATTGTAGAGAGGTCTATAGCTTACAATGACTCAAAATCTTTGATTGGTCATTTTCTATTTTCAAGGGTGGACAAACTTGTCATGAGAGTTGATTTGATTGCAATAAAACTCCACATTTAATGTGCGACTTGAATAATCATTATAATTTCACTAACGTGAAAACAAAACATTGATATTCTAAAATGGAGAGAGAGAGAGAGAGAATGTGTGTGTGTGTGTGTATAATAATGGTATATAATATATTATATAAATAATTATAAGATAAGTATAAATATTATTAAATGTTATTGTAATATATAGATATAATAGTTTATATTTTTAATAATTTATGTAGTAAAATATATCATAGAAATACTATTTTTATTGTAATATTAATATATTATATATTCTATTTTTATATTATATATATAAAATAATAAATTTATGATATAGTTAAATATTATTAGTAATACTATTATTTATTAATATTATATAATTAAATGTATAATAATAATATTTATATATTATGTAATCTAAAAATATGTATAATAGTATATATAATTTTTTAAAATATATTTAATAATATTATATTATTATATTATATAACTATCTATTATATATATTAATATTAAATATAAATATAATTTTATTTATACATAAAGGATGTAATTTTTTGTTTTCAATGTGAGTTGGGCGATGATGGTGAAGGGCAATGATAGGATATTTTAGGTGATGGGCTCAAAGAGCCCTAAGTAGACACATATACAAAGTTTAGTGACATGTCACATCTATTAATACACTATAAATTTTACTGAACTATTTCAATTACCCAATCCCTAATTGAAATAGGTGTCATCAGACTGGAAACAAGTATCAAAGATCTAATGGATCCTCTAAAAACATATCGAATGCATCACATGTCAATTTAAAGGAGTCTAAAACTAATTAGATGAAAATTTTGACTACTTTAGCTATTTAAAATTTAATTAGAAGAATCTAAGACCAATTAGACAAAAAATGGAAAATGCTTCCTTTAATCAAAGATGTCTCCTATATAGTCTAATTGATCGATGCAAGATGCCATATGCAAATAGATATAGATGTAAATATTTTAAATATTTTTCATTCTCGTTCTCAGTAATATTACAAAAATATATTGTATTTGTAACAACAATGTTCACTTATCTTTATTAGGTGAATAGAGGAAAGGTAAAATCACTGATAGGGCTAGAAACAATATCAATTTTGGGTAGGATATTGGACCTAGGTTTGAATCCCCATTAGTCTTTGCATAATCTCTCTAATCACTTAGGCGTTATGATGTATCTCAAATTAGGTGCCCCTCCAATTGTTATAACTTCCTTTATGAATATTGCAACTGTTATATTGAAGAGCGTAAGTTGCACCTAAAGGGATGTACTTTTTTTAGTTTCATTAAAATGAGATTTTATAAAGTGAAAGAGTGTAAATAAGTAATAGTACCTATCTCAAAGCCATAATCACTAACCTCATATCACCTTTTTTGCATGAAGTGTTAAGAAATAATAATCAAATATTCATTTTAATAATCTTTCTAAAACATCCTTTTCATAACTAGTGCTTCATTAGATTTAATGTTTTCTTGTTATAAAGGATAAATAAGATGGTTAAAAATAGAGTGCAATTGTGGTCATCTTCTCTTTCAGTGTTTAATTACGACATTTTTTTATTTTCTTATTCTCAATGATTTTTTTCTAGGTGTCAATTTATTGGTAGCATGGATGAATAAAATCTACAAGATAGACATTGGGACCTTAATCCCATGTCTCCGTGTCAACAACATTGTAATGTTGATTCAAACCAAACATGAGATGTGGATCCCTTCCATGATAAAATTGGTGCTCATGACATCCTCATCCACTCTTGACAATAGAAAACAACCAATCAAATATGTCACCACACATGGGTGTAGGTCATGTAAATCCAATCACAACTCTGAATCTAGGTATTGTGTATGATATGAGCTCTATGGTGTACAATATCCCCTAAAATATCTTGTCATTTCCCTTCCCCATCATTTCCAATCTTACCTTGAAATATTTCACCACTTGCATGCTTTATATGGCCTTGCCCTTCCCCACCACTTTGTCATTTCTCAAGTTCATAATAAAACAAAACATCTCCTCGCCACACAATGCATTGTCATGCCATATGAAGGAACACACAACCACATTTTCCATCATTATCTCCACCAAAAATATGTGATTATTGTTGTTTAACACTTCATGTACAAAATATTAAATGGGACTAGCAATCATAGGTTTCGATAGAGGTACATCTAAAAATTTATGCTATTATTATTATTATTATTATTATTATTATTATTATTATTATTATTAAAAAAAAGGGCTAGAGCCCATCTAATAAAAAGTGACAAATAAACTTGACAGAGTCTGTAAAACCTTTAGCTTAAGGGAAACACTAACTAAAAAGAAGCAAGTATTCTAAGACTTGAGAGTAGGATCCAAAACCAGAATTAGCCTTTTAACCCACTAACACTACAATTGATAAGCCTCTTTCCTAATTTTAGAGTAGAATGGTTTCCCAACACAAAGGGAGGATTATTTTCATGATCTAATTTATGCTATGTAGATTTGGAAAGCATTTTTGATATATGCTTCTCAGTTCTATTGCTTATATCAATTTGAGCTTCAAAATTTATTAAGTTTGAGACAAGTTGTCTTCCAGGTTTATACTTTCCACCTAACTTTGCCAATTTAAGATGTTTTCCTAATTCACTAAGTTATTTCTTGGTCCATTAATCTCCTTCTATTTTATGAGCATAAATTCAATATGATTTATTTATCTTATAGATTATCAATTACAGAGACGTATTAATAACCTTACATATGCTCATAATAGTCTTACAAAATAAGATAAACAAATAACTTATTAACAATATGTAATCTACTATATTATGAAATAGGTCCATAATAGATTTATTTGACTAGCTAAATTTAATAACTAATAAACTAATCTAAAAACTACATGAGTTGTTTTATAGATAACAACCTCACTTTTACATAAGAATATTACTATGTTAAATTTATTCTAACATTCCCCTATTTAATTTACCATAGCTTGGAGAGTACAAGAGAGAACTTCTGAATGCCTCAATCTTATCATGTGCAAGTGACTTCATGAAGACATCTACACATTGATCTTGATTATGGTAATACTATAGTTGTATATTGTGTTGTTGAACATGTTCATGTATGAAATGGACTTGAAATTTAATGTGCTTAGTGCATTCATGAAAAACTAGATTGCAAACAAGTTTAAGAACACCTTGATTATTGTAGTTCATAATTGTTGGTTGAGTCTGTGAAACTCCCAATCCTACTAGTATGTGATGTATCCATATCACCTCATAGATAACTCCTCATATAGTTCAATATTTTGCCTCAATATAATAATGAGAAATAAATTTATGCTTCTTTCTCTCCCATGAGACCAAACTAGATCCCAAAAAAATACAAACCCAGAGGTGGATTTTTTGTCATCAATTAAACCAACATGATATCCATTTGTGTATCTTGTCAAGAATAAATTATATGTCTTCTTGTATGCTAAGCCATAATCCATTATTCCTTGAATATATCACAATACCCACTTAGTTATTTTATAGCGGCTTACCTTCATCTCTTGTATGAATCGAGAAAGATAACTAACAACATAGTTGATATTTGGCCTAGTGTATGTGAGGTAGATGAGACTCCCAATCAATTGACGATAAATAGTAGAATATAATGGTGGTTATGGATCTAAGAAATAAATTTGAAGCCTTATCTCCATAGGTGTAGCAATTAGTTTATAATCCATCATCTGAAACCTCTTGATCAATGTCTTGGTATATTTTATCTGAGACATAAATATTTGGTGCTCTTTTTTCCATACTTCCAATCCAAGATAGTAGTATAGTAGCCTAAGATATGTCATGTCAAATAATCAGTTGACATATTTCTTTGTTGCATCAATCATATTCAATAAACTACCAGTGATGACTAGATCATTGATATAAATAATCTTCCCCCTTTTCTTTGTGAGGTAGAGATTGGGATCATATGGATTGCTCTAAAATCCATGCTTCACAAGATGATCATCAATTTTTATATACCATGCTCTAGGAGTTTGTTTGATACCATACAAATATTTTATGAATCTACACATCTTATGCTCTTTCCCTCGTGTGACATAACCTTCTAGTTGAGTCATGTAGACCTCTTCCTATAGATCTCCATTTAAAAGGCACTTTTGATGTCCATCTGATGAATGTTCCATCGAAACTATGCAACCATTGTAAAGATCCTTTTGATTGTCTTTATATTAGTTGTATGAGAAAAAGTCTCCTCCTAGTCTATACCTTCTTTCTATGCATATCCCTTTGATACTAGTCTTTCCTTGTGCTTAGCTATACTGCCATCTACTTTGTAATTGGTTTTAAAGACCCATTTTCATCTGATCTAGGTTTCTTCCCTAATGGAAGCTCAACAAGCTTCCATGCATCATTCTTCATGAGAAATTGATATTTTGTATATATGGAATCTTTCCAAGGTTTGGACTCTAGGGCTTCATGAAATGTAAAAGGATCAAATGTTTATACAACAATACTCATTAAGACTAAATTTACCTATGCATGAGCCATACTATGAGTCTTCGATATTTTAGATGAAGTGTTTAGAGGTTCATCCAATTTTGTATTTTGAATTATACTCATATACTATTTATGCATAGGTTAAATAATAATTAGTGGTGTTGGAGTTTTTAACTTACCATCACAACTATTTTCATCTGGAAATTTTACATGTCTGATGCCTATATCAGATTTTTATGAGGAAGATGAATTTATTTCACCTTTCTCGTCAAACACTACATCCCTGTTGATAAGAATCTTCATAGTCTCTAGATCAATGAGACAATATGCCTTCGAATCATTACTATATCCCACAAAAATGTATTCCTAGGTTTTATTATCTAATTTCTTCCTTTTATTCTTTGGGACATTCATGTATGCCTTAAAAAAAACTCAAAGATGAGAGAGTTTTAGCTTTATCCCAGTCCATGCTTGTAATTCCATTAGGAGCTTTGGTGGGTGACCTATTTAGAAAATATACTATTGTGAGACACACTTCTACCTAATATGAACATGGCAGTTATGAATCCTCAACCATGACTCAAAATGTCTCTACAATGACATGATTACACCATTATGCTATGGTGTATAAGGAAAAGTGTATTGATGACATATATCATGCTCTATAAGGTATGCGGTGAATTTTCTACTAGTGTATTGCCCCTCATGATTTGAATGAAGGACCTTGATTTTGTAACTAGTTTCATTTTCAATAGAGGGATTGAAGTCTTTAAAGGCTTGGAATGATTGATCCTTAGTCTTGAATAACAAAACCCACATCTTGTGACAATTTTCATCAACAAAGAGTTGGAAATACTTATATCTTCTTAGGCTAGATGTCATAGGTCTACACAAATCGATGTGCACCAGATCTAATGGATAAGGAGATTGATATTCACTTTTGTCAAAAGGAAATCTTCATTGTTTACCAGTTAAACAACTAGAAAAGATATCAGAAGATTGTTTGAGTGTGGGAAGACCTCTGACCATGTTATGTTTGCTTAATGTAAGAAAATACCCATAACTCAAATGACCATATCTTTTGTGTCATAGTAGAGATTTGTTTGTATCCTTCACAAGAAGTTTTTAATGGTCATTATGTATAAGATTAAGATGAAACATTTACCTCTATTCAAAGCTCATGCAATAATTCTAGAGCCTTGAGACTTGTTCTTGATCAGGCAAAACTTCTCACCATGGTTGTGATCAAACTCAACTTTGAGATTGTGATCAAGAAGTTTATTTATAGACAACAAGTTATTAGTGAGTCCTATAACATATATGGCATTTGCGATCTTGGTAGTGTGGTTACCAATCTATAAAGAAACATCACTTTTACCTTGAATAGTGCATGATGAGTCATCACCAAGAAAAACATTACCCTAAGATCTTGATTGGTGAAAAGTGGAAAACTATTGTTTATGTCTTTTCATGTGCCTTGTGGCACTAGAATAAACATACCAAATGAAATTTGAAGAACAAGGTTCCTTAATGTGTCTTTGTAGTAAATACACGATCATCTTTAGCAACCTTGCCATGTTGTTTTTTCTTCTTCCATTTCTTTTTGGAATGGGGTTTAGGCTTTGGTGACTAAGATGGATTATGTGAAGTGGGATTCTTATTGGATGAGCCCTATGTGAATCCATTATACCATCAATGTTTGAGGTCATGTCTTATCTTTTCATAAATAAGTCAAATCCTTTATGAATGAGATTTGTTCCCTTGCTAGTGTTGGTGATTATTCTGCTTAGGGTTATGTTTACAAGTCTTCATGGGATTCTTACCTTTTTGAGAGGAGGCAAGTCCAAGCTCTTCATCAATTTCCTCTACCTTATGCATGGATTCTTCCTATTAAAACATGTTAACCAATGAGACAAAGATTGGTTTTTGACCCATGACATTCAACATGGTCACAAAAAAATTATATGTGAGGGGTAGAGATCTTAGGATAATAGGAAACCAAAGAGTCATCTTGTACTAGTTCTCCCAATGCTTCAAGAAAATCCTACAAGGTTGTAACTCTATAAAGAAAAGCGTCTACTTTTTCCTCAAGTTTTAACTTTAGACTATGGAGTTGGATTTGTAGATGAATAATTTGGTTTTGATTCCTTACCTCAAATATTTTTTGAATCTTATCCCAAACATCCTGAGCTATAGTGGCATTAAAGATATGATTTTATACCTCATTTGAGACTCCAAACATGATTATTAGCTTAGCCTTATGATTGACTTTGTCATATTTTCACTGTTGATCAATTTTAGTACATGTTGGGTCTATATGCCATCAATAACTATCCATATGTCCTCAAATTCTAAGTGGATTTTAAACTTAATTTTCATGCTACATAGTTGTCACCTCAAAGAAGTTGAGTATCTCATAGAATAAAATGTAGTCCATTTCCATCCATGTGTGAAAATGTGATAAAACTATATAAATGAGATGGATTAGTATATTAAAACTCCAAAAGGTTTCCCTTTCTATATATTTTCAAACTGATATACTAAACTTCTCTATATGTGCACCTTCTTATATACCCATCAGTAATGGAAGATCTCATCCTTTTGATATACTCATCAGTACATGAAAGAGACTTTAACGCACATGAGAGAAAAATGATATTGGGTACCCAGATAGTACATGAAATATATTCATTAAATCACTACCACATTCTTAGAATGAATTCTACATATGTGGGCTTAACTTCCCTATATACTTGGAAATTCAAACTATCAAGATTTATGTCTATCGATAGTAACAAATGGGTAATTGAGGGATGGTTTATGAATATTTTTGAACCTTATTACTCCTTGATAATTTAAATGGTATATTCCTAGACATCATTTTGGTAGATACATTAGGCTATAAACGTAGTAGTTAAAGTGTGATGCCATTACCCGTAAATGTAAAATAGAGGTGTCCTTAATACTGAACACTGTGAATAAATTTTTATAATCTCATTATTTTTGCACTGATTTAATTTACCAAATATAAAATACTTTTACAAATATAGAAATTAGGTTGGGTTTTTGGATACAATACCATGATGAGAAATGTTTTTGGGTCATGAATAGTTTTTTTTTCAATTTACAATTACATAAAATAGAAAATAAAATTTAGTAAAAGAAAAATAATTAAAATAATCCATCCAATTTTTTTCCTTTTATTATTTTTCCTCTTTCTAGTTTTGTATTTTACACTTGCTTGTGATTTGAACTCTAGACCTCTTATGGCTATATTTTATTAAAAAACAAATCTACCAGTTCCTTTGTTCACTAATTCAAAACTTTGAAAAGATAAATTTGTATTTTAAATTGAATAAAATAGGCATTTTTTATGTAAATAATACCTCCATGAAGTAAAATCTACATTGGAATACTTAGTTGGCAAAATAAACTAGATTTAAATGCCTCCTTTTGTTCCACTTAGTTGGCAAAAGAAACTAGATTCAAATCATACCAAATCCAAACATAAATTCAATATGATTTATTGAGATTACAAATTATCAATTATAGAAATGTATTAATAACCCTAAATATGCTCATAATATTCCTAAAAAATAATATGAGCAAATAACCTCTTAATAATCTGTAATCTACTATATTATGAAATAAGCCCATAATAGATTTATTCAACTAACTTAGTTTAACAACTAAAAAATTAATCTAAAAACTACTTGAGTTGTTTTATATATAACAACCTCACTTTTACATAAGAATATTACTATGGTAAATTTATTCTAACATATTCGAATAGTCATCTAAGGTAAAAATTACATTTTCTTCAACAACATCTTCAGTGTCTTCTTTATCTTCTTCTAGGAGAGATTCTAAATCTTCTTTTTATTCTTCTTATAGGAGAGATTTTGAGTCATGTTTATCTTTCGGGTTATCAATCAATGTATCAATAATATTCTCAAAATAATCCTATACTTTCAAAATACTAAAGTTATTAGTTATAATTGAATCTATTGGTTTCCAAGTCTTTTCCTACATCCTATTCCTTTGTTTATTTTTTAGTTTCATGAACCCTTCATTGTCTTGCTCTAAATTTTGAAAATAAATTGGTTCCTTGAGCCCTCTAGATTTTTTATCTAGATTTGGCCTTAGCTTAGGGAAATGTCTTACAAAGTGTCGATGAAAATGAAAACTTTTGCATCTAAAAGGGAGATTTTATTAATCTAAATCTTGAATCCATTCTCTTCTTTTTTATTTTAAATTCATAGCCAAAGGCAAAGGATTAGATAAATATATTATTAAACAAATCCTTTCATTAACTTCCATAAACCCTATTTTAGTTGATTTTTTCATGCAGATATACTCATCTAGCTAATTTCCCACTTATTTGAAGATATCATCTATCCATAACTCGGATTAAAAACCATACAAATGAACTTAAATCGATATCAAAGTCAAATCTTTTGTATTTATTAAAAAAACCCACCTCGCAAGGCCTCATATATATCCCAAATCTTCCCATAAATGAAGGGAAATATCTAAAGATGTCATTTATTTATTTCACAAAATCTAGATGATTTGAAAAAACCCTTGTGGGAGAATTTTTACCTAGCATGCATAAGTAATATTCAAGTTATTTCTCATACACATTTGGAGATATCTTGTATTTGAAAAAAATCCCAAAAATTTATATATTAAGGCACATTCTGTCAAATGCAAAATTGTTTTTTCCATCTCTTTGTCTTGAACCCTAATAATAAGGATATCCTCTAATGATAAATGAACTTACTACCTTGGAGTTTCCTATGCAAATTTGGATACCAATCCTTATCCTTGTCTACTAATACATCTCTATCTACTTGCTTGCATCAAATTTGAAAGCTTGATCATCATTGGAGGTTGAGGGAATGATCACCAACGCAAGGGAGATCTACCACTAAAGGTAGATCATCGCTCCTTTATTACCTAAAATTCACTCATCGAAAGTGACACAACCCTACCTATTACATCACCTTTGCACCTCCTCATTAATTTAAATTTTCATTTTTAATAAATATGTTATTTTAAATATATAATATTTATTATACCACATATTTTTAAATAATAATTTTATATTATATATAATACAATACCATATTATAAATATATATATAAATATATATTATTAAAATTATATAAATGATAAATTTTAATGGATTCCAACATGAAATGTATTTAATATTGACTTAATTTATCCAATATTACAATTCAATACATAAATACTACAACCTTGAAATCTACTAACCCCTTTTCAATGGGCATTGATCATGTAAATCCAAAAGCTACCCTTAATTTGGGTCTCATGTTTGATATGGGCCCATTGGTGTAGGATATCATCAGAAATACCTTTCCATTTCCCCTCTCCATTACTCCTCATCTCACCTTGAAATATTTCACTATTTGCATTTTGTATGGCTTCGCCCATTCTTCTAGGGGTCTGAGTATGTTATTTTCATATGTTCTTAAGCCTAGTACAGTTTCTCTAGGTGTTAATATATTGTAATCATGGATTAATGGAAGATACAAGATAGTCTCTAGGACATCAATTTCTTATCCCAACATCAGTGACATTGCATCATTAATTCAAGTTGTACATGAGACATGAAACACTACCATAATCAAATCAGCTCTCATGACATCTAAACAAATATGCCACCACCTTGATTTAATATAAATGACATGTATCATTCTGGATTGTTATTACATTAATATTCTAATTTAAAATTTAAAGGATTTATGCATGTAGATGTAAAGTATATGGGATAAGTGTTATTTGTATGTCACCATATAGAAATATTCTTATCTTCCAAATGGTAATGTGTCCATCGATGCTAATATTATAATGCATTATTAAATATAATATAATATTTTTATATGCCCCCTGGTGTACGATATCACCTAAAATACCTTGTCATTGTCCCACACCATCACCACATAACTCACCTTAAAATATTTCACTATTTTTATGTTTTGTATAACCTTTCCCTTTCTTCCATGGATCTAAGAATGGTGTTAATGTACATTTTAAATTAGGATGTAATTGATCTAGGTTTAACTATACTAGTAGCATGGATGAATGAAAGATAAAATATAGACTCTTAGACCTTAATGTCTCATTCCCACATCAACAACAATGTGTCATTGATTTGAGCTGCACATTAGACATGGATCCATTTCACAATTAAAACATCTCTCATGATGTTTTTCCACCCTTGACAATAACAAATGGCCAATAAAATATGCCACCACCTTGAAAGCTAAAAACCCCTTTGCTATGGGTGTAGGTAATGTAAATCCAAATAGTTTCACTACATCCAGCTTCAGTGTATAATATGGGCCCTATAATGTATTATATTAAATATAATATAATATAGAGTAACCTATGGGTAGATGCAGGATAACAGGGGACAAAAGGGGGAGTGGATGAGTGCCATTTTTTTCAAAATAATAATAGTTAAACTTGGAGATAATTTTAGAGACACTTGGAAAAAGAATTTGATAATAATGTAAAAATATAAATTATATAAATATATAATTTATTCATTACCCAAACGATAAAAGTGTAAAAAATTGATGCATTTAAGACAATATCTTTGCATTTTTTATGAAAAAGTAAGGAGAGTGCATGTATATGGCTGCACTGTTTTTGAGTAAATAAATGAATTGATATAGTAAATATCATATATGGATAGATGAAATGTCGAATAATGTTGAGAATATTTTTTTTCAATTTTTAATATGTGTGTGTGTGTGTGTGTGTGTGTGTGTGTGTGTGTGTGTGTGTGTGTGTGTGTGTGTGTGTGTGTACAATAATTTTATAATTTAGACAGATGAAAAATTATAACTACAAGCATATGAAACAAATTTTTTACCTTAACTTCATGAAAATCATTTTTTTAAAGCATAGCCAATAATGTGTTGATTTTTTAGCTATAAGTTTTATAAAATTTTGACTGACCATCAAAATTTTATAAAGGTATTTTTAATGATATGTATATAGTCTATAATGAGGTATGTTCTATAGAAATCAAGAAATAATTAAAAACAATAGTTTAACATTAGAAAATATTCAAACTCTCTCTCTCTCTCTCTCTCTCTCTCTCTCTCTCTCTCTATATATATATATATATATATATATATATATATATATATATATATATATATATAAATCTACCGAATCAGATGCGTCAACAAAGATGGAAAAGACTCATAAATTTCTTAAAAATCATGTGGGCTACTCCATGATAGGGTTTAGTCTTGGTTTAGATCCTCACCCAAACCTAAACCTAGACCACTTTTGGATGGAAAGCATAAAATTCAAAACAAATACTTATTGAAAGGGCATACACCTTTTGAAACACATTTTTTGGAGAGAATTAATTTTTTTTTGAAAAGTTATAAGGAAAGGGCATATGCCCTTTGCTAAAGGGTGTACACCCTATGCAATACAAAGGGCGTACATTCTTTTATTTTTTTATGTTGTTTGTGTTTGATATTGGTTTTTTGTGTTGTATATATTTAGTAAAATAAATTTAAAGTTGTAAAAATTAGGGCCACTCTACATCTTTTGAAATCAATTCCATAATTGTAGGAGTTACAATTTAGAAGATAGTTTTTCAAAATCCATTTCGGTCGATACTTAGTTTTTAAAATTTTACGATTGGAAACTGACTAAAATATTGGATTTATTAAGCTCTAAGATCAAGTATGGTGACTAGAGATAGGGATCCACATATATAGATAAGTTCTCAGGTATGGATTGGTCAAGATAAGGATAGGGACTAACACAAATGCAACATCTATGTAATATACTGAGATTGAGCACACAGAGATGCATCAACCTATCTCAACTTATACATCCAACCCTTATATAAAATATAACTTCACATTCACTTCTTTATTTTAACTTTTGGGTATCTATATTTTGGTAAATCTATCATGTATTAAAGCAAAGGAAAATCTTAGAGGTGGGTTTTGGTTTGAACCTCCATGTGACTTTTTGACCCCAATGTTAGTGTGGACCCAAAGATATAATTTCACTAATGAGGATATGGGATAGAAATAGTGTTGAGTCCAATACACCCCATTCTTAGATTT
The DNA here is from genome assembly GCA_037957365.1 of Torreya grandis. Classification (NCBI taxonomy): domain Eukaryota; kingdom Viridiplantae; phylum Streptophyta; class Pinopsida; order Cupressales; family Taxaceae; genus Torreya; species Torreya grandis. The sequence continues at coordinate 643,708 of JARHVA010003494.1, read as the reverse complement.
AAAATGAGGACCCTCTTGTTTCAGTTTGGTCTTTCATTTTCATGTTCTAGATATGAATTTATGCCTTTTGAATGTTTCATTAATATTAATCAAGTTTGAATTCAAGTTTTTGAATGTAAAAAGTTCCATGCCTTATTTTTCTAGTCTAATTGTGTCTCTAAAATATTTCATTTTGATTTAAAAATGACCAAGTCTTTATAATTTCTCATTATAAAAACTCAATCAATATTTGATTTTAGACTTGGCTATTTATAAATTATTTGATCTTTGAAAATGATGTTAATTCATCACTATGGAATGACAAATTCTATTATGTGTTCAAGCTTAGAAACTATGTTTCCCTTGCCATAGTAAATATTCTCATTCTTTTGGGATAACTTATTAATGACTTATTTTAACTTGGTTCTTTTGTTACCTTGTCTTTTCTATAAGTTTTGAAGACTTTATGGGGTCCCTTAGATCCTTCCACGCATCCAAATCTCATCGACACATGGCTTCAGAGTCAATTTTTTTTTTTAAATGACTAAGTCCTTTTATAGTCATGTGGCCTTGAGATCATGCCACATGGCACAATCTTAATGACCCATCCCCTCAAAACCTTAGAACCCCAAGACCATTAAGGCATCAACCCAATGGCCTAGAATTTGATTGACATCGGTAAATATTTATACCCTTGAGTCCTTGAGAGGATGCCATGTGGCACCCTCTTAGAATCTTAAGAAATCGGAGTGATTAAAAAATTAACCTAGAAGCTCATGATTTAAATAGTGTTGGCAAAGGCCCATGGCCTTGAGGCCCTGATAAGATGCCATGTGGCACACTCCTGAGATCTCAAAAACTTGAGGGGTATTAGAGAATTAGCATAAAGCATAAAGAGCCCAGGAAGCTGAGAAGAAGCCACATGGTTACAATGATGATAAAAGCAAATATCAAGGTAAATCCTAGGGAAATGACAAGCTACCAAGTGTCAAAGAGAGCCTAATAACATAAAATAAGATGAACCCAAACCACATCAATTGGCTAAGTCATCATAAAATACACTAGCCTAAATTTTAAAACTCATCAAAGTGTTAGAATGGATTAAATTGAGGGAAATAATAGAATATTTAGTTGAGCTATCTTTTGAGAAGTCTGACTGGTCAAAGGAGGTACATGGAGTGAGATGTTTGCTTCTTAACCCGCATATTCTCCCGTGTGGGATAAATAGAAGAATCATTCAAAATACTTGGTCCAAAAGGGAGGAGTGGGGTATCATTTCAGTTAGATAGGTGTCACAACCATGGACAAAAGACAAAATGGAATTTAGATTTCTTTTGAGAGTAGATGGAATATTCTAACTGAATGCAATTGTAGCCACTTAGAGTGGTAATCATGGCTAGAGATGGGATCCTTATGCTACTTGGAGACAATTCCCATTCTCTTTTCTATAAAGATTCATTTTGCATTCTTGTAAAAAATATGGAAATGATATGCACCAAAACTCTACAGAAATCATAATAGGCTTAGTCTTCTCTTTTCTTTTTTTTTGGCTTACAATTATCTTCCTATTTTGTAACAACATTTAAATAGATACCAGTCTATTTTGAAATTCATTTTATTATTTATTAATTTCCTTCATTTCTTGATGGAACATAATTTATTAATGTTAACAAAATATTTCAATGCTTGGTTACTAATGAATATACAGTTAGATTGTGTAATAATTAGTTTGATTGGTTGTAAATTTCCATTTTGTTTAACTTAAAGTTGTGTCAAGCCATTGTGTGCAGTAACTAAAATAATTTCATATGCTTTTACTAAATATAATTTTAGGGTAATATGTTTTGTTGATTCCTTAGAATCCTACACATTTGATTATTTTTTTTTTTTCTATAGTTAAACCTGGTACACAATGATCTAATTGTGATCAAGCATGATTTTCATTTTTAGCATTAACAATCTTATTTTAGTCAAGGAACCACTTAGTTTCCTACCTTACTCTTTCTCTCATTTATCAATTTTTGTGATGAATATTATTTCTATTGTATCATAGTGTGATATGAATATGAACAAGGAAGAAATGACTTAAGCAAACATCAATAATATTTCTTAGATAACACAAAGTGGGTTGAACTTTTGATGGTTCATTTCCATTCTTCACCCAGTTAACTTATTGGAAAGTTATTAACCCTTGGATTCAACCAACTAAATCCTAAAAATGAGGGGACATTATGTCCCATGTGTTTTTATCTCCCTATGTTATGTCATAATATCTAGTCCAATACTTATTTCTTTTGTGGGTCATAAATTGAGGCCAAAAAGGAGTGACACTAGGAGGGCCTGAACCTCTAAATATTTGGAACTTGTTTAAGACTATTTAGCTGAGAAGGAATTATTATAATGATGAAATAATTTAAAGCTCTGACCTTCTCAGAATTTCTTGTTGTATTTTAATCTAACACCTCCTCCTTCTATTTTTCCCAATTCATATTTTGTGTTTCAAACACATCAATAGAAACTGTCACTAGAAGAAAGGCCATGCATTTTGTATAGATTGAAATCCCAAATACTTTTTGTCACTTTGATTTATTATTTTATGTCAATTTCATGATTATCTATAAATTTGCATATTTTATTTGTTTAATATTATTGATATTAATATCTCTAACTCATGTTCTCACTTTGGAGCTTGTTGTCACTAGATCCTGAGAAATTAGAGGTAGATTTATTATATCACCATTGAAAATATTTATGAGAGCATGAAATATTAGATGGATACTAAGAACCTTATCTAAAACTACCATTTCATCCTCTCAACCTACCTAGAACAGACCCCCACTCATTTCTACACCCATGGTTTGGTTAGGGGGGCCTACACTAAATGTTCTAGGGGACCTACCTTATATACCTAGGAAACCTAAGAGGTAACTTCCAGGGTTCACCCCAAGTATTAGGAGGACTACTAAAGAACATGTCATTTCCTATAAAATGGCCCTCATGTTAGTCAACATTGATAATGAATATGTAGCATGTAGGATATTACCTTTCACATCACTTGATGTGGCCTACAACTAGTTCCTTAACTTAATTTAGAATTTAATTAGGAGTTGGAATAAATTTAGTAGTATGTTCTTAGTCTAGTTTGGTTTGGTGGTAGACCCTAGTGTCCTATATTATAGTTTTCTTGAATGAGAATGAATCCAATGAACATATACACAATTTTAACACTTGATTTCAAAAGATGTATAGTAGGTTTACAACCTTGTATAGATGATATGATCATTTAGCATTGGAACTATTTAAGAATGACTTGGCATATGGATAGCCATGTTCTTAAGGAGGGATCCAACTATCATGAATCTACCCCTCACCTATGTATACGTAATAAAAGTGGACAAGTGATTCAATACATAAGGACAAATGTTGGCCCCTATTCCTAATGTATTCCCAAACATGATAGTATTGAATCTAATCCTATTTGTTAATTATAATGTTCTAATGTTATAGTCTCTCCCAATCATGAATTAACTTCCTCTATTCCATGATTCTCCAAATTAAAATTTGAGATTTCTCAATTATGTTGGTAATGAGGCTATGCCATATGTTTATAACCAAGATATAGTCCCAATTGTAACTAGTAACACATATACTTCTAATCAATAATTAGCCAAGCCTAAGCTAGATGAAATTCAGAGAATACTCTAGAGGTTGAGCAATGATTTCTTGTAAAAACAAGTGGGTAGTTTAAGTAATGGAAATTCTACCCCAAATTTAATTTATCAACATAATTATAGACCTAAAAATAGGCAAGGCAAGCAAGTTGAGTCTCCATCTAATAGAGTGCTTGAAATCAACATCATGGAGATCACCTTACCCAACTAGTGTCATGTGCATAATATGAACCAACATGGGTAAATTGACTGTGTTAAGTTTTATGATGCCTTTGAAGTCCTAAAAAAGAGATAAATGTGTTGGGGATCAACCAACAATAGATTACACTTATGAAAGCAATAAATGTGAAATTAAATCAGATAGATAAGTAACTTAGAATCAAATAATAGCAGCGAACAAGAGATACAATAAACCACCCTAAAAACTTGTATTAAAACTCTTTACAAAAGGAATACAATTGAAAAAACTTCTTTCTTCCACACCTCTCTCAGATGCACATGATCTCTCTCTAGATCTCTATCCCTTAAGAGCTCTCTCTCTCAAGTATAATCAATTCCAACAACCTGGATTAATACAACTCTATACTATTCTTCAACATTCACATATAATGAACTACTACAATAATTCACACAAAGCTAAGAAGATCTAATTATACATATAGAATTAGGAAACTTGAGCATGCACTTACAACCAACAGTTAAGCCTCTTGAACAAGGGCTCTAAAAACAATCTTGCTAATAATAGAAATTCGAACTTAAGACTAAGACTTAAACTCATCATGCAAACACTCACTTTTGTCCTCAAAAATAGCATTCTAGACGCACAGGTAACCGACACTAGTTCCTGCTGCTTGCCTGTGACCGACGTCGGCCGATCCTCTGTCGACACTGGCATCTCTTCAACTACACTGGACCGACGGCAGTCTCTCCTGACCGATGCCGATGACTGTGTAGACCTTAAATTGTTAAATGTGCTCATATGTGAAGCTTTTAGGCTCCACACCTTAACAATCTCCCACTTGGAGATAAACAGCTGCACCAGTACCTGTACAGTAACATCTTCTAGCTACTCTATCTTCAACTTAATCATGAAGACCAACAGAAGTTGAATGAAGATTCAACTTCTCCTTTGTAACCGGCTTGGTTAACATATCAGTAGGATTCCTATCTATATGGATCTTCTCCAGCTTCAAATCACCATCTTCCAATACCTGTCGTATGAAGTGGTACCTTAGCTGTATGTGCTTGGTTCTTGAATGAAAGGCTGAATTCTTAGCCAAATGGATTACACTCTGACTGTCACTATACAACCTGCAACTCCCATGCTCCCTACCAAGCTCATCCATGAACCGTGTCATCCATATCATCTCTTTGCTAGCCTCTGTGGCTGCAATATACTCTGCTTCTGTAGTTGACAAGGCAACAACCTTCTGCAACTTAGATATCCAACTAACCGTTGTTCCACCTACAGTGAAAACATAACCTGTAGTGCTCCTCCTGCCATCCAAATCACCTGCCATATCTAAATCTACATAACCATGTAGAGAAGTATCAGAACCTCCATAGCACAAGTGCCTACTGCTGGTTCCTCTCAGATATCTAAAGATCCACTGAACTGCTTTCCAATGTTCCTTACTTGGATTGGCCATATACTTACTTACAACTCCCACTGCTTGGGCAATATCCGGTCTAGTACACACCATTGCATACATCAAACTCCCTACTGCGGAAGAATATGGAACCTTACTCATGTACTCTACCTCATCATGTGAATTAGGACATTGTTCTTTACTCAACTTAAAATGTCTAGCCAAAGGTGTGCTTACCGGTTTAGCATCCTGCATATTGAATCATTTCAACACCTTGTCCACATAATCCTCTTGAGACAATATCAACCTGTGATTTTTCCTGTCTCTCTTAATGCTCATGCCAAGGATTTTCTTTGCTGCTCCCAAATCTTTCATAGCAAACATTTGAGCTAATTTCACCTTAAGCTCAGAGATATCCTGCATGTGTGATCCTGCAACTAGCATGTCATCTACATACAGTAATAGAATAATATATCTACCATTATCCAATCTCTTAAAATACACACAATGGTCAGATTGACACCTACTGTTGCCATGCTTAGTCATAAACCTGTCAAATTTTAAATACCACTGTCTAGGAGCTTGCTTGAGGCCATACAAGCTTTTCTTCAATCTGCACACTAACTTCTCCTTACCCTTGACCTCAAATCCTTCCGGTTGTTCCATATAAATTTCCTCATCCAAATCTCCATGAAGAAACGTTGTCTTAACATCTAGCTGCTCAAGATGCAAATCCTCAACAACAACCAAAGACAGTACAATCCATATAGAAGTCATTTTAACAACAGGAGAAAAAATCTCACCAAAGTCAATACCTAGCTTTTGTGCAAATCCTTTCACTACCAATCTGGCCTTATATCTCATCTATCCATTCTCACCTTCTTTCAACCTATTGGTCCATCTGTTCTTGAGTGTTCTCTTACCAGCTGGCAATTCAACCAAATCCCATGTTTGGTTCTCTCTTAAGGACTCCATCTCCTCAACCATGCCACGCTCCCACTGACTCTTGGACTCTACCTGTATTGCTTCTTCAAAACTCTCTGGTTCTCCACCATCAGTTAGCAATTAAATAAAATAAAGAAGGAGAATATCTAATTGGAGGCTTACTCACCCTTTTGGACCTCCTGATGGGTGTCTGAGACTCATTCACAACATGCTGTCCACCAAAATTCTTTGACAGTGATCGGCCTCAATCACCTCCAGACCTGTTATTGGTCTGATGCTAGTTCTGCCTAATCGACGTCAGATTCCTGTCCTGCCAACATCGGTCTCTATATGACCGACCTCGGTTTCTATTCTGTCGATGGCTGGTTCCTAACCTGTCGACGTCGGTCTCTGTGTTTTCCTATAAGTGATTATTTCTTTTTCCTACGAGCTCATTTTGGACCATCACCTCATCCAATTCACTATTGCTCTGCCCAGATTGATTCAGCTTCTTCAGTTGATCACTATACATCACTTTTTCATTGAAAACAACGTCACGGCTCCTAATTACCTTGTTAGTTCCTAGATTCCAAAATCTGAAACCAAAATCATCTGAGCCATAGCCAATAAATGTGCACCTCATAGACTTAGCATCGAGCTTCTTCCTATTTTCCTTATCTACGTGCACAAAGGCTTCACAACCAAAAACTTTGAGAAAAGAGAGATCTACCTTTTTACCTATCCAAGCCTCTTTTGGAATTCCACCATTCAGAGCTGTAGAGGGTCCTCTATTAATCAGGTACACTACAGTGTCAACAGCTTCTGCCCAAAACTCTAAAGGCAAACCAGCATGCAATCTCATACATCTTACACGCTCCATGATTGTTGTGTTCATCCTTTCAGCAATTCCATTCTGCTAAGGTGTCCTTGGAACCGTTCTTTGCCTACGTATCCCATGCATGTAACAATACCAGTTGAACTTATAACTGCAAAACTCTCCACCATTGTCAGATCTCAGGAACTTTAATCTTTTGCCTGTTTCATTCTCAACCATAGCTTTCCAAATCTTAAAAGTCTCAAATACATCAGATTTCTTCTTAATACAGTAGATCCATACCTTTCTTGTAGCATCATCTATGAACAAAACATAGTACTATGATCCTCCAATAGAAGCTACATGAGTCGGTCCCCACACGTCTGTGTGAACAAGCTGTAACTTATGCTTCTTCTTTGTAGACCCAGTCTTGAGAAAACTAACCCTTTTCTATTTTCTAAATACACAGTGCTCACAAAATTCTAGATCCATGCTTTTCAAATCTGAAAGTTTACCTTTAGACTTAAGAATTGACATCCCCTTCTCACTCATGTGGTCAAGCCTTGAGTGCCACAATTTTGCATCCACATCTGAAGTAGATAATACAGAAAGAGAATTATTAGTAACACAATTACACAAATAGAGAGTACCTACTCTCTTACCTCTAGCCATAACAAGTGCACCCTTGGTCACCTTCCAAGATTCTGCTGTGAGAGTTACTGTACAACCCTCATCCCCTAACTTTCATGCAAAAATAAAATTTCTCTTCAAGCTAGGAATATGCATAACTTCTCTCAACACCCATGTGTTGCCATTCTACATTTTCAGCTGCACTTTACCTTTGCCAATAATTTTACAGGGTTCATCATCCCCTAGGTATACTATTCCAAAATCTCCATGGATATAGTCATAGAAATATTCCCTATTAGGGGTAGCATGAAAAGATGCACCAGAATCTAACACCCAAGATTCTATATTATTATACAGAGAGAATATTAAAGCATCTTGTGCAATACCTGCAACCTTGGCTTCTTCCTTTCCTTCGTGTTGATTGCCCTCCTTAGGCTTTGACCAGCAATCTCTGCTTATGTACCCCATCTTTCCACAATTCCAGCATTGTGGCCTTCTACCATTTCTGGATTTGGATCTGCCTTTCCCCTTAGACTTGGATCTTGATCTCCCTTTCTTGCTCTTCTCTTTTTGCCTTCCCCTGCTCTCAAAACTTAAAGCATTCCCAAATGTCTTTTCTATGCTTTTCCTGTGAATTTCCTCATTCAAGATAACACTAACAACATCCTCTACTTTTAAGATATTTGATGCAGATGCAGTATTGCTAACTGCCATTACTAAGCTATGCCAGCTTTTAGGCAAAGAACATAATATTAAAAGAGATTTTATTTCATCATCAAATACAATTTTGACTAAACTTAATTGATTTACAATACCATGGAAATCATTCAAGTGATTAGATACAGATCCACCTTCCTGCATATGTAAATTGAATAGATGCTTCATAAGATATACCTTATTAGAAGCTGAGGGTTTTTTGTATAAATTTGCTAGAGTAGTCATCAACTCTACCATTGTTTTTGCCTGTGATAAATTAGATATCAAAGTAGATGCTAGACTCAGTCTTATAGACCCCAGAGCCTTTCTGTCAAGAACTTCCCATTCTTCATCCTCCATGTCTGTGGGCTTCTTTGCAATCCCACCTAACGGTAAGTATAAATCCTTCTGATACAGATAGTCCTCTATCTGCATTCTCCAATGTTGATAGTTTTTTCCATTGAACTTCTCCATTCTCAGTTTACTTTCATCTGCCATTGCTTCTCCCACTCAAACAGAAATCCCTGCAAAAACTCCTGTGAGCAACCTGTAATCAATACACACTATACAGATCTAAACCACCTGTTAGTGAACCTGAGCTTTGATACCAATTATTGGATATCAAACTCTAAACGTACAACCAAGGCTCTGATACCACTTTTTGGTGATCAACCAATAATAGATTACACTTATGAAAGTAATAAATGTGGAATTAAATCAGATAGATAAGTAACTTAGAATCAAATAATAGCAATGAACAAGAGATACAAGAAACCACCCTGAAAATTTGTATTAAAACTCTTTAAAAAAGGAATACAATTGAAGAAACTTCTTTCTTCCACACCTCTCTCAGATGCACAAGATCTCTCTCTAGATCTCTATCCCTTAAGAGCTCTCTCTCTCTCAAGTACAATCAATTCCAACAACCTAGATTGATACAACTCTGTACTATTCTTCAACATTCACATACAATGAACTACTAAAATAATTCACACAAAGCTAAGAAGATCTAATTCTACATATAGAATTAGGAAACTTGCGCATGCACTTACAACCAACAGTTAAGCCTCTTGAACAAGGGCTCTAAAAACAATCTTGCTAATAATAGAAATGTGAACTTAAGACTAAGACTTAAACTCATCATGCAAACACTCGCTTCTTTCCTTGGAAATAGCATTCTGGATGCACAGGTAACCGACGCTGGTTCCTACTGCTTACCTGTGACCGACGTCGGCCGATCCCCTGCCAACGCCAGCGTCTCTTCAGTTGCACCTGACTGACGGCGGTCTCTCCTGACCGACGCCAGTGACTGTGTAGACCCAAAACTATTAAATGTGCTCATATGTGAAGCTTTTAGGCTCCACACCTTAACAAAATGAATATGAGGTTATCCTAAATATTCAAAATAACACAAGTCACCTTGATGTTCCCAATTCATCTAGATCATCTAATACAACCATGGTTTTAGACACCCTAGACTTCCCTAGTGAAGGAGAAAATGAAGTTAATCAGAATACCAATGATATTCAAGTTATGGAATAGTTACAAAGGTTAAATTATACCCTTAAGATCAAGGCACACCAACCCTTAACAACCTCAACACTACCCAATAACATTGATATGCTTCCTAATCCTAAAGATAGGAATGATCCCCCCAACCAAAGTTAGGGAATAGTTATCCTACCACTAGAAACACCAAATAAAGCATAGTTGAGGATATGAAAAGGATAAAATATAATATAACCCTCCATGAATTGGTAAAAAATATTGAACAAAGGTATTTATTCCTTAAGTCTCTTATGAATAATAGCACCCAGCCAAAAAATAAGGATGTGGCCAATACCCATGTTGTGATACACAAATCCAAGGCTAAGGTTCCTCCATTATTACTCATGGTCTAAATATTTGGCAAGAATTTACACAATTACATGGTTGATTTAGGTGCCTTAGTAAATTTCATGCCTACAAGGATCTACAGGAAACTAGGATTGACCCTTATAAAATTAGACAAGGAAGTGGTCTTGTTAGATAAGTTAAAAGTTAGGGTTTTAAGATAATTATTGAATGTTCATATGCAATTTTAGGTTGAGCCAAGAATGCAATAGTTCATATACATACAAGTGGTTGAAATCCTAGTGGCATATGGCATGCTACTAAGTAAAGATTGGTTCAAATATTTTAATGGCTATATGGAAATAAACTTCTCCCATATGTGGCTACCATGGAAATTAGATCAGTATTTATAGAGATCCATGCATAAAATTGATGATTCTTTAATACAATGCAGTCAATGAACAAGTCAATTTTACCTCCACAAATTTATGCGTCTATACCTTGACCACTAAACCAACAAATAAATAAAAACTTAGCCAAGGCTAGAATTCAAGAATTATGCCTTTGTATTTTGATCAAGCACAATCTAAGCAAGGATCAGGAGAAAGTATTATACTTATAGACACATTTGGTAAAAAAATGTGTAGTTTCATATAGATTGTAATTCCATTTTATTAATGACATAGTAGAATATAAGGCATTAATCTTGGGATTGTAATTCAAAACTAGGTGCATTGTCAATCAAGTAAAGATATACAGTGAATATGAACCAATCATCAATTAGGTAAGGAATAAATTTCAATGTAATATTTCTCATTTGAAGAAGTATAGACATCATGATTTGGATTTGATGGAAACCTTCCATGTATTTAACATTATCTCCATTCCTAGAATTGACAACATCATGGCAAACTCACTAACTATTTATATTTTTAACCTTAAACCCTTATAGAACATGAATCTACAAAAGTTTTATATAAAATTAGTTTCATGTCCATATGTACTTGATAATGTGAAGAACTTTCAAAAACATTATGATGGTAGACACATTTTGGATTTCCTTCTAATTCCAATGATTTTGACACATATGTGTTTAATGAGGATGAGGGGAGTATCCGAATGAATAAAATTGTGATGTTAATGGAGTTCTAAACCTTAAGGATAATAAAATCCCAAAGGGAATGATAGAGGTCATGAGTTATTAATGTGGGGATGTCTGATCAGCCTTGGAACATCATTGTAGGACTAGAATGTAATGATGAGGAAATGCAAAGTTTAAAAATGATGTTAATCCATTACCAAGACATCATTTCTTAGAATTATGGTGACCTAAATTTGTTTAATATCATTGTCATGATGCTTAATATTCCATTAAAACCTAATAAGAATCCATTCAGGTAGTGCCAAATACGAATCAATCTTGTTCTTAGGCTACTCATCTTGAAGGAAGTTCATAAGTTTTTGTTAGTTGGTATAATCTTCCCTATGCAAAAATTAACTTGGGTAGATAATTTAGTATCAGTACTAAAAAAGGGAAAAGAGATCCATCATTTTATTGATTTTAGGAATTTAAATCAAACTTTAGAAAAGGATAATTATCCACTTTTATCCATAGATGAATTCATCCAAAAGGTTTGAAGATCTGAAATGATGTCTTTCCTTCATGGGTTCCCAGATTACAATCAAGTATTAGTTTACAAGGAAGACCAATCTAAAATAAACTTCACCATAAAGTGGGGCACATTTTCTTATAAGAAAATGCCCTTTGGTCTAATCAATGTTGGTGCCACTTTCCAAAGATCCATAGACATAGTGTTTAAAGAATTGATTGGTAAGTGCATTATTGTGTATATGGATGACTTAACAATTTTTTTCCAAATACAAATCATACCATTAAACACACTTAAAGGAGATATTTGAGTGTTATCTCAAGTTTGGTATTTCACTCAATCCAAAGAAAACTATTTTCTATATGACTAAAGGTAAGCTCTTTGGTCACATAACTTTTAAATAAGGTATGTCAATTGACCTTGGTAATTGAATGCCATTTTTAAAATTCAATTACCAAATATTAAGAAATAAATGAAATATTTTTTTGGTATAATTGATTTTCTCCTAAAATTCATTTCAGGTTTTGTTAAGATAACTAAACCCTTGAAATCCATGCTAAAATAAGGAGATAAAGTTGAGTGAACACTTAAAATAAATCCTTTCAAGAAATTAAGGATGCCATAATGCAAGCCCCATTTTTTGATAGCCCAAATTATGAAAAATATTTCTACTTGTATTCATTTGCATATGATCATACCATTGTTATCATCCTTGCTCAAAAAATGAAAGATGGAGATAATCCTATAGCATTCATGATCACCAATTTGAAGGACTATGAATTAAAGTACCCTATTTTGAACAAGCAAGTGTATGAACTAGTAAAGGCAACAAATAAATTCAGACATTACATCCTAAGGAACAAAGTTTATGCTATGGCTATAGATCTAGCTGTCAAAATGATGTTGAGGTAGAATGAACTTGGAGAAAGAAGAGGATGTTGGGTCTCAAAATGTCAAGAGTATGACATTTAAGTTAGGCTCATAAAACTAGTTTGAGGTCAAGGTCTATCATAATTAATCTCTACAATTCACCCTATTATTGTTGTTGTCTACGTGAATCAATCTAAACTGAAGCACAACCCATAATATGCCTCTATTACTCATTACTATTTGTATGGTGATCCATTGGATGGCTTATGTATGGTGTAGAAAAGAGCATTAAGGTTGAATGTTTCCCACTACATGTTAAAGAAAGGTTTCATGTATCGTATAAATCATGAAGGTATTTTCATAAGATGCTTAATAGAAGAGGAAGCACTAGATGTCATGACTTTTTTCCATGATAAATTAGGTAGTGGCCATCTTTTTGATAGTGTGACCTCCCAAAACATTGTAAGGGATTTTTATTATTGGCCAGTGTTATTCAAGGATGCTCATACTCATGTGAGATCATGTTATCTCTATCAAACATTTGAAAAAATTAAAACTCATGCAACTTTTCCCTTTAAACCAGTAATTAAGGAGCATCCCTTTGCTCAATGGGGCTTGGACTTCATTGGAGTCATAAATCCAAACTCATCAGCAAGCCATAGATTCATTATTATAGTGATTGACTATTGCATAAGATGGGCTGAAGTGAAAGCAACCAAGAATAACACTATTGAGTAGGTGACTAGATTCCTTTAAGAGCACATTATAACTAGATTCAACATCCATTTGGCACTTGTTTATGATAATGGGCATGCATTCTAGTCAATTAAGTTGACTAACTTGGCATATCAAAATAGAATTATGTTGAAGTTATCTTCAAACTATTACATGTAGGGAAATTGTTTGCTTGAGTCGATAAATAATAAATTATTGTCATCAATAAATCAATAGAGGATAACCCATCTAGTTGGCATCTTCTACTCAAGTATGTTTTATGGATTGAGCAAACAAGGCACAAGAAAATTTTCAAGAGGTCCCCTTTCATGAAGGTTAATGGCATGAAACCAATATTTTTAATGACACTCAAGAGACCCACATATAAATTTATCAATGACTACATGGAATTAAATTAAATAGGTCAATCCATATTGTTGGACCTAATTCATATGGATGGTATGAGAGATGAAGCCTTATAGAATATTAGCAAGCATTGGGTAGCTGTTAAAATATGGTTTTATAGAAAAGAATAAGTGAGATTATTTTACATTTCAAACATGGTTTTATTATGGGATAAATCCCATGAAAAGAAAGGTCAGAATTCTAAGATAACTCATATTTAGACCATTCTTTATCAAGGTTTAGAATTTTTTGGATAAAATTCTTTTAGATTGAAATATATTTAAGGGAATGAACTACAGCTGATAGTCAACAGATAACTTATAAAGTATTATTTCTTAGTTGTTCCATCCAACACCATTTCAGAATGAGCCACGAGGTTTGTTACATGTATATATTATACAATATTTCATGCTTTCTTAGATTAGGTTTGATTTCTATTTTTTTATTTGCATTAATTTTCAATATTTTTATTTCTTCATCCCCCCCAACTCATTCGATTTGGATTGTTTCATTCGATCCCTTGGTGTCATTTTAACATGTTTCTCAAAAGCAAAATTGATTAGGTACAATTACTTACCATATCATGATAAATAAGCTATGTTAGAGGTGGTCTCTTGGCATTATTATTTCAGATCCTCCCTTGTAGTCCATTGACTTTAATTCTAACCAAAAAACAAAGCCTATGCATAGCTAGTGTTGCATTAAAATCAAGTCTAAGAAGAAGTAAATTTTTTTTTAACATTATTGAAATTGAGGTGTTATTGAGTTGTTTTGGGATGGTCTTTTCAAATGGTGAATAAGTGCATAAGGATTACTTAGATATTAGGAGTTAGACAATAAGTAGTCATTCTTGAACAACTCCATGAACTGGAAGAAATTATTTTTTACATTTTTTTAATTTTTAAGTCTAGTGATTCAAAATAGAACTTGTGAACTTAAAAAACATCCTTTTCTTGTCTAAACCATAAATTCCACTTAATAAACATATAAACCAAATGGAAGCATTAATTTAGTTTGAATTTGTGTTAGTGATCTAAATTTTTTGAGGCTACTATTATAGCCATGGCTTGGTTCCCAACCCTCAATGGACATAAATGTAAAATATTTTCAAGGAAAATTTTGAATTAAACTAAATAAAAATTCAAAATCCAAGTCTTCCTCAAAAGGGTGATTCAAGTAATCTCCACTACAGGATTTTTGACATGACTGGAAGTGGAGCAAGGCCTTGAGTAGGACCATAGGTATCTATTTTAAAAGATAAAGACACCTAACTAGTAGTAGAAAAATGCCCACAACACTCCCCCCAACTTAAATAATTAATATTTTCCCTCTTATATTTTTTTGATGTTTTGATGAGTCTGAATTGTTTCACATGAATTCAAGATCTATAAAAAAACCCAATCACTTTTATATACACTAATGTTCTAATGTAGAATTTGAACTTAGTATGTCGCATGCCAAGCATAATTCAATACTTTCATCTTTCTAATTTTATCTATTGTATTATTTGTAATTTATGCTTTTTATCCATGTGTGAAGATTTATAGTCTAGGATCTAAATGCTAATGTAGCATTCTCCTCACAAAGATTTCCATTTATTGGGTCCAACAACCCCATTCTCAAATTTAAAATGGGGACTTTATATTACATAAGATCCTTCTTAACAAGTGGATTCAATGACCTAATTTACAGTATACCATCAAGAATATGGAGGACTTTCTTAGTAGGAAATAGATGAGTCTAATCATTGTAGTTGTATATGCATTATTAGATATACCCAAGTAGGATTTGATAGTGATTCTCATAATCCGAGCAACCACAAGCCCATTTTAAATAATTCTTGATTATTGTGCACTATCATAAATAAAAAATCTAAAATAATCATTACCCTATCTCCTTGGTCATTTCTCTAAATGGTAAGTGCAATAAATTAATCTTGCTTTGGCTTTTATATTCAAATCTATTTAATTTAGATATTGTACAATCTAAATTTTTATCTTGTTCACACCACTAAATTCTAAATAATATAAACCACCATATTCCTTCGAAGGCACCATTTGATACTTCAAATTACTTATAAATTCCTTGTAAAGGTTTTTCTTCCCAACCCCATAGTAGAAAGGAATCCATAGGTATTTTCTTGGAGGCTTGCCCACTAGAATTCCCTATGTTTAAGAAAAAAGGATTGTAATATCATATAGATATTTAATAAATATACCTTTGAACTTTTATCATACACATATTTTCTAGAATAAATGGAATAGGAAATAATTATTTCCATTAATGTTTGGATCTCTCTAGAGTAGGCCAACCCCATGAGGAGAGTGTTGTGTGTAGATAACTAATGTGTTACTAAATTAGCTCCTTCTAATATTTTTAGACATGAAATTTTTGATTCTTGGACTCTTGTTTTAAGGGATCTACTCATTGCTTTCATGAGAAGTATTAATAAAAAGGTGATATTGGGTTACCCTCTATGATTCCCATGAGGATGAGAAGAATCCAAATGGGGATTTGTTTATGAAATTTGATAAATGTGCTAAAGAGATGTAATTATTGATAAGAAAAATCCAATATTTGGAAAACTCAAATCACCTTAAGACTTTTAAAAGGAAATCCCAGTTGACATGATCAAAGATTTTTTAGATATCAGACTTCACAATCATACCTCTAACTTTTGAGATTGAGTGGGTGTGAATGGATTCATGTGCCATAATTGCTCCATCTAGGATCTATCCACTCTTGATGAAACTTAAATGTTCTTGAGAGATTAGTTAAGGTAAGAGTTTTTTTATATTTCCAAGAGAGCTTTTCAAATGATCTTTTATGTGTGTTGCAAAGAGAGGTTGGGTAAAAATATATGAAGGACAAAAAATTGTCCATTTTTGCAATTAAAGCCATGAATGTGAAGTTTACCTCTTTGATATTTTTTCAAGAGGTTCGTACTTCATTGACAACTTTTGTTACCACATTACCTAGAAGATATTAGAAATCCTAATAAAAAACGCCTAGGAATACATCTAGAAATAAATATTTATCTCCTTTCATATTGAAGACTACCATTTGAATCTCTTATTTGTAAAATGGAACTAATATATCCTTATTCTATTTGTGGGATACTATGGTTTGGATTGCCTCAAGTAGGGATTCATGAAGATGGCCAAAGTTGATTAAAGGTTATGATATAAGTTATTGGATAAATGTTATGCCTCTTATCAAATTTATTTTATATTCTTCAATAAATGATTTGTATGACTGCATTTTATTGATTTTGTTCACATAATATATGTTGATGGTAGATTTATTGAATAATTTGTCATTTATACATCCATTGGCTAGCCAAACTTCTCTCAAATTTTTCCTCCTTGGATTAAATGTCATCAAGCTTATGAGGAATGTTTCTTTCTTTAAAAAGCATATTCTTGGAGATATTTATAGATTGAATGGCACTATGAATGCTAGCTAATTCCTCTTCTAGATTTTTCTTGATGATAATTTTGAATGTTATGTGGTTTTAGTTTTCCAAATAGTTTTTTAGGTATATTAGTTTTGATATAAATATAAAATATTTGGTTTCATGGACCAAGGGATAATATTTCCATAATTTGTCTACTAGTTCATGATATCTTCTATCTTTCATCAACATGATCTCAAATATAAAGGGACATCTAGGAGAGGATGAATCATGCAAAATATCTAGATTTGCCAAAAAGTGGTCGAAACTTGTAACTTTATAAAGGAATTTTTGAAACCTAGGAAGCTTCTAGCCAGGCATTTGATAAAAATAATCTATATAAGCATTCTACAATGCCAAAAAAATTTACTCATCTATTGGTCCATTTGAATAGACCCTATTTAGGTGGTAGTCCAATAAATGAGTTGCACCATTAAATTTTGAAAGGTACATTTATGATTGTCTTGTTCAAAAACTCTATTAGTGTCTATCACTTTTACACTTGATGTGAATTCTACCTTAGGTGATGTGTTACCAAGGTGTGATTTATTATGTTATATCCTCACATGTGTGAGAAGGAAAAGTCATAACTTAAGGAATTATCACATCCCACCTTTCACTTAACCAATAAAAATATCTAACTCATCTCTTACTTCACCTATATAAGGACCCTTTGTCTTCTTTTGGAAAGTTAGATTGGATCTTAGAGTCATTTCCAGGGCTCATAGATATGTAGCCTATTAGAGAAAAAAAAACTCTAGTGACACCATTTTTGGTTGCACACATGTACATTGTATATTATGTTAGTGTAATACAATGTGTTATTTATTAGTCAATCTCTTTATATGATCTAAGCATTGCCCTATTGATGCAAGTTCATTTCATTAGTTTCCTTAACCCCCCTCAATTCCTATATGGTATCAGAGTAGATCTACACTCTCCATATTAAAATGGTCTCAGATCCAATTTTTTATTCATATTTACTTTCATCCTTGGTTTTAAATATGATTGGAGAAGATATTTTATGAAGATATTTCTTGCTTTTCCAGTTTTTGAGTGTTTTTTGTGGATTTAAAGTTCCCTTTGGAGGCATTTTAAGTTACAATTTTTGCATCTTCATCAATCCTAGCATTACCATGCTTATTCTCAATCCCCTAATCATTTTTTGAGCCAATCCATGATGTGGGTTTTCAAAATTACCTAATGGGTATTTTTGGTTTGTGTTTAATTACTATTTTAGGGGTCTAAAATGACCTAAGCCAAATATAATTTATAGTTTTAAACCTTGAAACTTCCCCATCATAACGAACCCAAAAACAATGGGGCCACTTTTACACAATCGATGTGATATCTTCATATTAAGTTGGGGGTAAAATAGTCGCTCTCAAAAGGTATTTACCTTTTTCAAACGTAAAATTTTCAATTTTATATTATTAGTGGAAAACGGACCCAATTTACTTGTGATAAGACATCTTTCTAAAAATATCAATTTTAAAATAGAATGGAACTAATAATTAATCATATTATATGTCATTTTTTGGATTTTTTTTAATTTTCATAAAAATCCAAAAAAATGGGTTTGATCTAGTATTTTTCTTTAATTATACTTAAAACAATTTTCATAAAAATCTGAAAAAATGGGTGTGACAAGGGTGAGTTATAACTTAATAAATTATCATATCCCACCTTTCACTTAATTAATAACAATATCTAACTCATCTCTTGCTTCTCCTATATAAGGACCCTTTGTGTCCTTTTGGAAAGTTAGATTGGATCTTAGAGTCATCTGCAGGGCTCATAGATATGTAGTCAATTAGAGAATTCTTTTTCTAGTGACACTATTTTTGGTTGCATATATGTATATTGTATATTATGTTAGTGTAATACAATGTGTTTTTTGTTAGTGAATCTCTTTATTTGATCTTAGCATTGTTCTTTTGATGCATGCTCATTTTTGGGTTTTCTTCAACCCTCCTAAATTTCTATATGGCATCAAAGAATACCTACAATATCCATCTTAAATTGGTCTTAGATCCAATTTTTTATTCAAACTTAATTTCATAATTAGTTGTAGATATGAATGGAAAAGAGATTTTATGAAGAGATTTTTAGCATTTTCAATTTTTGAGTGTTTTTATGGATCTAAAGTTCCCTTTGGAGGATTTTTTAGTTGTATTTTTTGCATCTTCATCAATCCTAGAATTATCATGATTTTTCCCAAGCCCCTAATCATTTTTTGAGCTAATCCATGTTGTGGGTTTTCAAAATTACCCAATGGGTATTTTTGGTTTATGTCGAATTACTATTTTAAGGTCATTTTTTAGGATTTTCTAATTTTTATAAAAATCTAAAAAAAAAATGGGTTTGATCGACTATTTTTATTTAATAATACTCAGAATAATATGAATTTATTAGAACTTCTAGTGATTATCTATGAATTTCTAAAAATTTAGATTTGTAAGACAAGCAAGGAGTAATAGAGATGACAGTGGATTTTTTACACTTCCTCTACAAAAACATGGGCTAAAACAATGTTCACTAGATTTTTCATTCTAATAGTTTTTTTAAAATTCTTATTTTTAAAAAATTAGACTTATGGTGATCCCGTGGCTTGTATTTGAAGTTCATGTTTTTATGGTGGATTACCAAAGAGATTACACTAACTCCTTTCTTGTTAACCTTCACATAGACTACAACACCATTGCACTTAATTGCAAGTGGCTAACTGCTATTTATTTACTATAGTGATAGCCTAGGTCTACCATGTGACTATGCTATAAACTTGTTTAGCCCCCAAAGGCTAAAACTCACCATTGAGCATTATTTTTGGAGTGTTCAACTTCCATGGCTCATAACTTTTTATCGGTAAAGCTTGGAAAAAATTTATAATTTTTTTCATGATTTTCATACCATATCACATATGTTGGACCTTTCAAATGTCCTAAATTTTAGTTAATTTAAATTTTTTACAACATAGTTACCTATTTTGTACCCTATGGATCATACTACTTAGTAATGAGTATAGGTTCCACCTCATTTTTAAAAGGGATCACTCTTCAGTGATTTACATAGATTTTAGGTGGGTTTTTATATGTATTTTGTACTCAAACTAATTTATAAAGTGTCATAGGGGGTTTGTTATATCTACATTCATGTGAGTGTGTCTTTTTTACTATACCCTTTTCAAATTTCAGTTGTTGAGAACTTTCATGTGGAATATTGGGCATTCTTGCTTGAGTTTATCACACCTAACACATTGACACTTTTTATGAGATCTTCATAGTTATTTTGTCTTCACTCTCTAGTCAACATTTGGGTGGGGGGAGGAATGGGGTGTTATGTATTGATAATACTTCCTTAGTTTTTCAAGTATGATATCCACCTTGTGATTGTTCCTAGTAGATGGAGAGGTTGGTTGTTTTTCATGCTAGAGCATTTCTATGACAACCCTTATGGGGTTTTAAAAATCATTATGTATTTTTTTCAATGTTAAATTTGTAATCAAACCAGCTTAAGGTTTAAAATATTCAAAATAATTTATAAACTAGCCCTATTTGGTTTTCACCATGCATTTCATTTAGATGGAGTGCATATAAATAGTAATTCTTATTCACATAGCTAGATTCATGTGAGCTACTTCTATTACCTTCTTCATTCTATTTGAGGATTCATCACATTTGACATTCATCTACATTAAAACCTTCATTATTATTTTGATCTATCATCATAAAGGGGTACCTCAATAGGTCTAGTTGTTATAACCCATTATTTTGAGCTTAATATTTATTCTCTTTTTCCACATCACCTAATTTTATCTTCAAGGGGTGTGTTGGTGTGTGTCATTTTCACACTTGATGTGAAATCCACATTAGGTGATATGTTACCAATGTGTGACTTATTATGTACATTATTTATGTGTACAAAATTATTTAAGTGGTATTTATCTTCACATGTGTGATACGAGTGAGTTTTAACTTGGGGAATGATCTTATTCCACCTTTCACTCAACCAATAACAATCCCTCACTCATATTTTGACTTTTATATATAAAAACCCTTTGTTTCATTGTGGAAAGTTAGACTGGAGTTTAAATTAATTTTAAGAGCTAGTAAAGATGTAGTTTGTTATATTTTGTGGAGTTTTCCTCAACCCTTCTCAATTCCTATATGGTATTGTATCAAGATTTTGCAATCTCCATCTCATAATTTTCTAATATCCAATTTCTAATTCAAATTTATTTGCATCATTGATTGCAAATATGAATGGATAAGAACTTTTATGAAGGTATTTTTACCTTTTTTTGAGTTTTTTAGTGTTTTTGATAGATCTAAAATTACCTTTGGAGGCATTTTTAGTTTTGGTTATAAATATTCATCAATCCCAATATTCCCATGCTTCTTCCCAAGCCCCTAATTATTATTTTAGCTAGTCCATGTTATGGGTTTTCAAAATTACCTAATGGGTATTTTATGTTTGTGTCAAAACTTTTATTTAAGAGTCATTTTATTTATTTTTTAATTAATGGGAAAATATAGAAATTTTGGGTATAATCTATTATTTTCCTACATTATATTTGGAAATTTTTATTTTTTTAAAATGGATTTTTTGGAGTTTTTGCTCATTTTGTATGATTTTTTTAAAATTTAGATTTGCAAGACAAGTAAGGAGGAGCAGAGATGATAGTGAATGTTTTGTACTTTCTATACAAAAACATGGTCCAAAACAATGTTCCCTATATTTTTTATTACAATATATTTTTGAAAAGTCTTGTTTTATGAAAATTAGACTTACAATTCTCTCATGGTACGCATTTGAAGTTGATGTTTTATACGTTGGAGTACCAAAGAGATCACACTAAGTCCCTTATTATTAACTACCACATAGTATGCAATATATGACCAATGAGTTTAATTATGAGTGATTAACTACTATCAATTTACTATATCAACAACCCAAGTCTACCATGTGCCCATCCATTGGGAGTATTTATCCCCCAAGGGCTAGAAATCTCCATTGAGCCTTATTTTTTGAGTGTTCAAATTTTGTGGCTGATAAAATTTCATCTATAAATCTTGGAGAGAATTTTTTTTTTTTTTTTCCTAATTTTCTAACCATATCATATATTTTGGACCTTTTGGAGGCCATATATTTTCACTAATTTGAATTTTTTCTAGCATAATGGCCTATTTTGTAAATTATGAATCATATTAATTAGCATTAAGTATTGGTGCAACCTCATTTTTAGAAGGGATCACTCTTAAAAGCTTTATAAAAAATTTGGGTGGGTTTTTCAGATGTATTTTGTACTCAAACTTCTTTATAAAGTACCATATGGAGTTTTCTATGTTTACCTTCATGCGAGTGTGTTTGTTTTGCACATCCTTTACAAATTTTAGTTTCTAAGTACTTTCATGTGGCATATTGGACACTCTCACTTGAGGATTTTATAGTTATTTTTATACACACCTACCACATTGACACTTTTTAAGGAGATCTTCATAATTATTTTGTCTTCACTTCTTAGTCAACATTACGAGAGGCGTTATATACTACTAATTCTTCCTTAATTATTTGAGTATGTTATATAATTTTTTATTGTTCCTAGCAGATGCAAAGGCTAGTTTTTTTTTGTGTCAGATCATTTCCATGAAAACCATTATGGGGTATTTTAAATAATTATGTATTTTTCTAAATATTAGCTTTGTAATAAAGCTAACTTGAGGTTTTAAAACATTCAAAATATTTTTTTGGTGAATCTTCATTGGTTTTAACCATGCCTAATGTTCAAATAGAGTATGTATAAATAGTCACTCTTATTCACACAACTAGATTCATGGGATCTAGTTATGTTTCCTTGTTCTTTTTTTTGGAGTCTTCATCACACTAGACAGTCATCTATATCAATGATGTCATTATTATTTTTCTCTATCATAGTACATGGGTACCTCATCAAGCATAGTTTTTATGACCTATATTTATGAGCTTAAAACTTATTCTCTTTTACCACATCACCTAAGATGTCCTTAAGGGGTTTTTGGTGTGTGTCATTTTCACACTTAATGTGAAATCTACCTTATATTATTGGTTACCAAGGTGTGACTTATTATGTGTATTGTTTATGTGCACAACATTATTTAAGTGGTAGCTATCCTCACATGTGTGATTAGGGTGAGTTGTAACTTAGAGAATGATATTATCCCACCTTTCACTCAACCAATAACAATGTCTCACTCAGCTTTTTGTTTTCCTATATAATGACCTTTTGTCTCCTTGTGTAAATTTAGAATGGAGCTTAGAGTCATCTCCAGAGCTAGTATATATGTTGTCTATTCTTGTGCAACCATTTTTGATTGCACACATGTACATTATATAATTCATTAGTGTAATACAATGTGTTCTCTATTGGTGAATCTCTTTCCATGATCTAAAAAATTTTATCATGGATGTTTGTTCAATACAGAGTTTTCTATGAAGATTTCATTAAAGTCTCCTCCTATGAGGATTTTTGAAATCTACTATTGGTTGGATTCCAAGAAATTATGAATTTATGTCTAGGTTTCCATTTAAATGAGAATATGGTCTGATCCATACACATTTATTTCTTTAAGTTGAATAGGTTTTGTTATACTTAAATACAAGAATATGTAGATTGACATCAATAAAAATGATTTTCGGCACTTGTTTTGTGTATGCTAGGAAATATGATGTTTTTTTGGCATTTGAAATTTATTCAAGTTTATGCTTATTATACATAGAATTATTTTTTTTAGGCACTTATTCAAATTGATCTAGAATTTATCTCATCTCATTTATATTCAAAAAATTATTGTAAATTTTTCATTCCAACTTCAAGATGACTTATTGGAAAAGTAGATTTTATAAACTAACTGGTTAAATTTTGGTGACCTAAATGTCAATGTAAAACTATGGGTGAATCAAAAAATGGATAACTTCATTTATTCCAAGAAAAATGTTCAACAAAAAAATAAAATTTAAAAATAGTTTTTTAATGGCATTTTTTACTCATAGTGTAATCATAGGTCTTTTATAGGATATTTTCAAGTATCTTTGAGGTTTCACCATTGTTGAAAAAGTGAAAATATTCACAATTTTTTAAAAAAACTAGAGCTTTTATATACTTTACACTAGTTTAAAACTCATAGAATTCTCCACAAGTGTAATTCCAGGATGTGAAATTTAGAATTCTCCATAGTGGATATTTTTACAAATTTTACACCAATGTGAAACTCATAAAATTTTCCATGTGAAATTTCATGTTATGAAACTCATAGAATTATCCACAGGTACAATTCCATGGTTCAAAACTCATATAATTATCATTAGTGGTATTTTTTGTAGACTTTGTAGTAGTGAAATACTATGTACAAATCTTGAAGAAAATTCCACTAAAATCCAAAAATAAAAAATATACATGATGCAAACTCCAAATTTATCTTTGAGTTTTCAAAGCTATTTTTTTTATTAAAAAAAAGGCTTTTGTTATATTTATTTTCCATGTCCATCACCCACACCATGCTGAAGAATAAAGTGGAGATTTTTTTTAAAAAAATTAAATCATGTATATGGGATTTATATCTCTTTCATTATGAAATGTGCTTTATTTTTTGTAATTAAATAAATCCATTAATGTTTCAATATTTATTCATTGTATGTAAAATTATAATGATGCAAACTTTGTGTTGTGAATCTATGTACATGACTTTGTTCCATATGCATGAAATATGAATATAGGAATGACTATGTGCTTCCAAGTGACCTTTATTCTCTATGTATTTGTTGTTAGCATTCTTGAAAAATGTTTCCCACTTATTTAAATCCCTTTTTAAGTTATTTAAAAAAAAAATCATTTATTAGTTATCAAAATGGCCTTCTATGTTTTTCAATTATGGGTTTTTCCTCTCCTTTTTTATTTCCCTCTACTTTCTAACATTCTTTTTACCTTTGTGTTTCGTTTGTGATTTTTAGTTAAAAGTACCAAAAATTCTAGTGAACCCCATCATATGAGGGAGTTTCCTCTCTCAAACATAGAGGAGAATCACATGTTCCATGGTGATTTATCCAAATTTTCAAGTTTATGTTGTTATCATTGGTAAAGTTAGCAAGATAACCAAAGCAATCATAATGACATAAAATATTGGAAAAAAATTTGGTCTATTAGGGATTGAAGTGTCTTATTACATTATATTTTTAATATATCAACTAACATCCCCTAGAATGGAGGTTATAGACTCTGCTAAAGTGAACTAAATGGTTCGTATCACTTTTTTATTCATGTCATGGCACTAGTTTTACCCATCCCATAAGGTAACTATTTTGGTCCTTTGGATTTGGCCTAATACAATGAGTTAACTTTAGGTTCAAGTAAGAGATATCTAAATTTATCTACATTAGTTTCTCAATATGTGAATGATCATATAAGTTCTCTCATTGTGTCCTTCAATATATTAGGCCTTATATAAGAAGATCTATTTGTGAGAATTTTTTTTGAAACTCTCATTGGACCTATTTTAGAAAGGCTCTAGCACTTGTAATATGGATTCATTGTAAATTATAATACCCTGAAAAATAATTTCCTAAATACATTCAAACCAGTCATGGAAATGTGTGCATTGTTTGTAAATTTTTTCCAAATCCAAAAGAAAGAAGAAAATAAAATGAGAGAGTTCATAACATACTTTAAAAAAAATTAAGACTACTTCCTCAAACTAATCAACCAAGTCCCAACAACCAAATTTGTCTCTTTATTGCTTCCCTATATCTAAAAATCAAATTTATCTTGAAAATAATAAAATTACCATATGTTAAATCTACATAACTATAAGCAATTGAAGTTGAAAATGACATGATCTTGTTAGGGATGTTGAAGAAGGAGGCTTCAAAAAATGTTTCAAATGCCTTAAGTGGTGAAGAATCAATGGAATTTAGTATGAAGAGAAGAATATTTTTCACAAATAACCCTCAACATTCAAAATATAAATTCAAAAAACAAATCCCTGATCAAGAAGGTCAAACTTTAAATAAAGAAGAAGATAAAAATGCTCCACACTCTACATGATTTTTTCATTTTCACAATATTTGGAGAAGGTGAGTTGTTGGAAGAACTGGTTGAACCACATAAGGAAGAATACATTGAGCCATATCACACTCAATATGAAGATAACAATTGGGAATTTGATGTTTTTCATTGTGAAGGAGAATATATGGTGAATATAAAAAATGTAAAATCGAAGTCTTCCTCAAAAGGGTGATTTAAGCAATCTCCATTGTATGCTTTCTAACTTGGTTGGTAGTGGAGAAAGGCCTTGAGTAGGACCATAGGTATATTTTTTAGGACTATAGACACCTAACTAGAAGTATATCAATACCCATGACACTCCCCCTAATCTAAATAACTAATATTTTCCCTCTCAGAACTTCAAGTGAATTATTTCATGTGAATTTAAGAGCTATAAAAGAACCAATCACTTTTATACACATTGATGGTCTAAGATAGTATTAGAACTTAGTATCTCACATGTGAAGCATAATTTAGTACCTTCATCTTTTTGGTTTTATCTAACAATTTATTTTTAGTTTAGGCTTGTTGTCCAGGTGTGAATATTTAGAGTTTAGGTTCTAAATGTTGATGTAGCATTCTCCCTACAAAGATTTCCATTTTTTGGGTCCAATATGCCCCATTCTCAAATTTCAAATGGGAACTCTATATTACATAAGAACCTTCTTAACAATCAAGTGAAATGACATAATTTATAGTCTACCATAAAAAATATGGACTTTTTTAGTAGGAAATAGATGAATCTAGTCATTGTAGTTGTCTACACATTACTAGATTTACCCAAGTAGGATTTGATAGTCATTATCCTAATCCAAGTGGCCACAAACCCATTTTAAAGCATTCATGATGACTATGCACTATCATAAATTAAAAAACTCTAATGTACACTAATTACCTTATTCCCTTGGTCATTTATCTAAATAGTAATGTGATAAATCATTCTTACTTTGCATTTTATATTCAAATATGCTTAATTTAAACATATATTATACAAATTGAATTATTCTAAAAAAAATTCTTGTTTATATCACTAAGTTCTAAATAATATAAACCACCATATTCCTTCCAAGGCACCATTTGATACTTCAAATTAGCTATAACTTCCTTCTAAAGTTTTTTCTTCCCATCCCCATAGAAGAAAGGAATCCCTAGGTATTTTCTTAGAAGCTTACCCACTATAAATCCCCATTTTAAAGAAAAAATGCTAGTGATCTCATATGGGTATTTAATAATATACCTTTAAATTTGCATCATAGACATATTTTATAGAATAAATAGAATAGGAATTAATTATTTCCATTAAGGCTTCGATCTCTCTAGAGTAGGCCAACCTCATGAGGAGGGTGTTATCTACAGATAACTAATGTGTTACTAGGAAAATGTATTATCCTAGAAAATATCTAGCACATGTACTAATGAAAGTAGTGATCATCCAAAAAGAGGGGGAATATAAATGATCATCCAAAAAATAGGGGAATAGAAATGGTTATTGAAATTATCAAAATGAGACAAAAATAGAACATAATAAGGAAGACCCAAAAATGTTTTTGATATTGATAAGATACAAATAAGGGTGCAGATCCCTGTTACAAAATGCCCCAAGGGCAAAAAAATAGGCTAGTGGCCATGAACAACAAAGTAATAGTAAACAATCAGTAGACTATCACAAAAGAATTAAAATACCTAAAACCAAAAAAAGTAGAAGAATATATAACTAATTAAGCAAAGCCTTCCAATCATCCTTGAGGAAACCCAGGAGTTCCTCCTTACTAGTGGCCTTACCATCCTTGTCCACCTTCTCATCCTAAGCATCCTATAGGATAGCTAGTGAAGAAACAACCTGATGAATCACATTGGAGCACATGGTAGTAAGTACCTTCATTTTGTTCTCCAAAGAGAACATCCAACTCTTTACATCCTTCAAGTGCTTCTTGAACTAAATGTAATATCATAGATCTTTTCATTGGCATCTTCTTTCCCAAGGGTCTCTAAGAACTCAGTGTCCTCCTTATCAGAGTCATAACAGAATTTATTTGACTCCTAAAAATATTTGGCACCCTCCTATTCCACTATTTGATTAGGATTCAATTTGATCTCCATGATCTACACCTCATTCTCTAGATTCAAGGCTGAAGAATAGTTTATAATCTTCAACATTGGGGTTTTTCTATTAACCAATCTGCTTTACCTCTAAATTCTCAGCTTCCTCACATTACTCCCATATACTTATTTATCATTTTATTTCTCAAAAACATCAACCCCTTGATTTTTAAGCTTAGAGTGCTCCTTGTCCATAGCTGACTTTGCCTACTTCTCAACACTAGAAGACTTTTTAACTTTTTTCTTACTCAACTTCTAGGGCATAGAGTGTACACCAATATTTCCTTTTCTCTTTTTGACACCTAAGTGGGAGGGGATATTTTTAAAATCACATAAACCCTTAGTCACCACTTTTTTCAATTAGCCTAGGGACCCATTTCACCACCCGTGGGAGCTAAAAGAAAGGGGCCCTACAAAAAAGGGTTAATCTTATGGAAAATAAGAGGGGTCTTACAACCTTTTTTCTTGACTGGATCCTTAAGGTTGTGGGAATTACCAACAAGGCTTGGGGAATCTTTCACAATAGGGCTATTGGTCTTGATACTACTAGGGCTACCATACTTAATGCTCAAAGGGATGTTATCATCTGACTCATAATCATTAGCCTCATCCACCAAAATGGCTTTAATGGGCTTAGGTGGATAGATTTCTAGGTGGAAATGGTAAAGATGGAAAATAATGCCTTGGAAAATTAGGATAGCTATATTAGTAGTGTTACTTTCAAATACATTATTATCAATCTTCACATACGACTCCAAAGATGACAAGAGATAAAATGAGAAATTAACAAGCACCTTATGATGAAAATGGTTCAATAAAGCAAAATGATAGTGGTAAAAAAAATTGAACCTACCCTCCAAGGTAATGTATTTCATAATAAAAAAGCAAACCTTATCCCATGGGTTGATGAGGCTCTCCTTATCGAAGCCACCCTATAGTCAAATTGGTCACTCACCCTCTCTAAAAAATATCTTTATGCCTTCAGGGTCCTAGACTTTAGCTTGTTTCTTTAGATTTTTCCCTTCACATCTCAAACCCATGGCCTTAGCTATAGTATCTTTGCTTAATTCAAACCAAATTCTACCAAACTAGACTTTATGATCATCATCCCAAGACATTGTAAACTAAACAAATAGCTTTTCGTTAAAGCCATTGAGGCATTCTAGGACTAGAGTGATACCTCCCTCATATAAAATACTCCATAGCATGGTGTTAGACTTATATTATACACAATACAATGGTTTATTTTAGACTTTTCCACCACTCATAGTTAAATTCTTCATAATTTTGGGGAAAATATTACATAGGGCAAACGCCAACACCCAAGGATAATGTGACTTGATACAGAAATGTCTAGAAACAATGATGTGGATATCATCATTAAACTAGCTCTTGATGCTTCTTAAACACCCAAGCTCATCCTTTAAATCATTTATGTTGATTAAGTAACAATTTTAAACATAATAAAGCTTATGCAGGCTATCGATTGGAAAATGCACCATCAGGATTTGATACAGCCTCATGGGACATCTAATCACTTGCCTCAAAATTTTGGTGGAAGATGTTACCTAAGCTCTAATATTAAAATTAAGGCTGAAAGTAAGTATTAAAGGTTTTAATCAAGGAAATAATGGTGTAAGAAAATATCATAAAGGTAGAGTAAGTGTAGATAAATAAATTATTGAAATGAAAGATAACCATAATATAAGCAATATATAAACAATAAGGCATCACAAAAGCTTATATTTAAATATAAATATGAAATCCAATCATATGATAATGTGAAGAATAAAATGATATGACATAAATATGTGCTCATAAATTATGATATATTTCTCGACATACATCATCAATAACATCAGATAAGTCATGTTGTAGATGAAATTTAGCTTTGATAATAGTCTCATCTATCTTTACATAGAGTCATGTGAGGACTTCCTAAAATACTATCTCTATGGAGAAAGTATGAGTATGAGAAACATAGGGAGTAAATCATGGTGCCTCCTATGATGGATAATAAATGTGAGTAACCTACACTAGTGTGTGGCTGATATCCTCTAATATATTAAAATGCATAGGTAAAAAATAAGGTTGATCTTTCATCTAAGAATGACCTTGAAAATGCTTCTTATAAGGTGAATTTTTAGGGCTCACAAAATTATGGAAATTATACTAGAGTAATCTAAATTTAGTTGTATGATGTGTAGTACATTGGTGCCAAAGGAAATAACCTTCCTCGTGCTTAGGGATATACCCTAGAGATATCTTGGGAGGTGGAAATATCTTTCCACTAGAAGGTTGTGTTGCTTTAGGATGAAGCACATCAATATACTATCAAATATTTTGGTAGTGAATTTAACTATGCATAGTCGTGCCATGAAAATAATTACACCTAGGAGTGGTTGACTATGGAGGTATACTATATGGGGTAGGAATATATATATATATATATATATATATATATATATATATATATATATATATATATATATATATATATATATATATATATATATATATATATATATGGGTTTTTTTATGCTAGGAATCTCTTATATGCTCGACAATCCTTGGCCCAATGACTAGTTATTTTTTGAAACTCACAATATGGTTCATTTGTCTATTGTCTAAGTGGGGATTCATGTTTAGGCATGGGTAGGACCTCATGAAATATATCATCATTATCCAAACATGTAAGAGTAGGATTTTTAGCTTTAAGAGATGGCCTCGATGTGGTTTAGAGTAATGTGGCCAACATCTCAAGAGGAAGGATGCTCGAATGATCAAAAATCTTGGTGAACATGTATGGTCTTGCCATGGCATGATCAAGAAGCATACTCTAAAGAGGTTCAAAAGTGACTAGAGTATAATGAGAATAAATTGGTACCTAATCCATATCAAACATGTGAACATAAATGGAAGAATAAATAATGTCAGGTGTTTTATAAGGAGAAGGAACTACATCCACTAAATGAATACTATGTTATGTGAATATAAGGTAGAATCATATCAATGTTGTAAGGAAGAGTGATAATGAAGTATTTTTATGTCCTTGGCTTAGGCATAACCAGCTAATAATGAGTCATTTAGAGAATATCCATATCATAATTAGGTGTATGAAGGACCTACATGGAAGGCATAAATTATTCTATCATTTAAAAAATAATGAGGAATTGATTATTTAGGCATGACTATTGAAGTGGGAATTTCATTAGTTGACTTATGGTGAGAACGAGGTCACAAATAAGGGGATAACTAAATGATAATGCTAGAAGGAAGATACAAGGTTTTAATCTTAAGACTAATCACATTAGTGTCATCATTTTCAAAAATCTAATATGTTAGGTGGGATGTTTCCCACAAGTTTAGGGTGTCTATTATAACCTTTATTAGAATTTATGGTATATTTAAATCAATGATATTTATAAAAGGGAATGCTCTGCAAAGGTTCAAGGGTTTGTATTTTAAAGACACCAAATTCTTGAAATTGTTTTAAATTCCAAGGGTTTGTATCTCCTTGAAAATTTTATATAACATTTTTAGAGGCAAATTTTACACATTGTCATGTAGAAGAGGTGATGGATCTCATATGATGTGTCCAGGGTCATCTAATTAGAATGTTATAAGATAGAAAAAAGTTAAAAACCATCACATTAACTTGAACTTTGATAGGAGGGATCATGATGGGGAGAAAAATAAAACCAAGAAGAAGAATTTTTATTTAATTGTATCCTTGGTATGTGTTTTAGGTAGATTTAAGGTTGAATTCAGAGTATCTAAGAGTATTAATGAAGTCAAGGGAGGTGACACAAGTGCTAGACCTTAATTAATAAATGCACACTTGACTTGAATATCACCTACTTGGACACTAATAAATAGAGGAGGATTGTCCAAATGAATTAATATTTCATCAAGAATCATAGAACTAATAGGAAACTTAAGTGAAAGAGAGGCATCAAAATTTTCATCAACTTATATGGGTATTTCTTCACACTATTCAAGGATATTATCCTCAGACCCAAATAAGGTGTCTTCTTACCCTATACATGAAGGTTGGGGATATTAATTTCATATAAAAGTTGTGTCAAGCAATTATAATGGTGAGGGGAAGTCCTCATGACATCAAGAAAAATAATTTGAGAGGGGTGTCGAGAGAATTATATGAGGGGTCCCACTCATCATATCCTAAGGGAGATGAAATATACTAGGATAAATGTGTGTAATCTTTAATAAAATCAACTAAAGGAGGGGATAAAATATAGTTAAAAAAGGAAAAATAGAATTATGTGGTTTCAACTCGATTGATGTAGTTTGGTTAGGAGGAACAAACTACATTGAGCTGATCAATGTAGTTTGTTACATAAGAGAATTGGAAACTAACTGCATCGAGCTAGTTGATGTAGTAGCCTATGATGAATTAGTGGTACATGACTACATTGAGTTGGTCAATGTAATCAATTCTAGCCTAAGGATAACATATTATATTGATTTTGTTGATGTAATAGCAACAAAGGGGTTAAAATTAACATATTGTATTGGGTTGATTAATACAATGGGAAATGTGTTATTAGACTGTATCAAGGTATTCCATACAATTTGAATAAATTTTATAAAAGGTGACTATATTGATCTAGTCAATGTAGTCATAGGATCTGAGTGGTTTGTGTTTTCTATATACTCAATGTCTGAGAAATGAGATGGATATGTGTCTTGAACAATTTTATAAGTGGGTAAATTGTTATAAGTAGAATGTGGATAATGATCAATGTAAGATACTACATACCTCATTTTTTTCATGTTGACTACATTTTAATCATTGGTAAAAGAGTGAGGATCAACTAATGTTTTAATAACATTAGAGGTAAGCAGTTGGGTAGTATAAGATTAATGATTTGGAAGTGGATCTTTATAGATGGAAAGGTGAGCATCAACCTAAATGAGAGCATCATGCTTAACTTTGGAATCATGGGCTTTAGCTACCTTTTCATAGGCTTCTTGAAATTTTTGAGTCATGGTTTCATGATCAAAATTGCAACCAAGGAGAAACTCAAGAGTAAATTTCCTACATGTTTCATGAGAATGCCCCCAACTTGCATGATACCAATAAAACCTTTTTGGATCATGTTGTCATGAAATTATAACTTTCATGACAACATCCATAATTACACTCATAAATGCAATTAGAGTTGTTTTAAAGATATTGATGGTAAAAATTTTGTAGAATGGGACATCGACTCTATAACCTAATGGACAAGACTTGGGTAGAATAATGAAATCTAATTATCTTTCAAGCTTCCAAATAGTGTGTTAAAGATATATCAACAATTTCTCTTTTAGTACAACAAGATTGTTGTCATAATGTAAATTGTAATATGATAGAGAGAAGAGATAAGTAATGAATTCATTTGATCTTATCAACACTAGAGTGAAAATTGAAGGTAATATCAAATTTCTCTAGAATTTCTTAATTTATTTCCCAATATGGAGACCAGATCTGAGAGCTGACTTTTGGCTATAAACATTTGGTACAAAAACTTCATCTTGAACTTCAAAAATCAAGGGAGAGAATCATAGTTGCAAGTTTCAAGTCATGCAAAAATAATAATTCGCTTTTCAAGTCATGTAAATTTCCTTTTGAAAATTTTAAGTTGTGCAAATTTCTTAATGCACTTTTGTAAGTCATGCAAATTTGTCATCACACTTTTACAATTCGTGTAAATTTGTTTTTGAAAATTTCAAGTTGTGAAAATTTCTCAATACAATTTTGTAAGTCGTGTAAATTGGTAATTGCACTTTTGTAAGTCATGCAAATTTTTTTTTGAAAATTTCAAGTTATGTAAATTTATCAACTCACTTTTGTAACTCGTGCAAATTAGTCATCACACTTTTGCAAGTTGTGAAAATTTATCAACACACTTTTATAAGTCATGAAAATTTGTTTTTGTAAATTTCAAGTTATGAAGATTTATCAACGCACTTTTATAAGTCATGTAAATTAGTATTTGAAATTTTACAAGTTGTGTGAATTTTTCAATGCATTTTTACAAGTTTCAAGTTGTTCAAAAACTAAATATAGTGGTTACATCCTTTGTACACTACTTGGAAGTACTAGATAATTTAGATGGAGATAAAATGCCAGGTCGATCAGTGTTCCATAATATCCTTCAAAACCCACATGAAAATTCCTTTTTAATAAAAAATATCACCAATTATTCTAACTGTCCCCCTTATCCCTCCACTCACCTACAATTTTTTTTTCAAAGCCTTATTTCTCATGAATTTCATGGTATGTGCATTTGAAAATAGTTGTTTTTAAAATAACATGTGGCACTACCTTTTCAAAAAAGTTATTCTCCTCTCATATTTTTTGGTATGAGACATTAAATAAGTGGGTTTTGGTCAAAATTTTGGTATTGATAATTATGACTCTTTTAAAGTGTGATTTTGCTCAAATTCATGGTTTTTAACCTTAAAAGGTGGTTTCACTCAATAATTCATGGTATTGGGTATTTAAAGGTGGTTTTGATCATAAAATCCAAGTTTTTGAGATTTAGAAGGTGGTTTTGATCATAAAATTCATGGTTTTGAGATTTAGAAGGTGGTTTTGACCATAAAATCCATGGTTTTGAGCTTTAGGAGGTGGGTTTGAGAAGGAAACCCCATGATGTTTAATGAAAGAGTAACTTTTTACTATAATTTGGGAGGTTTTAGTATTAAAAAGTGGATTTCTATGTGTGCTAGAATTATAAAAGATATTTTACATTATATGGCCTTTTGAAGACTCTTTTACATGCATTTTGATCATCTAAAACCCATTATGTTCCAAAGAGATCAAAAGCTTAAAAAAATTCTTCTCAATCATTCAATGTGGTGTTCATAGAAATTTGGAGTGGTTTGGGGTGGATTTTCTATAGTTTTGTAGTTTTTAATGACCTATTATTACATCATACAGTCTTCTTGAGTTCATTTTGTATGTAAAAACTATAACAAAATTCCACCATGATGATTATAAATTCCTGAATCATATGTAAGATTTCATGTGTTTATTGATGCACAAGTATTATATATATCTTGGTTTCTTAATGCTTCCAACTATGTGATTATAACTAATATAAACATACTAAAATTGAGCATTGGAAGACTTGATTATGTGGATTGTCCATTTGTGGAGAAGTTTTATTGGTAGAAGAATGTAGATTATAAAGCTATGTAGGATATTTGTCTAATATTAATGTGTTATGCACTGTCTTATCTTCATGAGTTGTAATAAGCTAGAATATGAAAAGGCTCCACTTTTGGCACCAAGTATGAGAAGAAGATGAAAAATCATAGATTAGAAATGTCTATATATACTTTTGTTTGTAAGAAGGGATTCCACTTTTAGAGGATATCAATAGAGATTATTTAGTTATAATTACCTGTATGATTTCTTGTTATGTTCCTTGCATGCACTATCATGTTTAATGTCTTGGTTAATTTCTATCTGACTATTTTGAATACATTATTTTAATTTATACAATATTGGTTGTTCTTAATTTACTTAATAATGTAGAATAATTAATGCATCTTGAATTTTTGTCATCCATTTTCATGTATTTTATGATAACTACTCTATGCACATGAAGTATCTCACAACTATTATCATCTTTAGCATGTTATTATACTTCAATAACCTCTGCTAACAATGGTACAATTAGTATAGAAACTCTTTTTAGAGGAAATTATGCTAGGATGGTTACCAGGGTAGAGAGATATTGAGATATGGTTGGACCAAAGCATATGTAATTTTATAGAAGAAGAATAAAAAAGGACTGGTCTTACATTTCAAGAGATCATTTAAGAGCATATATATGGAGAAATTTATTAAATTTTCTAATACAATTGCTTGAATTGATAGCTAATTGGTTAGCACAGTTGGAATATTATTTCTTTAAACCAAGGATAAAAGAAACTATAATCTAGACTGAAGAAAAGGTATATCAGTTATAGAGATTGAAAACCAACTAGATAAAAACAATAGATCATTGGGTTACTACTATAGTAAATAAATATATAACTAAGTTTATTGTGTGAGGATACATAATTATTGAAGCTGTGAAGGACTTATTCATCATAAAAATTTGAGGTAATTTTTTATGACTACCTATCCTAGTGAAGATGTTGGTTGTAGACAAGGCCATGGTGCCTACTCTAACCACTATGGACTAGTCATTCCAGGCATATGGGGGTGTGTGTGACATGATAGTGAATGATGATTAGAAAATTTTCAAACCTGAATACATAATGGAGACATGAGGAAAGAAGAGTCAAAGTAAGAGTCTAGATTTAGAAGGTGAGTTGCGATAACAAAATAGATGGAGTAAATAGAAAAAAACCCAAGTAGTTATGAGTAGAGTTAAGAGTAATAGTATAATATATGAAGAACAAGTAGGAATAAGTCATGAATAAGAATAAAGAGATAAAGAAAGATGATATGAAAGAAGAATATGAATGCTAGTAGAAAGAAATAAGTGATGAAGAGCGAGAGGAAGAAGATATGTTCGAAGATGAAGATGAGAATAGTGTAGAGGTAGATAAATTAGATGATAGATATAGTGAAAAAATACAAGAATGGGTATTACCAAAAGAAACACATGAATTATCAATCAAATAATCAGGATAAAGTCATAGAATAATTACAAGTTCAAGCATGGAAAGAGAAGAAGTCATAGGAAAGAATCATTCACTAGAAGAGTACACACCCCCACATCCCAATTTGTTATATTCTAGTAAAAGGTTTCAACTACAAGGATAGGAAGATAGTAGTTGGGAAGGTCCATTTTTATAACAAGTACATCGATGGGGTACTAAAATTGAAACAACCTCAATTCATAAGGCTTTGAAGGTCATAGGGTTAATTGAAATCAAGAAGATAAAAGCAAAAAATATAAAAAAGTAGAGTGTGAAGACAAACTCTCCCAATTCATAGTTAAATCTTCTTAGTGAGTAGGCAAGATCACATAGAATGTAGCCTCCCACTATAATAGTTGTGTAGTGGATCCCCTTGACACTATTTTATAATATGGGTGTTTTAGGACCATTTATTAATCTAGTGACATGTTAGGTCTGTGGACCCTAAGTAGTACTTACTAACATGTGAGATGAAATGGAAAGCTAAGGGTATTATCAATGAATCTATAAAAAAGTGAAAATTAATCAAGGTAATGAATAGAAGAACCCCTAAGTTTTTTTACTGTAGAGATATCACTCTAGAGAATATATAGCAGGTTAAGGATGGGCTTATCATATAATTTGAAATAAATAAATGTACAACTCAGACTATTCAAGACTTTGAGATTAGGAAAAAGTTAGGAGAATCAATCTATATTTATGATCATAGGTTCTCATATGTTATGAATAAGGTGGAGTTTGCCTTAGAAGATAAAGATAAAGTTATGTAGTTTTTTGAAGGACTGCATTCTAGGATCAAGTTTGCTATAGTGCAGACTCAATATGCTACTAAGGCAAATGTTAGATATGTTGCTCTCTGGATGAAACAAATTGAAGATTATGGGGAAGCTCTCATAATAGATTCTAAGATTGAAAATAAATTGTAAGATTTTATGAATAGGATGGGATAAGCCTAAGCTAAGTCTATGGTACATAAAGTGTGGGAAAGATGGACATCATAGGAATGATTATCCTAAGATCAAGATAGATTTATGTGAAATATGTATAATAGTAGGGCACATAACAACATAGTGCCATCTCATTTAATAGCATGTAAAAATCTCATAGAGTTTGTATTACAATTTTTGTATATCACACAATCATGATGAAAAGAATTATAGAGATTTGAAGGAGTTCAAAGAAGATATTGTAAATAATGTATTCACTATCACTGCATAATAAGTGTCCTTGGTGAAGTAGATGATTATAGGCCTAGAGGTTGATAAGAGTTATGTGAACCAAGTAAGTCTGTAATGGATTCCCTATTTGCCTCAGTACCAACCTCAAGGTTTGGTCAGATGGACCTCTCCTTTTATAGGTTAAACACCACCATCACCATAATACTAGTACCAACACCTTGGAACCCGATAATGACATAGCAGGAATAAACTAGTTAGACTCCACAAGTTTTGCATCAATAATTTGGGATTAGAGATCACACTCAACAACATTAAAACTAGAGTGTAATAAAAAAAATATGGAGGTTATAGAGGAGTTTATCAATCAAATAGAGGAGGATCTAAGGGAAAATATAGAGGGGGTTATCAAGGTGGTAGAGGAAATAATTATCAATGCCCTCCTTTATAATGTTACTTATGTGGAGAGTATAACCATATGAAACACAGTTATACTTTGAATTCCCAAAGATAGTCTTGTTGTGCATATTATAGGGTATATGAGTAGCACAAGATAGAAGACTACCCTATTCTAGAAAAGTAAAGAAAAGAAAAGGTCATCAATAATGTTAACATGGTGAATGTATAGACTAAGGAGGATGCATTTATAAATGTTGTTACAAGACACCAGCACGTGAAGAGAGGATTGAATCCTCTCAAAATTCCTTAAGACCAGAGAATATAGAAAGTGAAATAGGACAAATACCTAGACCCAAATGTAGAAAAGGGGCTGATGTAAGAATCTGCATAAATGTTAAAGAATGTTCAACAGCAAACCATTATTGAAGGAGATGCTACAACAAAAGTTACCTAGTTGTATGGTTAGATTGTATGTATTATGTAATAGGATGGATTTTTTACTGCATTAACAGATTTACTAAAGTTGATAAGCATACTACGTAATTAAGAAATTTCCTAGAACATTACAAATTTGCTACATTACTTATTGAAGTGTGCATAACTAGGGAAATAGAAGATAAAAAAACTTGTTTGGTATGTAAAAACAAATAATCCATAGGATGTAGATGCATGAATTGATATTGAAGTTTTAGGATATGAAATTCCAAATGTTGACTTTAATTTTGATATCATGTTTAACATGATCCCCAAATCCACCTAGGAGGCAATTGGATGACAAGTTTTCAGTTACATCCCATTGAATCTAAGTTTATTAGGCTATGGAAGAGTTGAACCCATTGTTCAGTTAGAGGATGTTGAGATCAAAGTCACAGAATTAAACCTATGAGGTGACTTTGAAGTCATCGATATGAAGACAATGGCAACTCATTATTTTATGCTAATTGGCAATAAATGGGCATATGATGGTCAGATGACTATCAATATAATGAAAAATTAGTTAGAGGCACATTAGGGAGATAATATATATATTCCTTTACATAAGGTGCACAAACCATACATCAACCTGAATGAACCAGAGTCTCCTTATGTTGCATAAGAAACTAGCTATATGAAGGTAAACTCTAAGGAGAACCCAAAAACTATACGCATAGCTGAGTGTAATTTATTGTATAAGCATACTAAACCTTAGGTGCAGTATTTACTCACTCAATAGTTAAATACATCTGAATAATGGAGGCCTAAACCAATAGTTACTTAGCCATTGGCACCTTAGTTTGTCATAGAATATTGTGCATCCATGTCTACTAAATCACCTACTTACTCAAAAATTTATTTTATCTATCAATTAGATGATAATATGAAATATTATATAGAGATGACTAGAGAAGGAACCTTGCCTTGGGAAATAGATTCATCTATAAGAAGAGACTTAGAGATGTATTTACTCAACTAGGCTCATGGTGATCATGAATTCTTACCTATGTGAATGGTCTGTGCCACACAAAGATGACTTCCTTCATACTATGCAATCAAGGATATCAATCAATTCATTATGCACCTACAATTTCATGTGCCTATGATCAATTAGTGGGTTGGTGCCTTGAATTATGCTTTGAAGGGAGTTATCACGACATGGTGGACAATTCGTCAAAATCATCATCTTGATTGGGATTATGTGTATGAACTTATGATTAGAATATTTCAATTACCACAGGTAATTAGAAGTAATTGGTTTTATTTTCAAGAAAGTGAGTTCCCTAAAATCCATATCCATAAATGTGTTGAGGTTTGGACTAAAGAATGTGTGGCACCTAAGTAATGGGTTCATATCTTTCATTACATACTTTCCCCTTTACTATCAACTTGGTATATACATCAAGAATGTAGGAGGGAGATAAATCATTGGGCATAGGTACATAGTGACTTCATTTAGACTTTTGTTTTTGAAGATGAGAATCTTATGGTTCATAATGCACTTCTCAAAATCAAGCATTTCCTATGTCATGGGTGTGTATAGTATTTAAGCACCATGACAAAGTCTACTACATAGAATACTATAGCCTATTATCTAAATACACAACTACAAAGATATAAAGTTGACAAGATGGAAGAACAATCTCTTATACAACCATGCCATCAAATAAAGGATGAAGAGGAGGAAACTGATGATTTAGATACTGATAATGATATTGATCTGACAGATTTTTTTGAACCTAAATGGCCAGTAGAACTATTAAAATATCTAGTTATTGGACCTATTGAAGAAGAAAAGTTGTGAAACATATAGATTATGGAGAAGGAAATGCAAAGAATGCTATGAGACTATATTGCCGAGGAAAAATGAAAGAGTTATCAGCAACCTATTAAAAAGCATGTGGAAAACATTAGAAGTGAGGAGATTCCTAAATTGGCACATATTGGTTACTATCAAATTGAATTAAAATTTTCATAAGCTATACAACTCCTACAGTATTATCAAGGTGTGTTTGCCACAAAAATTTTAGAAGTTAGAGGAGTAGATCCTTCCCTAGGTTAAATGCATATCAAGTTCGAGGAGTTCACATGACCCATAAATAAAATGTTCTATAATTTGAATCCAAACATGAAGTTGAAAGTGAAAGTTAAAATGGATAGAATGCAAGAAGTAGGTATAATCTATCTTGGAAAGATGGCATATTTGGTTAGTCCTATAGTAGTGTAGCCTAAGAAAATAGGGGAGATCATAATATGTGGTGACTATCAAATTTTGAATGATGCATGTGTGGATGATCCATTTGTGATTCCATGCATAGATGAATTTTTGGAATATATCACTATAGACATCTATTTCCTATCACTATTGTGCTAAAATTAACAATCTAAGTGATATTCTATGACAATGCACAATCTGGGCCAAAATCACTAAAGCACACTAATAATTCAAGATTGTCATGTGCAAGTGCCAATTCAAGCTAATGTATCCTTAAATGGGGAAATACATTTTATGTCATTATTATATTTTCTTGAATCACTTCAAGTAAAATTTTGACAACACAAAATGATGCTCTAAACCACTGAATTCTTCTAATTCAGAAGCACAGATCATGTGCATGTGTTATTTCGCATCCACAATGCTTTAAATGGGTAATTGTTTTATACACAACTAACACCTTATTCTAATTATACTCCAATCAAATTACAACTTAGTAAATTGGCATTTTGACTAGTTTGATTGAATGGACAACCAATTTTCAAAGAATTGTAGAAAATTAATTAAACCCACTTAAGCAAATTAAACCAAATTAAGAGCTTAAGTGAAGAAACCATATAAGTCATTGAAAATTTATTAATTGGAAATTGATTTCTCAAATCTGCATCACCTTATGACATCATTAGTGGGGTGGCATCCATAATCCATTAATGGAACAAATATCAAGATTAATCCCTCCCATACCTCATTAATTCCCCATTCATTCAAATATTAATGGGAATATTTTTGGCTTATCGCTCCAAAACTAAATTTATTCATGGCCACACATATTGATCTCAATATGGATGGTCATGGTTGATTTTGATCATTTTTAAAAATCTATAAATAAGATGGCCAATACCACCATTTTTAAGTTTCATTCATGCAAACTTATCATGCAAAAATTGCAATAGACAAACTTCACCTATTTACACATACTGATCAAATTCATGAGCCTAAGCCATTGGTGCACTAGGAAATTATGAAGGAGCATTATACTCTTCATTGACAAAGACTTGTAGCACCAAATATGATAAAAATCATGCTTCTTGTCTACTCTTGGAAGAAGGGATGTTCTTTGAAAGGTTTGATGGTATATGACTTTATTAAATAGCTCTTAGATTTCCTTAACAACACCCCTTGAGGGAGTAAGCTTAGCATGTTGTGACCTTTATGCTTAATTTGGGTTTTTCTCTACTAATGCATGGTCTAAATTGCTTTGTAATGTTACTCTACATTTTGGCATGCTTAGTGGGGGATGCATCCCATACAACCAAAGATATTACTATGCAACTCTTATTTTTACTAATAGATGATTAATATCTTAAAACTTTAAGTTTTTACTTCATTTTTCACATATTTTTGTTTTTTGTTTTTTGAGTGACACATAGTTTACACAAAGATCAACATCAATTCTATTGACCAACATTGATCCTCTCATAACCAACATTTATTTATGTGTGAAGAACAAATCATGGTAGAAAACATGATTAATGGGTTTTTCTTGAAGTTTTCAAGTTTTTATTCTTTTTTTTAAAACTCACATATTATCTCTTTGATTGTTTTCCTACAAGATTTAGAGAATTATTTTGTTTTTATGATTATTTTGATAACAATGATTTTTGTGAAAATCATTATGTTTTTCTATTTTTTTGTAAGAACTGATGTCAATTTCTATTGACCCCTCTGTAAATTGACCGACACCAATTTTTATGAACTAACATCGATCCCTGCGTGGATCAACGTCAGTCTCTAAGACAAAAAAATAAAAACATGAGAGATTATTTTTAAATATTTTTTTCTCATCTACTTTTTGGCTTTTAAACAGGCGAAACCCCTCTAACAATTCTAGGTCATCAAGTAGAAAAAAGGCAAAGTTTGGAAGTGGTTAAATCTTGAATATTTTGTTTCGTGCCTAAAAAGAATTTAATTATTTTTATACTTAGATATTTGTGAAAAAAAATTCATGTTTTTCAACTAATTCCAAGGAGAAAATTTTCATAAATATCTTGCTTTGGTGCAATAAAATAAATGCTCACACTTAGATACATACCCTTAAGAGTGTTTATTCTATGCTTGTTATTTCAAATTTGTTTGTTGTAGCAAAATGATTGATGCGTGTATGCTCTTCCCCATCCCCTTTAGGGAAGTTGAGTGACCAAAAGTGGTAATTATTTGACTTAGTTACTTTTATTCCAAAAAGTGTGAAAATAATATCATTAAGGCCCTCCCTAAATCTATATGAATTGGGTGACCTAAATGCGACCCTAAATTCTTTTCACTTGTCTTTTATTTTTATTTATTTTGGCTTGTGAGCAGAAGTTCATATCATCCTCATAGGTTCTATAGGGAAGCATTGACCCAAGAATTCACCTCCCAACATAATTTCAACCCCACTCAATAGTGACTAATGTAGTGGTTGTGAAAAGGATAAGAAATTTTCATAATAAGTCAATTGATTTAGATCCAATTAACATAATTTCATCTCTAGTATTAGTCATACTTAGGACCATCTAGATGCATGAAAATTTAGTTTTAGAACAACCCCACTTGACACGGACATACTATTAATGTAGGGTGAGTATCTTGAAGTTCCATGTTACTATATAATATCTTAAGATAAGGGGGGGGTGTAAAAACTCTATTTGTTCATGTGCTTTTATTTTTGGATTCACACTTAAAATCCTCTCAAGAGAACATAAATAGATAGAATTTGATGGTGCCATGAAACCTTATCAATTTTAGGACTTTGGACATTACACTTAGGTGTATTTTGTTGTACACCATTCTGTTTGAACAAGGAGGCATTACACTGACCAAATTAAAATCACTTCTTGCCTTGTTAAAAACATAATTTAGAATATTATGTTTGTATTTTCTAAATAACATTATCATGTTGTCCATTTGAGTCTAGACAATTTTCATACTTTTCAAAATATCAAAGCCCTTCATTTTTAATCTAAATTCAAAATCTCATCTTTCTAAGTTCTAAGCCAAGGTGCTATTAGTTTGCCATTTACACTTGGTTTGAGTAAACTTGGGTGCAATTTCCCATTTGGAATGAATTCTATTACCTAGACTCATCATCATTTTATTCTCATTGTGGTATTAGGTTATCTTGAATTCACGTATGCTCTAAGTTCTTAGACCATTCTACATCCTACTACCATGTGGTGGCATTTTTCTACCCATTTGGTTTTAGCTTTATGCTTAGGAGTT
This sequence comes from Torreya grandis, assembly GCA_037957365.1. Lineage (NCBI taxonomy): Eukaryota > Viridiplantae > Streptophyta > Pinopsida > Cupressales > Taxaceae > Torreya > Torreya grandis. Next base: position 599,152 of record JARHVA010003494.1, on the reverse strand, counting down.
CTTGTGTTAATTCACATTTTTAGCTTCTTGTTTTGCATTGTTATCTTCATAATCAGAAAGACCCTCTTCTATTTTCTAGTTGTAACTCATTGTATTTGTATCTATATTTTATATTATTGATGTATGTTTGAACTAAGTTTATTGTGTTATCCTAGAATTTAGGTTACAAAGTTATGATACCCTCTTCCGATTTGATGATTTCAACTCACCAAGGTTGAGTAGATTCATAACCATTTCTTCTAAATGTGTGTTACTATGCCATTTATTTTATTATAGTCTCATCTTACCTTGTCATTTGTTTGAATAAATCCAAAGCACACCTTTTAATGTTTTCAAAACACATTTCACATCTTAGTGAACGTTGATAACAGACTTCAAAGCATGACACAAAGGTATACTCATAATGGGGTCTCTTATAGTCCTAGTTATGAGGAAGAACATTTTTATGATGAATAGGATAACTCTAATATGTTCAAAGATATCCCAATAATTTGAGGGTCTGAAGAAGACTATTTTTAACATCAACCCTTGGAAGACAAAGATGAATCCCTCTTAAGGTTGATAGAATCAGGCACTAGGTTGCCATCATATTTCCCTATTGGACAGTTGCACACATTAGTTGGGATAGAAGAGAAATAGTGATAATAATCCCTCGCTCATATTGAAAAATCCAATATTTATTATTCTAGTAAAGGAAAGGAAACACTCATAGAGTCAGCACCCAATGATCAATATCTTGCTACTAAGATTAAGAAAATAAGTCAATGATATACAGACTAGCTTATCGTAGACTTAACCAACTCTTTGGTTATCACTTTAATACACAATAATGCTTCTAAAAAATAAGATATGTGGTAGAAAAAACACAACATACTCTAGTTGAGAACATATATCTGATAGATCATGACATCTCAATTAAACAAAATAAGACTAAAGAGGTCTTGCAACATGCTTTGCCAAACATGGAGCATACATTTTTCAATCACCAAGAGACTCTTATCCCTTCACAAAAATAAGGGTTGAAAAACCTAGCACATATTGAGGGAATTGTTCAAAACACTTTTTCAATATCCTCTCAACCAATGCATACTTTGGTGAATTAAACATAGTCTCCTCAAAATAAAAAACACACTTATAATTCACAATGGTAGATTTTAGTAAATGTTTATCAATGTAAGAATCAGTGACTGACCTACTCAACTTAAGAAGTAAACCAAAACAAAGTTATAGATCATAGGTTTTATATCCCTAACAAAACAATGCAATAGGGGTACATACCACCCCAACAAAATTATACTCCACCTATAAAATCACCAAATAAGCATGAGTAGAATTTGATGAAGGAAATCATGCCAAGATTAGAGATAGGAAATTGAGTCAATAAATATAATTTTGATGATATATGCCCATATCTATTCAACATAAGTATTCTCTAAGTCCCCTTTCTTCCTCATTTTGGGACACCCAAGTTTTACAAATATAAAGTGAAGGGTGACCCTCAAGAACATATCCAAGCATTTGTGTGTTATGTTAAGAGGTAGTAGGTAGCAGTGATTATTTACTTTGCTTATTTCCACATAATTTAGTAGGGAAATATTTATATTGGCTCCTCAAGTTACCTAAGGGATCAGTGGTAGATTGGAATGGTATATTAAAAACATTGTCAACCATTTCTCTTACAATATTGCACATTATTTGACTATGGTTAACTTATGAAAAGCCAAACAATGAGATGAGGAGAGATTTACATCATATCTACAATGATGGAGAGCATTAGTTAGACACTTTCAACACAATTTGCTAGATAAATAAATGTTTGATATTTTTACATAGAACCTACACCCTGAGGTGGCTCATAAACTATGCCTCACTTATGCAAATACATTTGAGGAAATCATAGATAAGGGTGTGTATATTGAGAATGTGCTTATAAATAAATGTTAAGCATGGGATATATTAAGAGGGGGAGGTGAATTAGTATATCATATATCTTATAAATCTTTTCCTTAATGAAATTCCACTTAATCAAATATTCAAGATATGCAATAAAACTCAAACAATAAACACCACACAAGATAGAGAGAGACACCAGATATAACGTGGAAACCCAATGTGGGAAAAAACATAGAGAACAATCTCAAGTATATGAATGAGCACCAACCCAAATAATATTTGCAATCCAAGCTTGTAGGAACACCATACCCCTTTGCTGAGCAGCAACCCAGCTACTATTCATGAGCACCAACCCATAGGAGCACCACACCCCTTTGCCAAGCACCAACCCAACTACTATTCATGAGCACCAACCCACAGGAGCACCAACCCCTTTTCCGAGCACCAACCTAGAAATAATTCGTGAGCACCAACCCACAGGAGCACCAACCCCTTTGTGTATACCACACACCTATCTCTCAATGTTGTTATCTCAACAAATGATAGTTCAATACAACATTTCTTTCCTCTCTCTCACCTTTGCTCTTCTAAGCTAGATATAACAAATACAAATCATATTCATCTCTCATAATTGTTCTTCTAAGCTAGATATTACAATATCAAATCAAACTCTCTCTTCCACATTATAAATGGCTTCTCAAGCCTTTATTTATAGCTTTCCAAATGACCTTTGGCCTTCCCCCTTTGTGACCCTTTAGTCCTCATGGAAAATGGTGCCAAACTTGTATGACCCTTCATATTCAAGCCTTTGAAAAGTCATGTGGTGACCCTTCATGACCAAAAACGTCCTTCCATCTTTTGTCCTCATCTTGGTGACTTTTCGTATTCCTTAAAGTGTCCCTTCATGAGAAATTGTGCCCTTACTCTTTTGTCTTCACTTGGTGACTCTTGGAATTCCCCAAGATGACTCTTCATGGGAAAATGTGTCCCATCCTTCTTTTGTCTTTACCCCGTGGCTCTTTGACTTCTCCATGGGCCCTTCTTTTGTCTCATAAGCAACCAAAAATATATTCATTAATATTAAATAAATATTAACTCATATTAGCCAAGATATATTTATTATAAACAACATTAAATGCAATGGGGCCTTTATCACCAATAATGCTAGACCTTTGACATCAATGACAATATTTCCAACACTAAAGTCCTTATCAATATTTATTCATAGGGTCAAACGTCTAATCAAACCCAATCAACTATTCAAGGTGTTGTAACAAAGAAACCTAAAGGGTTTAACAAAAACAAGAACATGGTAGGGAATGGAGTGACTGAATCTCAACATGTACAAATGGTGCAAGCTTCACTAGCTCCAAATATGTAATTAGTCCACCTAATCCACCAACTAATTTATAAAGAGCTCCTCCACAAAGGGAATTCAATAAACATAGACTATTTAGCAAGCTAAAAAATCCTATTGAGTCCATATTCCAAAATTTCATAGTAGTTAATTTGATTATGTGGCCTATACCAAGGTCATTTATTGAAGATCAACCCAAACCTGATTGGTATTGAGAAGATCAATTTTGTAACTTCTATCATGTTATTAGCCATGGTGCTTATCTATGTGTTCAATTGAGGCATCTCATTGAATATTTTATTGAAAAATGACAAAGTTGAAATCAAACTTGCAATGCAAAACACTAATCAATATATGGGCATTCACAAATATCCATTTCCTAAACATAATCAATATCCAACAGGAAACAATCAGAACTAAGGGTAGAATCAACATTAACAAGCCTAAAGCTAGAATCTTAATCAGCATGATCATAATCAAGATCATAATACCCATGATAATAACCTAGGTTACAACATCATGCCTTATGATTATAATAACATCATGGGGCATATTTTTGTAAACCATGTTACCACCATTACTATTAATTCTCATGAGCTATCATGTCCTTCTCGATATATTGAACCCCTCATTATAAGGTCAACACCTTCCCCTTCAAGTAACACTGCATCAGGTATAAATAATTCTATTATGCCTTAGTTTTTGGAGGTTACTATCTTTAAACCCCCTTCATATAATTATAATGGTTCCTTACTAATTCAAAATTGGACCAATGCAACTAGATGCTCGTAAGTCAACATCCAAGGCCCTTTGCCTTCATTTTCTAATTATAATGACTCTTTACCACATCTAGATTATGCAATCCTAAATAGATTCTCTCTAGTCACCCTTTAGGGCCCTTTGTCCTCTTCCAACACTAGACCCAATGTGAACATTTTGCCTTTGAATCCAAAGTTGAATACCATACTAGCCAAGTCTAAACCATCTCTTACTATTGTTGAAAAGTTGTATAGTATCTTAGACAGACTAAGTAAAACCAATGCACAAATTTATATCTTAGATATTTTATGTACATCTGAAGTCCACAAACCTATTTTGAATGACTTCCTTCAATAGTCCACTATACCCCTAAACATTAACCCTAAATAATTTCAAACACTTTTAGGTCATTTTTCCCCATGTTGATAGGTTATATTTGATCAAAGAGACATGCCCACTCTTGTTCCTAGCCATAACAATCTCTTGTATATTAAGGTCATCATTGAAAACCATAAAATCAAGTGGGTTATTATAAATACTAGTTCGTGGATGAACATAGTGTCCCTCAAGATAGTACAATGATTGGGTTATACTTCATAAGACATCTAGCTAGAGACAACCATAATCAAAGCATATGATAATGTTGAAAGGGAATCTTCTAGAACTATCTATTTGTCAATCATTATTGGGTATGTATCCTATAATACTTTATTGCATATTATGGATATTGAGTTTCCTTATAACATACTTCTTGGTCATCCTTAGATCCATAAAGTATAGCATTTTCCATCCACTTTGCACCAATGCCTTAAGTTCTCCCATGATGGGATTGGAGTCACCATTCATGTCAATCTACATCCCTACCAATTTTGCAAACACCTAGAGGATGAATTTCATAATTAAAACTATTATCTTGGTTCTAAATTTATTGTGAAGAATAAGGAAATAGTTTTCCATCCACCTAAATCTAATTATATCGACCAAAGTGACCTTGATTCCAATTCGTCTGATCCACTTCCCATAACCCTTGCAGAACATGTCACTATAGAGGATGCAATAATTTCCATGTACCACCTAAAAGTTGCCTTCCATATTGATAGGTTTTCCAAGTCTCCTAAATATTTTATAAAACCTAAACCTTCCTAAATCCCTTGAAAACCCAACATGATTTGTCAAAAAAAGAAAGGTACATAGAAACCACTGATGGTAATCATACTTTCTACTTCATAAAATTAGGATTGGAAAGATTTAATTGAAGGAGACTGGTTATATTCTAATGGTATTGTTGATTGTTTTTAGACTCCTAAATATCCTATCCATAATCATATTATGGATAACTTTGATTATATAGGAAGAGGTCTCGAGCCATGAGTGGAAGGAATCCTAGAGCCATTATCAGCTAATAAACCTAACATGAATCAAGGTCTTGGATTTATATTTCTTAGGGGTGATCTCATGTATTTTGATAGTGATTATTATAAATTGACTAACAATGAAACTCCTAGTAGTGACATATCATCCATTATAGTATTTATGATGAGTTTGCTGACATAGACTTATTTGACTGAAAATCTATTATGACTATCACATCCCATTATTCCCTTTGCCTTTAGCATCCCAAAATCATTGATTGAAGCCAACAAAATTATGTCATACACCTTGATGAATTACATAATGAGGAGTATATTACCAAGTACATGGGCCTGAGAGATGAATTGTTAATTGGTGATCATAAACAAGGCTTTGACTTCTCTTTGGACCCTACTACCTACTTTGGATAGTAGGCAAACTTTCTTGGTCATGAAAAAGATAAAACATCAAGATCCTCAAATGAAACCTCTTTGAGGTGCTTGTTGGTCAAGGAAATAGTAAAGAAAAATGCAATCCCTTAAGTGAAAACCTATTTGAGGCACTCTTGAACAAGGAAGTTTGTTCATCTCCAAAGGTCTCATAAGTTCCATCAAGTCCTATCTTTATATCCAATACCAATATTACATCATAACAATAGAAATTTTTTGAGTAGCTCACCCTTAATTTTATAGAGATATTTTCTAGTTGGCCACTACCTCAACTGATAGATTTAGACTTGTCTCATTATCCAAAGCTTTGGGAAGAACAATCAAAAGCTAACATAGACAAAGAAGATCATGATCAAACATTATCTACTATTATAGAAGATGGTTATACACTCCTTGTAGAAAACACTACTAAAGTGAACCTAAGGAATTATAATAATCCCAAAATTATTTATCTTGGAGCCTCCCTCACTGATGAATAATATGACAAAATTTTCAGCATTCCAAGGGATTTCATTAATATTTTTGCATGGGCTTACTCTAACATGTTAGACCTTGACTTGGTTGTGCATTAACCTGTTGTCCATCTAGATGATAATCTAGTCAAACAAAAATTGAGGAAGATGCATCCACATGTCACTCTTTTAGTAAAATTTGAATTGGATAAATTATTATGAGTGGGCATCATCAAACCACTAAACTATTCTAGATGGATATCAAATACAGTTCTAGTTATCAAAAATCCATAAGGTATACATATTTGTGCTAATTTTAGAGATATCAATAAAGCGTTCCCCAAAGACAATTTTCCTCTACCCAACATCGACATTATTGTAAACTCTACTATTAGATATGAGATGTTATCCCTCATGGATGGATTCTTGGGATATAATCAAATCAAGATAGCTCAAGAAGACCAGCACAAAATTGTAATCAACACACTATGGTGAACATTCTATTATCAAGTCAAGCCATTTGGCTTGAATAATCTTGGATCCACTTATCATCATGTTATGTATATCATCTTCCATGACATGATGCATGATATTGTTAAAGACTATGTTGATGACATCCTATCTAAATCAAGAACACATCCTAGACATCTTGATGTTCTATGGAGAATCTTTGAGAGACTTCATGAGTATTAGGTCTGTATGAATCCTAAGAAGTGTGTATTTGGGATCACTTGGGGAAATTATTAGGGTTTATTATGTCACAAAGAGGGATTGAAGTGGATCATTCTAAGGTCAATGCCATTGTATAAATGCCTCCACCTTCCAATCTCAAATAGCTTTGAAGCCTGCATAGAAAGATCTAATATATTCACAGGTTTATTTCATAACTGGCAGATAAGTTCCACCCATTTACACACCTCTTAAAGAAAGGGGATACTTTTTAATGGGATGTTGAATGTCAATCAGCATTTGTTAATTCCATCACATAGTTGGCCAACTTGCTAGTTTTGAGACTGCCAACACCTGGACAACCATTGCTTCTTTATATTTCAGCAACCAAATATGCACTAGGGGCACTCTTGGTCTAGCATGATGATCAGGGAAAGGAACATGTAGTTTATTATTTAAGATGCACACTTATGGATTATAAGCATAGTTATACACCTATTGAGAAGGATTATGTATAAATGGTGTTCACGTCCCAAAATTTATGACAATACATGTTGAATAACAAAATTATTGTTATTGCTAAAGTGGACCCCTTCAAATATTTATTACTCAAAGTAAATCTCACAGGACACATGGCCAAATGGGTCATGCTCTTAAGTGAATTTGATGTTGATTACTAGGACCAAAATTCTATCAAGGGGTAGGTTATTGTAGATTAACTTATAGAAGCCCCTATTATAGACACTTAACCACTCAAATTCAATTTTCTAGATGATTCTATTATGACAATAGAAGATGTACTACAAGAAATTGAATAGTGGAAGCTATATTTTGATGGTTCCTTCACTTCTCATAGATTTGGGGTTGGCATTTTGTTGATTATACCATAAATGATTTGATTTCTAAGGCATTTAATATTAATTTTCATTATATCAACAATATGGCCAAGTATGAATCCCTTATTATAGGAATTCATTTTGTAGTGCAGTAGGATATATATCATTTAATGGTATATGGGGATTCCTAATTTGATTATCAATCAAATCATCGAATAGTATTAGACTAGAGATGACAAGCTTGTACCCTATAAGGATATTGTGGATAATTTCAAGACTCACTTCAAATCCCTACATTTTCAATAGGTATCATGGGCCAATAACACATCTTTTGATGTAATGATAGTAATTGGGCCCATGATAAAAAATTGGTAATAGTGATCAAGAGTATCAGTTTCTCATTGAAAATATTCTACAACCTACTCATGTCTTGTTATATTTACAAAGGGTATGCACCATTATTGATCTTAATCCTACACCTGAACTACCTTGGTTTCAAGACATTTATAATTATTTTCATGACCACGTTTTTCCACCTAACATTTTCAATAATCATCAAAAACTTTTCCTTCATTTCATATCCTGTTATACCCTCCTTGGAAACATGTTTTATCATAAAGGTTGTGATGGAATGCTACTTTGTTATTTATCTTTAGGAGAATCTAAGGTAGCACTTAAGGATGTTCATGAAGGAATTTGTGGGGCCCACACCAATGGTGTAGTCTTAGCCAAAAAGCTCCTCATAACAAGTTACTATTAGCCTAAGATGAAAATCAATGTTTGTAATTACGTCAAGAAGTGTGTTTCTTGCCAACAACATGGTAATTTGATACATACACCTTCTTTTTCATTATAGTTGATTACTACACCATAGCCATTTTCTACATGGGGCTTCGATCTTATCGAGAAACTTAACCCAACATATTCTAATGGTCATAACCATATTCTCACTGCTACTAAATATTTTACTAAGTAGATTAAGGTCATTCCTCTTACTTATGTAACTGGGAAGCAAATTTCCAAGTTCATCCATTATCATATCATTTATCGATATGGCATCCGAACCTGTATTATATTTGATAATGGTAGATCATTTTTAAACCAAGATGTTAAATATCTTTATGAAAAATTCAAAATATAGCACAAGAAATTCACACCATATAACCAACAAGGCAACAATCAAGCTGAGGCATCAAACAAAACCATTATTGCAATACTAAAGAAGATATTTAATGATGTTGGACATAATTGTTACCTACAAAATTTTCCCTCCCTTTAGGATTATCACACTAGTCATCAAACCCCCATAGGGGCCACTCCATACTCCCTTGTTTATGGCATAAAATATATTATCCCAATTGAGATTGAATTGCCTTCATTACGAGTATCCTTAGAGAATATTGAAGATGATGAAGATTATAGAGTTTTTAGATTATAAGAACTAGAACTTTTTGATGGTAAGCATTTGAATGCCCTAAACAATTTACAAGCATATCAAAATAGATTACGTAAAATCTATAATAAGTGCATTCTCCCTCAAGAGTTTAAAATTGGTGATTTAGTCTTAAAATAGAATCAGAAGAACACTAATGTTGAATGCAAGAAAAAGGGTAAGTTCCAACTTAATTGGATGGGCCCATATGTCATCATAGTAAATTATAGATTAGGGGCATACTGATTAGCTAATTGAAATGGCAAAGAACACCTAGAGCTTATGAATATTGTACCTCTCAAGTAGTTATATGCTTGATAGCCTTTTAAATCATTGTCTACAAGACCCCTTACTTAGGGGTAACTTGTGTTGAAGTCATTTTATCCCATTATTATATCTTGGACCATTTTTATTCTATCTCAACCTACCTTAGACCATTATCATGTGAACCATATAATGTTACTACTCTAGCCCATTGAAACTCTAGACCATTGGCACTTTGGATCATTTATATTCCACTAGACTCTTTTTATCCCACTCTGAACCATCCTTTTTTGGACTATATTTATTTTGTCTCATTCTACCTTGGACCATTCTACTTAGAACAATATTCTTTTCATACCTTGGACCATTGTAACTTGGACAGTTCTATTCCTTAACTAATTATGATCTTGGATATGACTCATAGGCATTCTAGGCACACTTAGTGTCAGTTCTATAAATAAGTTCAACCTAAACAATATTTTATAGCTTCCTTTTACAAACAAGTGGACACAAATACATTAACACATGGTTTTTTGCCTATTGAATGGTTATTCAAATTTATCTAACACTGCATATTGTTTTTTTATTCTTTTATTGTTGTTTGGTAGGTATTGTTGCCTTAGTAGGATCACAGGGGCCATTATAGCTAGCTTTAGTTGTTATTGGAACTCCTACTCTTAAATGTGAATCTCCTTGATTAGGTGGTTCTCTATACCATTATTTATATTAATGATCATTTTTGTAGCCATTTTAGCTATTATTTGAACTCTTACCTATAGAAGTGCATCTCTTTAGTGAGATAGTTCCCTAAGCCTTTGTTAATAGTTCATTTATGTTACTTATACAAAAAAGACAAAAACATTAGAAAATGATTGACAAAACAAACAAAAACATTATCTTTCTCTTTTTTTTAATTCAGATGTCATGCTCTTGTCATTTTGTGAGTACTCATTTAAATGCTCTCACCATTTTACGAGCCCATTTATTTATTTCCTCTACAACATCGATCATGTTTTATTATCCTCATTTTTCTTCTATCCCATTTCTTGGGAGAACTACATTTGGCTTGAAGTTCATATTGGATCTCACATCTATGGAACTCTGTAGGCAATATCCACTTGTTTTGCACATCTGGAGTCAGCTCGACCACACCTTCCTTTTCTTCTTTTTCCCCCATTTTTTTGGTTATGTTGTTTCCCTATCACTTGGGGGTAACTTTGTCTCTTTTTTCTCATTTTATTGTGTTAGTCTCATGATTTCTTTGATTAGGGGTCACCCTGTCCTAGAGAGTCACGTCTTTATTATGCTTACATGAACCATTCACTTTTTTATTTGCTTGCACTAACTCTTGTTTGTGTGTGTTTCTTTAATTTTTATTGTTGTTTTGTTGTGATTTATTGTCTCTCCATCTATTTATTTAGTATTTTATTAATTGTCCATTTGTGTTTTTTTATTAGTGTTTTATTATGATTTTGTTGTTGTTGAGTTGTTATTTTATTTATTTATTGTTTTGTTATTTGTTGAGTTTTATTCTTTTGTTATTTATTCTTGATGTTTTATTATTTTATACTTTTGTGTTATTTTTTGTCTTGTATTTTATTATTATTTTCTTTTAAGTTTAAATACATTCTATAATCACTTTTAGTCTAGTTTTTAGTCAAGATTGATTTTTTTAGAGTTGTATTTATCTTATTCTTTTGTTTTGTTTTCCATGTACATCTTGTTAATACACATGGATCGTGATTATTTGTATATTGATTTCATGTTTTTTATTAAGTTTTTTTCTTTGATTTTGTACATTATTGTTCCTACTTAAATCTTGATTTTTCATATCTTGATTTTATGTTAGGTTGAATTTTTGTATTTATTATTTTTCATGTTGTTTTTTTTTAAATGTAAATAGTTGTAACTCTAGCGTTGGTAGTTTTTTTCATTATCCTTAGTTATAAATATTCACTTTTAAACCAGCCAATAGTAATCAAAATACAACATCATTATAATTCATCCATGCTTATGATGCATAATTTTATTTTTCTAGGGTAACCACCAAGTGATCCAAGTCTAAAAGTCAATAAAGCTCTGAAGATCATTTCTAAATGTACCATACCAAACACAAGACTCTATAAAAGACATGAATCTCTTGACATACTCTATAATTCTAATTGGATATTTATATAATTAATTTGTGAAGTGCATCTCCTAAATTATATTAACGCATTTAGTAAAGGCACTATCCTTCATATCCATTACATAACATGATTTCACAATTGAACATCGGTTTATCTTTCTTCTATTCTTCTTTCCTCATTCCATTCTCTCCCACTTTTGGGAGAACTACATTGGCTTGAGGTTCATCTGAACTATGTAAGTAGTGCTTGGATACATGACATATCTCAGGTCCGCTTGACCACCCTCATTATTTCAATCATCTTTTTCATCACTTTATGCATCCTTGTATGCCTAGTTTTTTATGGCTTCTTTAGTCATTAGACCCTCATATATACGTTTGTGCTCACTCATATTTTATCTATGAATTAGGTTATATATTTGAGCTATGGTTTCTAATTTGCACTATTGAGGCATAAAATTTTTGCCAATCACTGATCCAATCAGCCCTATTGGGGAAAATCAATTTATTAACCAATCAGATCCACTCTACAAGGGCACATTATTAATTCATTATCCTCATTTCTCTGGAGTAATACTCAAATTTTTCTTCTAATTATAAGTTATATAGCTTTTTATCTCATTCTATCAATTTAAATTTTGCAAGTTGTCTCAGGGTCGATCATTCGCTAAGCCCATAACTTGTTAAAGTGTGTCACTTCTATTTTCGGATGGCATTCTTCTCACTTCCCCCCACCTTGGGGCTCATTATATTCTATTCCATTTTTCACCATTGGGAATCCACGTGTGCAAGCATTAGCTCATATGGATATAATCTCATCCATGGGTTAATTCCACTCTTTCTATCTTTTTTTAGAGTACATTCCTCTCTTTCATCCTTGTATGCCCTCTCAAGGGGGCATCATGGGTCATTTTATCAATCATTATCTTCCAAATTATTCTTAACAACTCTTTCATTATTTGAAAAGATGTTGCTTCGATCGAATGTTTCACTATGCATTCTCAAATAGGGGTAAAATGTAGACATCCAATTCATATCACTATTATGACAAAATTATTAATCTAAGCGATATTATATGGCAATGCACAATCTGGGTCAAAATCACTAAAGCATTCTAAATGGTTTGAACTTGTCATGTATAAATATTGATTTAGGATAATGTATCCCTAAATGGGTCAATGCATTTTATATGGTTATTAATTTTTCTTAGATCACTTTGAGTCAAATTTAAACCACACAAAATGACACTCTGAACCACTAACTTCTTATAATTCAGAAGCACACATCATGTGTATGTGGACACCTTATTCTAATTATACTCGAGTCAAATTATGACTCAGTAAATTGACATTTTGACCAATTTGATTAAATGGACAACTAATTTCCAAATCATTGTAGAAAATTAATTAAACCCACTGAAGAAAATTAAACCAAATCAAGATCTTAAGTGAAAAATCCATGGAAGTTATTGAAAATCTATTAATTGAAAATTCATTCCTCAAATCTACATCACCCTATGACATTATCAGTGGGGTGGCATCCATAAGCCATTAACAGAATAAATATCAATATTAAGCCCTCCCATGCCTCATTAATGCCTCATTATTATAAATATTAATGGGGATATTTATAGCTTATCCCTTCAAAATTTAATTGATTCATGGCCACACATTGTGATCTCAAGATGGATGGTCATGGCTAATTCTGGTCATTTTCAAAAAGTTATAAATAAGAGGGCCAAGATCACCATTTTTAAGCTTCATTCATGCAAACTTATCATGCAAAAATTACAAAGACAAGCTTCACCTATTTGACCATATTGATTAAATTCATGAGCCTAAGCCATTGGTATACTAAGAGATGATGGAAGAGCATGCTACTCTTAATTAATAAAGAATTGAAGCACCAAATCTAGGAAAAATCATGCTTCTTGGCCGTTCTTGGAAGGAGGGATACTCTTTGAAAGGTTTGATGGTATATGTATTTCTTAAATAGCTCTTATATTTCCTTAGTAACACCCCTTGAGGGAGTAGGCTTAGCATGTTGTGTCCTTTATGCTTAATTTGAGTTTTTTTCTGCTAACACATGGACTAAATTATTTTGTAATCTTACTCTACAGTTTCAAGTCATGAAGTTTACTCCTGCATAGATGGGTTCAATGGATATCATCAAATACCCATCATAGAAGAATACATAGCTAAAACAAATTTTACCATAGAATGGAGATCCTTTGCATATAAGGTAATGCATTTTAGCACCAAGAATGCACTTGCAAGTTTTTCTAGAGTAGTGGTTACCACATTTAAGGACTTTATTCATGACTTCTTAGAAGTATATATAGGTAATTAGGTAGTCTTATCTTCTTTTAAGATCACTTGTCCAATTTGTGCCTCATGCTAGAACATTGTTGAGCTTTGTGCATTGCCCTAAATTTGAAAAAGCATTTATTTTTTACACTTTTTGGTGCCCTGATACGTCATGTGGTGTGTAGTGAAGGGATTTTGGTGGACCAAGCTCAAATTATAATCATTCTTAGTATGCCTCCACAAATCAGATCCATAGAACTGTAATCTTTTCTTAGCCACATAGGTTACTATCAAAAGTTTATCAATGGATATGTAGCCATTTCTTCACCATTGTAATATTTTTAATGCAAAGGTATAAAGTTTGTCTAGACTTCTAAGTTTCAAAAAGATTTCATAAAAATAAAGTAGTGATTGGTCACTACGTCTATTCTCATCTTTCCAGATTGGAGTAAGCCCTTTCATGTGCACATTAATGTTTTTGGTATCATAGTTAGTGTTATACTTATTCATCTAGGAGATGGTAGACTGGACCACCCCATACATTTTTTAAGTTGAAATTTGTCTGATGTAGAAAAGAATTACATGACAACTAAAAGGGAAGTACTGGCTATAATGTTCACACTATAGAAATTTAGACATTATATTATTTCAATGCCAATTCAAGTTTCCACAAATCATCAATCTTTATGCTACCTCATTAATAAGCCTATTCTCAAGGGATGAATTTTAATATGGTTGATGCTCTTTCAAGAATTTCAATTTTTCATCAATCTCAAGCCAAGTAGAGAAAATGTTAATATAGATCATCTCAATCACATCGCAAATGGGAAAAAGATAGAAGAACTCAAGGAAGATTCTCCTAATGCCCAATTAATTTTGATTTTATATGATACTTAAGAATTTTTAAGTAATTTATAATCTCCTAGAATAAAGGGTATTCCTTATGCACTACCAAGAAAGATACAAGATGTAGTTTGTCACCAGAGCCTTTCCATATAATATTATAAATGGGATTTTATATCATTTGGTGAAGGATGAAGTAATACACAAGGTATTTCTATAACATGAATGTCTTTAAATCTTATAGGAAGCACACCATTGAATAGTCAGAGGCCATTTTGTCAGAGAAGCTACTACATGAAAACTATTATAGAGTGGATTATGGTAGTCAAACCTTTTTTAGGATGCCCATAGAGTAATGCATCATTATGGCATATGTTAATGAATGGGTAAGCCACATCAAAAGGATGAAATGCCCTTGTCTCCTTTGTTGGTATAATAACCTTTTAAATAATAGGGCTTCAATTTTGTAAGACCTATCAATCCACCAAGTCAACATAGTAAAGCTTGGTATATTATTATTATGACTGATTACTTTACCAAATGGGATGAATCTACTATGACACCCAACTATGGGGTAAAGAACACAATAAAGTTCCTGTATGAGAATATTATCACATGAATTGGATTCCCCATCAAGCTTGTTAGTAATCAAGGGACATACTTCTTGAACAATACTATCAAATCTCGTACTAAAGAATTCATGATTTCCCATCATAAAAGTACTACGTACCATATGTAAGCTTATGGATAAGCTGAGGTTTATAAGAAAGTGTTGGGCAAGATGTTGATGAAGATATGTGATGTCAAGAGGAATTATTGGGAAGATCACATTCCTATGATTCTTTGGGCTTATTGCATGCACTATAAGAGGGATATAGGTTTTACTCCATTTCAGTTGGTCTATGGGATTAAAGTAGCAATTCCTATGGAATACTTGGTACCCAGCCTATGTATTACAATGGTTATGAGATAAGGGGATTGTGAGTCTCTCACAAATAGGCTTTTTGAATTAGATACTATGGATGAGTATCGATGCAGAACATTTTGGATGTAGGAATTTCATAAGCAAAGTTAGAAAGCCTATCTCAATAGGAACCTATGACATAAGGAATTTCATAAATATCAACCACTTTTGTTAATATGATAGTCACTTTAGAGAATTTTTGGGTAAATTATAGGTTAGATTGAAAAGACCTTACATTATACATGAAATATCACATCAAGGAACTATTATTTTGAGAGATATGTAGGGAACCATTCTACCAAGGTGGGTAAATGGTTTTAGGCTTAAACCCCACTACCAATGATCTTAATTTATCTCTTTATGACAAATGAGTGGGTGCTGAGCATCAATGAGTAGATTAGGATTTACCATTTTTGTATGTTTGCCCATGTGTGTTTTTTTTTTTTTTGTGTGTGTGTAAATAATCTATTCTCTAGGTTTTGGAACCATGATAAGAAGTATAGAATGAAACACCCATGTATAGAAGAATTAAAGTATGCCATTGTTGATGATAGTAGAAGTGAAAGAAAGAAATTAAGTATAGGAAATGTATGGTCAAGTCACATCAGCCAAGATTTCAGCTATATAATGGTCATCCTAAGTAGCTAATACCAAATCCTAGGTTTGATTGATCTAATATTCACCAAATTGACAGTCGATCAACATCATCAATCCATCCTCTATTATAGACAACAAAGAATATAACAGTGTATCTCAATGTATATGCTGACAACTAACTACCTTTATTGCTAGATTGAATAAGATTTTCCACATCAACATTCAAATTGATATCAAAGGGACATCTTAACATGGAATTTACATAAAAACCTATAGGCATGAAATATATAAAGGCACAAGGTTATGAACCAAGTTTTTGTTTCATTATTACAACCATTATTACAAGTTAAAGTTCTAATGCTGAGTAAATTTATCCAACATAGAAAGCAAAAAGTTTCTAATTTTTAGAATTTAGATACCATGGATCATTCTTAGCTCATCAAAAACTTGACCAATGCTCATAAAAAATAAATGGGTGTTGATCTTACACTTTGGTAGACCAAATATATTGATCTAGATCCATTTGATTACCTTTGATTAGTAAAATAAAAACTCTTCTGACCAGATCCAATAGATGATGCACAACCACTTGCTCTTATAGCACCAGAGTAGTTCTAGAACCCAGATGTTGGGTGCTTACTTTGGATGCCTACCTTTGGTGATTTGGGGGAGATTTTGAAAATCTTGCTCAGACACTATAATGAGGGAAACATTTACATTGGCACTGATAAAACCATCATCATCAACATCAAAGCAATGGCCAAAGCTTTAGGCATGTTTGTGCAAGATGATTCTCTTTCTCCTTACAAGTCTAGAATGCCTCTTATCCTTTAATAAGTTAGATATGTATATGTCTAGGTGTCTAGATGAATCCCAATTAAAGATATCCAATATGAACTAGTGTGCATCTCGGTCAAGTGCATCACACATAGATTCTATCACACCACCAAGTCTGTGAAGTAAATCCCCAAAGGAGTGGTTGACATTGCACATCGAATGATCCACCATAATGAGTAGTTTAACTGGATAGAGTAGTTTGTACATTATTTGCTTATAAATATTGATAAGTGGCACATGACTTCTAGATAGACTTTCCAGTACCAATTTTTTATCATTCTAATCTATTTCACCCAATAAAATAGAAAGGAAAGTGAAAGCTCTTCATTGAACAACAACCTTCACCTCTACTAAATCATAAGATGAGGAGTACATTAACTTGCCTAGATGATCCCAAGATACCCCAGATCTTAAGCTCCTATGACCTACCTCAAATGAGGACTAACTAACAGGAGTTCTACTAGGTGATGATTGTAGATATGGTAAGTGACTTTTATGAGAAGGAAGAGGAGTTATTATTCTAGAATGTAGTCTGCACAATTTAAATGCATAAAAA
Organism: Torreya grandis; assembly: GCA_037957365.1. Lineage (NCBI taxonomy): Eukaryota > Viridiplantae > Streptophyta > Pinopsida > Cupressales > Taxaceae > Torreya > Torreya grandis. Next base: position 581,460 of record JARHVA010003494.1, on the reverse strand, counting down.
GGTCCCTCTAAGTCTTTAGATATAACTACCACCATACTTTACAACTATTTATGTTGATAGCATACGTGAAGAGGTTAAATAGATGTAGATAATGTCTAAAATATTCAAACAACAAACTTCTACCAATTTTTCAATCATCAATGTATTTGTGATACTTTTTGAAAGTCCATAGGAGACTCTGGTGTGCATACCTAGAACCTGATGACAAGTTTGGGTTTCTCCTACTCTTAAAGAATGAATATTTGATAGGGTATCCATTACATAATAAGTGTAGCCTTATACTTCATTGACTTCACCACCATCCAAATGCAAGATGACTACTTTAGGGTAGAATAAAGTATTTATGTCCATCTATATTGTCCATTCAAGTAATTTTCTAACCATAGAATAATCCCCTATTACTAAAGAGTTGATATATAACTAAAGATCAAAAGGATTCATTGTAGGAAGTAGCTCTCATGGTAGAATGATGAGTCCATTAAGAAGAAAAGAAGTTCTATAAGGAGTAGGCCCAACAACAACAAGTTCAATAAGCATTTCATCAAGCTAAGGAAGCAAAGGCCAAGTAGAAGGCCCATGACATAGAAATTGAATGACAATAAGATATCAAGGAGGCAAAGAAGTCACAATAAGATATTGATATAGTAAATTAGGTGAAATAAGTACACCAAAAAAATATGGATGAAGAATAGAGGAATAAAGAGGCTATGTGCACTTTCAAGGCCAAGGTAGAAGAAGATACGCAATGATAAGATGTAAAGGCTCTGGAGAATGCTAATATTTCCAAAAAATTACTTAATGAAGCTATGAGGAAGAAGAAAGAATAATAATATGAATTAATATGTAAATAACATGCTCAAGCATAAGAAGAACAAGCATGTGTAGCCAAAGCATAGGCTAATATAGAGGCATAAGCATAGACCAAGTCCAAACAAGATAAGGATACTATGCTTAAAGAATAAAAAAAGGAAAAAGAGCATGAATAGAAGAAGTAGGATAAGGAATAGGAAAATAAGAAACCCACAAAAGAGGAGTTCAATAGGAAATTAGTAGAGGAAGCAAAGTAAAAATAGGATGAAGATGTTATGCAGCAGCTGAAGAATGAAGAAGATTAAAAGGCACAATAATAACAAGTACATGAACAACAACAACAAGGTGAGTCAAAGTAACCAGTATAATAAGAAGATAAACTCATAGCTGAAATTGGTGATCAATAATTAGTCTTACCTTTGGGAGGAGTTTGGCTATGGGATGTTTTAACTATGGGGTGCTCGAGCTCACCACCTTCTCACTTCCACTCATGATCATGCCATGACTTGATCCTTCAACTACTATAGGAAATTTGGTAGCCTTTCCACTTCATCAAGAAGCATCATTAGATGTTTTCAAGTTACCATTGAAGAAGAAGTTAAAGGGCATTGTAACATTCCATGAGTCCATCACACAAAAAAATGCTTCATTGGAGTAGGGGGTCAATCAATCTAAGGCTAAGAACATTGATTTTAAGGCCCAATTGCATGAAGTTTTAAAGATCATCTAGGATACTTGTCCCAAGTTAATCACTCAAGAAATTGGGAACCATGTAATATCTAATAAGTGCAGACTCAAGACACTTATATTTGAGTTAACAAAAGACTGGTGTACAGCACAGAAACTATGTGTAGTGAGAACATTGGGCCAAGATGTCAAGGCTGAGGATGCCACACTCATCATTATTTTAGAGGAGTAATAAGGAATGTTAGATGATGCTACACTTTAAGCTCAACAAATCACATGTAGCTTATTAGATTGGAAGTAGAAATTAGATACCACATTAGCCAATTCTAGCATGGACTTTACAAAGGCTACCATAACTAAAGCAACCATGGAAAGTCACACTAAAACTAGGGAGGATAAGGATGGAACACCTAAGGAATCATTGAATGACTTAGATAATGTGAATGAAAACCTTTTAAACTGGTAGAGCCACTTATTATGTAGTTATTTCATCAGCCTCCAAGCTGAAAGACACATAGATAATAGGAAGTAACTAAGTGGATAGATTTATATAGGGGTTATAAACATTGAGGTTTCATTGAGCATCACTGAAAATGTAGAAATAAATTAGATCATCAGCTACCATGCTCTATTATGCACCCTACTACATCTCATACAAGAAGTGATGATGGATTGGAATGTATACAAAATAGATCTGACTCCTTTCACCAACTCAGTTTCATAGATTATGAATACACTGACCTATCAGCCACCTTTAAAGATCCAAAAAATCATCACACGATGCAAGGTTATATAGTCCTAATCCAAGGACTCTTTCAGTCAACCTTCATCTATTTTCATGCCACCACCTTTAAGTTAAATACTACACATAGTATAAATTTTGAAAAAAATTGTTTAACATTTTGTATTAGGGAAGACTTGGTAAAATAAGTGGGGCCAAGTTGGTTGAAAACCCATAAAGGGTGGTCACTTGGCTACGCCATCCTATTAAAAACCCATAAAGGGTAGTAGGTTGGTATGCTACTTAGTTGTAAACCTAAAAGTAAGGATAAGTAGTGTGCAAGAAGTGAAAACTAGAAATGGCACCTTGAGTGATTAATGTGAATCTTATTGGTCCAGCCATTTCTTTAGTTCCCTATAACTTGTGCATTCTTGAAAGATCCTATGATGTTATCTTGGGATGAGACAACATTTTAAGTCTGGGAAAGTGTTGGTAGAAGAGCATAGATTGTAAAGCTATGCAAGATATTTATTTGATATTCATGCATTATGCACTCATTTTATCATTGAATAACCTATTTTGTTTTATCTTAATAAGTTGTAATAAGCTATAATATGAAGAGAATCCACTTTTGGTGCCAAGTTCAAGAAGAAGATGAACAGTCGTAGACTAGAAACATCTATATATACTTTTGTTTGTAAGAAGAAGGGGCTCCACTTTTAGAAGAGATCAATAGAGATTATCTGGTTATGGTTACATGTATGATTTCTTGTTATGTTCCTTACATGATTTATCATGTGTAATGTCTTGGTTAATTTATTTCTTAACTATTATGAATACATTATTCTAGTCTATATAATGTTGGTTGTTCTTAATTTAATCAATAACATAAACTAATTAATACATCTTGCATTTTTATCATCCAATTTCCTATATTTTATGATAACTATTTTGCACACATTAAGTATCTCACATCCATCCTCATCCTTAGCATGTTATGATACTTTAGGAACATCTACTAACAAGTTTTGAGTAATAACTTCAGATAAATTCATCATAGCATTAGCTATTAGAAATGATGGTCCCATGTATGGTATGTTAAATAATTCAACAAGCCAGAAGTGCAAAGAGAAGCAATTATCATAAAGAGATGAAATTGTCCTCAATGAAAGTGAAAATAAATAAGCCTTGTCACATGGTTTTGGTCTTTTTATGTAGATGTTGGATATTGTTTTGTAATTTTTAGTTGCAAATTTTGTAAGTTCAACCTTGAAAATTTAATTCTTGCAAATGCACTATGTCATTTTGTAAGTCTTGAATCATGCAATTTTGATTTGCACATTTCAAGTGGTTTAAAATCACCAAAATATTTTTACACCATTAAAGTAGTGTAATTTAATAATTTTAATTTTGCACACAGTGGAATTGTACCAACACACTTTTACACCACTTAAGGAGTGTATTTTTGTAAACTCACTTTTTCACCATCTATAATGCAAAAAAGGTGGTTACACATTGTAACCACCTTCACATGTTATAAATATGAGTGTTAGAATAATTTTAAAATAGAATTTTTAGTAGTGAGACTCTGTAGAGATTTTGTCTATAGAGTTGTATTTTATTTTCAACTCAATAAAATTCAAAATTGGGAGATTTTGTAAGCTTTATATTAAATATTTCTTCATGAGTTGTATCTTTGTATATGATTCACCTATTTCTACATTTTTAATGTCAATTTATCTTCATAATCACTACCAAAGTGTCATAAAATGGTAATTTGACATTAAGTAATTTTTTTATAATCTTTTTGTGATAAATATATGAATGTGAAACCTTGATGGAGTTTAAGAAATATTTTAATTATCTTTTATGGGTAAATATGTGATGGTTGTATTTCATTATGTTACCAGTAGTATATAATTATCTCAATGTATGTTTTTTACTCCTAAGAGTGAATTATGTCTTTACTACCCATTTAATTAGAGAGGTTTCCATGGATACAATGTTTTCTTATTTTTGGACTATTCTGGTAAGTTTTAGTTTTTAGCTACCTAAAGTTATCTTTCATTTTCCCCTAGATTATCATAGTAGCTTCCATGTTTAACTGAATATAATATTCCCATTCTCCCTTCCTTTTTTTATTTCTCATTTTCCTTTCTAACTCCTTTATGGTTAAAATTACAAAACCCCAAATAGAATACATTTTTGTTGTAAATAGATGTGAATAACATTTCCCTTACTTTAACCTTTTGGCTTTCAATAAAGGTATCTATGCTTGGTAATAGGAGAGGGAAATTTTCCCTATGTTATTGAATAATTTAAAGACTCAATTCCCACACTACTAATTCAAGGTCACTAATTTGTCCCCTTGACAATTTTTTGAGCCAACAGTTTTTTGTGACTCCATTGGAGATTGAGGTGCTTTATGCACATGATTTTTAGACATTTCAAGGAACCTCCCCTAGAATGGAGGTTGGTAAATCCACTGAGATAAAGTATCTAGTGCCTACATTTTTTTTTGAATAAATGGCATTGGTTCACCCCAACCCCAATGGTCCTTATGTCCTGTGGGGAAAGTGTTTTGAACTATTGGCTTTGGCTTAGTAAAATGAATTACCTTCAAGCTCAAGGAAAATATTTATTAAGTTTTTAGGTAAAAATTGTCAAGATGAATATAACCATATCCTAGCCTTTATAATGTCCTATAACATGTTTGGAGCTATACATGAGGATGTTGTTGTGAGAATGTTTGTTGAAACCTTCACTGGACTCACTGTTGAGTGGTTTTGGCACGTAGAAGATGGATGCATTGTGAATTTTGAATATTTTAATAACAAGTTCCTAAATAGATTCAAATTAATTGTGGATGTGTGTGCATTATTTTTAGATTTATACCAACTTTAGAAGTAGGATGATGAGTAGATGAGAGAGTTCATAGCTCACTTGAACAAATTATTGAGACCAATTTCTCATGTAGAGCAACCAAGTCCTAATGATCATCTATGTTTCTTCATTAGTTCTCTACACATAAATATCAAATTAATCTTGATGAGGAACAATGTAAATGACTTGGAATTTTAACTACATGAAGCTATCAAATGAAGATGATATGATTCTATTTGTAATGTTGAAGAAATAGACTTCAAAACATGTTACAACTACCATATTTTATGATAAAGTGATATAATCTAATATGATTGAGAGCCCTCAACATTTAAAAAGGAAAATTCATGATCAGACATGTCATAATTCTAATAGAGGAAAAAAGAGTGATTCCTATCACATATGATTGTTTCAGTTTCATAATTGTGAAAGAATGTCAACAGTTAAAAGAACTAATGATTGATCAGAGAACAAATGAATAATTTGGCTTCCCCCTTGTTAGAAAAAAGAAATATTTACCTGTTTCATAAGATTATTCAAACTTCAAAATCCCATGAGAAAATAAGTTATTTAAGGAACAACTGATTGAACTACAAATAGAAAGAAACAATAATGTAGAGTGTAATCTTCAACATTTTAAAGGAGAAGATAATATGAAACAAATTTTCAATCGATCAGAAGACCCATTCTCTATTAGAGTGAAAGACTCAATAGTCAAAAATGAAGATTCTTCAAGTATTTCATTTTCAAGTTCTAATAAAGAAGACTTCTTCATAGAACTTGAATCTAGAGTAATCAACCCCACACAATTTGAATATAATAAGCAAGCCAAAGCTGAAATAAAGAAATACATGAAGGTAGAAAAAAATTAATGGTGCCTAATATTCATTACAAGTGAAATGGAAGCTGTCAAGGTAGAAGAGATTGATAAAGATCATGGCAATGACTCATTCAATGATGAATTCATTTATATTGTGGGAAGCAACTCAGTAATGAATATCAACACTCCATTAATTTTAGAAGATAATCATAATGTGGCTCCATTTTAAAAATAGATAGATGACACATTTATCTTCAAATCAAATATTATATCTAGCATAGATGCATTTGAAGTCACCTAAGAAGACATTTAAAAAGTTTAGTATTGCTCAGGAGTGCTCATAGAAGATTAGAGAGTTCATAATGATTTCATTTCAAAATAGGAAAAACATTACTAATTTGTTCATTCATGATCATTCATGTTCATAATGTGTTTGGAGTTCTTAAGTCAAATACATTGTTCTAAAAGGGTGGGTACTTCTCCCAACCAGTGAATGGTTTTATAGTCTTCTTATTTTCTTCTGCCTTCTATAAGTAGTTTTACTTTCCCTATTTTATCTTGTTTCTTTTTTCCATTTTATTTTGTTGTGCATGTGTTGCTTTCAATAAATGCAATAGGTTGTCTATTATCATTTTCTCTCCTTTTTTTGATCCTTCATCTTGCACATGTTCATAGCCATGATATATACCTACATTGAATCCCCATCAGTAAGACATATCGTATCCTCATCTAAGTTCTTTAGTGTAAATCATCTTCAGCCCCTAGATGACATGCATAAATGGGTCATGAAGTATTTTGGTAAAGTGAGTTTCCAAAATAAACATTTTGATAGTTTATTCAAAAAATAGTTGTTTCAGTTATGAAAATGGTGATATGGATGCTCGTATCTCAAGAAATAAAATAAATAGGTCTATCATGGATCTCTTAAAGTGAATATGTAGTGAACAAGTATATTTTTAAGAACATGTGATATGGCCTAACAATGTGTGTTCACTTCTCATAAGATTGAGATGGGTGAACTTGTTATCAATTGATCAGATCAAAATATGCAAATATTCAAAGTAAAGGATCTGACCTAATGGTGCATTTTCATTTCTCATATGATTGATATAGATGAACTAGTTTTCACTTGGTCAGATCAAGGTGTGTAAATGTGAGCTACATAAAAGTCTTTAGGAATATGTGGTAATGAGGCACCAGTCATGTAAGATTATTGAGTTCTCATATATTTCCTTTGGAAATGTGGTCCCACAGTTAGAGCCAATTACTATCATGAAATTTACATTTTATGACAACACCCCCAATTACACTCATACAGGTAATTATAGGTTTTTTAAAGATATGGATGGTAAAACTTTTTCATAATGGGACATCGACTCTATAGCCCAATGGAAAAGGTTTGGGTAGAATTATGAAACCTAACTATCTTCAAGCTTCCAAATAGTGTGTTGAATATATCTCGACAATTTATCTTTCATTACAACAAGATTATTATCATTATGGAAAGTGTAATATGATAGAGAGAAAAGAGAAGTCATGAATTCATTTGATCTTATCAACACTAGAGTGAAAATTTAAGGTAAAATCAAACTTATCTTAAAGTTCTTGATTTTTGTCCCAATGTGGAGGCCAAATCTAAGAGATGAATTTTGACTATAAACACTTGGTACAAATACTTCATCTTAAACTTAAAAAATCAAGGGTGAGAATCAAAATTATAGGTTTCAAGTCATACAAAAACACCAATGCACTTTTCCAAGTCGTGCAAATTTGTTTCTACAAATTTTAAGTTGTGCAAATTTCTCAATGCACTTTTTTGATTCATTCAATTTGGTCATCACATTTTTACAAGTCGTGCAAAATTGTTTTTGCAAAAAAAATCAAGGGGGAGAATCAAAATTAGGTTTCAAGTCATGCAAAAATACCAATGCACTTTTCCAAGTCGTGCAAATTTGTTTCTACAAATTTTTAATTTGTGCAAATTTCTCAATGCACTTTTTTGATTCATTCAATTTGGTCATCGCATTTTTACAAGTCGTGTAAAATTGTTTTTACAAATTTTAGGTTATGTAAATTTATCAACGTACATTTTCAAGTCATGCAAATTGGTCATCACACTTTTACAAATTATGCAAATTTATATTTGAAAATTTTAAGTTGTGTCAACTTCTCAATGCACTTTTTCAAGCTGTGCAAATTTTTTCTTGCAAATTTTAAGTTGTGAAAATTTATTAATGCAATTTTACGAGTGAAAATTGGTCATTCCACTTTTACAAATTGTGTGAATTTATCAATGCACTTTTACAAGTTTTAAATTGTGCAAAAACTAGGTATAATGGTTTCATCCTTTGTATAATGCTTGGAAGTGCTAAATAATTTATATGGAGATAGAATTATAGGTTGACCATTGTTCCATCAACTAAATTCTTGAACTCCACTACCTTGTATAATATCCTTCAAAACCCACAACATGAAAATTCTCTTTTAATAAAAATCCAACCAATTATTCTAACTTTCCCCCTTATCCCTCCACATCACCCAAAAAGGACTTTTCAAAGTGTTGTTTCCCATTAATTTTATGGTATGTGCATTTTAAAAGAGTTACTTTTAAAATAGTACATGGCACTACCTTTTCAAAAAAGTTATTTCCCTCTCATATTTCATGGTATGAGACATTAAATAAGTGGGTTTTGGTCAAAAGTCATGGTATTGATCATTATGACTCTTGTAAAGAGTGATTTTGTCCAATTCATAGTTTTGACCCATGGAAGGTGGTTTCACTCAATAATTCATTGTATTGGGTGTTAAAAGGTGGTTTTAATCATAAAATTCATGGTTTTGAGATTTAAAGGGTGGTTTGACCATAAAATCCATGGTTTTGAGATTTAAAAGGTGGTTTTGACCATAAAAACCATAGTTTGGAGCTTTAGGAGGTGATTTTGAGAAGGAAAACCCATGATGTTGAATAGAATAGTATTTTTGGATGGAATAAGGGAGGTTTTGGTAAAATAAAATTGGTTTTTTATGTGTGTCAAAATTATAAAAGTTATTCTACCTTATATGACCTTTTGAAGGCTCGTTTACATGCATTTTGATCATTCAAAACCTGCCATGTTCCAAAGAGATCAAAAACCTAAAAAAAATCTTTGACATCTTTTAATGTGGTGTTCAAGAAAATTTGGAGTGGTTTGGGGTGGATTTTCTACAGTTGTGTAGTTTTCAATGACCTATTATTGCATCATACAATCTTCTTGAGTTCATTTTGTATGTAAAAAATATAACAAAATTCCACCATGATGATTATAAATTCCTCAATATGTAATATTTCATGTTTTTATTGATGCATAGGTTTTATATACATCTTGGTTTCTTGATGCCTTCAACTATGTGATTACAACTAGTATAAGTGTGCTGAAATTGAGCATTGGAAGACTTGATTACCTAGACTGTCTATTTGTGGAGAAGGTTTGAGTAATAACTTCAAATAATATCATCATGGTATCAAATATTAGAAATGATGGTCCCCTAGATGGTATGATAATAATCTAACAAGCCAGAAGTGCAAAAGAAGTAGTTATCAGAGAGAGTTGAAATTATCCTCAGTAAAAGTGAAAATAAATATGCTTTGTTAAATGCTATTAGTATTTTCATGTAAATTTTGGATATTTTTTTCAATTTATATTTATAAAATTTTTAAGTGTAACCTCGCAAATGTAATTCATACAAATGTACTATGTCATTTCGCAAGTCTCAAATTGTGCAATTTTGATTTGCACATTTCAAGTGATGTAAAAGAACCAAAGAATTTTTGCACCATTTAAGTAGTGAAATTTTGTAATTTCACTTTTTCATGAAATGCAATTGCACCAATACATTTTTACACCACTTAAGTAGTGCATTTTTATAAACTCACTTTTGCACCATCTATAACATAAAAAATGTGATCACATACCATAACCACCTTCCCATGTCATATTTATGAGTGTTAGGCTCATTATAAAGGGGACGTTTTGGTAGTGAGACTCTGTAGATATTTTGTTTAGAGAGCTGAACTTTGTTTTCAACTCAATAAAGATCCAAACTAGGAGATTTTTCAAGCTTTTTATTCAATATTTTTTCATGAGTTGTATCTTTATATAGGATTCACCTGTTTATATATATTTACTTTCAATTTATCTTTGTAATCACTACCAAATTGTCAATAAATGGGAATTTCACATTAAAGTATTTATTTTAGAATCTTTTTGTTTTATTTTTATGAATATGAAATCTCGCTAGGGTTTAAGCAATATTTTAATTATCTTTTATGAGTAAATATGAATAGTTGTCTTTCATTCTGTTACCACTAGTAGATAATTATCTAAATGTATGTTTTATAATCCTAATATTTCATTATGTCTTTACTACCCATTGAATTAGAGAAGTTTCCATGGATACAATGTTTTTCTCTTCTTGGACTATTTTGGTAAGTTTCATTTTTTATCTACCAAGAGTTGTCTTTCATTTTTCTCAAGATTATCATAGTAGCTTCCATGTTTAACTAGATATAATATTCATGTTCTCCCTTCCTCTTTTTATTTCTCATTTTCCCTCTCTTTTCTATCATTCCTCTCATTTTCCTTTCTAACTCCTTTATGTGCTTTCTAGTTAAAAGTATGAAGCCCCTAATCAAAAACATTTTTGTTGTAAATAGTTGTGAATAACCTTTCTCTTGCTTTTCCCTTTTGGATTTCAATAATGGTTTCTCCACTTGTTAATAAGAGAGGGACTTTGTCCCTGTGTTTTTGACTAATGTAAAGACTTAATTTCCACATTGTTGACTCAAAGTCACCAATTTGTACCTGTGACAAATTTTTGAGCTAACAAATCGTACCAATGTTTACTAGGGTGAGTAGGGTCAAATTCTCTTTTTAAAGTTATAAGAATATACTTTTGGATTTCTACTAGGGAAAGAGGTTTTTGAATTTCGACATTGTTCATGTATGATTATGAAGATGGAAGAGGTTGTTATGAACCCATGATATCTCTTCTCTTTACTTTGTTAGTTGAGTAGTCGTTATGGACACATATGCATTGTAAGTCATCTGTGAGCATTTTGTTTTATCCCACATTCATGGGAAGTAGTAGTTACTTAGATTAGAATTCATATATAATTAAGTGTTGAGGCCAATGAAGGCATCCACTAAATTGTTGTATTGAGCTTACTTAAAGGAGGTTTCCCCCTCAAAGTGGCATGTGATCAATTCAATCTTCTAAAGTGTTCTATCATATTTAATTCATGTTGTTAATTATTATTATTTTGTGTGTTTTTATTAATTTTTGCATGAGGATCCTCTCATCTAGTATTAGAGAAATTTCTATGGCCAATTTTTTTCTTCAGCAAGTCTTCACTCTATTCTTTTACATCATAATTTTTCATAAATAACTCTATTCTACTACATAATTTATTTAAGTATTTTCCTGTAACACAATAATATATTTCAAATCAAGGTAAAAACTTGACTACATAACTATAGGAAGTGTTTGGGTGAAATCCCTAAAACTCATTATGAGGATTACCACAGGAACCTCAAAGTGGTTGGCCCATTAAGAGGACCTACTAGTGAAATGGGTAATGGCCCCTTCCTGATTGAGTAGCTCCCATCCATGAGGAAAACCAAGAGCTATCACATAGAGATAAATTTATGACCAAAAACTTTCTAGAGAGTGGTACTCACTTAAACACAATTGGTGGCCAGGGTAATATTTTTAAAACTCTTAGGTAGCCATTGAAACTTGGGACCCATTTCTATCAGTTTCAAAATATTTCTAGTAGACTCAAAATAATAAATTAGTAGAGTATCTATAGACTATTATAGGACTTATAGGTAGATATTTGATAGAAACTAGAATTTGTAAACCATTTGTAGAGCATTAGTAGACTCTCAGAGGACTTATCGCCAGATAGAAAACATAAATGAGAAATAAGAGTAATTTTGTTTTCATTTTTTTGTAATATCTCTCCATCTATAGCCCTGTTGATCCTCAAACTTTATCCAAACACCTAAAATTATATTCCCTACATTTTCTTCCTTGAGGTCCCATATCCCAATTCCTCTCCTAATTCTCATAAATCTCAAATTTATTTTTTTTGGGTTTTACCATAACTTGTATTTTGTCCATTTTCCTCAAAAAATTCCCACTATGTTCATTGTCTCATTCTACTCCTTTGTCCATCTTTGACCAATTTTCCATTTTTCCCATTTTCACCTCTAAAATTTCCCTCACCTTCATTAATCATACTCCCATTATGCAAAAAATATATTAAAATCCCCTTTATCCCTTCTATTTTTGCCCAAATTCAAAACCTTCTTTACTAAACATGTCTTCACTCTAGTTTTCCTATCCATTGTAAAAATATATATGTTATTTGAGTCATGGTAGTAACCTAAACAAGAGCAAAAAACATGAAGGGTAAAATTGCCATCCTCAAAACCCACATCAAAGATCTTGATGAAAAAATTCTTGACCTCAGTCTTTAACATACCACCATGAACAATAGATGACATTTAGAGTCTTCTTCAGACACTACATTTTCTTCATCTAGCAGTTATTAGGTAGAATAATATTTTAGCGTACATAATACTTTTGATGCCAATAAGGTCCCACTTTCATCCTTTCACTTGGAACTTGAAGTCCTTCAATGGTATCATTGGTATACCAAGGCTCATGATGAACCCATATGGATTGATTTTTTCACCCTTATTTTGCAATGGTTTAGCCCTACTACTTTTGATGACTTCATTGAAGCACTCATTAAACTTCATCAAATGGAAACAATGAGAGAATATCAAATAGAATTTGAAAAACTAGCCAATCACATAGAGGGATTGTCTAATGAATTCTTTAGGAGTTGCTTTTCAGTGGACTAAAGAATGTAATTCAATCTGAGGTCAAAATGTTTCAGCCCAACATGATGATGGAAGCCTTAGGGTTGGCTAAGTTGGTAGAGGACAAGATCGTAGCTCAGTAGCAATTTAAATCCAATTTTAATTCCTTCAAAAATATATCTCCATAATGATCTCAAACAATGTTAGCTCCTAGAACCACTCCTATCAATTGTTTAACCGAAGTAGATATGTAAGCCCTTAGAGAAAAAGGACCATGTTATAACTATGATGATAAATTCACTTGGGGGCATCGATGTGTTGAGAAAAATCTTTACCTATTAGATGTGGACTCTCCACCTGTAATTGAATATTGGGAAGATGTTCAAGGTAGAACAAATGATTTAGAGGAAGCTCAAATGATTATGGAACCTACTTCTCAAGAAATCCAACCAGAGATCTCTCTCCATGCCTTATCAGTAGTCACTACCCCACAAACCATGCAAGTCAAGGTTACTTTAAGAAGCTCCCTCTCATAATACTCATTGATTTAGGTAGCACTCATAACTTCATTGACCCTCAAATCACCAAAAAAACTAATTAGTTTATCCATCCTTGTTCCAACTTTAAATTAATGATTGCCAATGGGAGCACATTACCTTACAAAGGGAAGTTTCACAATGTGTGTATCTCTATTAGAGATTATAACTTACACTCCACCATATTTGCCTTTCCCTTAGGTGTATGTGATGTTGTTTTGGGAGATTAGTGGTTACACACATTTGGACCCATCTTATGGGAATTTATTGAACTTTGGATGCAGTTTTTAGATAATGGGCAAAAACACACATTGAAAGGCTTATAGCCAGGATCTCTTAGCATCATCTATTCACATTGCATAGAAATTATTCTTAATAATAATTCACATGACATCATTTCCCAACTCCATTCCATTCAAATGCAACCATCAATAGTCTCCACTACTCCTTTTGATCCATAAACCATTATGTAGAGGTATTCATGTGTCTTTACCAAACTAGTGAGATTGCCACCTTCACAACCAAAGGACCATTATATTCATCTCCTTCCTAGATGTGTTCCTCCTAACATCAGACCTTATCAATAACAATTTTAGCAAAATATTGAGATTAAGATGCTTATTTGAGACTTACTAAAGCAAGGCATTATTCACCCCAGTACCAACTCATATTTTTTCCTAGTTCTCCTTATTTGGAAAAAAGATGGGTCATGGTGCTTCTGCATTAATTTTCATGCACTTAATCACCTCATGATCAAGGATAAGTTTCTTATCCCTGTTATTCATGATTTTATTGATGAACTTCATGACACTCATTTTTTCTCCAAGTTAGATCTCCACTCTAGATATTACCAGATCCAACCTCATGAAGATGATATCCCTAGGATAGCTTTTCACATGCATGATGGTCATTATGATTTTTTGATCATGATTTTTGGCCTCACTAATGTTCCTTCAACTTCTAGGCATTGATGAATAAAATATTATAGCCCTACCTATATAAATTCATTCTGGTCTTCTTCAATGATATCCTCATCTATAATAAAACATGGTCTGAGCATCTCTAACATCTAGAGTTGACACTATAACTTCTCTTTGACCATCATCTTTGTGAAAAATAGTCTAAATTTACTTTTGGCTAGGATGAAGTGGAGTATCTTAGGCATATTATGTCATCCCAAGGGGTTTGAGTGGATCCTAAAAAATAGCTACCATGACAAATTAGCTACATCCTCAAACACTCTAGAGCTTCCATGGTTTTTTGGGGTTAACTGGATACTATTTTAAGTTTGTCATAGATTATGAAAAGATTTTAGCTCCATTAATAGCTATGTTATAAAAGGATGCTTTTAATTTGACACAAGTTGATGACTATGCATTTGAAAAATTAAAACAAGCTATGTATACTACACATGTTCTAGCTATGCTAGATTTTGCTAAGACCTTCACTATCAAGAGTGATGCTTGCGGTAATGGACTTGGTGTTGTTATCCTCCAAGATGGATGTCCCATTTCATTCACCATTAAATCCCTTTCAGGGCAAAATTTATTGCTCTTTACTTATGAGAAGGAAATGATGGCCATTTTCTATGTAGTACAGAAGTGGTGGCCATACCTACTAGGAAATCATTTTTGCATCAAAATTGATCAGTAAAGTCTAAAATATTTCCTAGGATAATGGGTCTCTACCCTATCACAAAATAAATGGGTTAGTAAACTCATGGGTTATGACTATGAGATCACTTACAAGAAGGGTAAGGACAATATTGTGGCTGATGATCTATCTCACAAATTTATAGACCAGGCTTCTCTTTCATTCATTTTCATGCCTATTATAAATTGATTAGACACTATACAACAAGGTTATATCAATGACTCCACATTATCTCCCATAATTCAATAGTTTTCCACTAACCTCTTGACTGTACTGCATTATTAATGGGATGGTGCTTCTCTACAATACAAGGGTCATCTGTTGCTTCCCCAAAGCATAGATCTTTAAAAAGTTGTATTTTATGAACTCCATGATTTTCCATCCATAGAGCACTTAGGGTTTTTCAACATTTATGAGTGTACATAATGCAACTTATTTTGGAATGGAATGAAAAAGGCAATTCAACATATGGTGGCTAAATGTGATGCTTGTCAATGCAACAAGGGTGAAACAACACTCATCTCTAGGTTGCTTGAACCCTTGCCCATCCCTACCAGGATTTGGATAGATATTTATATGAATTTCATTAAGGGGATCCCAAAATATAGAGGGAAAATGGTGATCTTGGTTGTGGTTGATTGCCTCTCTAAATATAGTCATTTTTGTGCCCTCAGCCATCCTTATACCACCTTCACAGTCACACAAATTTTCTTGGACCAAATTTTATTGTCTCATATCATGATACAACCTTCACAAGCCATTTTTTGATATAACTACTTTAACACACTGACACCCAATTAAATATGAGTTCCAGGTATCATCCATAAATAGATGGATAGACTAAAATTATCAACAAATGCATGAAAACTTTCCTTCATTTCTTCACCTTAGAACAACAACATAAGTGGGAAAAGTGGTTAACTCTCACTAAATGGTGGTGCAATACCTCCTACCACACTTCAATGAAAATGACTCCATATAAAATAGTTTATGGTCAAGCACCACCAGTGATCCTTCCATACACCCCTAATACTTCATTAGTTCAAGTACTCAACATGATCCTTTGAACCTAGGATCAAATCCTTGGTACCCTATGAGACAATCTTCATATGGCATAAAATTCAATGAAATAATAGGTAGATTAGTGCCATTTTGAGTACACTTTTCAATTAGGTGATATGGTTTTTCTTCGATTCCAACCATACAATAAATCCTCCCTAAAAATCAAAGGGTATCATAAGCTAACTCCTAAGTTATATGGGACCTATAAGGTTCTTCAAAAGATTGGGTTGGTTTCTTATAAGTTAGATCTCCCACCTTCTTCTTGAGTTCACCTAGTATTTCATGTCTCTTGTCTAAATAAATTTCTTGGTACAATCATCAAAGTGTAGACTATTTTACCAGAACTTGATAATGAAGGATCCATTATTCTTGAGTTGGAGGCAATCTTAGAAAGTGCACATGCCAATTTTATTTCTGCTCTATCATTGAGATTTTAATTTAGTGGCATGGAATGCAACTAGAATATGCAACATGGGAACCACTATTTTAGATTCAACACCAATTCCCACATCTGAAGCTTTGAGGACAAAGCTTTTTCTAAGAAGGAGGGGATGTTATGAATCCATGATATCTCTTCTCTTTATTTTGTTAGCTTAGTAGTTACTATGGATACATATGATTTGTAAGTCATCCCGTAAGCATTTTATTTTATCCCACATTTATGGGAAGTAGTAGTTGCTTACATTAGAATTCATATATAAGTAAGTGTTGAGGCCAATGAAGGCATCCATGAAAGTATTGTGTTGAGTTTTCTCAAATGAGGTTGCCCCCTCAAAGCGGCCTAGGATCAATTCAATCTTTTCAAGTGTTTTGTTAGATTGAATTTATGTTGTTAATTCCTATTATTTTGTGCATTTTTGGTACTTATGAAAGGTTGGGAAAGAATCTCTTCATTATAACCACCAATAAGAATAACATGGATCATGTGTATATAATCACAAGTATTCATAACACCATCATTGGAAGCATGTTTTTTTTTATATTTAATCAGCATATGAGTTTGTGATTTAGGTTGGGAAGGCTCAAACTATCATATGA
Organism: Torreya grandis; assembly: GCA_037957365.1. Classification (NCBI taxonomy): domain Eukaryota; kingdom Viridiplantae; phylum Streptophyta; class Pinopsida; order Cupressales; family Taxaceae; genus Torreya; species Torreya grandis. The sequence continues at coordinate 564,381 of JARHVA010003494.1, read as the reverse complement.
GGAAATATTGGCATTTAGCTTGATCAAGGGCTTCTTCCAAAGATTTTGGAGAGAGTGTCTTGATTCTATATTAGAGTTTAGGATGGAGAGTGTTAGTGAATAAATGGAATATGTTATCTTCTAACATGTTGTGTTTGGATTTGTTAGGTAAGGTTTTCTAACACTTAATTAAAATTTGGGCAATTTTAGATTATGCCTATTTACAATTAATGAAATGGGATGAATAATTTTTAGGAAGATCATTGGTTGTAAATTATTGAACCAATGCATTAATTAAGTCTTCTAAGATAGAGATATTATTAGAATTAAGTTTATTATAACAATCTAGGGCATCACCCAAAAATATTTTAACTAGAAGTTTGTTAGCAGTGAAGGTATTTAGCTTAATCCAATCTTTTTAAAGGTTACAAAAAAAATTCAAATGCAAAGTGAGATCATTAGATCCATTATAGGTGATAGTAAGAGTGATACCACTTATGTTTATGTTTTTAATTTGAGGAATTAATCATTCATTTTAAATATGTTTGATGACTTTATTAAGAAGTGGGGGTTGAAAAATAAGATTACCTTGTGCATCTCTTGGGGGGTGTGAGGGGGGAATTTTGATTTTTCACTCCCAATTGAGGTTATTAAGGAAAATTTTCAATTGAAAGAGTTGATTTTGCATTTACATCATTTGATCCACATTGTTAGTTTGGAAGGTAGCCATTTAATTCATAGCTTTCAAAAAGATTTCAATAATATTAAGATCTTTTTTACTAGAAGAGGCATCTTGAGATACACTAGCAATAGCATTAACATGAGTGTTAATATTGAAAATTTGAGTGGGATGAATAAATGAATAACCTACCATGCTAGTAGTAGTGTTATTCATGGTGGAGGAAGAAGGAAGGGGGGAAGTTGTATATTGACTTATGTCAAATCTTGTAGAAAAGCTATGTGTAGTTGAAGGGGGACATCCTATGTGGGATCCAAGGTTGTAGATTACTATAGGATCTGTTCCCTTATGTTTAGTTTTTTCATTAATGAAGAGGATCATTTTAGTAGTATACTCAAGAACACACTCATCCTTGATAGTAGGCATGTGTGGAGGATAGTTAAAAGGATCAAGAAGTTTGGAAGTAAGGAGTGAATTATAATTAGAAATATTAATAGTAACATGAATATTTATTTTATCTTAGTTGTCAATAATGCTAAAGTGATATTTAGAAGATTTTTGGGAATTATTCAAGTCCATCTTGTCATGTTGTGTTCTATGTTTGGAATCATCAAAGATATATTGCATAATGGAAGATTGAGGTATAAATTGAATTAAGATACCAATGGAGATAAACTATAAAAAAAGTAATTGCATCAAAAAATTCAATGCAATTTAGGAAATAAATTAGGGAGATTAAAATATATATCAATTAGTTTGGTATAGTTTAGTGAACAAGACGTTAAGAAATAGATTATATCAAGCTATATAATATAGTCTAATAGAAAATTTGGAAAATAGACTAAAAGTGAACTATATCGATTTGTTTGATACAATCACACATACATGTGATGAGATACATATTATATCAAGATATTCGATGTAGTCTTATCTAGGAAAACTAAAAGTAACAGGAAACTGATTGCTTCAATCTATTTAATGTAGTTTGTAGACTAAATTCCTAGAGAAAATTGATTGAAAATGAATTGTATCAAGTTGTTCAATACAATCACATGGATAGAGGAATGGGATACATAAATATAGACTATTTATATCTATTTAATGTAGTCATAGATGAAAATATAGGAGACTCAATCAAGATGGTTGATGTAGTTTACACATAGGTAACTGTATTGACGTTGGTTGATGTAGTTACAATAAACAACACAAAATTATATTAACACAAGTTGATATAGTTTATAATACAATATACAGTTGAAACTATTTAATTTAAATTTAATTATTTTTTCTAAAAAAAATTCTAAAAGAATATTAGGTAGATATAATAAAGGATTTGACTGATTTGTAGGCTCTCATAGGTACCAACTTGTCCATTAGATAATGTTAGACCAATATTTCAAATCACTAACAATGGAGTAATTACCATTGACATATCCAACTAATATAATTTTTGAGGTTAAGGTGAGAGTACCTTCCTAATGCTAATTTCTAATCACTGCACTATAGAATTAGGCAGATGGATGACAGCTTAAAGTTCAAGAAAAAGGGAATCATAGGTCTGTGATGCACATGGAAATTGAAGTCTATGTTTAGCTATGTACTATGGCTATGATTGTTATATAAATTCCCTCACACTAGGATGCTTTTAAACAATATACAAGGATTGTGAATAGTACAACATTTAGTCTTTAATGACAATAACTAAGTAGTTTGGAAACTACCAGTACAAGTTTCTATGGAAAGCCAAATAAAGTTTAAAATTAATATCAAAAATCAATTTGCAACATTCATTGAATGAAAATAAAAAGAAAGTCAAATTGAAATGAAATGTGTGAATAAATTCTAAAATGAAAAGTTAGTTTGTCTTGCTCATACTTGAAAATTTATAAAAAAATAGAATTGTATTGGCGATGGTCAATACAATTTTACACACAATATAGAACTATATCAAGTAGATATATATAGTATGTATAAATAGAGTTTCAAATAGAGATAAATTATTAAATAAAATAAATAGAATCATTTTAATGAAATCAAGTGCACTACATAACTAAATTGAAAATATCAATGCAATTGACTAGAAAAAGGCTTAGAAAGAATAAAAATGTTAACACATAACTACTATATCAAGTGGATCAATATAATTGACTGAAAATAGAGTTGAAAATAACTATATCAATTGATTCAATATAGTTTACTAGAAGAAAATTTAGATCTGAGGTTAAAACTATATTGTGTTTGCCTAAATAATTAGTTGAAAATATGCCTAAATAAAACTATATTGACCTATTCGATATAGTTCATTGGAGGCAAATTTGGTGAAAAGGTTGAAATAAAACTATATTGGTTTGTTCGATACAGTTGACTAGTAACATATTTATAAATTAAATTGTATCATGTTAGCTAAATTTTTTTATAAAAAATGTAAAAACAAAACTATATCGATATGTTTGATATAATTGGATGAAGAAGTGAAGGCAATCATTACCTTCACATCAGGTTTACCAGAATGTATGCAATGAGCTAGGATTAACTAGTAACTATCTTATCTAAATATATAGACTTAGATAAGGTAAATAAAAGAGAGCCCGTTAATACTTAATGAATTGGGATATGACCAAATTTAGATTTGAGGTTAAAACTATATTGTGTTTACCTAAATAATTAGTTGAAAATATGCCTAAATAAAACTATATTGACCTATTAAATATAGTTCATTGGAGGCAAATTCGGTGAAAAGGTTGAAATAAAACTGTATTGGTTTGTTCGATACAGTTGACTGGTAACATATTTATAAATTAAATTGTATCATGTTAGCTAAATTTTTTTATAAAAATGTAAAAATAAAACTATATCGATATGTTTGATATAATTAGATGAAGAAGTGAAGGCAATCATTACCTTCACATCAGGTTTACCAAAATGTATGCAATGAGCTAGGATTAACTTGTAACTATCTTATCTAAATATATAGACTTAGATAAGGTAAATAAAAGAGAGCCCATTAATACTTAATGAATTGGGATATGACCAAATAGATCCATAAACCTAGAAAGAGGAGCACCTAAAACACAATATCAAGAGAAAGGTTTCAAAGCTTCTAGGCAATTAAAACAATGATATAGCTCTAACTAGATCTATATTTTTTAAGTAATCTAATATTGAAATCAATAAATTCAAGTAAAATGGGAAGGTTTAGAAACATATTAAAATGGATAAGGAGCCATGGTAGTCAAATTGGGGCCTAAGCTACCTAAGGTGTATAAATGGTAATTTCAAACAATCATATAGCCACATTAAGTGTAGAGAAAGTTTACAAAAAAAAATATGAATTTATTAACCAAGCAATTATGCAACTTATATTTATAAAATTAAAGAGCTAGGGTTATAATATACTTATCTTTAATAAGTCCTTTTAAGCCTCAATCTCCCCATTGTATAATGGTGATTTGCAAGATATTTTTGTGTTTGTAAATATCTCAAAGGTTGAATCAAGATCTAGGCTAAAATGACTCCTCCTATTGCATCCAAGACTCCACAAGACACGATTTCCTTCAAGATAATAAATAATAATAAATCCTACAAATGTAGACTTAGGGAAGAAGTGAAAATGATAATAATGTGAAATTAAATATTTCCTCTCTTGGAATTAAATGGTAACTTATATTTATATTGGTGAAGGATCCTAATCCCTGGCAAAGATTAAGTGAGCGATGTCAACCATCTTGATTTAGTCCTAAATATGCCAACTAACCTCAAACTAGATTGGCAAGGCTAACTTAATTATGAATATTATACTAAAACATTTATAACTACATTGATCCAATTGATTTAATTTGTAATGGATGGATGATAAATAAAACTACATCAAATAAGCCAATATAGTAGGAAGTTATAGGTCTTGATATAGCTAGAGGATGCAAGATGGAATGATATAATTTAGGGGATCAGATTTAAAGAAGTTAGAATGGATTTAGGATTGAAAAATAGGCAACAATATCTCTTCAAACCACCAATAGCTTGCCCACCTCTTTCTTGATGCACCATTTAAGGCATGCACTCAAGGAGATTAAAACTTGACAAATTGATACAAGAGAGAAAAGTTGTAGTAAATGATAAAGTTTTAAAATAGTATATATATATATATATATATATATATATATATATATATATATATATATATATATATATATATATATATATATATATATTTTCCTAAAAATAAGATAAAAAATTAGAACACTATAGAGGTGCATTATGCATACAAGATGCATCCTTGACATGTGATATATGATCATCATATAGATGATATTATTAATAAACTTAGATATACTTCATCTCAACAACATATGATCACATTTGGTGATAGAAAGTTAGTTGATGACAATTCATATTTTCATGCACTTTTCATATGAGCCTATATCAATGAACAACTAATACATGATGTCATAATTGATAATTGTTTGAGTGAGAACATTACATGGTGCGACCTCTCCACTCCTTTGGTAAACATGATAGGATCTATAAAATACATTAAAAAATGTTAAGGTATTCTATGGACATAAACATATAACCTTGGGATACATAGTTATACTAATTTAGGTAGGCTCTCTCTCTCTCTCTCTCTCTCTCTCTCTCTCTATATATATATATATATATATATATATATATAGAGAGAGAGAGAGAGAGAGAGAGAGCCTACCTAAATTAGTATAACTATGTATCCCAAGGTTATATGTTTATGTCCATAGAATACCTTAACATTTTTTAATGTATTTTATAGATCCTATCATGTTTACCAAAGGAGTGGAGAGGTCGCACCATGTAATGTTCTCACTCAAACAATTATCAATTATGACATCATGTACTAGTTGTTCATTGATATAGGCTCATATGAAAAGTGCATGAAAATATGAATTGTCATCAACTAACTTTCTATCACCAAATGTGATCATATGTTGTTGAGATGAAGTATATCTAAGTTTATTAATAATATCATCTATATGATGATCATATATCACATGTCAAGGATGCATCTTGTATGCATAATGCACCTCTATAGTGTTCTAATTTTTTATCTTATTTTTAGGAAATGGATCATTAAATATATTTAACTTTTGATTCCCATTATACTATTATCTTGATTCTTCTATTTTGGTTCACAACTTGATAATGTTTTCATCTCTAAGATCATATATCATATGTTTCAATTTGAATCATTTGTTTGTTGAATGTCCTAAAATATGATGATAATCACGATAGGCATTATTGTCATATTTTCATGGTGTATAATTTTTTAGATAAATATTTTATGGAAGAAAGAGTGTGATAAGGTTGCACTCGAGTAACTTTTTAAGTAGTAAATGAGGAGGTGATGGTAATCTTGATAACTATGTCTTCAGTGGAGCTGTCAATTATAATTGGTTTGTAAGTTGTGACACTATAATGATTATATTTGATTCCTCATTATTTTTATCATTTGGTTTAACCTTATAACTTTATTTTATTTGAAACTTTATTTTTGAATTAGTTGTAAGAGTATATGTATACTTAATTTTGTTCAAAGATATTAACTTGCCTTCCCTATCCATCATAGTATGTCATAGTTTATTAAAATATTTGAATATCTTGAATATGATTCACTTAGTAGCAGTGACAATAATATTTTATTGAATATATCTTGTAATTCATATTTATTTATACATTAATCCTATTTTATAACATAGTCTTGTATAAAAGTACATAATCACTTATTGGTTCATTGGATCCTTGTTTGAGTTTATAAATTTGTGTGAAGAATAGATTCTCACCAATGTTAATGAAAAAATGTGTTAGGAATTGGTTGAATGCTCTTACAAATTGGAGGGGGAGATCAAAGAATCATTAAAATGCATATTCTTTGGGACATATTGGAAATAAATTGGTCAATATTTTTTTATTGTATACATATTATAATCATATTGCTCTAGATCACCTTGATATTTGTATAATGGAAGCTTATGAGTTACAAATCATGTCAGTAAAGGATAGGTTGTTATCTTAGAAAATAATGGGTTATGAAATAGGGCATATGAATCTATGTAATGACTAGATATTTATGCACCTTTCTCTAGAAACAACACCTTATCATGCAAAGTTGTAATAGTATGCTCAAGCGAATGTGTATCAAGAGACTTTGGTAATGGAACATGTGTATTCATCATTGGATGGGTAAGTGTTTTTTGTGTGGGAAAAGGTATGGATATATGTTGGATTCCTCATGTTTTCCTTAAAATTTGGGTGGTTTTCACATAGGTCATTAGAGGTGTAGGCATGGGGATAATACGAGTAGTATAGGTCTGAACACCTAATGTGGAAGTACTAGATCAAAAGGATTGATTGATAATAGTAAATGGCTATTATTGTCATGTCTAAGATGTAACAATATTATCTTGGTGTGTGGCCTTAGATAATAAAATAAATTGGATGATTCTACCCATGTATTTATGATATTGATGGATTCCTTATTATAAATAGGACAAGGCTTTAACTTGTTCAGGGTCTACCATTGTAAGTTCATTAGGATCCATTCTATCTATTTCTTCATATTTATCTTGATTATTATACTCATTTTTATTATATTCATTATCATGTTATAATGAATGCATATCAACATAATCATCTATTTTTGCATATTCATGAATGAATACATCATCAAAATAAGAAGAAACATTCATTGTATCCATTTTAACTATAGCAAAAGGAAATCAATTATGCTCTATATGGGTCCCACTTGATCTTGCATGATGTCTTAGAGGGATCAGGGAATTATCCTTATTGGATGTCATAAGATGAGATCATGCAAGGATATAAATGGATAAAGATAAAAGTGAAGACATATTTTTATTCATGGAAATTATAAATCAAATCTGAAACCCTAGAATAAATAATATGGCAATTATTTTTTATGTATGGAAATCAGAAATGAGATTTGAAACCCTAGGACAAAATATCTAAAACCTTGTAACGATGGTTTGATATGTGTACATGATCACCAAAATGTTTTACCCTAATTTGTATTAATGAAATAAATATTAATCATAATATGATCAAATAATGTGATTTAATTTATATATTAAGATATGGCATTCAAGCATACACTAAATGTAAAATACCAAAAATTATTACAATGATTCGACAAGTTGAGTGTGTTAAATATAGTAAGTACATCAAAGTGATGAGTACTTAGATTTTTATGTGATTGTTTAACTATGATTATATTCTATAGATAGATATTATCTAAAATAAAGCCTATGTTTATTTAGATTTAAAACTAATTCTTTATCTACATAGGGTCAGTTATGTTTATCTAGGTCAATATTTTTGGTTGATATTGAGATTTTCTAGTTGGTATTGACCTATGTGTAAATAAGGAAATGTGACCATATGGTTACCTATGCCTATTATTTGTATGGTTTATTTTTATAGTCCTAAACCTTGATGATGGACATAACTCCAAAAATCAATCTATTTTGCCTTGAAACTCTATGTGTGTTTGTGATGGATAGAAACCTAAAATAACTAAGAATGTGCAATGGGCTGAGATAACCCCAATCACCCATGTTTTATGGTTTACCATAACCTACGTCTATGATACTCTAAAGAGGGAAATAAATCCACGCATAATTCTCCCACTTAGTGTGATAGCACAATTTTTATCTTTCATTATATATGTGTGTGTGTGTGTGTGTGTGTGTGTGTGTGTGTGTGTGTGTGTGTGTGTGTGTGTGTGTGTGTGTGTGTGTGTGTGATTAATGATTTAGTTTTGATACTTGATAATGCTTGATTTGACTTTGATTTAGTGTGCTTTAGACTTGGATTATGACTACTCCTAGTGATATGCTTTCAATTTGGTAATAACAGGGAATATTTTCTCAATGTAAAATAGTGTATAGATGTTTTCTAGATAAGTATCAAGTCCCATTTTAAATGAAAGCTTAATTTTTATATATATGAGTCTAATGACACACTATAAAAATGGACCAACCCTTAGGGAAAGGTTTGATTTTTAACAGTATACATTTATGGGAGAGTATTGTTTCCAACTAGATCAGGTTAGTATTGACTAGTGATACTAACTAAATATAGCAAAACTAATTTATATACATTAAAATTGAATTGAAAGTCTATATATGTCTATGTCTATGCAAGGTATTTAACAAGTTTAAAATAGGAAGAGTGTAACAATATAATGGAAGAGTCAACTCATAAAATAACATGCAAGTTAGAGATAATGTTGGATTAAGACCTTGTTTATATGCTTAAGTTATGTATGGTAAATGTGTGTCAAGTTTTTCATTGCCAAGTCCTTAATAACATATTTTAGTATCTAAAAATTAATATGTTTTAACCTAAATTTGATTAATGAAATCAACACTAAAATTAATAATATAAAATAATGTAATGTAATTTAGATATTAAGGTATGGCATTTAATCTTACATCTGAATTTAAAATACTAAATCTGATTGTAATGATTTGAAAAGTGGCATACGCTAAATAGAGTAAGTAAAATAAAGGAATAAGTACTTAGATTTTTTAGATGACTGTCTAACTATGATTACATTATAGAAATACATATCATCCAAAATAAATCTTGTGGTTCATTTGATTCTAGAGCTGATTCTTTGTTTAGGTAGAGTTAGTTTCACTGTTTTGGGTTAGTATCACTAGTCAATATTAAGCTCTATTGGTCAATAGTGACCTATGTAAAATTGAAGAATTGTGACCATATAATCAGCTTATTTTGTTTTTGTATGTTATTTATTTAAGATATAAACCTTATTGATGTATGCATATCTATATTTCAATATATTTTTCCTTGAAACCCTATATGTGCTTGTGAGGGCTAAAAACCTACAAAAACTATGAAAGTGTAATGGGTTGAGCTAACTCCAATCACCCTTGTTTAATGATTTAATTTTATCTACATATTTGATACTTAGAAGAGTGAAATAAAGGACCAATTAGTTATCCTACTTAGTATGATTATATAATTGTGCTCAGTTGTTATATGTATATAAATAATAATTTGGTTTTAATAAATGCCAATATTTTATTTAAATTGGATTTAGTGTGATTCAAAACTTTTTTATCATTGTTATTAGTGATAGGTTTGTAGTTTGGGAAGAATAAAGTAGATATTATTAGAGTGAAATAGTGTATAAGTATGTTCTAGATAATTAGATAAGTCCCCTTTTGAATTATACCTTGATTTGTTTATATATGAGTCTAATTCGTTAATTTATCACACCACTAACATGCTATGAAAATGGGTTAACCTTAGGGAAATGATTGATTTAAAAAATTATTTATTGTTGTGAGAGGGTTGATTCTAACCAAATCATGTCAGTATTGACTTATAATATTGACTCAATATGATGGAACTAAAATGTGTAAGAGTGGACTAGTGTAAGAGTTTGGAGATGTTTTTGTAGTATATTTAGTAGTTTGAAATAGACAATCATGTTAATGTATATGTGTAACATCATAATGTAATTTTAAACTCATAATATAACATGCAAGTGTGATAGAATGGTATATTAGGACCTTGTTTTTTGTTCTCACATTATGCATGGTAAATGTGTGTCAAGATTGTCATTTTCAAGTAATTAATACTATAGTTTAGTATCTACAAATGTCCCTCTTTTATTTTAGTAAATTAATTACTAAATTAAAAGGATAAATTTATATAAGTGTGTACAACACATTTTTTATTTCGTATGAAGATCCAATTGTGTGGGTCACTCCAAAAAAAACCTAGAATCATGTGTATTCAATGTCCACAGGTTGACAATTTTTATCTAAAACAAATACACACACACACACACACACACACACACACACACACACACACACACATATTTGAAATGATAAGGGTAATAGTACACGTGTGTATTATTGAAACACATGATTCCCTTGTAACTTATTGGAGATTGCTTCCTTGTTGAAACATCGGATAAACTTGTGTTTCTTTTATGAAACACATGGATATTTGGGGTTCTTGTGCCAATTTTTTTTTTATATGTAGGGTCTTAGATTGGGAAGGAAACTTGTCTCAACCCTCATGAATGTGAGTATAATTATGCAATGTAGTAACCCAAATAACTACGTAGGTAAAAAGGGAGCCATAATTATAAGTTCACTCAAATAAATTGAACCAACCATTGTATATGGTTTATACATTCAGCTATATATTTTCACTCATATTTGATCCAATTTGCTCAAATTAACTTTATGTAAAAAAATGCATGATCAAAATGGAATGAATAATATGCATTCCCTCATCATGAACATAGGTTTGATTGTATAGTTTCACTCAAGTAGAATATAATGCATAATAAAATGAGAATGAACAAAATTCATTCCCCCATCATGACCATCGTTCTAATAAGTATGAAGTAGAATGACAACTATTTACAACTCAACTGTAAACTATGTTCTTATGTATGTACATTTGGGATGAGGTATATATCATGCAAGTCACTGATCTCATAATAATATTTAATATTATCATTTCATGTATAAATATAGCATCATGTAATATCATGTGACCATGTGGAGAGTATGTCATTATAGTAATGCATATATTAATTAAGGTATGTATGTAACATATGTAATGCATGGCATATATGTGTCATGTATAGATAAATATATCAATAAAGCATTCAATATACTAATATCTAAATAATATCACTCAATAAAAGTACATGATATATATCATGGCACCAATCAATGTCAACAAGCTCAATAAGCACAAGAAGCTCAAGTGTTAGTGTCACACATAAGTCCAAGGGCCAAATACAAGGGACATAATGATGCCACAAAAAAAAGCTAAAATCCATACACATGAAACATAAAGATGTCACAAACAAGGGACATAAAATATGTTGCATCAAACAAGGCCAAGGGACACACACAAGGGGATATAAAGATGTCACAAATAAGGACAAAGGGACATACATAATATACAAGCACAAATTAACATATCACATAAAATAGTACCAACATCAATAGAGCATATAACCAAGTAATGAGTCTACACCATTTATATGTATTAATGTCATATCATATGATAATAAAATATCAATGTAACACTATGTAAGATATCAGTAACAATAAAGTTGTGTAATCAATATAAGTAGCTCAACATGGTAAAAAGGTCATAGAAAGAAATAGGATATAATAGTGAAACTATAGACACCTAAATTTGGCCATCGATAACCTCCAACCAGGGTTTTGAGTAATTTCCACCTAAAATGCACAATTTGGCCTAAAAACACTAAAATACATTAAATGGGTTGAAATTTACATATTCAAGTGCCAATTTTGGCCAAGATATCACTAAATGAGGTAATCAAATTTATGGGTAGCTAACTTTGATTAGATCATTTTGAGTCAAAATGCCAATTTTTTACCTAGGTGCTTTGGATTGCTATTTCCTATCAAAACTATTGCACAAGACATGTGCCTTTGTTATTTGGTGTTGGTAACATCCTAAATGGTATAATGGATCCAATGCATTTGACATCACCTTCCAATTCTAATCCAGTCAAATTTTAGACCAATAACAAGGCATTCTGATCAATTTGAGTAATTTGTGCACAAAGTGCTTAAACATGATTAAGAGATAATTAAACCAAATTAGAGCCTAATCAATAATTCCATGGAAACTTGTTGAATAATTTGTTTTGAAAATGAATATTAAATATCTGCATCATCAGGTGACCTCATTTATTGGTAAGATATCTCTAGGCCATAAATGCCATAAATATCAGAATTCATGCCTCTCATGCCTCATCAAAGCCCTCAATGCCTATTAATTACACCTCTATCTCAAATATTGATGAGACTATTTATCAATTATAATTGCATAATTGGATTAATCCTTATCCACACATCTCAATCTTGAGATGGATGGTTCAAGTTGATTCTGACCATTTTCCAAAATCTATAAATAGAGAGGCCATGAACATCATTTCTAAGCTATTTTGATGTAAAGTTATTATGCTCAAATATATTAAAAGAAGTCTTGATAATGCAAATTTCTAATGCATAAGTGATTCTAAAAGCTATTGTAATTAGTGTTATCATTGCAAATTGATTCCAAGCCAAGCCAAAGCCACAAGGTGCCAAGGAGAAGAGGAGATAGCCAAACCTCCTTTGATGAAGACTTCATGAGCACAAGCCAAGCAAGCCACTACAACAAGCATTTTGAAGCATCCAAAGAAGGTAAAAGAAAGTTTATTTTGCATTTTAGTTGTGTGTTTTATTCATGTTTGTTAAGTAAGCTCTCTCTAGTGTTTAGGCCTAGAGATGTTATGTTAGTTAGTGTGTTTCTTTCATTTTATTTTTATTTTGAAACTAACACGATACTAATCACCTCTCTTGAGTCAAATTCCTAGATAACAGAAACCTATGAAATGAGAATTCCTTAGTATTGGCATGGCCATTAGGTAAAATAAATTCCAGTATTTGGATGTCCATTTTTAACTTGTATGTCCTTGATCACACTCATGTACCATGAAATGCATGTATGTATGAAAATGATATGTCTAAAGAATATGTGATAAATAACATGTGAAAATAGTGTAATTTAATAATCATGTCACGTTCATGTCCTAATTTTATATTTTTTGAATATTTGAATGTTTTTGTATTTTATTGATTAATTGATTTTTTTGGATATTTAAAATTATGTGTAATATCAGTGTAAGTGCATGTTGTTCATAGGGTTCCTAAAAGGATTACCTTATAGTGTAGCTAATTGATAGGTTCATACACCCACATTTTCTACAATCACAAATGGGCCCAACTAATTAGGCTTAAATTTTCATTATTCTCTTTATATGCATTAGTGTTCTTATGATTCTCTTTTAATACTAAGAATCCAACCTAAAATTCATGGTTGTGAATTTTATTACCTATGCTCTATTGCTACGATCTTGGTAGACTTTAAGATGTTCAATATAATGTATGCATCAATCATCCAACACTTCTAATTCATATAATTGTTACTCCTGATATTAATTACCTTTGATGATATCTCAACCTCTAAAGGTAATATTACTTATGTTTCATAAACAAGAGAGTAAGGTTTAGCCTTAGTTCATGTATGGACACTTGTTCAATATTCCCAAAGAGCATAAATGATCTAATTATGCTAGTCTTTACCATGTTTTGTGAGTTTTTTGCTTAATACCTTCACAAGTGTTTTATGTTTTGCTTCTTCTTTTCCATTTCCATGTGGATAATGTGGTGTAGATAATTTATGATGAGACTTATATTTAGCATAAAATCTCTTAACTCTTTTTTTCTTAAATGAGGATCCACTATATATAAAGGGGGACTGAACTAAGAGACTGAACATATCTATGTAGGATATTTCGTAGGTTTAAAATAGAAAGTGAGGTTTTTATAGGTTTGTGACATAAAAATAAAAGGGTCAAAATCATAATATAGCATGCAAGTGTGATAAAATGTTGGATTAAAACCCTATTTATGTGCTCAAGTCATGCTTGATAAATGTGTATTAACCTTGTCATTGTCACATCAGGTTCACCAATATGATTTAACCTAATTATTATTATAATGCAAGCAAGACTAATGTTAACATGCTATAAATGTGTGTATAATTTATATATTAAGATATGGCATTCAATCATACATATGCATGTAAATAAATAAGTTGATTACAATGATTTGATAAGTGGCATATGTTAAATATGATAAGTACAAAATGGGATAAGTACTTATATTTTTTGGTGACTGCTTGATTGTGACTATATTTTGGAAGTGAAAATTAATATAAATATGTAACGTGGTTCATTTGGTTTCAAAACTGATTCTCTTTCTGCACAAGGTTGGTTATGTCAATCTGGGTCAATATCACCAGTTGATATTAACCTATTAGTCATTATTATATTATGTATAAATGTGGGAGGTGAATTTACAATCACCTTCATATATCTCTATATTATTTGTATATTTTATCCCAAACCCTGATGACATATGTAACTCTATAAATTAGTCTCCTTTGCCTTGGCTAGATGTGTTTGTGAGAGCTAGAAACATGAAAAAACTAGGAAATTGTGATCAATTGAGTTGACCCCAATCAATCTCATTTGATGATTGACCATTGATTACATATATAATAATATTAAGATGGAAATAAAGCCACACTTAGTTATCCCACCTATTATGATTATGTAATTGTGATCCTTTTCTATGTGTATGCATTTAATTATTTAGATTTGATACTTTACAATGTTTTATTTGATTTGGATTTAGTGTGCTTCAAATTTGTCTTGTGACTAATCCTAGTGATAAATTTACAATTTTGGAAGAATAGGGTAGGTTTTTTCAATTTACAATAGTTTATAAATGTGCACCAGATAAGTCTCAAGTCCCTTATGAATGAGACCTTGATTTATTTATATATGAGTCCAGTTGGGTAGTTTATCATGTTATTGACATGCTAGGAAAATGGGTTGACCCTAATGAAATGTTTGATTTTGAAAATTAGCCATTATTGAGAAAGGGTTGATTCTAACCAAATTAGGTCATTATCAACTAGTGATAGTAATTGAACCTAACAAAACCACCTTGTGTATAAAGAGACTAAACTAAGAGTTCAGATATGTTTATGCAAGATATTTAGTAGGTTTTAAATAAATAGTGAGGTTCTTGTAGGTGTGTAAAAATAGAATAGAAGGTTTAACTCATAATATAATATGCAAGTGTGAGATAATGGTATATTAGAGCCTTATTTATGTGCTCAAGTCATGTGTGATAAATGTGTTTCAAGCTCTTCATTTTCAAGTACTAAGTAATATGTTTTATATCTACAAATATATATAATGATGTGCACCGATAGTAAAATTAAATGTTGATTATTTATTTTTTATCAAATTATCTTAGATTATTTTGAAATTAATCTAATTCAATTTCATTGCTCAGATTTGTATATGTGGATAAAATTAATATTTTATTGTGTTATTTTTGGGTTAGTACTATATCATGAGAGATTTGGACTATATTAAGTTGATCAGTATTATAGTGCCTAACTAGTTAACTATTCTTCCTCATCCATTGTTATAATTACAAATAATGCTCATAGTTGAATATAACCCCTTAAAATGGTGTTTCAAATATTCATCCATGTGATTTTTTTGGAGGATACATCTTCATTAAAGAATCATGTTTGAGTTTTAGGTCATTATCCTTCCATATGCTTCCACTTTTGATTATATTTTTTGATGGAGCTCGAACATTGTTCCAAAGATTCCACATTGGAACTAGTTAAGAAGATAGTAACAAAGACTTCATTGTTTTTTTTGAAATATGTTGGTGAAATATTTGGTATATGGTAACAAATAATGATTTCAATGTAGTTCAAGAGACCATAGTCTCTCCTCTATTATAAGGGGTGGTTCCCTTTATTGAAAGAAATAATAAAAAAACATAATTATGTACAGTATTTATAATTTGAATGAAAGGAGGGCTAGTAGAAACTTAATCTAACCAAAAACAAAGGAAACAAAGAGTCATGAGAGAGTGAATAAATGTATATTTCACCCACTTATGTAACAGATTTAAATTAAAAAGAAAAATTTACTTTAAGAGATCAGACACCATTCATTCTTGGAACAATGAGAAATACATTGACATTAGAAAAATGTATGCTTTTTAAGGAAATACCCAGACACAAAGTTCAAGCAACTCCTCATTCTTGGATAAAGAGTGAACCCAAATTTTCCTTATTCCTCTTCAATTTTCCCAAATTGTTGACATCAAAAATCCCTTTTTCAATTGTCATTTCTTATATTTATAATAAAGGAAATGGGCTGACTCTTCACATTCCAAAGTGACCTTTCATATTCTATTTAGTTTCCTATTTTACCTTTTATAATTGTCACTTTTAAAATAAAAAATATGAATTTCCTAAAATAGAATTTAGAGAAAAATAAGAAAGAGAGATAGAGAGAAAATTTCATCAAGAAACTTTCTATGAGTTGACAACACTGGTGGATGAGTTAATTATTATTGAATCTTATTTGACCTAATCTTTATCATGTATTTCCTTGAATTTGCAAAATCTCTTGACCACTTCAAGAATTTTTCTACTTTTTGGAATCATAACATGTTGGCAACATGTGAACCATCTTTTGGAAATGAATGTCAAGGAGCACTAATCTTTAAACAAAATTGTTAGCTAGGTGTTTAACTCTTCTAGTGAATTATGAATTTCACTAAGAGTTTTCATTAAATATTTATTGACTTTGACTTCATTTAAAATATCTTCTTTAACTATATTTTGGAATTGAACGTTCAATTCATCTACTATATGTGCCATAGTCCCATCTTCTTTATACAAATGGCAATGGATCTCATCTAGATTATTATAAATTAGTTTAATTTTATCTTCACCCATATCCCTACTCTCATCCAATTCTTATATTTCCTTGTTTAATATTTCCATTTTTTTAAGTATACATTCTATCCATTTTCAAGATGTATCATCCTCATGATTGTGTTGGCATATTCTGGATCGAGGAGATCTGACTTGTCATCTACCATCCCCTCAAGAACCCACACATCTATGAATACATTTATTTCATCTAAGGTCATCTGACTCCAATATATTCAGATCACCTCAAATTCATTTGCATAATTAGTCCAATAGTCTTAGAGATGATGTTTTATTCATATCCAGACCCTATACCCATATTTTACTTCACATACCCCTTGGTATCCACAAAGTCTTTATCGACATAGGTTCGTAGAGTGAACTCTAAGATGGCTAGTTCTATGTCATGATCATTTATAGTATAATTATAGATGAAATGACCTAATGTAATGGGGAATGAAATATTGAGAACATGTTTGAGCTTTAGATATTTCAAGTCATATATTGGTTTAAGTGCATGTTTGGATGAAATTTAAGCTCTTTCATAATGTCTGGATTAAAAATCAAAACACCTTATTTCTACCCTACCCTTCCATTTGCCCATTTTTTTATCAACTCACTTTAATTTAGCTTTCATTGTAAATAATCATTCTAGCTTAGAATTTAGACTTAGGTTTTGATCATAATTCACTCTATTTAGTTTATATCATCTTAATATTTCATAAGCAAGCTATTAGGCCACGATTGCTCCCAACAACCAAATAGTACATTATAAATTTTGTGAAATAGTTCATTTGCTTTGTCATTTTTCCACCAAAGATATCAAGAATATCAAAACCTGCAACTCATGCAGTGGATTCTTTGAATAAAAAATGAAAAGTGTTTCTTAAACACTCTAGACCCTTATGATACAATTTTAGGCATCAACTCCCAAAGTAACAAATTGATTCTAAGGACCAAAAAAACTACTTATTTAACATAAAAAAAAATTGAAAAATGTTGAAAATCAACAATATTTTCAATTTAAAAAATTAACATATTCAAAAACCATAATAAATATCCCAGAGGGAACTAAAATAATAAGGCTTAAGAACTAGGCCATAAGTGCAATCACTGAAGTTGGTGGCGATAGTGGATCATTTGGCATATTAGCCCAACCCACATCACTACTACCTGTTGGATATACCATATTAGCTATTAGTTCTCATTAATTCATTAGTGACCATTTCAATTAATTTAGACTTATTACTGGTCTAATTCCATAAAAAAACATTAGAATTAAGTCTTAAAAATTTTATAGTTCTAATTTATCTCTAATGCAATATATGGGAAATACATTAAAATTGTTACTAGACTCCTAGTCCAACTTATTTAGAATACATGAAAATTATTCTTTTCTAACATTCTCTCTAGTACAGTTTGGGGGCATAAGTCCAAATTATCTAGTCCTTAATTATATTTATCTTTGTTTTCTTCATCTATTCAGGATTTTTTTAGTCAGATATATGGCTAAAGCTAGTTGAGAAAAAATTCCTCTTTTTTGTGTCTTCCACATATTAGTGTTTGGGAAGGTAGAGCCACAACCACCACAATAAGTATGTGCTAGAGAGGGATAGCATGCACAATGTGAAACAATCCAACACATGCTATGTGAATGGTGTCTACCATGAGCACCAAGAAACTAGCCTTGAGAAGGTGATCATTAGAGAGGTAAATACAGATAAACCTGATCGATAGTACAAGGGGGTACTTCCCTAATGATCTAACAAAGTTTGGAGGTGTTCCACCTCCAATCAGACCTTTTTTGCTTGAACTTGAATTTATATCATAACATTAAATATCACTTGAAATTTATTACTAACTAAAAAACAATTATCTATAACAACATGATTAAATATTGTGTTTCCTTTCTTTCCATAATTGAAAAAGAATTGTAGTTTTGAATTAAAAGGAAAACTTAAAATGTATTAAAAATTTTGACATGCATAACTAAAATTTGAATGCCTCATGATGAGATAATGGATTTATTTATTTTTTGAAATAGTCCACATCAATTTCTTAAATGTCTCTAAGGCCTTTTCATAAAAACTATTTTATGCATATATTGTATCCATGACACATCATGAGATGACATGTGGACATGGAACACCTTAACTAGCTAGTATGTTCACATATTTGGCTGATGTCTATAGGTTCCACTAAAATAGTCAATATCTAATGCTCATAGCTGAGATAATATATGTTAACAACATGTTAATGAAAATAATTGTTAAGGCAAACAATAATATTTAAGCTAAATCTGAAGGGTGAAGGAGAGTTAAATGTTAATATTTTTTGAATGTTGACTTCAAATGTTAAACTCTATATCGATTACATATGTGCCTTGCCCCTATTCCATTTATTATTATCCATTACACTATTCACTTTTGACCTCTACAGGAGCTCATTTGCCATTACCTAATTTTAAAAGCGCTTACCACATTTGTAGGAGCATCTTTGAGGAGACATTTTACTATACAGGTTGGTTAGCCACAATGAATAAAAATTTTTAGGATTGTTGAATCTCCAATTCTATTGAGAAAAATATTGGTTTAGAATCTCATAAGGGCACAACCATTCAATAAATCCATTTTTTATGGATTCTCCAATGTCATATTGTCTAATTATTATTGTTGTTGTTGTTGTTGTTGTTGTTATTATTATTATTATTATTATTATTATTATTATTATTATTATTATTATTATTATTATTATTATTATTATTATTATTATATATTTAACATAAGTGTATTTGTAAATGCAAGTCTACAATTACTACATGAGATTGTGTGAAGTAACCCTTAAAAAAATTGAAATTCATGAAACCCTAATGAGCTTCTAATATGGATGTCAATGTCGGTTATACTTCAACAAATCTTCTATTGAAACACTCCATTAATTTTATACTTGACTTCACTAGTTATTTTGGCTTTGATAACATGGAAGACATGATTGTGATTGAAAAATTAAACTTCATAAAATGTTGGGTGTGCATTCTTGCATATTGAACTTGATTTTAAATATTTGATGTTAGTATTTGTTATGACTATTATCTTTTTGTTTTATCAAATATTGGAAAAAAATCCAATATAGGATTACATACTCTCTATGTACTAATATCTGATTCTAGGAGGTAGAGTATAGGAGTGTGAATTCTATTTCAATTATAATTGACATGGATTTCCTTAGGGTACTTGAAAATTATAATTTATATTCCACATTCACTATAATCACTATGCTAATGTATGTTAGGAATTGAAATAAGGTTTTATTTTTATGCACAGGTCCCTTTTATTTGGTGTGTAAATACATTTCACATTAGTTATCTCTTGATAATATAGTTATGTTAAGATGAAATGATTGGCATGTGAAATTTCTCCTCAATTTTTTAGTGATAATTATGCTAATGTGAACCCTGTCATGTATACGTGTTTTTTTTGGGATTGAAAAACACTTATTATGTTCATTTTTGTTGATAATTCAATCAAGTTAATAATATAAGGATCATGAAAACCCATTGACTATATTCATGACTAATTGAACCTGAT
This sequence comes from Torreya grandis, assembly GCA_037957365.1. Lineage (NCBI taxonomy): Eukaryota > Viridiplantae > Streptophyta > Pinopsida > Cupressales > Taxaceae > Torreya > Torreya grandis. The sequence goes on along the minus strand of JARHVA010003494.1, from coordinate 543,690 downwards.
GGTATGCTTATTTGTAAATGATTTAAGGATATTACCATGTTTTGTGTTTAAACATGCATCTCTCATTTATGACAGTTCATACTTAGGGTGGTTATAACTATTCCATTAAATGGTGATATGAATGTTAATTTTTGTTATGAATGTTATCTTTTTGTTTGATCAAATATTGAAAAAAAATCTAATATAGAATTACACACTCTCTATGTATTAATGATTAGTTAGGGCATAATCATTCATTCAACACATAATTTATTGAATATTTTGTGTAATTAGGATGAGATTAGTCTATTATTTTATATTTAAATTGGGTATCAATGTTGGTCATAATTAAATGAAGATTCCAATGTAACACTCCATTGAAAAAAAAAATCCAATATATAATTACACACTCTCTATGTACTAATGCCCTATTATAAGAGGTACAATATAGGAGTGTGAGTTCTATTTCAAGTAGTAATCAACATGGATTTATATAAGGTACTTGGAAAATATAATTTGTATTCCATGTTAAATATAATCAATATGTTAATGCATGCAAGTCATTGAAATAAGGTTTTATTTTTATGCATGGTTCCCTTGTATTTGGCATGTAATATTTTGCATGTTAGCTCTCTCTTGCTAACATTGTTAAGTTAAGATGAAATTATTGGAATGTGAAAGTTCTTCTCAATTTTTTAGTGATAATTGTGCTAATGTGAAACCTACCATGTATAAGTATTTCATGTGGGCTTGTAAATCATTTATTATGTTCATTTTTTATCACCCAATCTAGTTTAATAATAGAATGATCATGGAGACCCATTGATTGTATTCATGACTACTTAAAGGAATTAATATTTTGGAAAAGTTAGAGTTTTATGTTAATAATGTTTAGCTATGATATGTAATATGTATAAGATGTGAGGTGTTTAATGGTAGACCCTGTTGGGTTGCTATCACTCAACTTATTTATTTAATTTTTGAATTATAGTGTCAAAGTGTTAAGGAAAGGGTGTGCCAACTTATTTTCATTAACATGAGATGATTATATGAATCTTGAAGATGCTTATGTTTATTTATTTTATTTTATTTTTGAATAGGATTATGGATAATATATGTCTTACATATAGTTGTTTTCTATGATACAAGCAATGCATGTTTCAAATATGCATATATTGTTTATGGTCTAAGGAAAAAGTGATAACCATTAATTGTGCTCCAATTACAGATAGTGTAAAATTGAACAGTTCATAATATGTATCTCTTCTTCATGGTCTTATGACTTTTTTTAATCAAAATGTAGAGAATGTGGTTTTTGAAATCAATTCTAAAATAATGTGTGACCAAATGTCTAGTAAAATTTCATGTAAGAGATGAGAATTTGAGCACACTTCATAGATAGGAAACATCATTTGTGTGATAGTTTGTTGATGTGAAGATCAAACATGTACAAAATGTTGAGAATGTGAAATCAAATGCGAGGTGGGGTAGACCAAGTAGTTGTGGTGTTTCATATAGTGGTACTATCATGGTTTCAACACTTGTGTAGTTATAAGACATTGTTAATTAAACTCTTTTACCACTTTTTAAGTTAGAGTTGAATAGAAATGATGAACATAAACCATCATTGGCACTACGACCACAACATGTTACTAATGATGATATATCAGATATTGTGAGATAACCAACATACAACTCTATTGTAGACTTTAAGGGGACTTGGGAGGGCATATTTGTTAGTTTATGGCAACTATTTTTCTTTATTTATGGTATTACCATTATATGTTTTATGTGTATGATATTGGGATATTTCATGGGGAGTATGAAGGATTAAATGTTTGTATGCAAAAACAATCAAATGGTGGATCTCTCTTGGTAGAGAGTAAATAACATGTGAAGTTGTAATAAAAATTTTAATGAATGATAGTTTTGTTATACTCTTGAACTTTTTTTTGTGATACTTCAATGTTACAAGTGATATTAGTATTTATTCTTACATGTGGTTAAGATAATAATGGCTAACAATATCAATTGATGATAATGATTACATCATCACAAAGTGTTTCCATGGTAAGCAATTCCTTCATGTAACGTTATTAAGGATGGGCCTTGTATCTATTGGAGTGGACATGTTCATACTAGCTAGTGGCTTGGGCTTTTACCAAATTAGTTTTGTTTCTAGTCGTGTTCACACTCACTTAGGAGTTAAGATTATTTTTGAGAGTTTGTTATTTGGTTTGTTGTGATAAATATTTACATCAACCAATTTTTGTTATGTAAAGTATTTCATTCCACCTATTGTTAGCTTGTGCAACAAATTATTTATTTCACTTTCCTTGCCAATTTATTAGGCACTCCTTATACTTCTCCTAGATCGATGAGAGAGAGAGAGAGAGAGATCCTATGGATTGTATTTTTTCAATGAGATAATAATGAATACTTAATTGTGCATAATGTTTCTATGTCTATGTAGTTAGTTTTTGCAATAGCTTGATGTTGTGGTGATGGTTTATAGGAGATATCTTAATGGTTATGAGTATATTTTAAATTTTGACATGGTATCAAATCAGTCTTTGTGCATCTATTATTTAGCTTATATGGTATCCATTACTCAGTGATTTTTTGTTATAGCCTCTAGTTGATTTATTTATATATGTGCATTTGTGTGGTGAGTCATACCATCATCCTTTCATAGTTTTAATTAATTTTTGGTATTTTAAACATATGGATTCATAAATTCAAAGATGTATTTGTTGTAATTTCCACATGGTTAACCCTAAAATAGATGATCGTACAAGTAAACTCTAGTTTGAAAAAATCTAATTTTTTTGTTGCAGAGGTCGTACTGGTATTGGAGGTGTTTGTGCATTAGATCGATCGTATCTACTTGGCCTTCATCTTAGGCTGAATCTATTGGAAATTATTTCTTGGTCATATTCCTACTAGTTATTTTTTTGATTTCAAACCAGTTCTTTACATGGACTGTTGGTGATTTCACAAATCAAGCATCAATGGTAGCTATTTGGAAATATTCATCTTGAAAAGTTAGATCACAATGCTTTCTTACATCTCTAGCTTTCAGTCAAATTTTATGGAATTTCTATTTTAATCATTATGTTTTTTGATTGATTATTTGAGCACTCAACTTAATATTTGACCTACAGTGATTTTTTAACATCAACCTTTGCGGTGATGGGTAGGCTAGACATGCATTCAGGATGTAAGTGGTCTCTAGTGCCTCTGATAAACATATCTTTGTAATTGAAAACCTATGCCCATTATCTTTTTTATCCCAATCCATGTAACTTTGGGTTGAATTTAGCATTAAGGAAAATATATTTGGGCTTTATGTCACGGTGAATAATTTTTTTTGGTATAGATAAGTGACTATTTTATGAAGATATTTGCAATATAATAAATTACAAGAAGAGAAAAATCATGGGATTGCTCAATGATATCTAACATGACTAGGTCTAGTTGATATTTCTTTGCTCTCATGGGAGGAGGCTTACCATTAACCATCTTGGGCATAATTGTGTGTCAACCTTATCTACCAGTATATTTGTCAACATCTAAAGCATCTAAATTTATTTCTAGATTTTATCATATTATGTTTTAGGCATTTCTTGCTCCTTGTAAGTGATTATGTGCTCTAAAAATTTAGAACTAGTGTTGGTCAAATGCCTGAGTATTATTTGTATAAAGTCAATCTCCTTATATAGGCATTTTGATCTCCTTTTGCATGCATTCTAAATGTTGCTCAATTTTTTTAACACATGTGCTCATGATTATAATTTTAAGGCTAGTAATTCGAGCTTAATAATGGCAACAAATCTCATATTTTTTTAGCGACTAGATCCAACCTAAACACATCTTGGGTATCTATCTATGAGCTCTAGATGTCTACTATGGTTCATTTCCTCACATCTTCCTTGACTCACTAGTTCAGATCTAACTTAGAGTGATTTTAAGTGTTTTTTTTTCATAGTGCAACTCAACCATCTATGGACTCAATAGACTACCAAAGACTCACCTTTAGGTTCTTCTTGCCTCTATGAGCATCTACCACTCAAAAAATCTATTTCAATCCCACATATTTGGAGCCATTGAAATATTTTAAAGGTGCATTAATTTGAATCCCTATGCATTATCCACTCTCCCCTTCTTTGTCATTCATTATAACTTAGTTTTTTTCCTCATAGATCTCGACCCATTCCTCTATTCAACCTAGTTGCCACTTAGCCAAACTCCAAAAAAGGTGTGGTTTATTTATTTTTTATTTAAAAACTTAAAGTCTAAAAAACATTAATATTTTTGGGACTCATGTTTTTTAAATATTTGATAGTCGATTTGGTAATTGGGATTTTATAAATTCTTTGAAGTTGAGGGAAGTTAAGGGTCAAAACCCCTTGCTATTTTTTTTTGTTTTAAGTTTTTTTCATAAAGTCCACTTTATAAATAAGTGGTAGTGATTTTTATAGTCAGGGTAGCCTGTTTTGTAAAAGAGGGTGTTTTTTAAATGTTGCCTTGGGAAGGCAATTTTTGTAAAGAGGGAAGTATTTTTAAGAGGAAAATTTTGTAAGTGGTCATTTCCAATGAAGTGGGGGCACTATTTATTTTTTTCTTCTATCTTGTCAAAGATAGAGGCTGAGGTCTGGTCTCATAGATAGTGATACCCCCTCGCAAAAACACTTCATTTTTTGGTGTGATTTGTATATAAGATGTATTTTTTATGGAGTTTGACATCTTATTTTAGTGTGTTTTATCCTCTTTTGTGCAACTTGTACTTATAGACACATTTTTAGTGGTAACCAACATCCATCATTGGCCATTTTTTTATTTTTACATCTTTGGATATGGATTCTCATATGATTGAGCCCTTAGTGCTTCAAACTACACCACCTAGAAAACCAAAATATAGATGTACTTACAGATTAAGGGATTGTGGAGTGTTGTTATTGATAAATTTCCCATATTTATGAATGAGGAAAATATTGTATGGATTGCATCCTTGTAAAAGGAGGCACTTTTGTTTATTCCTCTCCATGTTTCTGGTAGTTTTCAAAATCATATTGAGAATGCCATGTCCCCTAAAGGATCTTGGGACATTATTTCAACATTTTTTAATGAGGTTTCATCTCCACATGTCTCTCTTTCTTCTACTTCTCATAGTGAGGATTTAACTATTGGTGACATTGTTTTTCCATCATCTTCTCCCATTTGTGCATGTGTAATTCTTGATGGTGATTTGCATTAGGAATTTTTGGCATTTCCATCTCCTCCTATTAGTTCTTATCATCTTTATATTCTTAGTGAGGACACATTTTTTGAGGATGAGACACTTGTACCACCTCTTCATACTGATCATGATGTAGATTTGATTATTGGTGGTCACTTGGATGAGGTACCTTCACCTTCTCCACCTATTGATGTACATTCTAATATAGTGGTTAATTCTCCTATTTTTTATTTTGGTATGATTTTTTAAAGTACCCTACCAATCCCTAAGCAACCCATTGATCCTATGGCATTATTCTTAGCACTTTAGGAAGAAAATAGGAAACTCATGATGCATAATTCTCTTATGCACTCTTGATTCATGGAAAGGATGCCTTCATATGTTCTCTACAGAGGAAACTTATTAGCATATAGTATCAATCTAATACCCCATCATGTAATAAATTTGGTACACATCTACTTGATGCACTTTTATTGTGTGATATACCAAATTTTGTACAGCCCATTTTTCATGTTGTTTCTATTGTTGTAGATGATACTTCTATGCCTACTATTGTTTCACACTCTACACATACCATTCCAATTGTACCTATGCATATGCCTCCATATTTTGAGCATCATACCACTAGATTTGGCTCTCGTATGATTCATTCCATGGATCACTCTATAGACTTATGGGCATTGGGAAGCATTTACAAGGCATTATTCACCTTATTCAGCATGTTATGAGGATTTTTCAGCATGTCATTGGTTATGATGTAGGTACTTCATCTTAATTGGGATCTATTGATATAGTTCCATATTTTTTTCATTCCACTATTTGAGATGATATTGATCTACATATGGGCTCTTATGCACCTTCATTTAGGCCTAAGAAACTTGAGATTATAGTGGTCAGACGTGATCTACCTGACACTTCTTTGGATGTTACCTCGCATACTTATATTATGGAATTTTCACCTACTCATATACAAGCATATTCATCCACCATTTGTGTTCATTTGGGGTGTATTTTTGATCATTCTTGGCAACATTTAAAACATTATTTTAAGATGACTCTATAGGCAAGGTTCCTCCACCACTCAGCTTCTTTGATTGCACATTACTCTGCCTACCTTTTGATGCTCCTTAGTTATTTGAGATTCTTATTAGGAAAATGTGTTTTTTGGAGCCTCCATCTATAATTTCACAAATTTCATCTACTACACATTGAGTGTATTATAGAATTTATTGCATCACTTAGTGATATTTTTGTTGTATGGGACTTTTATTTGTAGTCACACTGAGAGTCATAGAGTCTCTTCATGTTTGTATGCTCCATGTTGAGTACTTTCATCTTCAATTGTTGACTATCCCATCAGCATTAGGTACATATTATGAAGATATTTGTCTCTTTACCTTGATGTTGATAGCCTCCTTTAGAGTTGTTATGGAGTTTGATCTCCCTCTGAAGAGTAGCTAGTCTAGTGTTACCTAGTGTCAACATTTTAGTGTTTTGTAGTGGGATAGGCCCACTCATATAGATATGTTTTTTGAGTCACTACACCCACTTTAGCATCATGGTGGGTATGTGCACATACTAATTTAGGTGTTGTGTTCATTTTTAGACCTTGGCACACCACATTTTCTTTTAGAGGTAGTTGATTGAGTGCATATTTTGTTCGATGGGCATCATTCCATCAAGTGCACCTAGTGTAGGATTATGTTGATGTTTTTTAGTCATGTTTCTTGGAATGTCTTGCAACATGTGATCTATTTTTCACTCTCACTATCATTCTACTAGTTTTTGGGTACCTTGTGGTGATACATTTCATCCATGGTAACTTTTTTCCCAATTTGTGAGTAGTGTTTTTTGTAGAGTGATCCTTGTATAGAGTATCAGTTCCTATTTGACTTCATGGTTATATCGACTTAACATCCATGTATTTTGATAAAATGGATTGGTTACCAAGGGACACTTTATATTTCATTACAATTTGTACATGGGTAATTGATCAAGCCTAATTGTGGGGACCCATTTAGTCTCTTTGCTTAATTTTTTCTCACTCCCTATTTTGTGCTTAAGGGAGGGTGTTGGATGGACATGTTCACACTGGCTAATGGTTTGGGATTTTACCAAACCAATTTTTTTTCTATCCATGTTCATACTTACTTAGGAGTTAAACTCATTTTGGGAGTTTTTTATTTGGTTTGTTGTGAGAAATATTTGCATGAACCAATTTTGGTTGTGCAAAATATTTCATTCCAACTATTGTTAGTTTGAGCAATAAATTATTTATTGCACATAATAAACCTTCCTTGCATATTTATCAGGCACTATTTATGATTCTCCTAGACCAATGAGAAAGAGAAATCCTATGGATTTTATTTTATCATTGAGAAAATAATGGAGACTTGATTCTGCATAATGTTTCTATGTTTGTGTAATCAATTTGCACAATAGATTGATGTTGCGGTGATGGCTTATACGAGAGATATTGTTGGTTATGAGTTTATTTTGAACTTCGATAGTATCAAAGATGTAATCACTTAGCACATAAATCTTGGAAGTATCACTTTGATCATTTTGTAGAGTCCCTAATTTGGACTTCACTCTCTTATTTTTGAACCCATCAAGAGTGCCAACTAGCTATATTATGATTTAATATTTTTTATAGATTTTATATTACCATTGACAATAAATTGACAACATAAATAAAAGATAACTTAACTTTACAATAAAATTATCAATGCTAAATATGTGCTAGCCTCTATAGGGAAGTTGTTAAATGGTCTTTATACATTTCTAAGTTGTTACATTGTATGATTTCATAACGGCATATCAATGCATAGTTTGTTAATTGTTCTCTATATTTTCATACATTTGATTATGGTTATCATTGCTCCTTATTTTTCAATGTTAATTATCTATCAATGTTGATTGTTTATTAATGTTAATTATTCATCAATGCCCCTTGTTTATGCATAAAATTAATGTTAATTACTCATATTGTCTTCCTTGACTATGAACTCATATATATATATATATATATATATATATATATATATATATATATATATATATATATATATATATATGAGTTCATATTCAAGGAAGACAATATATATATGTAAAATTCAATAATTATAATGAAATGAACCATAGTAAAGGAACACACTAATAATGATCATTATTATCATCATTGGATTTCAGAAGCATGGATGTGGTGGGATTTATTATTGGACAAGTCATGTAATAGACTACAAAGTTTTTCCACAGTTTGATCTCTTCCTCATGAATTTTATTTTATCTTACATTCATATCATGCTTTTTTTCTAAATCAATAGCCCTAATAATTTTAAAAGCTTCATATACACTTAGTGATGCACTTTGATCCTCGAACCACATCTAAGCCTATATTTTTTATTTACTTATATTTTTAGTATAAATATTTATCTCCTTGTTTTTATTTTCTAGATATGTTATGGTTGTATGCATTCCTTTGATACTTTACTTCAAGTTGTCTTCCCTATCTGTTGACCATTTTTGGTCACCATGGAAGAGTAACATCCAAATCTCAATTCAAGGTTTCATATTTAGTAGAAAAGGGTTTTATAAGTTTTATTAGAATTCTATAGAATTGGATAAGTCAAGAAGGAAGCAAAGGACTTAGCAAGTTTTTTTCAAAATGGTCTTTATATTCAATAATTTGTCTGACTGTTTTACTCCTTAGATTTTGTGTGTTGTGACTAGTCAGAGCTTATGCAAATGACAATTTTACAAATGCTTTGGGTCTTTGGAAAAATTATTTTGATTAAACACAAAAATTAAATCCTAATGAAGTCTTTAAAAATAATTTTTATAAGTCTTTTCTTTGTCAAAGATTCTATGAAGGCTAGTCAAAACTTTTATTCCAATTAAAAGTTATGAAGGCACAAGGCTATGTCACTCTTTATAAATGAAGAGGAAATGTTTCACCACTTATTCAATTATTTAAACTTTTCCTAAAACCATAGTCACATTTCTACTCAACAAGACTTAACCATTTTTATTTAAAAGTTACTTGACTAGTCAATAAATTACTTTGGCATAGCCATTTTGGAGTTATTTTATCTCCAGATGATGGCATCAAGAGGTGATAAGATCAAATTTTATAGGTACCTCATGAAATATTGATAGATTCTAGGTTTTTTAGTCACATCATGAATCTATTCTAATCGAGCAGTGCCACACAATAATCATTTGCATCTCTCGATGGCTTGTGCCTCTTTCAAAAGACTTTTGACACCAAGATGATTTTTTAAAGTTGCATAGTACCATGTGTCAATCTCCAAATAGTTTTGAGCCCTTTTAAATGATTTTTGACACTTAATCAAAAAAATCAAATTTTCTCAATAGATCTCTACATTAACAAAGTAGAGGGTTAGCAAGATGCTTTACATGATGCAATCCTGATGACATGATGACCTAGAACCATTGGTATAGTTTAAAACCATCCAAGATAATGAGTGAGTGGGTTGAAACCATGTATCATAATCCTACTATTTTATGGCCCTAGGATGGTCTATGCAAGCCCAAAAGTTTATCTAAGCATTGAGTGATCAAGATGATGCCATGTAATGAGATCTTGCTTCATTTCAGGAAGAATAGTCAGCACTACATTTCAAACCTCAACCAAGTAAAGGAAGATATATAGGGAGCCACATGGATATGGTAAGCCCTAAGTACATAGTGATAGGATCTGCTAGTCAATAAAAGGGCACCAACTAGCACTCATTAGATCCTAACCAACATATCATGGTAAAATGGTAGGCAAATAATAAGTTGCCACATGGTCCAACTAATAAATATATAGTACAGATCCCAAAGTAATTATGGAAATGACATGTGGAGGCCATCAAATATGGACAAATCTCAATGGATTAAAGGGGTCATGTGATCAGGTAACAAAGGAAGTGGATAATAGAATAATGCCATGCCATCAATGTACCAACCTAAAATCGATGGCTTGTGTGACTATCAAGACTGTCATAAGTAATATGTGTAAAATCAGAGTGTGGTGGCTCAAGGATCATATGATTATGATATGAATGACTTGAGAGGACATTATAGTTGGTATTAGGAATTAAACTAAGCTCGAGTCTATATAATGTAATGTTAATATAGATAATATCATTAAAGTGTGAGTGAGACCAGCACAATGAGATCATGAACAGAGCATAAAAGACAAAGAGGTTTCTTAATGATAATTATGGTGGGAAAGTATCCAAGGAGAAACATTGAAATTAGAAGCAATTGAATTAGACCAAAATCTTCCAAGTCAGTAATGCCATGAGATCTATAGTTGCATTCTTGCACATGAAACATTTCAAATTTAGTTGTGGTTGTTGAATGATTAAATATTAGTTGTTGTGAAACCAATGAGAGAGTGTGTTGACCTAAAAAATTCAAACCCTAGGTAATCATCATTATGCCTCAAGGATGTAGTCAAAGTCTTGATTACCTTTGGCCATCCCTGTCTAATTTTTAGACAAATTATGTGTCTTGATTTCTAATATTTAGTTTAATTCTCTTAGCTATATTTCATATTTTAATCAATAACCCATGGGCTTCCCATTACCTATAAAAACTTGGGTCTTACATTATAAACTGGTCAAAACATTTCTAGGCATAGTAATGCTCATAAAATTTTCCCTCCATGAGCCCTTTAGCACCTGAACCTTGCATTTTAATGAGAATTAAGTTCACCTCTCTCTATTATTTTTCATCATGTGTGCATCCCATGGTGAGTTGATCTTTTTCTATGGATAATTCTCATCGCTCTCATTATTTTACATTCCCATCACCTTTTTTAGAACTTCAATTTTTTTCTTTTAGGTCATATTCTGTGTGTATATAGTTATATGTAGACACTATCTTTAGATCATTTTTCATCCCTTTTAGTGATATATTATGTCTTGTACATCCATGTGAATCACTTATTAAATTCAATTTTTTATATTATATCTTATGTGATATTGTATTGTCCTCTTCCATATGTAATGTGTTCTTTAAATCTTGTAGAGTTGCTCTTTCTAATCTTGGTGCATCACCATTTTATTTTCATCATCCTTTCCCTTTTCCAAAAACATATTTTAGATTTAGAATTAGCAAAAAAAAAAATCTTCTCTTTTAGGCCTAAATGTTGATCCTAACATGAATGCATTTAGATTAGAAGGAAGTTAAACTTTTTTATAGGTTCATCCCAATGAGCACAAGTGTCCCATACCTTAGGGGATGATCCCATTATCTCATAATACTAATTCTCTCAATTCAGTGGGTATATAGTTTGAGTGATAATATTTTTTATCTTGCTTGATGGGACCTTATATTCATCTACTAAATAATTATTGGTGTGTTCTTCAGTACATAATCCTTTGGAGGTAGTTTATACAAAAACCAATGAAAAATATGAGTTTACTTCAGCTAGTTTTAGTGGCTTAGTTATCATTTTTAGGTAAAAGGTTAAGTGGTTTTATTATACTTGTTTTTATAATAAATTTATTGTGTTTTAACCTCATGAAACATATCTCTTATGGCTAGGTTTAAGGGATATTCCAACTAATTTCCACCTCCTTACCATGAGTGTTATCCTCCCCTTCATCATCAGTATTCCTATCAAGATTTACAACCTATTTCTTAGCCATTTAATGAGACAAATTAGCCATATGTCATCCCTCCTATTCCAATTCAGCCTCCTCATGCTCCTAATCCATCTCAGCTTGTTGATATACTTTCAAAATCTAAGCGGTATTTTCCTTGTGGGAAACCTCATGAACAATCAACATGTGCACATGCAAGGAGAGACATGGCTAATAAGGTATAAGAATCCAAAATTTCAATAAATGTCAACCCAAGTAAGCATCTTCAAAATTCCACCTCCTCATAAGCCTCAAGCTTCTCAACCATGGTAGCCTTCTTAGACTAGACATCCTAATTTCAAGATGTCAAATATAGGTAAATCCACTCTTGATTAATAAAATATAATGGTTGCATAAGCCAAATCAAAAAAAAATCCAAGTTTTAGAAGAAACCATTCTTTAAAAGAGTCTATGCTTGTGCAAACTCCATCTATTCTTACTCAAATCCCTCAAACTCTTCAACCAAGGAAGTTTCCAAGTTTCTCACCCACTCATCATATGCCAATCCAAAATAAAGAGAGAGAGAAAGTTTTAGAAGCCAAACCAAGGAAGTTTCAAAGTTGTAAGAGTTCCTCTTCAACCCTAAATCTAATTCAAGAGCATCTTGTAATTCCCTATACTCTTATTTCACTAATTGAACCTTTTTGCCCTCCAACCATCTCCCTTTTCAAAGGAGGACCCATTGTATGGAAAGCAAGTGAAGATCATCTAGGGGAAAAATAGAGTGTTTCAAGTGAGGATGATGAGGAAATAATTATTTAAATCCTTCTTTGTGCCACTAAATAATAAAAATTATACCTACTACAAGGGGAAGACAAATATGATCAGCTAGATTAACATAACAATGAGTTAATGGACAAAAATGGAGAAGAAGAAGATAGTCTTGATGAAGAGAGGCTAGGATTATCTATTTAATGTTGAATTCAAGGGTAAGATGATAAAGTGCCCTCTTAGATGGATGATCTTATATTCAACATCGAATAAGAATAATAATGTTAGTCTGGTTAGCATGGATCTGATCTTGGTGAAGAGGAAATAGAGCTTGAATCTAAAAGCATCGCTTCTCATAGTCAAGAAGAGTTGGATAATGTCTTGAGTCAATCCAAGGGATCAAAGTTTAGGATGTGGGAGACATTTTCATCCTTCCCAATAAAACTCTAATGCAAATCCATTTATAAGATATCCTAATTTAGCCTCTTGAGGAAGGCTTACTTTCTAATTTAGATTAGAGGCAACAAATTAGTCTTGGAAAAAATAAAAAATAGATAGAATAATATTAATTTTGGGATGAACTAGAATACTTATACTCAAAAATTGACATTAAACCACCATCCCTTCAAGAAAAAACACATAAGTATCATGAACAATAAGAGAAAGTAGATGTGCTTCCAATTCAATCACATGTACTTAAAGAAAACCATTCTAATCAGCAAAATGATAGAGCAATTAAATGCAATTATGAGAAAAACCCTAAATTCTCAAACCTTGTCTTGATAATAAGATGCACTATCAAGTACCTGTCTAAATTAGAGGCTAAGAAGGAGAAGCCATCATAAGTTATGCTCAATCTAGAGCATAAAATTGAACATCAAAAAGGCCAAACTCAACCTACCTATGTAATCCAGGATGGTTACATTTCCAAACAAATTGAGTGGGTAAGTGAGTTTATTTTTGTCCTTGGAGAAGTATACCAGAAGTATATTGAGCATATAATCCTTCTCCACCTTTGTTTGGCTACCCTCAAACATGAAAATCATTCTAAGTTGATAAGAAAAGTTAAGTGTGTTATAGAACCAGTCAATGTCTTTATTTAGATAGCCTTTTGGTTTGTTAGTTTAGGATAGGTTAGATGTTTTCTCTTTTCGAAGTGCCTTAGTTTAAATTGTAAATAGTTTTAAGTTATTTTTATCTTCCTTTAAGTGCCTATGACATAGTTTGTGTGTTTCCTTCTCTCTTTTGTTGGAGGCATTTTCATTTTCATAATTGGCTCAAGGAGTAGGTCTAAAATTATAGTATAATCAAAGCTTTAGGGAAAATGGAATGTTATCTAAAGGAGATCGCGATGATTTGATAAATTTAGAGAGTATATCAGAGACAAACATTAAGAATATTTTTAAATGATTTATAAGTAATTCTCAATTTAGTTATTTAGAGGCAAGCCAAATAGGTTTCATCTATATTTAATTCTCATAATATGATAATTTCATATGCTTTTATGAATCCATGCCTAATGTATTTCATAAAGGCCAATGGATTCATGCTTAGCAAGCAAGCAACCTATAAAGGTCACCAATAATGTTGACCATTTTTTGTCACGATGGAAGAGTAGCATTCAAATATCGATTCAAGGATTCAAATTCAATAGAAAAGGGTTTTCAAAGTTCTATTGGAATTTGATTAAAAGTGGCTAAGTTAGGAAGAAAGCAAATAACTTAACATGTTTTTAAAAAAATGGTCTGTGCACTTAGGAATTTGTCTAGTGTTTTACTCTTTGGATTTTGTTTGTTGCGACTAGTTGGAACTTGTGTAAATGAAAAAAGTTATGAAGGCTTTGGGTTTTTGGAACAATTATTCTAATGAAACACAAAAAGTAAATCCCGAAGCATTCTTTGTAAAGAATTTGTCTAAGTCTTTTCTTCATCAAAGATTTCATGAAGGCTAGTTAGAAATTTTGTTCCAAATAAAACTTTTGAAGGCATAAGACTATGTTACACTTTCTATGCAAAGAGGAAATGTTTCAACACTTAGTCAATTATTTTAACTTTATTTGCAACCTTGTGTCATGTTTTCACTTAGTAGGGCTTATCCATTTTTATTCAAAAGTTACCCAATAGATCAAGAAATCACTTCATCACTTAGCCATTTTGGAGTTATTTTATCTCCTAGTGACACCTTTAGGAGGTGATGAGATCAAATTTAATGGACCTCCAGTGACATCTTGATAGCTTCTTAGTTTTTCAATCACAATAGGACTCTAATCAAATTGAGTGGTGCCATATGACAATCATTCATATCTCTGAGTGGCATATTCCTCTTTCAAAAGACTTTTGACACTTAGTCGATTTTGTAAAAGTTGAATGATACCACGTATCGATCTCCGGATGGTCATGATCCCTTTTAAAATGTTTTTGACACTTAGTAAAAATTATTGAAAGTTACTTGGTGTATATCTATTTCATAAAAGTATCAGGTTAGTAGGATGCTTCCACCTATCATAATCTTATTGACTTAGAATCATCTATATAATTCAAAACCCTCTATCATATCATTTGCATGGGATGGCACCATGTATCATAATACCACTAATCCACAACCTTGGGGTGGTTTGTGTAATCCCAAAAGTGTGTTATAGGAGTAGGTGGGTGAGATTATGTCATGTGGTGAGATTCTACTTCATTATAGGAGAAATAATTAACACTACATTTAAATCCTTTGTCAAGTAATGTAAGAGTGAGATGGAGCCACATGGAGATGGAAGGACCTAAGTACAAAGTGGTAGGAGTGAATAGTGAATAAGAGGGAACTAGTTGTCACTCATAGAGCCTAGCCAGTATATCTTAGGGAAAGGGTAGGTAAATAAGAAGCTACCACATATCCCAACTGATAGATCTATAGTGCATATCCCAAAGTAATTAGGGAAATGACATGTGGAGTCCATAGAATATGGCTAGAGCTCAATGCATTAAAGGGGTGATGTGTTCAAGTAATAAAAAAGGTGGTGAATATAATAATTCCATGTTATCAATGTACCAACCTAAAATTTATGGCTCATCTAGCCATCAAGACTACCATAATCAAGATTCATTTAATGAAATTGTTGTGGCTCAAGGATCACAAGATTGTGAGATTAATGACTTAGGAGGACATTGTAGGTGGCACAGTGAATTAAACTAATCCCAAGTATATATAATTTAATGTTAATATAGATAATATAATTAAAATGTGAGCAATACCAACATAATAAGATCATAACTAGAGCATATAGGACAAAGAAGTGTCTTAATGATAAGGATGGCATGAAAGTCTCTAGGGAGTAGTATTGAAAGTAGAAGTGATGGAATTAGGCTATAATCTTCTAAGGTAGTAATTCCATGAGATCTACATCCACATTCATACACATGAAACCTATAAAATTGAGTTATGGTCATTGAGTGATTAAAGATTGGTTATTATGCAACCAAAAAGAGAATGTGTTGAGTTGATAAGTTTAAGCCCAATGCAATCATCACTATACCTTGAGGATGGAATTAGATTCTTGATTACCTTTAGTCATCTTGGTCTAATTTGTAGATACATTATGCATCTCAATTTTTTATGTTTAGTTTAATTCTCTCAACTATATTTTTTATTGTAATAAATGACTCATTGGCTTCCCATTGCCTATAAAATATTGGGTTTTACTTTTTAAAATGGTCGACATTTCTATGCATATTAATGCTATCAAAATTTTCCCTTCACGAGCCTTTGCCTCCTAAATCTTGGATTTTAATGAGAATTAAGTTCACCTCTCTATATTGTTCTACATCATGTACACATCCCATAGTTTATTGATCTTTTTTGTGTATATTTTTTATCCCTCTCATTACTGTCCATTCCAAACACCTTATACATAACTTGACTCTTTTCTTGTAGGTCATATTTTGTGTGCATATAGATCTATGTGGGCATTATCTATCAATCATTTGTCATCCCTCTTAGTGTTGTATTGTGTCATGCACCTTCATGTGAATCACTTTTGTAATTGAAGTGTTTATATCATATCATATTTGATATTTTCTAATCCTCTATAATTTGTAGTGTATTATTTAAATCTTGTAGAGTTTCTCTATCTAATCTTAGTACATCACCATCCCTTTTCCCTTTTCCCACATCAAATTTTAGATTTAGAATTAGCAATAGATTTCATTTTATCTCTTTCAGGCTTGGATATTGATCCTAAATTAGATGCATTTAGATTATAAGCAAGTCAGGCTTCTCTAAAGGTTTTTCCCAAGGAGTGCAAGAGTAGTCCCACACCTTGGGAGACAATCCCATTATCTCACAAAACCAATTATTCTAATTCAGTGGGTGAATAGTTTGAGTGATAATACTATATTTTCTAACCTTTTCCCATTGCTCCCATACATCCAACCTACTCTTCAAATGCCTTAGTTTGCATTATCAAATCTCATCATCCATCTTTGCATTCATTTGTTCAACACTTTCAATTTAGCCCATAAAATTGGTTGGGGGATTGAGATTTCGAATATTTTAAGCTACATAAAAACAAAACCATGGAGATTTAGTAAGTATATGACATTAAAAATATAAACATACATCTTGTCCTATGAAGGGATGTCACCTTAAGTCTGATTATTAGCATCACAATCTACACTCAAATGTAAATCAATTTCCTCTTGACATGTTCATTGGTTCCTTTCCTTTTACATTTATTTCTATCCATGTCTCATTGTAATATGATGGGATGCATTTTCATTGATTCCTTTTCTTTTTGTAGAAAAATGGGCAACATTATACCATTACACATAATGTAAAGTATATTATATAGACAATAAATATGTAAGGCATTATATAGATAATAATAATATGGATAATAATATACCATTATACAAATTTATGGTTTATTAGTTTGTTTCCTTTATGTATCAAGATGGAAAATAGTAGACCATTATAAATAATGGTAAGGGTTTTATACAGACAAGCAAGATGCAAAGAATTATACAAACTATAACAAGATGGACAATAATAGACCATTATACAGATTGATGATTCATTTCCCCCTTTCCTTTATGTATCAATATGGACAATAATATACCATTACATAAAATATAAAGGGTGTTTTATAGACAAGTAAGATGCAGGCCATTATATAGACTATAATAAAGGGTATTATACAAGCAATGAATATATATACAAGCTCCTTTTTTGAAAGAATGTAAATACTTGATTTGTTTATACCATTATAAATAAGGTGAAGGGTGTGATTTTTCCCTTCTCTATAAGAAATTGGATAAACATCCTTGCAACTTTGATGGTGTGGCTGTATAAACTTACAGTGTGACTATATACCAAGAGAAAATGTTAAAATGAGTAAATTTGGATGATGTATTATGGAGGAAGGAAAGAAATATTTATCATTATAACTTTCTTATTGTTATTTAACTTTATAATAATGAATTTTCATGGGTACATGCACACTCAATATTTGAATATTAATGTAACATAACATGGCACATTATAGGTCATGAAGCCCTATTACATTTCATTATGAGACATACACACATGACACTTATAGATAATACATGCCATATGGCATCAAACATGTAAAAGGCATGGGGTAAATTCATATTTTATTTTAAAAAATAATAATCTATGTCAATTAAATTCATTGTCCCTAGTATATAACATAGTTGTTGCTTTGTACCCCTTCACCCTGAGTTACCAAAAGGTGAGGCTCAAGGATTCTAACATAGTTATTGCTTCGTAGGCTCATCTATGTATGATAACCTTTATAAAATTATTTTAGGAAGTCTAAAATGGCACTAAATCATAAATATAGTGGCATGGATCCATTTCACTCTATATATAATAATAAGTAATTCATGAGAAGGTCAAGAAAGAGATGGACACAGTGTCAAAAGTTAAGAATAATGAATGAGTTTGTGAATCAAAATCATAAAGACCAATAGAATAAATAAAAAATCCATTTAAATGAATATAAACATTTAAAAATAATAATTTAAAGTAAATAAAAACAAGACATTTCCAATAGAAACTAGATAAAATTAAAAAATTATGATAATGAAAATTAAGGTGAGGAAACAACAATGGCGAATTCCTATGAAATTTGATCCCAAAAAAAAATGTACAAGAAAAGATGTTAATTTGGTAGTACCCAATTTATAAAATGAATCATGTAATTGCCTTATTTGCTTCATAAAATCCCAAAATTCATGTAATTTCACCATTTGGATGAAATGTGTTGAAATGCAACATAACAAAGTGTATATTTGACGCCTATAAGAAAATGATGTCTATTTAATTTATTTTGGTAGACTTTATCAAATGTAGTGAAATATTAGATATATCATCAAATATTTTATATGGGGAAAATTTTGAATCAATAACAAATATTTACATAAATATGGGAGACTTATTAAATGCCATTTACAATTACTTAATAAAATCTTGGTCCAAAACGTATAATGAATAGAGACAAGTAGTTTGTTGTACAAGATGCATTATTGCACATTGAATTGAATTAAATTAATATTTTACAAAGCAATAAAAATAGGGTTAAGTCAAATATGCATAATGTATGGCTTCCATACAAATAATAAGCATGTGGATATTAAGGATATAATTGAGGATAACACCCATTTCAAAAGGTAACAATAAACAAAACACAACACAAATCATAGGGACTACCATTTCAAAAGGTAACAATCAACATAAAAAATATTGATCAACAAGGAATAAATTATATTACTATCTCAAGAGTACATTCATTTTATGACCTTCACATCTCCTATGCTTTCTCTTTTCATTGAAAACTTAGCTATTAGTCTTTTTCAACAATTGGTAGTATGGTTGTACATGGTAAGACCATTGATTGAGTTAAAGCCATTGCTTTCATTTATCAATCACTAACATCAATCCAAACCATAACATCATTATGATCAATTAGTTGAGATCAATTATCCTAATTTGGTTATAATTGTTCTATTTTGACCCCCCATATGACTATGGCCACCAAGAAAGAAATCAAGTGAAAACTCATAGGTGACATTTAAATCTAAGTTTATTGTCTTTTTAACTTCTTAGTCATGTTTTAATATTATAAGTTACTTATCTTCTCATACCTCTAACATTGATATGTGTAAGGGGTCCAAAGTACCCATGTAGACAAAATAGGGTCGTCATTCTCTAAATTCACACCTAATAGAGTCTTTAAATATTCCAAAGGACCTCACACAATGGTGTTATAGCAAAAACATGTCAAAAAGTCTATAGACCTCAAACATAGAAAAATATAGTTTATAAAATAAAGTGTATGCTCTATATTTTGTACTCACATCCCACCTTTGTGATCTTATTAAGTCTTGGCAGACTTATTGAGTGCGAGCATGTATGTCACAAATATGAATTGATGAACCAAATCAACTCACCTAGTATATAAAATCAATCAGAGTTACATGTCTCAACTAATCTAAACCATGCCCTATGAATATTTTCAAACTTGATTTTTCCAAAGTTGCTTAAAGTGAAATGTCCTAGGAAATATTAGGAAGAATATGACATCCTTATATTTCTTGATTGATAACTTATAGATTTACTTATCAATAATTGACTATATTGATATCTTCAATGTGCATGCAAAATAATCTATTTTGCCTACATATTCTCAAATTCAATTCCTACCGAGCATAGGTGTTTTTCATAGATTATTTTAAACTTAGCTTAAAATTATGTTATTTTGTGTTCAACATATTTAAATTGCTCAAGATGTCAACTACCATGGGAATCCATGTATGGTCTTAAATTATTCATAAACATACACAAATTTCAAATTCCTATCTTTGAAGAAAAATGAAAATGAATAAACAATACATATAACCAAATTATATCTTTAGATGTGATTTGTCACCTTGAACAGGCATAAAAGTGCATCTATCAATTTCAAATAGAAACTTAATTAATTCAATGTTTTTTCCTTGCCCCATATTATAGATTAGAGGTCCCCCATAATTATAATTGCACCACCCACACTTTTTGCATGAATTATCTATTGAATAATTATGATGACCATAATTTCCATAGTCATTGTTAACAATGGACTGAACATTTCCAAAAAGCAACATAATTGCCATAGTCACTATCAATAATGGATTGAACATTGTCAAAAATCAACATCACCATGTCTGAACACAAAGAGCAAGACTTAAACCAACAATTTTATTGTTATAAGAGGAAGGCCATATTCATGTTTAAATGAGTTGGGCCAAACTAAAACCTGAATGAAATTATATGTGGAATATTACTTGAGATCAAAAAATGCTTAGTTGGGATATATTTTATGCAAATGAAAAATAACACATATTTCTTGATATTAAATAAAACAACACAATAAATCATAAGAGAATAATAACTTTATTCCACCTGGTAATGTTATATATACTTTTTTAAAAATAGGGAGGAATTATCACAACATCCCACTTCCCCAAACATTCATATTTCTATTTATTAAACAAAAACCCAAAATTAGATAGTTGATTTATAACAAAAATACATAGTCGATCCAATGAGTGTATGGAACACTTTTGATCTCATTGAGAATCCCAACATTACACAATAAAATTACACTATTTAAAATAGTATGTACAAATAATTGACATATATTGATAATATGGCATTATGTATCATGTCTACAACACAAACTATCAACATGCAACATCAAAAAATTCTTCTCCTTTTTCATTCCTTCTTTTGTGTTGAATCATCTTTATCTTGGTATTATAAAAAAATGAATATAATTACAAGCATAATTAAAAAATAAATACCATGATAATTTGATTCAATATCAAGAGTGATTAAAAAATGAGGATAAACAAATTGATTTAACTTTTAAAGGAATTTATGGAATGTAAACCCTAAGTTGTTAAAGGGCTAGAACAGTAAATCAAAGAAGAAATATGCAATAAATATAGCCATCAATTTATACAATATTTAACCTAATTGATATTTCCAAAAATATAAATGAATGATCCAAATAATTACTTAGTTGGAAATTGACTAAGATAGATGATCTAGAGGCTTAAAACTAGCACAAAAGTTGATCAAGGTGTCATAAATAGGATCTAGATGTCATAGTTACACCTATATAGTTGTGTGGTACCTTGGACAATAATGCACTATGCTAGTGTCTTTATGTAAGGACTGATGTGAACTTTTAGGAGTAGTTACATCTGAGTCTAATAGGCTTGTTCCTATGTAGATAAAACCTATTTCATTGTTTGTGACCTATTTTGGATAAGTTTCATATGTAAACCCTAGATCTCTATGTCGTTAGCATACTTGAGTGGCACAAGTAGCAAAAGTGTAATGTTAGTTAGGTAAGTTCGACATCTTCAACACCTCTTTATGTTGAGAGTTGCCTACATATAATTACCTTGAGAGGGGATCAACCCTGATGTAGTTTTCCCAATCTAATTTTTGGTGTAAATGCAATTAAATGCTAGTATGAGTGTCGACTAGAGTGATTTAAGTGAGGCTTGAGACTGGAAATCTATGTATTCTAAGCTTATGGTAGTTTTATATTATTGTATGCATAACTAGGGCAGAATAGGGAACAATGAACTTCATTATGCACCACTTAATCTAAACTTTTTTGTGTGTATTTGCATCCAATTTCCATTTAGTGGGTAAAAGGATAAAAGTGGTGTGTGTGTGTGTGTGTATATATATATATATTGATTTGGTGCTTGTTTAAATGTGATTTTAGTCTAGGCTAACCCTAAGGTGCCTTGATAATTATAAATATATCCATTGGGGTTGAAAATAGGTGAGGGACACTAATGTGATCCCTTGGTCACTAGTGCAGTGTGCTAGTGTCCAAACACACACACTATTGTCTAGGTGGTATAACTTGGGGAATTAGGGGCTTGGATGCTTAGGGGAAGGTATAAAACTACTTTAGGAATGTCTAAGGATGGTTTCGACCTACATAAAATATTGATAAAGATTATAATATGACCTAATATAGGTTTAGGGTTAAGCTAGGGGTAGGTTGGTCTCAAGTAACACTCATTGCACTCAAGTGACATTTTATGTTCTACATTTATCCCCTCTTTATTCTATAAATTTAGCAAAGTGAAATGACTAGGATAAAGGAAAAAGAAGTGTACCTAGACTTAACTAAGAGGTGAAGCCCATGAATTTGAGTCTAAGTATGTGAACCATGATTCATTACATGTCCTACAATTAAAACATAAATGGATTAGTCCATACTTGATAATTATCAAAATCAAAGAAAAAAATAGGTAAATATATAATAAAGAGAGGAAATTTAAAAATACACCTCATTGGGTATGTGAACCAATGCAAGAACCTAGTGGCATCTTATGTGTGTAGTTGGTGATCAAGTGGTGAATAACTTGGACTAAGTTGATGGATTGATAAATCCCCAAGTGTGGGTGGCTTAACAACTAAATATGGCCTTAAATCCATCATTACCTACCCCTACTCAATGGATCAAAAACTATGAATAACTTAGATTAGACCAATGGCTTGTCCAACTCTCCTATGTAGGTGGCTTAAAAACTCAAGTAGGCTATGACTCCATCATTGCCTACCCATATGTAGTAGATGCATCTATAACTAAAACTACATATTGTAATTAAATCCATGTGGTGTAACTAAAATTATGTAGGATGGTTCTAGGGCCACTTATAAACTCTGAAATGAAAAATGGCTCAAGGGCCTCTCATGCACTTAAAAATGTAGCTTAGGGACTACATAGAAATGTCAATTGTTGTAGTGGAATAATGCATCAATCTAATGTGAAACATGATACAAATGGTTTTTGGAGTATATAAAATGGATAATGACATGAGTTTGTCATTCCATCTAAGATGAGTTGTATAAAATTGATTATGTGGAAATAATGTGTCACACAGATTCCCCCAATTTTGATATCTATGCATATGGATTCTAGACTAAGACATAATAATTTTTTTGCACATGCCACACATTATGCCCCCAATCTGATCAAACTGGTATGATTTTGTGCAAATTTGAACTATAATTGGTCAAATATGATAACCTATGACTAAAATTTTGCAAATCTCGACTATAACTATGTGTTCTATCAAATCTAGATTTTCCTATTTTTGGGGCTATTAGATAGTAGCCTAATCCCTTGGATAGTAGTGTATCAATATATTTTCCTCTATTTAATGCTAGTGTCCTCTGTGTTGTTTTTATGCCAAACTAATTATTAATCTATGTCTAACTATTTTCCATGTGTTTTTCTTATTATGTATTTTTTTTTGTATGTCTGCATGGTGAAAACTATATTTTGAGTGCACCCAAATGGCCTAATCTCTATTAAAAACCTATATGAATCCCCCCCCCTTTTAAGGGGAGTTGTTGAACCTATGAAATAATTATCCTCAAAATAAAATCTATGCAATCTATATTTTATACTAAGCATATATGATATATATGTAACAAACCACTATAATGTGTATACATGATGTTAGAATGTAAAATAACATGAGGACAAGTTGGTAATGTATGATTTATGTTAGATCTAGCATTTGCATGGTTTTCAAGATAGATATAACAATGTAAGCATGTATATGGACAACAAATTTGAGTAATAATCTATGTAAACTACTTAGGGGGATGGGGCATGATGTCCATCAAGGCACCCAAAGAGGAAGAGGAAGATGCATGAGGTCCCTCATGTCATCTAAAATTGAGTTTGTGAAATCAAAAAGCAAGCGACAAGTGTCATGGCCATGAATCATACAATAAGGCATACATACAAACACATGAGGCACACAAAGTATGACAAGGGGCTAGAATACAAGGGACATGGGAACATGTCATTAATTTTGAGAAATAAAAACATACAAGGACATGTTCAAATATCCATATACATAGAGAGAAAGTAATAATGGCTTAGATCCACATGGAAGCACATGTTCAAATTTTTGCATACACAATCAAGAAGGCACACATAAGGATATGGGCACATGTCCAAAGCATACACATAATGAAAAGAATTGGCATAGATCCATAGAATAATAGCATATTCAAATTCCCTCAGTCAGATGTATAAGTAAATAGACACAATCAAATATAAATAAGGGAAGCTATAAATGAAAGTATGCATGAATATGTGGTACAAATCTATATAGGAGAAAGGATGTACATAAGTTGAGTCTATAGTAGTAATGGTTTACAAAAAATATGAGTAGTATGTGATGATCTATATCAGGATATAATAAATGCTAAATATGTGATATAGAGTAAGAAAGATGTAACCTAGGAAATTAGAATATATGTATGTGATGCCCCTAATTGGCGAATGTTTCAATGATGAATCTATGTATATGCCCCAAATGGGTGGATAGTATCATATCTAGATCTATGTGATAGACATGAGTCCTATAAGAATTTGTGAATACTCTAAGAGAACAAGTGAAGCATGTATGTATGATAAAACTAAACTACATTAATATAGATAGCATATGTAGTACCTGGCATATATAAGAAATGTAAACATGGAAATGCATGCAATCTAAATTTTTATATTTTATGAGCACTATTTGAGTGTTTTTCGTATTTTTAAACATATTATATTATTTTTGTGTTTTCTAAGTATAATATATGTACAAGAAATATGAAAAAAAAGAGACTATGTACAAGTAATATGGGAAAATGAAATTTATGTATAAGGAGAGGTACTACTAACCAATGAATCTCGTGAAAGACCCACCCTCAATGGATCCTATGTAAAAAATAGGAATGGTGACCTCTTATGTAGTGAGATTGATATGTTATAGTTGAATTGAGCTATAGTATGAATCTAATTATTGTTCATTGTCAATATCTTGACAAACATAATAGCTTGGATTGTTTCACTCATCGTTATCATCTTGATTTTGAACCAATGGAATGCTAATGTTAAATTTTTTTGTACCTAGATAAGCATAGGTAATTGCCTCATATTGTGGAATTGACCTTTCTAAATATGGATTGTAATGTTTTCTTTAATTGTGCCCTTTGAAATTGGGCCTATTGCAGGCATATCTTGTTGTGGAAGATCTTTCTTGGAAGAAATATTTCCATCTATAGAAAATTTGACCATTTCACTCTCATGTGCAAATTTGATGTGGTTAGAATATCTATCCAATGTTTCCCCTTATTATTATATATGATCTTCCTAGTTCGGCAGTATATTATGTCAAACTAGGAAATACATGAAATACCATTGAACATGTCTATGGTACAACTATTCAAGGAAGCTCAATGGATCCAATATATGATTTAGATAAATTTCTCTTACCCAAATGTTCCTTGTCATATATAAGAGATCATAAGAGTATCATGCCTCAAACATTAATTTCAATATAATTATTGATTGGAACATTGGTACATTGCTTATCATCTATGAGTGCAAAAATAATCAATGGATTTATAAATTTTGAATTTTTATTAGCCACCTACTTTAGAACCTCATTTGAAATTATTAATTCTATATGAATTGATTGTTTTGGACTCTATTGGTTTAGAAACCCTCTCTTAAGAATGCTCTCTTATGTACCTATAATTTGAATTTGAAATTTATATGATTGTTATTTTTGTAATATGACATTTGTATCTTGATCTTGTGCCTTTATAAGTTGTGTCTATGAATGATTTGCTTTAATATGTTCAATAAATCCCAAACCTTGTTGACCAACATTATCAACTACTAAAATAAGAGTAGTGATGCCTTGGGCATGTTTTCCCAACACTTGACCTTGATAATCAAACTGTTGTAGATATTTTTGACCACACCCATATTGTTTTTAAAGTGAGACCTCATTTTGAAGATGCATATTTATATCTTTCACTTGATTTACCAATGCTTGTTGTACTATTTCTTGCTCTGATTTTGCTTTGTGAACCTTATGTTGTTCTGAGTTATGCTTTGGTAACCACTTTTGTAATATTTATAAATTTGACCCTTTTTGAATTTGTACACATTTTATTTTATGTTTTTTAGAAAATGTGTCACTTTTAGAGTAATTCGTATCAATTACCTATTATATTTTCCTTTTCAATGCTAAATGTGAATCAGTGTGGTGCCGATGCATTCTATGATATAAAAAATAATATATGGATCTCTTAAATAGATGTAAAAGAGGTAGATTGATAAACTTAACTTTAATAATTTACTTCAAATTCTCACCTAGACTTATTATTGATATTTGAATACTTTTTGAATCACAAGTTGTAGATGCACTTTGTTTTAATTTTTTGTTTTGATATATAACATTATTTGCCACAAATTGACTAGGTGATGATTCATATACATGAATGACACTAGTGTGCCCTAGAGGATTTTGTCTTGTAATCTAATTTTCCAATACTTTAATATTTTCATGTAATAGTTGATTCTGATTTTATAATTCTAAAATTAATATGATCATAATAATAATTTGATCCCTTAGTGTCTCACAAGTGTGAACCCTAGTTTCTTCTAATTGAACATTTAGGCACACACCCTATAGAGAAGAGGTGGAGGCATGGATAATATGAGTATGGGAATTAATAACAATAGTGTAGGTTGATTCATCTCATAGAGGAGTGATAACATGGACCTAGTTAGAGGGAAAATAGATATCACCCTCATAGAGATGAGGAGGAGAAGAAGATTCGATCATGTGCTTAAGACATGAAATTGAGACTTAAAAAGTGTTTGTTGTCTTATGGAATAGGTCCTATATGTATGCAAGGATTAGCTTCTTAATTGAATTCCACATAAGAGAAAAATAACATGCTAGAGATATAATGAAATATGACACACATTTTAACTGATATAAAACATCATGTACATGTGTGTGTGTGTGTGTGTGTGTGTGTGTGTGTGTGTGTGTGTGTGTGTGTGTGTGTGTGTGTGTGTGTGTGTGTGTGTGTGTGTGTGTGTGTGTCTTATTTATTTTAATTCATTCCAAATTAAAGGAAACAAGCATGCAAAGGAAGTTGGAAAATTTTGAATCAAAAAGTGATAAACTTCTTTCATTATTATCATGATTGTAGAAAATAAAAATTAGAAGATACATGGATCTAAAATTTGAATATGGGTCCTAGAAGGCTGGAAACATAAACCCTAAAGGTAACCTAGGGTTGGGGTTTTTGTATTATCTAAAGTAAGTTGGGTTCACCAAATGATTTAACTTTTAAATGGATTTATGGAATGTAAACCCTAGGTTGTTAAAGGGCTATAACAATGAATCAGGAGAGAAATATGCAATAAATATAGCCACTAGTTTTTATAAGAATTGACCTAATTTATATTTCCAAAAATAGCAATGAATGACACAAATAACTACTTAGCTATAAACTAACTAAGATGATCTAGAGGTTAAAAAATAGCATAGAATTTGATCAAGGTGTCATAAATAGGATCCAAGTGTCATGATTCCTCTTAATATATATCAATAGAGAAGTGATAACATGGACCTAGTTAGAGGGAAAATAGATATCACCCTCATAGAGATGAGGAGGAGAAGAAGATTTGATCACGTGCTTAAGATATGACATTGAAACTTAAAAGGTGGTTGTTGTCTTATGTAATAGGTCCTATATGTATGCTTGAATTCCACATAAGATAAAAATAACATGCTAGAGATATAATGAAATATGACATACATTTTAAATGATATAAAACATCTTGTACATGTGTGTGTGTGTGTGTGTGTGTGTGTGTGTGTGTGTGTGTGTGTGTGTGTGTGTGTGTGTGTGTGTGTGTGTGTGTGTGTGTCTTTTTTATTTTAATTCATTCCAAATTAAAGGAAACAAGCATGCAAAGGAAGTTGGCAAAAAATTGAATCAAAAAGTGATAAAATTCTTCTTTCATTATTATCATGATTGTAGAAAATAAAAAGTAGAAGATACAGGGATCTAAATTTTGAATATGGTTCCTAGAAGACTGGAAACATAAACCCTAAAGGTAACCTAGGGTTAGGGTTTTTTGTACTATTTAAATCAAGTTGGGTTCACCAAATGATTTAACTTTTAAATGGATTTATGGAATATAAACCCTAGGTTGTTAAAGGGATATAACAATAAATTAGGAGAGAAATATGCAATAAATATAGCCACTAAGTTTTACAATAATTGACCTAATTTATATTTCCAAAAATAGCAATGAATGATACAAATAAGTACTTAGTTGTAAACTGACTAAGATGATCTAGAGGTTAAAAAATAGCATAGAAGTTGATCAAGGTGTCGTAAATAGGATCCAAGTGTCATGATTCCTCCTGAATAGTAGAGTGATACCTTGGACATTAGTGCATTATTCTAGTGTCCACCTGTGGCATGTTAGTGTCCTTATGTAAGGACTGATGTGAACTTTTGGGAGTAGCTATGTTTAAGCCTGATAGGCTTATTCCTATGCAGATGAAACCTACTTCACTATTTATGACCTATTTTAGAATGATTTCATATGCAAAAATTAGATCTCCATGTTGTTAGGGTATTTAAGTGACACAAGTAGAAAATGTGTGATGTTTTTTGGGTAGGTTGGACATCATCAAAACCTCATTGTGTTGAGATTTTCCTACATACCAATACCTTAAGAGGGAAACAATCCTAATGTAATCTTCTCAATATAAGTACTAGTGAAAGTGCAAGTGAATGCTAGTATGAGTGTCAACTTGAGTGCTTTGAGTGAGGCTTGAGACTATAAATATATGTATTCTGAGCTTAGGAAGGTTGTATATGACTATATGTAGAAGTATGGAAGAATAGGTATCAATGACCTTGATTATGCACCACTTGTTCTAAGCTTCTTTATGTGCATTTGCATCTGATTTTCCTCTAGTGGGTAAAGGGATAAAATTGGTGTATATCTATTGATTTGGTTATTTTCCAAATTTTATTTGAGTCTAGGCCAACCCTAAGGTTCCTTGAGAGTGGAAATATATCTATTGTGGTTAAAAATAGGTAAGGGACACTAGCACAATCCCTTGGTCACTAGCATAATGTGTGAATATCTAAAGGGGAGTGTTAGTGTCCAAGTGGTAGAACATGGGGCACTAGGGGCCTAGATGCTTAGGGGAAGGTTTGGGACTACTTTAAGAATGTCTAGGGATGGGTTATACCTTCACAAAATTTGGATAAAGATCAAAAGAGGCTCTAAACTAGGTCTAAGTCTAAGCTAGGGGTAGGATGGTCTCAAGTAACACTCATTTCACTCAAGTGAAATTTTATGTGACTACACAAATATACTCACCTTCAACTCTCACATTCTCTCCTCCACACTATTTTTTGTAGGCAAGGCATTTTATTTTTACAATCAAGTTTTGTAACTCATGTGAAAGCACAAGATGTGAATTTATTGGTGAACAAAATAATATAATTTATAGCACATAATGTATCACTTACTTTCCCAAATTCCCTCCACATTATAATCTTATATTTCCTTTTCTCTTTATTTTCTTCAAAATTGTAAATCTTGAGTTCTTATTCTATAGCTGTCAACCCTTTGGGGCTCAAATCATTGAATTAAAAAATGTGTTATTTTTTTAAATTAACATTCATACATTTACATATCTCATACATTTGTTTCTAAAAATTCCATTCCATAGATATCCATTTTATTCTCTTGATTGTATGCCTTGTTGCTTAATAGTCTAGAATGGGAGGTAACATGTGCATTTAAGCACAATGTGAATTGAACTGTGGTTTTGACCATAATTTATTCTCACCTTCATACAATGTAAGACATTATGGTGTGATATAATAAAATTGATTTTTATATCCAAACTCCTAAATAATCTTGCAACCATGGTCCTCATACTCAAAGATAGTTTGCACACATCAAAATGTTCAAATTAAACAAGCATATATTCTAAATAAACATCATCAATGCCACCAAAATTAATATGATATACATCTAATTTGAGAAGAAAAAAAAAATGGGGAAATTACCCTTATATAATGAAGTTGAAATTATACATCATCCTCATGATCACACAAAACATTTGAGTATATTTCTTGCTCAAAGATGGTAACATGTTCCTATGCAATTAAGTGCCATGTCACTATGGAAATCCTATGGCAGTTGAAATTTCACATTATCTTCATGATCACACAAAACATGTGATTCTATTTTCTATTCAAAAATGGTAACATGTTCCTACGTAAGTAAAATCACAAAAATAAGATCAAATTCATATTTCATATCAGTTTAAAAAACTCATAATTCTCAACATTTGACCTTTTCCTTTTGAGAATGCTCATGTGCATGCAAAGAGGTTATAGAGGTTATTTGTTCTATTCTTTTGCTATTCCTATCAAGGAGGATAATGGGTGCCTATTAAAGTAAAATCCAAATAATAAGATCACAATAATTTTTCATACAACTTAAAAATACACTTGTAAATCCCAACATATTACCTTCTACTTCTGGCAATGCCCACATCCATTTGAAAATCTTACAGATGTTATTTATTCCATTCTTATGTTCTTCCTACAATGGAGGGTAACAAGTTCCTATGTAAGTAAAATTTATAAAACAATATCAAAACCATGTTTCATATGACATAAAAAACACTCACAAATCCCAACATATTACCTTATCCTTTTGACTATGTATGTGTGCACATGGAGAGGTTACCTGATGAATCCTTTGGTAACTCACAATTTGAAAAGTCCTCATCCTCTAACAAAATAGGTGTTCACCCTTATTCTCTATGATTGTTTACCTAACAAAGAAGTGTAACATTTATAAATCTCAAATACGTATGTCATAATATATACATGTGAATTAAAAATGGATTAACATGAAAGAATTACCCTTATATCACATGAATCATTTAAAACATCATAATCTCTCGTCATCCTCCAATGAAACAGGTGATTTTATTTATTCCTTAGAGACAATAATAGATTTATTTATAGGAAAAATAAAAAAGTGAAGATCACACTCAAGTTTCATACCAATTTCATAAAATTTCAAAACTCTCATATTACCTTCGCTATGGGAGGAATATTTCCATGTGCATGGAAGGAGATTGAAGAGTACCATTTCATCTGTTCAATTCTTCTACTCTTATTATGAATGGTAGAAATTAATACCTAATCACTACCATTATTTCACTACAAAAGTAATGCAATAATTATGATTTGAATTTATAATTGAACAAATAATATTAACATTTGAATATAACAAATGAATAAAAACTTACCACCTTCCTCATTTATTTCTTTTTTTTTACGTTGTTGAAGGAACTTAGGGAATCTTCTCCTAGGTTTTCCATGGTCTTCACACTCTACATTATCATTAAAATTATGAAAACAAATAAACCAATTAAATTTTAAATCATGGTTGATTGAAAGAATATACAATTAAATTTTGAATACCAACAATTCATGTTACTAACATTTTTAAATGGAGGAGACTGAGGTCCAGGTTCAACAACATTAACATATTGCATTGGTTGTGAACTACTAAGGGTTGTTTGTATCCAAGATCAAATTAGAAATTTCAAATGGTTAACACTGTATACAATTTAGAATTGCCTAAAATTTTATACAAAACAACCTAAAACTAAATAATGTTTTCATATTACCAAATCAATGTCATTTAGTTTAGCCAAAGTGTCTTCAATTATTTGTGTTGACATATATTCTAGTTAATTAGATTATTTTCAAAATATATGCAACTTATTCATTCCTTATTCAATTGGTCCATGTAACTTTATTAGATACATTTCAACTGCTAATGAGTGAAGGCTCTCAAAAGGATCATAACCATGTTTTTGGTTAAGAATAGTCACATAATTGACTGATAACATACACATCACTTCGTAGACATTATATTAGAGAATTGTATACTAGTAATTATTAAAATATAATTATAATATTATCAAAGGCATACAATCATGTATGTGAAAGGGTGAACATGTAGAGAAAACTAAATAAAATAATAATTATTTATATGCATTGCCTATTTATGGAAGGGATAAAAATACATTATCTATACATTTAAGTGATTAAATGTAATGGGTTTTCTTATGAATTATATAGGATTAAACATGATGTATTATATTATAAATTAAAAAAAAATGATGTATTGTCTATACATTGAATGGATTGAATGCAATGTGTTGTTTGTAAGCATTGTCTAAGATTAAATGTAGTGAATTATATGTGCAATTTATATATTTAAGGATTTATAATCCCATTACGTGAACATTTTATATTATCATAAAATAAAAAATATGGTAAAATTAAATATTTTTACTTGGAGATGTAAAGTTCTTCTTCATTTCTTCTACCATGGCTAGAGAATCAACACATGAAAAGCTAGTCGAGAGGGAGTGTATGCAAAGTGAGGATATTCTTATCATAATTTACTCTTCCTTGCACAACCTAGAGAATTAGGAGCTAAATAATAAAGATATAAAAAAAATTGAATCATTGTCTCCAATAAAAAAATAAAATATCCCATATGATGGTCAAATGGATCTCAAAAATAGGGTTAAAACTATGTTATGATGGTAAAATAGAAAAAAAATGAAATGTCACACTATTACCTCCACCACCACCATGGATGCCATTATAGGTTATGCCAAATGAACCCAAAACATGATATTAATACATGACATAATATATTTAATTATCAAATATATATATATATATATAGAGAGAGAGAGAGAGAAAGATAATCTATCAATTTCAGTGAAAAAATATACAATGTTGTACACTATAAATTATAAAAGTTTAAATAACTATTAAATAATTATCCATCATATTTAATAATTCATAAATAAATTTTTGAGGAAAAAAATATAAAATAATGAATTAGAGATAACTATACATTTTGGAGTACAAACCATAAGAACAAGGGAGTTGGTGAGTTTACATACTATATCGTGAACTACATATCATAGACAATAGACTTCATTATCAAGGATAATCGTTAGTGTGGCAATCCATGTTGAAAATATTACATTAAAATTAAAAAAAAATGTATTTCAATGGTTGCTCATCTGAAACTATGGAGTGTGTGCCCTTATGAGTGTAATCAAGTAATCTAAGGAATGTAGACACATAAATCTGGCCACCAATGACCATCAATTAGGCTTTTGACCAATTTCCACCAAAATGCACAATTTAGCCTAAAAACACTAAAATACATTAAATGAGGTGAAATTGATATATTCAAATGTAAATTTTGGCCAGAGTATCATTAAATGGGGCAATGCAATTTATGAATCAACTAACTTTGATTAAATCATTTTGAGTCAAACTGCCAATTTTGCACCTAGGTGCTCTAAATTGCTTTTTTATATAAAATTTCTTGTACGAGACACATGCCTTTGTTATTTTATGTTGAAAACATACTAAATGGGATAAAAGTTCAAATGCATCTAACATCGACTTCCAATTCTAATCTAGTCAAATTTTGAGCCAATAATATGACATTTTAACCAATTTGATTAATTTGTGCACAAATTACCAAGGTTTTGCATCAAAGTTGACTAATCATGTTTAGGGATAATTAAACCAAATCAAGAGCTTAAGTTAATTTTCCATGGAAATTTTTGAATATTTATTTTTATAAATTTATATTGAATGTTTGCATCATCAAATGACATCATCTTATGGGGTGGCATCCACAAGCCATAAATGCCACAAATATCTGAATTAATGCCTCTCATGCCTCATTAAGACCCTCCATGCCTAATCCCAAATATTGATGAGCTTATTTATGAATTTTAATTACATAGTTGAATTAATCCATAGAGACACATCTTCATATTGAGATGGATGGCTTAGGTTGATTCTAAACCATTCTAAAAATCTATAAATAGGAGGCCTTGCCTAATGAATTTTAAGCTCTTTTATGCCAAAATTATAATGCCTAAATGCATTAAAAATCATTTCATATTAGTTTTATAATGCCCAAATATTGATCCAATCCAATCCAATTCAAAGCCAAACATGGTGCCAAAGAGAGATGGAGGTAGTCACACATCATTGATGCAAATTTCATGAGCACAAACTGAGCAAACCACTTTAAAAAACTATTTGGAGCATCTAAGGAAGGTGAAATAAGGTATATTTTGCATTTTAGTTGTGTTTCCATTATAGTATTGTTAACTAAGCTCCCCCATTGAGATAGGCTTAAGGTGTTAGCTATTAGTATGTAATTTTGATTTTGATTTCATATACTAACATAATACTAATCTCCCCTTATTGCAATCCTATGTTCACAAATGACACATCTCCCCTTATTGCAATCCTATGTTCACAAATGACACACCCGATGGGACATGGCCTCACAAATTTGGTCAAATTTCACCTACAAGTAACATACTAACCATTTTCATGCGGGATCTTGGAGTGGGGAGGCAAACAAGATAAAAATTTGAGTAAAAATTCATTTTTTCTAAGCCACGGTTTTGTTCTCAGGACTATCCAACCCAACTCACATGTCCCACCTAACTCACCTATCAACCCAAATCAACTATCAACCTAAGAGATAAATTCTTAATGTAATTTGCTCAAACTCCTAAGTGCTTCAAAGCAGGTCATTGTTATCTTGTTTTTTTAGGTTGAGGAGGGTAGTTTAGAAGTATATTTAAATGCTTTTGACTAACCACACACCT
This sequence comes from Torreya grandis, assembly GCA_037957365.1. Classification (NCBI taxonomy): domain Eukaryota; kingdom Viridiplantae; phylum Streptophyta; class Pinopsida; order Cupressales; family Taxaceae; genus Torreya; species Torreya grandis. The sequence goes on along the minus strand of JARHVA010003494.1, from coordinate 508,414 downwards.
TTCATATTGGGTTTAAAAAGAACTTGATCAAAAATCATGCACACTTCAAATTTAGCTTTAAATTAACATGTAATGTTTCTCACACATTTAAATTGGTGCCTAAAATGAACCTAAGATTTAGTTAAGTTTTAGGTGATTTTAATTTAGTGCTAAAAACACATCATAAATATTGCAACATTTTCAATTTGGTGTTTTAATCATGAATCTAAGCTAAGTCTTGAATTTTTAATTTGGGTTTAAAATGAACTTAGGTTTTTATTGCTTCATGTGGTTATTTTGTGCAATATTTTCCATTTTTTTACCAAAGCTAAAGGGCTAGTAATGAACCTAATCACACATTTCAAATCTGGTACAACAAATCAACATCACTTTAATTATTTGCAAACTTGCTTGTTGATTGTTTTAGCGAAAAGAGACATGTGTGTATGCTCTCACATCCATCCCCTTTAAGGAAATTTTGGGATCAAAAGTGCCATCTCATCATAATTTGAGCCTATTCCAAGGCATAGAAAGAATGTTGTCTAAATCACCCCCCAAAAATTGTCAATAGTTGGGTGATCTTGAAACAACCCTAAACTCTTTCTATTAAGTTATTTAAATTTATGAAAACTTGGCTTATGAGGGGGACTTCAATACCTCCCACAAGTTCTATATGGAATCTTTGGCTCGGGCCTTCATTTCTCGGTACTGACTTAAACCACTCCCACTGGGATCAAAAGTTTGAGAGATTAAACTACCTTATAGTGTTGGAGTTACACATGAGATGTATCTACACTTCGGACATCATACTACACTGAGCAAATGATGAATGTAGTGGTTATAAAAAGGGTAAGACCTTTTCACAATAAGCTAAGTGCCACAAACACCCAATTAAAGTGTTATTTCTCTTGTTTGATAATGTGAAAGTTGGTAACCATGGGATCTATCTAGAAATGATTACAAGCCAATTAGTTTTAGTCAACCCCACTTTGCCATACCCTTGATAAGAATTTGGATGACTTACTTGTATTTTTTCATTTTATTGCTTGGTATTTTGAGACTAAAACTTGTTTGTTTGTTTATAAACCATGTCAAAACTAATTTGTTTATACGTCACTCTTTTATCTAAAGAGATGTTATGTTGGCCATTTTACACCACACTTGTGCCTTAAAATTTTTGCTAAATGTTTTTGTGTGTGTGTCATTTGAATTGAGGAGGGTAGCATTATGCTACCCAAAACATGTCAACCTATTTTGCCTTTGAGTCTTTGAAACATAACATAGATCACATCATTTGAGCATGATTATGCCATTAGGCTGCTCAATTTGTTTCAAGAATTATTTACCATTGTATAAAAAGCTATTTGTTTCAAACTAGGTCATGTATCAACTATTTAGACCTTGTTTATGTGTCATCACGTTTTCCAATCTTGTCTAGCTTATTTGGTCAAATCCTAATCTTCAATATTGATTTTTCAATTCACCTTGTCAAGTTTAGATTCAACTATTGATTGATTTATGTTTAGGATTCAATTTGTGGGGTTGATACATAGATATTTCTCTTTTGGGTTACATAACTTTGGTTAATTGATTACCCAAATCTGAAAACTATTGATGGTTTGTTTGTTCAAATCATATCCTCATCATTGTTTATGCTTTTATTTAGGATAACATAACCTTTCTACAAGAGCCTTTTGCCTCATGCCTTATGCCAAATGATCATGTTTATGTTTGATTGTGTGTGATAGGTTTATGTCAAATTTGTTTCTAAACTTTTTAGATTAAATCAAATCACATCATGCCTTTGTTTCAACTCTAGATTTTTACATCATTTGGCCAAAAGTCCTAGCATAGCCTATTTCAGCCTAGCTTTTGACTCTATTTTTGGATAAAAGATCTAGCAACTCTTTTCCCTTTCCTAGTTTAGACCTTGTTTAGAATAATTTGACCTAGACTTTTGACATGCTAGTTTTTATTCAAATGCTTGACCTTTTATGTGTATGACATTTGACATTAGACTATTTTGTGCCAAATCTTAGCAGAAATCATTTTAGAGATATAGCTCCACTTTAAAACCATATTAGAGATACGGCTCCATAATTTTGACCAAGTTAGACCAAGTTTGAACCATTTATCCTTTAGACATAGTTTTTTGAAGTTTGTAAAACTCTAAACCTTTTTGTTTTTAGATCTTTCATCATTTATGCAGATATGTCTAGATACACCTATGGCAGAGTCATGTATGATTCAACTTACGATAGAATAGTTGCACAAAATAACTTATATGGCTTTAGTCAAGACCCCAAAGATGATAATATGGTTTATGAGATAGATTTCTATCCACCTAATAATAATCTTCATGGGAACAAAGTCACAACTAGCTTATAATCCAACTTAAGACCTTGATTGGTATGAAGATGCTTGTGAGGAGGAATTTAAAGACCCAACTATAGATAATATTGTTTGGGATGTAGATCAATACCCTCTTTATGATAATCAGTACATAGAACATAGTCAAGAACCAACTTACGATCCAACTCAAGATTAGGATGATATGGTTTATCAAGAAGACTTGGATGCTTTATCTTGTACAAGCAATCAATTTCCATGACATCCTTTTGTTATCTAATCATTATCTAGCCCTAACCCTCCTTTAGATTATACAAGCTACCACGATCTACAATTCCATACCATTACCATAGCAAGACCTCATCCTTTAGCTTATATGAGCAACCAAGCTTCATACCTCCCTATCATTACCATCTCAAGACTTCATCCTTTGGCTCATGTGATAAATCAAGCTCTAAAATGCCTTACCATTATCCAACCATAGGCCATTCCTTGTCTAGTGCCAATCCCATCCAAACTTCAATCAATCCAATCATTCAAAGACTAAGTTGTGTTCAAAATTGGTATTTTCCAACTCATTAGGAACCAAGGCCAAGAGAACCAACCAATTCAAGATGTTTTTTGAACCAACCACTTGTGATAAGTCAACCTATGATGAATCACCTTTTAATCTTATGTTAGTTGTCGAGGAGTCTCACTCTGATGAGCTAGTCTTTGTTGAGTTACTTATTAATAATTATAACTACCTTAGGGCAAATCATTGCCTCAACCATATGCCTATTTTCCAAGAGCCTCTTATTAACAAGATAATCTCTAAATAGTTGTCTTTTGACCTTTTCCCCATTATGGAGGAGTCTTACTTTGACAAGCTAGTCTTTATGGAGCACATTATGCCATCATAGGTCGTTACTTGTCCAATACCAAGTATTCATCAAGACATCATTGTAACAGAGTACCCATTAGATGAAGAATCAGAGTTAGAGTCAAGTTTTATTCTTGAACAAGCATCAAATTTAGCATTAGAAGAAGAATCAACCTAGTCTTGACATCAAATTTAGAGTCCATTGAGTTGGAATCAAATTCAAAATCAAAATATGTTCATGATTGCTATAATATTGGTTATTCATGCCTTGTAGATCAATTTGAATATATTTATGATCCTTTTATAATTTTTAAGGATGAGTACTTCAGCATCGACACAATTTCTCCTAGTATATTCTATGAGGATTATACTACCAATCCCCATCCCATTACCACTCCACATGCCATTACCATCAACCAACATAGCCATATTATTGACATTCCATCTCCTATAAGTGTCAATTGGGACCAAAAAAATCATACTTTATTAAAATGCATTCATGAAGACATAGTAGCTAAAGAAGATCAAGGAGGCTAAGGCCACATTCATGTAGCAGAAGAACACTCTCCTAGTGAAACCTTTTCGAAGGTGTTAGGAGACATGCAAAGTTCAAACTCTGCATCTTCTAGTGAAACTTTTTCAAAAGCACTAAAAGATAATGAAAGTAAAAATTTAATGTTCCTTAGTGAAACCTTCTCAAATGAATTATGGAACAATCAAGACATCTTCATTGGTGAAAACCTCATCAAGTAACTAATAGATGAGCACAAAAGTCCTTCACTACTTGATGAAGATAATATCAAAGATTAAATATAAATAGCTTCTAATCTACAACCTAATCATATGGTAGTTACTCTCAAGATCAAACAATAATAAAATTTGGTGATCATATCAAGAGAATATTAAAAGGTCTTCGACCCTGCCACACCCAAAGTTATGTTGAATCTAGCATCATCAACATTACGTGTGACTGAAAGTCTTGATCTTCATTTGTTTTCCAACCATTACACATTCCATTATCATTTTCCATTCTATTTCACCAAAAAATCTATTATCTATTATTTATCCCTATTTACAATCATTGACTGTCCTTTCCATTGCAAAGGCTAAAAAGATACCCTATCTCAACATTTGAAGGAATCAAAATCACCAACCAATGAAGAACATAACAATATTCTCATTATCTAGATCTACAGCCAATTCTTGATAAAATAGTTATTCAAACGAGGTGTGGGATAGCAATTAACATCATTGATTATTTTGTTTATATCATTATTTGATTAGGATGTGCATCTCCACTTCAGCAGGAACAATAAAATCATATGCCATTTTACCATACCTAAGCCAAACAGAATAAAAAAAAATTAAAAAAATGAATTTTTGCTCAAATTTTTATCTTGTTGGGTTGGTGGCCTAGATCTAGCCACCAAATTTTTATCTTATTTTTGCTCAAACTGTAGACACCTAAATTTGGCCACTAATGACCATCAATCAATATTTAAACCAATTTCCACCAAAATGCTTAATTTGGCCTAAAAACACTAAAACGCATTAAATGAGTTGAGATTGATATATTAAAATGCTGATTTTGGCCAAAGTATCTCTAAATGGGGTAATATAATTTATGAAGCAGCTAACTTTAATCAGATCATTTTGAGTCAAAATGACATTTTCACACATGGGTGCTCTTGATTGCTCTTTTCTATCAAATTTCTTATACAAGACATGTACCTTTGTTATTTTGCATTGGCAACATCCTAAATGGGATAATAGTTCTAATGCATCTAACATCAACTTCCAATTATAATCCAGACAAATTTTGAGCCAACAATAGAACATTTTGACCAATTTGATTAATTTGTGCACAAATTGCCAAGGTTTTGCATCAAAGTTGACTAATCATGTTTAAGGTTAATTAAACCAAATCAAGAGCTTAAGTTAACTTTCCATGGAACATTTTAGATATTTATTTTTAAAAATTGATATTGAATATTTGCATCATCAAATGACATCATCCTATAGGGTGGCATCCACAAGCCATAAATGCCACAAATATCTAAATTAATGCCTCCCATGCCTCATTAAGACCCTCTATGCCTAGTTAATTACCCCCTATCCCAAATATTGATGAACCTATTTATGAATTTTAACTACATAAATTGGATTAATTCATGGCTATACATCTCAATCTTGAGATGGATGATCATGGTTGATCCTAGACCATACCATCCTATTATTACCATTTCTATCTAGACCAAAGCCCATTTTTAGTCATCCTAACCAATCTTATTTTGATCTTGGTTCATTTGGTTCTTCCTACACCTTTTCATGAGAGGATTTTGATCAAGTTTCAACAATCAATAAACTTTATGTTTACAATGATAGTTTGTGAAAGTAGTGTGATAGTTGATCTAACAAGATATTTTTTATTTTTCCATCCTATCAAGTTTTTTTATGTGAGCCTAATTATAACCACTTACAGACAAATCAATGTCTCACCAATCTTACTACTAATTATAACCACCTATGGGTAAATTAGTATCATTGACCTAAGACAATTGTATCCTAGTTATAACTACTTATGAGCAAACTAGGGGCAACATTTATTTACCATGCATTTCCACATCACCTTGCCATCATTATTTTCATTTAACTTTCCATTTGTCGGATATGAGAACTTGTTGGGACCTAGTTGGTTTTTCCTCACCTTTTGTGTGAGAAGAATTATTGTGATTTGAGGTCATTTTGGGATTATTTAGGTCATGCTCAATTCATGTTGAGGTCACCTCAACCCCCCTAAGCCACATTCTCACCATTTTGTGAGCAACCTAAGCCATGCTCTCACCATTTTGTCAGCAACCTAAGCCAAACACTCTCATCATTTTGTGAGTAGGTATATTGTCATTCTCTAATGAGTTAAGTTATCTAAAAATACCAAAAACATTCAAATATTTTAAAATCCAAAAACATTTTTTTTATCTAAGCCTAGTCAATTATCCTCGATCCACCATATTGGGGCAAAGTCATTGTTAGGATGCTTTCTTTTTTCTTTTTAGGCTTTATATTTGTTTTTTTTAATTTTAGGTTAGTTGTTTATTTTTTGTTTCTTTATTTGTTTGTTCACTTGTCTATTTGTTTGCTTTTAGCACTGTTATCTCGACTCAGTCTATATGCATTCATTGGGTGATTCCTTGAGTAAATTCTTCTTGAGTCTATCCATATTCATATATAAACATTATCATCATGGTTTTTATCATTGGTGCATTGTTTTTGAGTGTTTATTAGATCGGGAGTCAGTCCTTTAGCATATTTTGAGACAGTCTTCATGGTATTCTATCATGATGCATATCATCACGTGCTATAACAAAAATCAAATTCAAGAAGGTATACAAGTAATGGAACCATAAAATTTTCTCCTTGGCACCTTATCAAATCCTCCCACCCTTGATCAAATCAACCTATTGACCATTCTAGTTGTATTATTACTAATAAGGACGAGCATCTCCTCATTAGTAGGTACAATTAAATCATTTATATTGATCAATCTTATTCTTATATTCATATCTTTCATCACTTTTCACCCACTCAACTTTAATCTATATTCCAAGTTATTTTTGGCCATTTTTTGGCCCACATACCAATTTTTGCCCAAGTGTGAGAAGATAGACTTTCAAGCAAAAAATGGCAAGTCTTTAGAAGACTTCAAACTTTTAACAGCCCATAACTTAAATGGTTTTATAAGTTGAAGAGTTAAAAAGCTATAAAGTAGTAAGTAACAAGGTGTTAAAGACCCAAAATGGTCTTGAATAGAAGAATTTAGGTTATCTTATTGGGAAGTCTTAGGGTTTTCCAAAGGAGATAACTTTGGGTTTCCTAGGTAGTACAACTTATTTAACTTCATGAGTAATTAGTAATGATAAGTCCAAAGTAAGTAAGTGGTGGGGCTTATAAATCTTGATTTGGTCTAGGTGGTGTATTTTGGGTTCTCTGAGGAGCACTATTTAAAACTTTATAAGTAATCAGTAGTTAAAAACCTTGATTTGGTCTAAGCAGTGTATTTCGGGTTTGTGGGGGTGCACTTATTAATTAATTCATAAGTTGTGATCAGTCAAAAACTTAAAATAAGTAAGAGGACCTCAAAAGTCTAAAGTAAGTAAACTAGGAAAACTTGAATTACTCTGCATAGAGTAAATCAGGTTTCTCTAAGTATTTTACTTAAAAATCTTAATAAGTAAAAGATATGGGAAAGTCTAAAGTTGGGGAGATCAAAGAATCCAAATTAATCTACATAAATAAATTCAAGATTCTTTGAGTGCTTGACTTTAACTTGGTCCAGCAACATGAGAGTCATGATCAAGTGAATGAAAGGCTACCATGTGGCATAATCTAGAGTAAAAAGGGCTAATTAGCAAAGGATAAGTGGTACAAGTATGACCAATGAGCATGGGAGAATCCAAATGGTTGGTAGCTAGAAATTTATGAAGGATCTCATCCTTCAATATAGTTTTTTCCTGATAAATAGTTGTCTAAATGTAGGAACAACATGGGTTGGTTTGAACTCCTAGGCATGGAGACCCACATCCTTCTTCAGATAGGACACATAAAAGTGAAATATGCCATATCATTTAAATGAAAAGATAAATATAGTTGTGCCAAGAAGAGATGTCTAGCTACCTACAACATGACTTCTCTCAGCTCCACCAAAAGAGACTTGAATACAGGAGTGGCTCAAAGAGGTTGTGCAGTGATCTTGGGTGATGCATTTCATGATAAAAAAGGATGACAATAGTGGTCATTAATGACTTTTCTCTTTCCATGCAACTCTCACTCCTTCTCATTCTCTATATATATCACATGACTTGCCTTTGTAATGGTTCCCAATTTTTAGATATTTTTTATCTTCTTAGAAGATGAGATGCTCTTAGAGATATCACAAGATATGCTCAGCTAGTTAGGCTCAACCCTACCAAGCATTTGTAAGAACCACCTATTATGCAATAAAGGATTTTTCTTTGCCTATCTCTTGCCTTTGACTTGTGTCTATTGAGGTGCATACTATGGCATCACATGAAGGAGAGTCTTCCTTATCCATGGTCCTCCTTTATGACCTTATTTAAGGATTTTTTGATGATGTTTGTAGGTCTGGTTGAGTGTTCTTTTTGAAATTAATTTGAACTTCTAGTGAGTATTATAACTCATCTCTATTTACATTCATTGCTTCCTTGAACCTCCTTCATGAATAATTTATGCAACTAGCTTGATCTTGAGGTTGTGTAATCTAGTATTAACCTCTGAAGAATTAGTGTGGGTTCAAGATTATGGAAGTTTCCCATTTTCAATTGGTGCATCACCTAGTTAGCCTTCTTAGGAGCCCTTTTCTCCCTTCTAATCCTTTTCCCTATGAAGTTTCATTTAAGCATTAGTTTTAGGTGATCCATCGAGAGGAACTAGCCTCTTTAAAAATCCTAGAGGCTCAACCTCACCATAAGACACCCACATCCTAAAGTTATTCCCATGCTTATAGCCAGAAGTGGAAGAGCCTAAAAAACTCTCCCATAAGGTTGAAATTTTGTGTTATAATAGTTATATCCTTGATTTATGATTTCTAATTAGTCCTAACTGTGGCACAATCATCTTTACAAAATAATGCAAGTCCCCTTAATGATTATAACTACCTATAGTAAATCATTATTTTAAATGTTATTCCTGATTATAACCACCTTTGGGTAAATCAATATCCTTTTTAAATCAACACATGCAAGCATTTTCTCATTTGGATTAATCTCAACCATGGTTTAATTCCACATTTCTTCTTGCTTCTTTTTCAAGGGACTAACCATCAATAAATATGATAACCACTCCCTTGAAGGGGCATCATCATAGGTTTCTCAAATACTCCTTAGAGCTTTTCTTCAACCATCTTCTTCTTTTTGGCATACAAGCCATCTCCTATTATTTGACAAGATATTTCTTTTCTTGTGGTTTGCAACAACTTCCCAAATAGGGGCAAATTGTAGACACCTAAATCTGGCCACCAATGACCATCAATTAGGATTTTGACCAATTTCCACCAAAAAGCACAATTTGGCTTAAGAACACTAAAACACATTAAATGAGTTGAAATTGATATATTCAAGTGTTGATTTTGGCCAAAGTATCCCTAAATTGTTTAATATAATTTATGAAGAATCTAACTTTGATTAGATCATTTCGAGTTAAAATGACATTTTTGCACTTGGGTGCTCTAGATTGCTCTTTTCTATCAAATTTCTTGTACAAGATATGTGACTTTTTTATTTTGCATTGGCAATATCTTAAATGGGACAATGGTTCCAACACATCTAACATCAACTTTCAATTCTAATCCAATCCAATCAAATTTTGAGCCAATAATAGAACACTTTGACCAATTTGATTAATTTGTGCATAAACTACCAAGGTTTTGCATCAAAGTTAACTAATCATGTATAAGGTTAATTAAACAAAATTAAGAGCTTAATTTAATTTTCCATGGAAGTTTTTGAATATTTATTTTTATAAATTTATATTGAATATCTACATCATCAAATGACATCATCCTATGGAGTGGCATCCACAAGCCATAAATGCCACAAATATCTAAATTAATGCCTCCCATGCCTCATTAAGACCCTATATTCCTAGTTAATGCACCTCTATCCCAAATATTGATTAGCCTATTTATGATTTTTAATTACATAACTGAATTAATCCTTAGCCACACATCTTCATCTTGAGATGGATGATTTAGGTTGACTTTAAACCATTTCAAAACTCTATAAATAACAGGCCTTGCCTATTGAATTTTAAGCTCTTTTATGCCAAAATTATAATGCCCAAATGCATTTAAAATCATTTCATATTATTTTTATAATGCCCAAATATTGATCCAAGCCAATCCAAGTCAAATTTAAACATGGTGCCAAGGAGAGATGGAGATAGCCACACTTCATTGATGCAGACTTCAAAAACACAAACCAAGCAAGCCACTTCAACAAACTATTTGGAGCATCCAAGGAAGGTAAAATAAGGTTTGTTTTGCATTTTAGTTGTGTTTTACATTCTAATCTTGTTAACTAAGCTCCCCCATTAAGATAGGCTTAAGGTGTTAGCTAATAATGTGTTATTTTGATTTTGATTTCATATACTAACACAATATTAATCTCCCCTTATTGCAATCCTATGTTCACAAGGAAGATGTTATTTTAAATGTTAGTAGAGATAAATCAATAAAAACTATATGAAAAACTAGCATTCCAAGCCTAAATACTTGGGAGAGCAAGTAACAAACAAAACAAAAGATAACAAGAAGATAAAAGATAGGTTCCTTTCAACTTCTTTGCAAATTTGAATTGCTTATTGGCATAAGAGTGGCTTGTGCTCGACTTGTGGACAATGGATCTTTGTCAATGGTGTATGTACATCATTTCTCCTTGTTTACTTTGGCGATTTCCTTGGTATGTGGTGTGATTGTGAAGTTCCTTAGACCTATTTTTGCATCATAAGTTTGGATCAATTTTCTTGTTTAAGGTGTGTGAGGACCTTGTTATTTATAGTTTTTATAAATGAGCAGAATTATTTTTGACCATTCATCTCAAGATCAAGATGTGTGGCCACAAATCAATTTGAATGTGACCATCCATCTTAAGATCAAGATCAATGGATGAAAATCAGAGAGCCATGTGAGAGACATGGGTCAAGAATAATTATGTCTTCCACCCAATTCATGATATTTACAAGTGGCTTGACAACATTGCATAATGTCACCTTTTTAGATATTTTGGTTGAATTTATGAATTTCCAAAAATATAAATTCATTAATTTTCCTCGATCCACTTGGCCACTTGTCATGAGAGTTGAGGAATAAATCTAATTAGTGAATTTAGAAAATATGAAATTCTAAAAGCTATGGATTTTCCTATTAGACTAAGATTAGGCTAATTAAACAAGTTTAGTTAACTTAATGAAAAATAAATGACTTTTAAAAGTTAAATAATTTTTGAGACATAATTAATCAAAAAACATCTTGTGAATAGTCATAATTTGATTTAGGATGAATTAAGTGAAGTTGATAGTTGCATACAGTGCATTACCCCAATCAGGGATACAACCATATGTTCAAAAAGATACATGCCAAGTGCATAGAAGAATTTGGGTAGTTCAATGATTTCTACACTTAATTTATGTTGTTTGATAGAAATTGATCTAAAATACATTTAGACATGAAAGTGGCCAAAAAGGAGTGTCTACATTTTGCTCTTGTTTAAAAAGGTATTGCGAGACATAGGCACAATAACATATTTTCAAAGAATAAAAAAGTCGTTAAGAATAAAATTGAAGATAATGATTGAGGAATGATGCTCAAAACAAAGTTTTGGAAGCTTATGATTACCCCTTGAGGGAGTGTTTAAAACATAATATTTATGGATGGTCACTTGAAAACAAATAATAATAAGAATGTAATTAACCCTTAGATTACATTAATCTAATCAAGATAATGAATGCACGTGTTGATTTCCAATGATAATAGAATTAATTTTGATGACAACCATAGGTTGTTATAAGCCAATAGGTATAGGTTCATGCCCTATAGGGAGGTCTAAATTGAATAATTATTTTTGCCCAAATATGGTGTATTTTATCATGATAAATTTATTATGCCCTAGTAGGTCAGGTTGCCAATCATAACTCAAGGATATAACTTGTTACACATAGTAAATATGAGTGGGCACAACATAGGTATGATGGTATGATGACTTTTCAAAGACTAAAGCAGCCACAATAAACTAGGCACACGAGGATGCATAAAGTGATGAATGAGATGATTGGAAGAACCTAATGAGGAATTAAAGAAATAGATGAATGAGAATGAGAATAATAAAATATCAATGTGGATGATTTGATTGTACCTACCAATGTATAAATTCTTGTCCTGATTAGTATTGATACAACCATAATGGTCAATTGGTTTTGATTTGGTTAAGGAAAAGGGGATAATTTCCAAAGTGAATAAGGGAAATCATTGTGGCACCATTGCTTTTTATAATATCTATCCATTATTTAATTTAGTGTGTGACATTATGCACCATAATTATAAACAAACCATGATATTAATAGATGTCATAAGCATACTAATAGTTAATTGAAAATAACACACTAATGATAAAAACCATGATGACAATGTTGACATATGAATATGTATGGACTCAAGTACAATGTGAAAGGAATCATCTTATGCATGCATATACATTGATTCAAGGTGATAATAAGGAAATAGAATAAATAGGCAAATAAACAAACAAACAAACAATTAATCAAATATCACACACACAACTTGAAAATAAAATAAATAGAAAGCATCATGTCATTAACAAAGTTAATAGTTATGTGTGAAGGCTCAATGGAATGATAAACTGATGTTGCTCAAAAGTAAGGCTATATGTAATGTAATGGCATGTGGGGATAAGATATACCAGTATATGTTGCACGTTTTGATTTTCCCTAGCAAGGTGAAAGTTGCAAGTTTGGCCTAAAAGTTTGAATTGGATGGTGCCCCTAATCAAGGATACATGCCAATGGAAGGTCAAATCCATAAATATCCCTGGGCTAAATGTGAAAATTAGATGGTGCCCCTAAGAAAGGATACATGCAAAGGGAAAGTCACACCCCCAAAGATACTTGGCCTAAAATTGCAAATGGGAAGAGATCATGAATTTTCTCTTTTGGGATAGAATTAGAAAGGACATATATCAATGGTTCAAAAATAATTGGCTCAATGACTACGGTGCCCTAAAGTGGGAGAATTGAATATTTTTGAATAGGTTTAGGACAAGAAAACATTTTTGGATTTTGGGGATTTATATCTCTCTAAGAAATAGTAAGACATTTTCAAGTGTTTAGGTCTTTTGAAATTTTTTGAATGTTTTTGGGCTTTTTGACGTCTCAACTCAATAGAAGATTAAGAGATGTAAAATGGTTAACTCATAAAATAGTGAGAGCATAGCTCAAATTTATCATAAAATGGTGAGATCATGGCTCAAAATATTGGTAAATAATAATAAGCTAATATAATAATCCCACATTCATTGGAATTAGGGACTACTAACAGATATGGTAGGATAAATAAGAGCCTAGAATAATGCTAATCACCACAAATTTCATTTGATGGATCCCAATCAAAGGAAGGGTTCCTTCATAATGAGGTTAGGGATTCTTAAATTATATGAGGTCATAAGTTAAGTGGTAGTAGTTATCACTATGAGCCATTTTTTAATATATAGACATCTATCAAGATCTATAGAGCTTTGTTGACAAAAGGCCATCATCACTACGAGCCAATTTTTATGGGTTGCAACTGAATGGAGACCTACAAAGATTTTATTTTAAGGTTTTATAGATTATGTATGGTAAAAAACCATCATTATGGTGATTTTTAGTGGATGGACTACTCCTAATTCAAGAGATTTAGATCCCTTCTTTATAAAAGGTTATCATGCTTGCATCCTCTATCCTAGAACCTTAATACCAGTGATCTATGGGGTTACATGTCCATACCAAAAGGTGAGTGGATGTGACCTTTTTGAGTGGCATGAATATTTTATGAAACCCATGACTATGACCCTTGGGTGTGATATAGATGGTAAAAGGAATGTTAGACATAATGGTATAATGGACTAGTATGGGGTTCATGTTTCTTCACCAAAAAGTGGTGTGACTGCACTTTTGAGTGGCTACATTATTTCATATAATCCATGATGTGTGAGGACCAATTGAATCGATGGATATCATGGGATATGACTAAAGAACAATGTCATGGATAATATATAAGGCATTATCTTGGGATTGAGTACACAACTTAATTTTGGTGACTAGTTATGTTATATCAGTGGTAATATTTATAGTACCCTATCATAAAATCAAGTCATGATGTTGCATAATGTCACACAATGGAAGCAATGGTAACATAAGTGAAGATGATTGACATCCACCAGCTCCTACTATGATATATGAGGTGAATGTATGGATCTTTTAGATGCTACATTGAGTGATGGACTAGGTAGAATAAATATTATGTTAAAAAATAGCTAATGGATCCTTGACTTCAACCTCAACCTCCACCTCGATGAAGAAGGTATGAGTTTTATTGTATAAGATGTTGAGTAGGGGAATATAATGTAGAAATAAACAAACTAAATGGAATCCAAGTTTTCATGAAGTAACTCCTCATTATCCATTAGTATGTGTGATGAGTTGATGGTAGGCATTCCCCACATCAAAATGATCAAATGAATGCAAAGGTTACATCAAAAGAGAATGGTGTAAGATAGAGAGTAGGACATGAGTCTCTCTCTAGGATGATACACATAAATATTAGTAGCAGAATTTACCTACCAATATCCACTAATGTGGTGAGGAATTTGGATCAAGTGTCATAGCCTACAGTTGTGTGCAGCTACTATGGGGAAACTAGCCATGCAATCCAAATGTGCCTAAGGAGGAATGTATTTTTTATTGTTTAATAGGAAACTAGAAAGGAATATGGCTTGATTTAATCCAACATTATTGGATAATGATTTTGATGCTGAGAGAGTGACCAACCACTTGTTGTGTGAACCTATATGTCATTAGGCAATATATTTATAATTATTTATAATAGTGCCTTGTGTTTAAATAGGTCTATATACATCATGTGATGACCCCCTATTTAAAAAAATAAAAGAGATTTTTTTTTTTAATGTTTAGCATAGGCCTTTGGATTTTACATGTCAGTGATTATGGTTTGGTTTAAGCATTGAGAACTGAACCTAAATACAAGTGTAAAAAACATAGGAACAATATATGAATGATCAAATCCAAAATGTAAAATGAAATATCTCAAGATGAGGATTAAACATAAATACCAACAACTCAAGTGCAACATATAAAAAATCAAGACTTAAATAGAAAGCATATCATGTGAAAACCAAAGGTAACCAAACAAAATAAAACTAAAAGGAACATAAACACACAAAACACACATTATAAATGTAATAAATTAACTACTTGATGAAATTATGTGTGCATGTGTAATAGTAATGTTACACTTAGAAAAAGGTTACCCCTAGGCTATAGGGGAAAATAACATAGGTATGACAATACAAGAATAGAAAGGGAGAATATAAAAATAAGGAAAGGGTGGCTAAACTAACTCCAAATGCCCTAGGCAAGTGGATGCTACCTACATAGTCCCATGGACACTAGGTCCAACATGGACTTTAGGCCAAATTTAGTTCTCCCAAGAATTGGGAAGAGAATAAAATTGATGATAAGTAGAAGAGATTGATCATATAGGAAAGTAGGAGTGGGCTCATAGAATGGTGAATGCATGAAATAAATGGATTAGCACCCTAAATTGTGAGAGTGTCAAGTAAAGTAACTCCAAAATGGTGAGATCATGTTTTAGGTTGGAACCACAGTAAAAGATAAAAGGCAAGTGTTCACAAATAAAATAAGTTATTAATTCACAGTGTTCACTATGTATAAGGCTTTGAATAAGAATGAGCTCGTAAAATAGCAAAATCAGAAGAGAATATGACTTGTAAAATGATGAGAGTGTTAGACAACATTTATAACAAGTAATGGTCAATGAAATTGGAAAATGAAATCAATCACTAACACTGGTTGAGTTGACCCTAGATTTCCCATGCACTGAGTGTTACCTACATAGTCCATGAGGACCTCAAGCTGATGTAGTTCTCCTAAAAATTGGGAGGGAACACAATTGGGAAAATGGAAAAGGTAAATAAAAATGGTCATAGTTGGATAAGAGATTCTCACCTATAAAAATAGTAAAGCACACTACCAAAAATAGAGGTAAAACCACTTTCAAATATGATGACAAAACAATCATAAATGTTATGGCTTAATATATCTCTTGTAATTTTTAAGCCTTTTTCTAAACTTTTTGATTTTTAGGTTGCTTTTAAGGTTTTCAAATTTTGATGTTTTTTGGCATCTTAACTCAATGGAGGATTATGAGATATATAATAGTGTGAACTTTCCAAATGGTGAGAGTGTGGCTCAAATGGCTCATAAAATATCAAGAGCATGGCTTAGATTGCTCATAAAATGGTGAGAGTGTTGGAATAAGGGTGGTTGAGATGACCTCAGAAAACACTAAGTGTTGTCTACATAGTCCAAAGGGACCTCAAGCCATTGTAGATCACCCTACAACATAAAATCATAACTAAGTAATATTAAGTTGGGAATAAGAAAAATGGCAAAGGTATGAAACAATAGTAAGACAAGGCAGATGGCAAGGCAAGACAAATTTCAAGTCAAGGTAAAGGGTAAGGTAAGGTAAATGGAAAGGTAAGGTAAATGGAAAGGGAATTTAAATTTCAAGGCACGATTCTATTTTTAATGATAATGTGGAGATGCACATCCTAATAGCATATGGTACAACTAGAATATTCGATAAGATTGATCTCTATCCCACACCCACTCTGAATAATTACTCTATTAATAATCCATTATTGATTTAGACTCCAATAATGCTATTGTGATCTTTATTGGTCTTTTATTTTTTTCCTCCAAACTTCTAGATAAGATGTCATTTTAGCCTTAATGAAGGAAAGTGCAACCATGAATGGTAAATAAGGATAGGCATAGGATAAGTGGTTTGATTTGTTAATGTAATATATACCTTGAATGAATAAATGATCATAATGGAATGTATAATGCTTGGGTACAAAATTAATATTAGGGATTTTAATCACACACAATGTTGTTGATTCTAAATTTGACATAATTTTGGTTATGGTAGGGCCAAAGACTTATGAATATGCTCTTGATATGACCATACTATTTTATTGTTGTTTAGGTTGATGAGATGTTGCAATCTGATTATGTTTTAGATTATTGGTTATGCTAATATTATCTTCAATATTGTCTTCATCAAGTAATGAATAAATGTTTTGCTTAGCTATTGGTGCCTCGAAGAGATTTGCACCAACAAATTTGTCTTGACTATCTCATAGCACTTTCAATAAGGTTTCATTAAGGAATGTTGACTTTTGACTTTGATTATCTTCTAATGCCTCAAATAAGGTTTCACTAGATGATGTTGAGTTTAGAATTTGATTGTCCCTTAGCACCTCCAAAAAGGTTTCACTAGGGGATTATTGTTCTTCTGCATGAATTTAGTCTTGGTCCCATTAATTTTCTATAACTGATATGTTTCCATGGATGTAATTTAATAATGTGTGATTCTGTCAATCCCAATTGATCCTTGTGGGAGTTGAAATATCAATATAATGGCTATGTTTATTTGTGTCAATGAAAAGTGGAATGGTAATGTAATGGTAATAGTAAGCAAAATCATCATAGAGGCTACTAGGAGAACTTGTGTCAATGTTAAATAAAATATCCTCAACAACTGTTGAATAATCAGACTTGTCTAATAATTTTGAAGTTGATTCAAACTCAAGTGGATCTGAATCCAATGTTGAGACTAATGTTGATTATGTTTATGATGTTAAATATGATATTGGTTCAAAAATAGAACCTGACTCTAATGTTGATTATGCATCTGATGTGGATGTTAGACATAAGGTTGGTTTAGAAATGGAACCCATGTCTGATGGATATGTGACTACAAAGATGTCATGTTAAATATTTGGTAAGGTATGAATAATGGCATATGGTTTAATAATGGGATCTTCATAAATAGGCTTATCTAAAAAGAGCTCAGTAAATAATTAATTATCAAAGTGAGGTTATTCAAAGATAAAATAATGATTGAAGGGTGAATCATTAAAGACTGGCTCATCATGAATAGGTGTTTCAACAAAAACATCAAGGATTAGTTCATTGTCTTAGCCTTGGATTACTCTTGTTTTCAAAATCTTAGACTTGGACATATTTGATTCTATTTCAATGTGGCCATTGTCAATCAAATCTTGGACATAAAACTTAAATCTAGGACATCAATTAAGTGAATGGGAGTGGCCTTGAATCTTATGATACTCACAATATTGCTCTGTTTAGTACTAGTAAGGTTTGGGAGTATTTTGATCAAAATAGTGGGGATGGATATCTAATCATGTTCATTATGAGTAATTGTTAAACTATGTCTCTCAAGGATTTATTGGGTAAACTTTCCCTTCAAGGCCATGATTGGTTTGAAAGTCTTGGTAATTAGTCCAAAGAGGATGGCCTTGGTATTGGTAATTGACATGGCCCCAAAGAGAGAAATATTGGTCTTAATAATTGACCCAAATAAGGGTGGTCTTAACATATGATAATTGGCATTGCATGGCTTGGTAATTATAAATTAACCCACAGAGGGTAGTCTAAGCACTTGATAAGAAATTAGTGTAAAGAAGGGATAATTTGGAATTTAACATAAATGTATTCAAAATAGTAGTTAGTAATTTAACCATAACTCATAAAATATATATTATTTTTCAAAAAAATTTACAGAGGTTGTTGACACGAGAAAAGTACAAACCCTTAAAAAAAGCTAGATTAAAGAAGATAATAAATCAAAATTTATGAGGACTGTACCAACCATTTTTTTTAATTTCTGGAAGTAAACACTAACAAGAAATAATCAAAAGAAAGAGTGGGTTGTGACTCCCATCAGGCATGCCATTATGTAACATCGGATTACAAAGATAATGTTAGTTTCTCTTGTTAGTGGATAAACTAAAAAAACTCAAGGACAACTAACATTCTAAGCCTAAATACTAGGGTGAGAAATGATAATAAAACAAATAAAGAAACAATTAGAAGATAAAAACACCATTTAATTTTCTAGAATGACCTTGTATTGAATTCAGTGTAAAAGAAGGCTTGTGTTTAGCTTGTGAACAAATGGTCTTTAACAATGTTAGTGCTTCATGGGTATCATCTCCTCTTGTTCATTTGGTAATTGACTCTTGGCTTGTATTGGTTGTAAATCTCTCTAGGAATAATCTTGCATTATTTCATTACACATAAAAGCTTGTTGAAGAATGGTCATAGCTTGGGTATATATAGTTTTTAGAAATGAGGAGAATTATTTGTGGCCACACATCTTGATTTTGAGATGGACGATCACAAATCATTCTCCTTATTTCTAAAAACTATAAATACCCAAGCCATGACCATTATTCAACAAGATTTTATGTGTAATGAAATAAAGCAAGATTATTCCTAGAGCGCTTCATAACCAATAGAAGCCAATAGCCAATTGCTAAGTGAACAAGGAGATATGTTTCCCATGAAGAACTAACATATTTAAAGGCCATTTTTTCACAATCTGAGCACAAGCTTTCTCTCATGCTGATTTCAATACAAGGTCATTCTAATAAGGTAAATGGTGTTTTTGTGTTCTATTTATTGATTTATTTGTTTTGTTATCAATTCTCACCCTAGTAATTAGGCTTAGAATGTTAGTTATCATTGAGTTATTTTGGATAATATGTAATCAATAAATCCAAGGAAGATGTTAGTTTAAACATTAATAGAGATAGATCAATGAGAAACTAGAATTCCGAGCCTAGATGCTTGGGGGAGCAAGTAACAAATAAAACAAAAGATAATGAGAATACAAAAGACAAGTTCCTTTCACCTTCCTTGTAAATTCAAATTTCTTATTGGCATAAGAATGGCTTGTGTTCGAATTATGTACAATAGATCTTTGTCAATGGTGCACTTGCATCATTTACCCTTGTTCGATTTGGCAATTGGTTTGGTATGTAGTGTGATTGTGAAACTTCTTAGACCTATTTTTGTATGGTAAGTTTGGCTCAAGAGGCTTGTTGAAAGTATGTGAGGACCTTGATATTTCAAGTTTTTAGAAATGAGGTAAATGATTTTTGAATATCCATCTCAAGATCAATATGTGTGGCCATAAATCAATTCAACTGTGACCATCCATATTAAGATCAAGATCAATGGATGAAAATCAAAGGGCCATGTGAGAGACATGGGTCAAGAATGATTTTTTCTTCCACCCAATTCTTGATATTTTTAAGTGGCTTGATAACTTAGCATGATGTCACCTTTTTAGATATTTTGGTTTAATTTATGAATTTTCAAAAATAGAAATTCATTAATTTTCCTTGATCCACTTGGTTATTTGTCATGAGAGTTGATGAATAAATCTAATTAGTGAATTTAGAAAATAGGAAATTCCAAAATCTATGGATTTTACTATTAAAAGAATATTAGGCTAATTAAATAAGTTTAATTAAATTATTAAAAGTAAAGTGACTTTTAAAATTCAAAGAACCATTTGAGATAATTAATCCCAAAACATCTCTTTCACAATCACATTTTGACTCATGATGAACTAAGTGAAGCTAATAATTGTGTATAGTGCATTGCCTCAATCATGGATACGCCAATATGTTCTAGAAGATGCATGCCAAATGCATAAAATAATTTGGATATTTTAGTGACTTCTAGGCTTAATTTTCATTGTTTACTAGAAACGGTCTGAAATATATTTATACATAGAAGTGGCCAAAAAAGAGCACCTACATTGAGATGTTCAACCAATATCATGTTGAATAGGGTTTGAGATTTAATAATGCATACAATCCAATTCATTGTATGTAACCAACCAGTATAGTAAATTCCTCCTCTAGTATATTCTTAAGAATATGGTACACACTTCTAAAACTAATTAATGGTGCACTAACTCATGCATAGGTCAAAAAGGAATAGTATAATGTCAAAAAAGAAATCGAATAGGGAAAAGGCACACAAGTAATCGATATAGCATTAATTTTTTTGATCAGCATTCAACAGATTTTAACATTTAAATTTCCTTCACCATTAATGTTTGGCTTAACCTGTGTCATTTGCCTTAACCTTTGTTTTTTTCATTAACAATTTTTATTTGCCTTAACATGTTGCCAATAGAGACTAGCCCAGCCACGAGTTTTGGATGTTGATCAATTTGGTGGCCCCACAGACACCTCGTCTAAAATCAAAATACATAATTTATAAAATGGAAACTTTATTAAAATCATATATTTACTCTTTGATTCCATATCTCATAACTGCAACTAATTATATTTCAATGAAGAATAATATATTAAAAATCTATTGTTGGGATTTGTGTGGAGTATCATCAAAGGGATAATAGGCTAATATAATGGATAGAGGGGAGGGTAGATGGAGTATGTAGTAGGAGCATTAAGTTCATGTTGATAGTTGGCCTCCATGTGTTAGTTGGATACTCCATCTACCCTCAAAACATCCATCAAGCATGTGAAGGTCATGTTAATAGTTGACCTCCATGAACCTGATGGATACTCCATCTACCCTTCCCTCCATCCATTACATTGGCCCATTATCCCTCTTATGATGGGCCCCACTTCTTACATCCTCGGTTCTAAGCATAACGAGATGGTACATTTAGCATGAGATCATAAATGATGATGTAATAATTTAGGCAAATCGATGGAGGGATGAGGAATGACTAAATGAATGAATGTTGAATGACAATATAAGGTTAACATTATTTTTTCCTTCACCCATAACATTTGACTTAACTATTATCAATTGACATAACCATTTTTGTTTATATTAATGACATATTAATAGATTTTATTTGAGTTATGCATCTATTTATCATCACTCCATCCATTATATTAGCCCAATATCCCTCTATTGACGGGCCCCATGTATTAAATCCTTGATCCTGAGATCACACCAAACGTACCAATTAGTTATGCTCAAAATCAAAGATGTAATAAGTGGGATCCATCACTAAAGGGATAATAAGATAATGAAATGGATAGAGAGGAGGGTGGATAGAGTATTTAACAGGCATGTAGAGGTCACGCTCACATTTGGCCTCTATGTTCTTGTTGGATACTCTATCCATTATCTATCTAATTTTCACCCATAAGAAGGTTGTTCAATCCTTCCTACCTAGATGATAACATAGAATCACTCCTATTCTATGGGTGGCCTAATTAATGAAGTGAATCTCTAGGTTGGGCTATCTCCTTTGATGATTCACCCAAAACTAAAACTAACCTACCACACTTGCAAAGAAAAGGGATAGAAAAGAGCTTAAACCAATAAGAAAACATGGAGGTGATGTACTAAATATAGGTCCTCTACTTGCTAATGTTTGCAGTATGAAATGACAAGTTTACAATATGATTTTATAGCTTCAAAATATCTCTTACCACATAACTACTTATATATGAAGGCTATGTTTGTTAAAATAGATAAGGTCATTAATCAAGAGGCCTAAGACCAGACACTAATGACATTTCAACACTTAAACTTAAAAAACCATGTAATACACTTCATATGACCTATGAAAAGATAACTAACTCACATAAAGGCATGAAAGGGAAAGATAAATGCATGGAATTAATATCACTATCACACAACATTCATCAACAATTTTGTTGACCCCTAAATTTTGAATAAGTATTGTTCTATTTTTGGTGTATGGCATGAAGGGACCATTGCCCATTTTGATGCAATTATGGTATGGCACAGAGGGACCATGACATAGGAGGACCATGGCATGAAACTACCATATGTAGGAGTATCATGGCATAGAAATTTCTAGGTGTGAAAGGACAATGGTGTAGGAGACCCAATGCAAGAGGACCTAGTCAAAGGAAGAACGTGTCATGAGGGACATGAGAATAGAGGACTCAGAACAAGAATCAAAACACTAGGTGAGTGTAATAGAAGTAGAGTGTGAAGGATGTAAGATTAGTTAAAAGAGAAAATCAAGTAGGATACTTTGACTCCACTGATCGAAAGTTCTATTCTAACCCACAATGCATTAGATTATAGCATAGAGCAAGTATCTAGGGGCATAGAGGCCTGAGTCATTAAGAACAACTAGTTGTAAGATCCATGACTCTCAGCCTATTGGGAGTTTTTGTGCCATCTATTCATGATAGTTAGAATAATGACACTTGGTTAGGGCAAAATAATTATAAAAACCCTTATTGTAATCATTTGCATGGATGATCCTTTAGAGAATAGATACAACATTTTATCTTGTAATTTGTTAAGCAATCAATGAATATTTAATGTTTGCCATATCATGTGATGATTCATGAACATTCTAAGTGTTGAATAATGAATATGTTTTATTTCTAAGTCATGGGTATCTTTTTCTTTTATTTCTACTAGTGAATAGTAATGGTGATCCTAGTTATCATATTAGTTAAATATGGAACAATAAGGATAATAGTGGTATATTTATGGTATTGAATAACTTAACATTTGTGTTAAAAGAGATGAACAAACATATAACATTGTGCTTCAAATCCTTCAAGAAATGGTCTTTTGTTGTGTGATTCAAGTGAGCATATGAGACTTACCTCTCATGTGATAAGACCAGTGCATTAGCTTGTTGGGAGAAAGCTTCAGTGCCATAGTAGAATTAACTAAAAGAACCCAACATTTAGGTTCCATTTCTATGACCTAAAGTAATTTGAGCATAAACATGGGAAATAGTTGAGTGTATTACATTAGATAATATTTAAAAATGGGTTACCATTATCAAAGATAACTTTGTGGTTTTGTATCTTGAACTAGGAATTTCTACACAATAGTGGGTAGAGCAAAATATCTATAGCTCTTTATATGATACTTCCGTTTGTGAGGTCTTAGTTTTATTACATTCTTGGATCTTAACATATGCTTAGGGATGATCCCAAAATCTTGGATTAAGGTAATCATGGACACTTTAATGGTAGAGGAGTTTAGCATGACTTGGAGTTCCCTGGATGCGAGCAGTTAACTATTAATGGAGAGGTATTAGGAATAGATACATTTTAGAGTAGGTGGTGACCACCTATTCATGTCCTAAGGAGGTGAAGTTCCAATTTTTAAGAGAGCCAATGGGATTATACCTCTCAGTATTTTCATTCAAATTTAAGAATCTAATTGTTGACCTTGTATTGGAAACTCTAGCCATAGAAGGCTAAAATATTTGATGCATGATTTGCACACTTAGAAGGGGAGACTAACGGTTGATTGAAGATTATGGGTTCAATATGGTAATAATCCAATGAGCATTATATAAATGGAAGTGTCATGAATCTTGGAATAGGATTATGGGATTTAGCAATGCGGGAAGAGATAGAGAAACCTTAAGGAGTGTTGTGAAGAGCCATAGGGACGTGGAAACACATGAAGAACCCATCACTTTCGAGCCACATTTTTTTCCACTTATATATTGCAAAGGAGAACCAAGTTAGACTTCAAAAATCAAGGAACTAATTACAAATCAACTAGGCTCCCCCATTATAGTGTGTGTTTATGCCTTTGAGTTGGATACAAACAGTACAGAGTCAAAAATTGAATAGGTAAGGGAGACTAAAACCTAGCCATTAGACACTCATCTAGAATTTACATTATCTTTCCCTCTTCAATGGAATTCTATGGCATAGCTTGGGATACTTGGTAGATCTGGCCCTTAAGGCTAGAATACAGGCCCAAACTTGGGAAATCAACCCTCTATCATGCCTCTACCCATGGCCACTGCTACTAGAGGCACTAGAGGATGATCAGGAGGCACTGGAGGAAGTGGACCCCCTCTTAGAATTGGAGATGGATATTCCCAGTAACCACCTACTCAACCAAAACCCACTATGGTCTACAATGAGATGACATTGCATTTACCTAAATATCATGGGGTAGAGAATGTAGTTAAGCATGTTCATAAGTGTGGATTAATTTGGAGAATGTCCAGTATCACATCTTCTCAAAAAAAGGAAACATAGTTTACAACCATAATTTTAGAGTGCACACATAAATGGTATCACAAATTTGACCCTTAGTAAGTAGTGGTTGACTATGACTAGCTCGAAGTAGCCTTCTTATAAGAATTTGGCATTCTTGTGTTTGAGCAACAAAGTATAGCGGCACTGAAAGACAAAGCAAAGACTCATAGAGAGCGTACGTGAATATGATGCATGATTCAAAACATTTCTTTCTAAGTTGTCATTTGAAATAAATCCTACTCAGCATGCATAATGGTTTTTGGGAGGATTATTGCTACCTTTTATATGGACCTTGTCATAAATAACCTTCACAAGTGCGCATGAGGCTTTGGAAGCTACCCTCTACACTGAAGTGGTTGGAAGTATGGATACCAATATTAGTCCCTTTATAGAGGCACAGATGTAATCCATAGCATCACAACTTGATAATTTGATGGAAAATAATACACATGAGACATGTAGTGGTGTCTAGTATATCGACTATGAGACTGAAGGGCATACAAGGAATAATTGCCTATGAAAGAACATCCACGTAGTATTGAAACAAACCTATGAGATTTTTCATGAAGAACATGATGTCCATTCTTGTCCACTTTTTCAATGAGCTAAAAACACTAAGTTATCTGATTATTGTAAGATTTTTGATGCCTACACACATGACACTAATGATTACTGATTGATCAGTGATATTCATAAAGCTCGAGCACATAGCATGTACCAAACCTTGGTCACTCAAGACAATGGTGGCTACCATGGGTAAGGGAGAGAATGAGGATGAGGTGGTGGTTGGTTTCCACCAAGAACCTATTACAAATGTGGTTCACCATACCAATATCAAAGGGATTGCCCAAAGTACCCAACCTGTGCATCTTGTAAAAAGGACCATCAATTGGAAGAGTGTCTTGATCTATATGTAGCCATCACAAGAGATCATAATGAAAAGGGTGTTTGCATGATTTACATAGACAAACCATAATGTCATGCATGACTGACCATCCCCATAGTGCAACAATTAAATATCACCACTCATAGAGGGGATCAAACTCAATCTGTAGCCAACCTAGTTGAGAAGGTACCCTGATGCACAACAACAAAAGGATGTCCTTCAGGATATAATGGCACTTGTGCAAGAACTCCATGGTGAAATTCAATACCTCAAGGATAAGGATGTCATACAATGCATTATAGTGCAAAGGGAATCTAAACCTCTAGTGGTGCAGGATAATTTTTAAGAACTATGTAAACGCACATTCGATGAAGACATAATTCCCTAGCTCAGCACTTGGCTTAAAGGTCAAACCTGCCTACCAAAGAAATTCCACCTTCACCTCAATTGGAAAATTGAAGATCATTATTTATATCATGACCAACATCAATAAATTCCTCATTCTTCTTCCTTGAAATATGGAGAGATATTAGTTAATATTGATATCAATGGATGGGTAATCTAAGATATTCTAGTAGATACTTGCATGGAAGTTAATGTTCTCACTAAATATACATGGCAAAAAATGTCTATTTTATCCTTGCATCCCTCTCCTCATGTCTTTTTCATGGTGAATAATACTTGAGTGCATCTTATTTGAGTCCTCAAAAATGCAATTATTGACATACATGGGGTTCCCTTCAAAGTATATTTTGAGGTTTTGGAATTGGCAGAAGCTAATGACTATCTGGCCTTACTAAGAAGGCCTTGGTGCTATGAGAGTCATGTAGATTTTATGTTTAAAAACTGATACATTAGATTTTAAAATACTAATTAGCATGTATTAATACGTTTAGACCAAGCACAGGGACCTCCCTATATCAAGCCCATGAGTGCAAATGAAGACATCAACAACTTGTATAATGTGATTGCTCAAAATGATGAACAACATGATCCAATGCTAAATGGTATTCTTTGGTGGATGTAAAACCGTTCTATCTTGGATACTATAAGTAATGCTTTCAACTATTGGGCCCATGATGACTATGATCTTACCAAAAGATTATGTAGCATTATAAACAGAGGAGAAAGCATCCTCTACTAGCTTCTTAATGTCACAAGTTTGTGTGCCTCATGGGTTTATCAATGAAAGCGGCACTAGAGGGACCACCATTGGAGAGACTTGATGAATCTCCATGGTTCTAGGGACAAACAGAGGTGCATGACTTTGTTTGGTGCCTCGAGAGTTCTATGATACTGAAAACAACTGGATGAGGTCTTCACAATTTTTATGGAACCATCGCTAGATGGTAGCATACTCATAAAGATCACCTTTTGTATTGGGATCAAATGAGAGATACTCTACATCATAAATTTCATCATGATAATAAGATCATAGGGAGACTAAGTTACAGTAGTGTGCAAGTACCAAAACGTCACTTTATGGCTTGTGAGACACTATGGCAAGCTAAGGAAACATTCTTACTTGAGTACCTTTAGGTCCATACATTCTATGGGACTTTATGCACATGGGTACAAACTTGGTAAATTAATGAAGAGAGGCACATAGGTACTAGGTTTTTGTAGTTACTAAATGAGAACATGATGTTGGCACTTTCTTAATCTTCCCCAAGAATGGACTTGTATCTCACCTTGCAAGTCATGTGGCAAGCAATTATTAGGGATCCTAGTCCTCTCAAATATCACATACAACATATTCATCAGGAACCTAAATAACCCTTGCACTTATTCACTAAGCCTAAAACTCAATTAGTTTCTACCACTACTAAGGTTCCTAATAAAAAACAATGAGAAGAGATCCGTATGGGCAAGCAAAAACTAGTCTTCCAAGTAGATGAAGATGAATGATCTACTTCACTCAACCCATTGAAAAACCACCTCGATGTCACTATAAGTAATAGTTCATAAACTATTTAGGACACAAGTTCTCTAATGAACAACCCTTATCACAGGCCCACTCAAACTATTCAACATAACATTAGTACTGAGCAAGAGCCTAAGATGACTATAATTGGAAATTATTGGACTGAGATAGAGATATCATCAATTTTTTAGTTGGTAAAAGAGTATCATGATGTATTTATAAGAAATTATATCAAAATTAAAGGGGTTCATCCTTATTTAGGGAAGATGCATATAAATCTAATTGATGACACTTTCCCCATGAAAAAATGTCCATACAGGATGAACCCTAACCTTTGGGTGCACGTGAAAGAGGAGATCGATAGCATGCTCTATGATAGAGTAATTACTCCCATTAATGAATCTAAATGGGTTAGTCACATGGTGATCAGTATCAAAAAGGGTGGTCATATCTAGATCTATGTAGATTACCATGTTTTAAATGCATCATGTGTGATAGATCCTTTCCCAACACCTTTCACAGAGGAAATCTTAGAGGATGTTACTAGTTGTGAAGTATACTCTTTTATATATGGGTTCTTAGGGTACTACTAAGTCTAAATAGCAAAAGAAGACCAATCCAAGACTAAGTTTGCTACTGAATGGGGATATTTTTCCTATACCAAGATGCCTTTTAGGTTGAAAAATGCCCCAATAGTGTTTTTACATAGCACTATGAGTGTTTCTTTGTTGTAGAAGCACAGACTGTGCTTGTTTGCATGCTTTGTATGCATCTAGACTCCATCCCTTCACTATTGGTCTGATATATTTGGATCTCAAGGTTTCTAGATATTTTTTATAATTAATTATAACCCTATTATAAAGTATTAAATGGGCCATACATACTTCCATCATAACCATTTAGGTACCAATGTTGACCTACAAGTTTGCAAACCTGTAGGTTCATAACACTTATTTTTACTCCGCTTTGATGAAAAACACTAGAACCATTGAATCCTAAGGTTTTCCACTTAAAACTCCTTAAAAATTATATTGAAACCATGATTATATAATACTATATTTTTAATAGTTTCTAACAATGCAGAAGCACTCAGACTTGACAAGGGTTATCTCAACCATGCCTACCAATTCATATAGCCCACCTGTTGCATACATAAGTGTCTCGTTTTATTGAATTTAATTCATTAAATGATTATTTTAATAGGTTTTAAGGGTCTTAATTAATTTTTATCAACTATAAAATCTTACCTTCATTCATTCCATGTACCAAAACACTTCATAGCTCCTTCAAATCGTGACTGTCATGTCTAGTCTGGAAAATCAAGATTATTTGGTGTTAATCCAAACATGAACATGAATAAAATTTAGGAAATATAATTTTGTATATGTCAAAGAGTCTTCAATATACATTTTAAAATAATTATCATGCATTCATTAAACCTTAGAACTTTGTAACAAGAGAAAACTAAACCTGTGGGGTTTTGAGTCATCTTTTTGCACCCTTAACTTCTTAACAATTGTTCATAAAGTTAAGGATATTAACCAATTAAATAATACCAAAAAATTGAATTAAATTAGTTTCCCCTAATATTAACAAGATCTTTTGATCCATACCTCTCTCTCCCCTTTGAGCACCATCCATAAACTAGTTGGCCTCTTGAAGCTACCAAGAAACCCAATAGAGAAAAAATGAGATTTTTGCCTTGTTTAGCTCTAAAACTCCATTTTTTCCATGGATTTGGGTGTGAAGATACTAAGAGGATCCTTGGAGGAGTTTTTAAATTTACCATCAATGGAAAACCTTTGTAAAATACCTCTAAAATCTTGTCTTCTTCAAGAATTTGCATGTTCTGCCTCCTTGAACTGCTAGAGATGATGAACTAGGTGATCATGTAGCTTTTCCTGACTATAGATAGGTGGAGTAGTATGAGAAAACTTTTCCCACATCTCTTTCCCTATAACTCATTCAATATCCCTCATTTGGATGTTATAAAATGATGAATGGGCTATTACAAATAGATTCCAACATTGCAAGGCAGTTGTTAAGACATTTAGAGAATATGTATGGACAAGTACAAGAATAATATCATTACACAAATTTTAGAGACTTAAAAAAACCCTATCTAATGACATAACCTTCACATTTGATCCTTCCATCTCAACATTTGACTATACAATAAGATTAAATCAAATGAAATACCTTGATCTTGTCAAAACTACCTTAACTTCTCCAAAATGTTTAAAGTACGATGTTGTCAACTTAATAATTATACTCCTTGGTTAACTTAGTCAGCTTAGATCATAGTTATTCTTGGAAGTATCACTACCTTACCTCCTTGGCCATGATTAAATATTGGCTTGACTTCACTATTAACCTTAACTTTGTCAAACTTACCTTAATCTATGTTAAATGCATGAAGAAGACTACATTTAATAACCAATACAATACCTTTATGATGGATATCAACAAAGTTAAGATCATGTACATCAAATTTTTAAATGATATTCATGGTGGCCAATTTTATCTAACACTATCCATGGAGGGATACTCCATCCATGAAGTGTCTAGTAGACAGATTGAGGTCAACTATCAGCATGACCTCCATGTGCCTATTGGTTACTCCATCTACCCTCAGAGTTTATAGCAGGCATGTGGAGATCATGCTAATAATTGACCTCCATATTCCTACTAAATAATTAGTCTACCCTCCCTACCCTTTGTCCATTTTGTTGGCCTATTATCCCTCTAATGATGGGCCCTTCTTATTACATCCTTAATTCTTAACATAGCCATTTGGTATATTTAGTGTGAGCTCATAATTGAGGATGCAATAAGTGGGACCCATTAACAGAGGGATAACTAGCTAATGAAATGGATGAAGTAATGATAAATAGAGTAACCAGTAGGCATGTGGAGGTCAACTCTAAGTATGGTAGCTAACCTGTACGTGCCTACAGATTACTCCATCTACCTTCACTTTGTTATTATGTTATCCCTCCAATTATGGGGCCCACTTATTACATCCTAGCCTACCAAGATAGATGTTGATGAAATATCAAATAATCATTTTTAAATCTCTCACCCCTTCACGTAAGATAAGGTTTTCAACTACCTAATGAGATAATGAAATGGATAGAACATTAGTAGAGAAAGTAATTAGATGGGATGTAGATTTCAAATTCTAGCATGACATCCCATGCTAAACATATCATCATTTGGTTATGCTTATAATTGAGGATCTAATAATTGATCCAAACTAAATAATTTATAGCATTGAATGTAACCAGCCAAAAAAATCAACATAGATGGCCATGCTTATAGTTGACCTCTACATCCCCATTAGTTATTATGTATATCAGTGCTCCATATGTATACACATAATATTTTTAAACATTTATCACTTACTGACACTCTTTATCTTACAATAACCCATTGTTTTTCAATATCTCTAAGTGCACACCTTAAGGGGTGCACTGGGAAAGGGGTGGGTAGACCATTGGTGCTTCATAGGATTATTGTCCCTTTTGACACTTATTATCTACACATTTGTCTCTTAAAAACCATATTTCTAATCTTTTTCCTCTCTATTGCACACTCCTTAGTCCTTAGTCATTTTCTACCTTTTGTCCCCCCTTTCTTAGCCTTAACCCCCTTTTGACTATTCATTATTCTAGGTCAACTGGGTCAACCCTGTATAGTTTTGGGTGAAATTCATTCAGGGTCTAGGTTGGCTCTTGGCCAACCTAGCCTATGACCTAGTTAATTCTTATCCATAATTGTGTTGGTTCACTAAGTTGATCCTGTTAGCTAAAACTTTTGAAAGGGCTTAGGGTTTTATATATATATATATATATATATATATATATATATATATATATATATATATATTAGATCATTTTACCATTATTTAGATAAGAGAAGAAGAAGTAAGATCTATTATTCATCTACTTATCCACCATTATACTTGAAGAGCAAGCTTAGGGTTTCATACTTTCTTTAAAGATATAGATCTTGTCTTATGGAGAAGTCTTTTGGATGTATTGATAGGTTGTGTAGCCTAGAGCTGATTTATCCTTGTCGTCCTTACATACCATAATAACCTATTGTAAATCACCTTGTCCAAAGGAGAGATTGAGGCTTGATGGATTCATCTTCAAATGTAGGTATTCCTAACTTTGTTCCTCCTTTGTAAGAGTAGATAAATATGTATTTTTACTTCTCTTCCATGCATTAATATTATATATACATTGACATGAGTATATATCTTATATGCATGTTTACTTTTTTTATTTCTAACCCCCAATTTATGCCACAAGCTTTGGTGAGCACTAGATTAGACTTTACTTTACTTGTTATTAGTTTAGTGATTATAAAACATAGGACCTAGCTATGATTATTACATGATTGTGCTTGAATGAAGGATTTAGAACCCAACCTAGCTTTGTGTATTGTGATAAGATATCCCCTAATTGGGTCTAATGGATCCCCATATTGGTCATGTTCTTGATTATCTAATATATCCCCAATAGGAAGTTTATGGTATGATCTATCTTCTCTGATTTAGGATTGATTTATAGACATGATGCATTTTTTATTTCATACATTTTGGTGAACTCAACGTGAATCTAACCCTTGTATGTTTTATCTCACATTTTTCATTATTTTGTCATTTTATTTATTACTATTTTTTATTTGCAATACTAGGTTGACAATGTCGATATAGTTCTAACTTCTGTGCATAGGTTTGACACACATTTGCATCAATATGACCCTATTTTATTTGTATAGGTTTTTCATTAGGTACAGGCTACAAGATTGACTTTATCGACATAGTACACTTTTAGACTTCCAGATAGACTACTAGGTCAACCTTGTCAACATAATACACTTCTAGACTTATATAAAACATAATAGGTTGACCCTACCAGTATAGTATACTTTATAGGTTTTAATAAATAGGGAATTATAAAACTAGGTCAACCCAATTGGCATAATTTGCAAGTATAAATTAGGGCACTTTAACAACAATCTCATTTTATTCTACATCCTCCAACCCACCAAGGTTCCTTTCTCTCCTTCTCTATCATTTCTATTATTCATTATAGTTCTATTTTTCATAGTTTGTAGTCTTTAAATTTTCCCTCATATAGCAAACTAGGTTAACCATGTCGACATAGTTCTATATTCTATCTTTTATCTAGAAAACTAGGGCAACACTATCAATGTAGTTCTTTTTTAGACCCTTGATTCAGTAGTACAGTAGCAATATTATCGACTCTATTATGCAATTTTTGCATACACTATCATCTAAACTGACATTATACTATGTTTCAAAGTTGGAATTAACACTTATATGCTAGTAATTAGCTCACACTTTCATTTTTAGTTGCTTGCATGCTTAGAATAGATCACATAGTCTAATTAGGTGGTTTTTCAATATACCATTTAGTTTCACTATTTTTCTCTTTTATGCACACACTACCAAATTAAATAATCATAAAATGCATTTTCATAATTGTCTACTTAAGGCCTACCTACTTAGATTTCATCACCAAATGAAAATTTGACTTGGTTTTTTGGCCAAGTATAAACACATGGTTAATGGTATATATTGTCTAAGAACTCGATACCCTTATAGTTGTAGTGTGTGAAGTGATGGGTAGGCCCCATACCAAACTAGTACCATTGCCAACATAGATTCCTTTTATCCTAAACATCCTGAAACCATCCATAGATTTCTTTCTAGTTCATTTTTTATATCCAACTCCATATCACATTTAAAATCATACTCTAATAATCTAACAACTTTGAGGATGACCACTTAGTTAGCATTTACTTTCCAAGTTGACTACTTTTTCTTTGTTCAATTATATGTTGTATTGAAAAAAAATTACATGGGCTAGTTTTGGTGCAAGGTTTTATACTATGTGCCTCAATTGGATCAACCTCATTCACCCAATTGATTGTGTGTTTCCTTTCATTTATTGCTTTCAAAAATAATTGAAATTTTTTTCTTGTTTTAGTACATAGTCATTCTGCTCAACACAGTCTCTTGTAGACTATTTGTTTTCCTTACCTATAGTACTAGGTCAACCCTATAGACATAGTACTCTTTTACAGTTTCTCAAGATACAGAACTAGGTCAATCATGTTGACTCTATATCTTTTTCTTCCTACTTTTTGCCCAAGTTATAGAACTAGGTTGACCTAATCAACTTTATATTCTTTGTTTCTTAGATTTAAACCCTATTTTCTATACTTGGTCAACTTGATCGACTCTATAATTTTATCCACCTGTTTCTATTTCCTTAATTTTGTATCACTTTTACCTTATCTAGTGCTTATCCTTTATCATGAACTTCCTTTTTGAAGACAACACTAAGTTAAATTCAATAGATATGATGAGTCTTACCAATCCAAATTAGAGTATACCCCTAAAATGATCTTTTTTATCTCTAAATTTCTTCAACATTGAGGAAAGGATCCCTCTACCATTTACCATCTCATGATTAGTGGTCAAGTTAAAGATCCTCATTCACCTTCTCATACATTCTCACATGGATTTGGGGATAGTAGATTCTTTTATTCTCAACCTCTTCCCTTTATTTTAACTCCTTCTCATACCATGACATCTTATTATTTATCTTCTTCTACCTTCATGCCTAGTATCTCCACTAACATGACAAGTTCTATATCTAGTGGGCCCCCCAAGACCCATTCTCCTTAACTCTTTCACTTGTGCATCATGTTGTCCATGGTAATCATGAATCTAGTGTTTCCTCTTCTCATCCCTTCACTAGTCCATCTATTTCTACACAAGAAAAATTTTCCACTAGTGCTTCACATTCTAAAAACTCTTCTCAAGCTCCTACCAACACCAATAGTGATACCCAAGCCACTGCTTCCAATTCTAATGCTTCAAATAATGCCAATAATGCAAATCAAGCCCATTATATTTTATTACAAATGCTTAATCAAATGAATATTTTTCAATCTCATAATACAAATCAAATATTGTGAATGCAAAACCACCTTATCTGTCTTCAAACCCACCCTTAACAGATGCCATGGGGCACATATAATCAAAATATCCCCCACCTCCTCTTTGAGAATCCCATGGTAATATTATCCCTCCACCTCCTCTTTTCAACAATAAAATCAAGCATCTTCAAAATGAGCCTCTTACATCTCAAACTACAAATATCTATATAGGAGGTATCACCCCTACCCTTTCTTACAATGGGTCAACTTATCCTACTCTTCATCTAAAAACATTTGGAAATATTCTATAAATAATGGGTCAAATTAAATACATTTACCAATACCAATATATTATCCAAACCCTCATAGGTGATTCTTTAGATTGGTACAACCAAATTAAAACTCATTTTATTACTAGTTTGGAAGATTTAGTAAATGCTCTAGTCTAACAGTTCCAAACTAGTGATCTTCCTAAGAATACCTTGGCCCATTTTATCAATTGTAAGCAAATTGAAAATGAAACTACCCAAGATTTTGTTAAAATGTGGAAAACATTATCCAATAAATGTGAACATAACATGGTCAATGATAACCTTTTCCATCTCTTTACCAATGCTTTTTTTCCCAAGTTGTAATATCATGTCTGGACTTTCTCTCCACATACTTTGGAGTAGGTCATTAACCATGAAAATATACATCACTTTGAGCTACCCCAACCTTCTCTGAGTACTCATATCGTACTCAAAAATAAGAATGATCATGCTACCAATGATGGTGTCACAGACTCTTATGACACCATTCACAATATTCAAGCTGTTATTCCTAACCAATCTTCACAACCATCTCCCCCTTTTTAACAATTCACCAATCCTCAATTATCTTCACCTAATAACATCAATGTTCACAAACCTCTATCACCAACCAAATTACTAAAATGTCTACCTAGGCCTCTTCTATAATACTTTATCCCACTCATCATATGAAATATTGGTATGATCCTAATTAATGTTTTTTGGTTTCATGTAGTTAGGGTCATTCTCATGAGACATGTAGGAAGCTCTTTAATTTAGCTATGGATTTTCTTCTTGGTCCTAATTTTGATCATGATGTTATCATTCAAAAATGCCAACAAGCCTATGACATTAATTTCAAATCCCATAAAATTAATACTAAATCTCAAACTTTGAATCAATTTAATGCTCCTTTGGCCATCTATAAAGACCCTCTTCCAAATTACTAATATAAACAAGATAATCCCACCCTTCCACCAATAATGTATATATCCTTATCGACCCAACTCTAGAAGATAATGTGGTAAATATGACTAATATGCCAAGGGTGGTTGCTTTCATTGATCGTCAACCCATTTACACCCCTCTATTGTCTTGCACATTTTGTGTTATCCAAGATTCTTCTCCAACTCACTTAAATGAGTTGGGGTAAGATGACCTTGTAACTTTTGATGAACCAATTCCAACCCCTCCATTGGATAACATTTATGATTCTATTTCTACCATCCCTCCATCTTCTTTACCCACCATCCATGATACTCAAGCTTCCATCAACACTTTTTCTAATGATTCTTAACCCACACCTACACCAATTGCTTCATCTTCTCAACATAATTTACAAATTTTTTCTAAGCATTCTACCTCTTATCAACATAAATTTCAATGTACTTTGATTCCTCATGATGGCCTCCTTTAACACTATGCACTTCTTTCGAACAATCTTTTTATGGGTTATGATGAGTGGGATCCTCCATGGAACTCACTAATCTCCCATTCCAAATCTCATTTCTTGAGATTATGAGTACCTCTCTGCATCATCAAAATCATCTTATGGATCTTTTTTTTGAAATGAACATCCCTCATCCTCCCCTAGTAGGATATGAAACAACCTTATTTGGATCTGAAGTTAGCATATTTCAATAATGTGAAGAGATATCTATATATGTTGAAGAAATAATGGACACTTCTCTTTCCATCAAGTTTCCCATCACTTCCATCATCCCCAATGAGATTATTCTCCATGTGTACGATCCTTATCTACTCATTAGTGTCCAAATTGGTGATATCCATTTCAAACATGCCTTGATTGATTAGGGTTCCAACACTTGTGTTGCCTCTCTCAATTTTATCAAAACCCTTAGATATTCTAAATGAAATATCAAATCCACACACAACATATGTCAAGGATAAGATCAAATTCAAATGCCTCATTTAGGTTATGTCTGGTTCCCCATTACCATCCCACCTATCACAGTTCATGTGAAGGTGATGATATTTAACTTTCCTCTATCTTATAACATTCTTCTTGGTAGGCCATGGACTCATCATATGTGAATAGTTACTTATTTTTCCTACCAATGCATTAAATTCCATCATAATGGAATTATCTATAGGATTCAAGGTGATACTAACCCTTGGAATTTTGAAAATTTCCAAGATCATGGTGTCTTCAAGATTCCTACTCTTGAACCTTTACCCAATGTTCCATTTCATGAGTCTCAATGATTTAACTTTCTCATCATTTCCACTCAAGGTTACAATGGTCATCTCAAAATATTGGGAATATTTCCCATAGCCTCTTATATTTTGATGATGATGATCCTAATGAGATCAATCTCAAGATTAAAACTTCCAATCTCTCACCTCATCTCATCTCTCAGCTTCCTACTTCTTTGTAGCCTCATTCGCACAAACCACCTTGTGATGACATCTCCATTGTCTTAACTAAGACTTGGCATTCCATTCATCACACCTCATCAGATGATAATGTCATCCCTACCTACATCATTGATCTTTATATACCTGATTATGATGATGGTTATACCTTAGATGATCTATTCTTAGGCAGTCTTGTTCAGGCCTATGATGTTGAGAATATATGTTATCATTCCTCTTTGCTTTAGTATTTTAGTGTATCTTCCCATATTCCATCATATACCATTCCTAATTTTAGCATTTTTCCTCTTTATTTTAGGCTAGAGATGTTGTAGACACCTTTAGTTTCTAAATAACATTATAGGAGTATGCTTATGGATCATGATATGATTGGGCCCTATCACTTTTCTAGGTATTATGACCCCTATATCCTACTTATCCCTAAGATGTGTGTAACTCTCCACTAGAATTCTATAAACCCTACCCCTCCCTAAGTAGATCCCACTTTGGATCACTTTATACTGCTTATAATGTCATTTATGTTTGCCCATATATGTTGTCTTTATCATTATTTTTTCTATTTTTCTTTCTTTAAAACTCCTTTGTTTTCTTTTCATGATTGTTTGCTCTCTTATCTCTATATACACTGATAATTATCATCGTGACTTGGTTATACAAACCTTGTTCCCTTTAGTCATTCCTTATTTACCATATGATTAGTTAGCAAATAATTAATCTCATTATAATCTCTTTTTACTAGTCCACTTTGGCTCTCTTTTATTCCCTTTATTCCCTTTTCGCAAACTAAGCATATACATGGTTGAGACTTGAGATAATAGGTTGGTTTATTATTAAGCCTAAGTGTTCTAGTTAGTCTTGTCTTTGGTTACTTAGCTTCCTTTAGCTTAAGCTTATAGCTCATTCTTGTGTATCACTCTATCTCTCATGACTCATCATTCCAAGTTTGTATGGAGGAGGAATCTTTAAAAAGCCTTTAAAACATTCAAAATCCAAATAATTTAATAAAAGGCAATGATCCAAAAGGCAAAAACATTCAAAATTCTTAAAATTCAAATCATAATAAAAGGTAATGATCCAAAAGGTAAAAACATTCAAAACTCTTAAAATTTAAATCACACTAAAAGATGTGATTCAAAGCACATATCCTTCTTATAGTCAATGCTCAAACTCCATAGTTGGTCTCATAATAGATCCGAGGTCCATTGGGGTGTGGTAGGCCAGTAGATTAGAAAAGGAGAATAAAAAAATCTCTTAGAGCTACCTACTTTTTCACACAAGTACCCAATATTTGTAGTAGACCGATGGCTCTATAAGGGGTTTTGATGAATGGGGAACACATCATAGGAAGGTAAGTCCATTTTAATTCTCTTGTACTAATTTACCTTTATGACTTAATCTTAGTATCATGCTTATGTGCCTACATAACTTAGTGTCTATACCGAATAGGCTTCCTTTGTATATTGATAGTCACTAGTCACTTAGTGTCTTCTCATGTCCTTGTATCCATCATATCTCTTAAGGTCTTCTCATAAGATGCTGAAGTTATGTTTTTTATACTCCCTTTTTCACACCCTACATTTATCATATTTTCTCTTGAGAAATATTATTTTGTTCACTGATCACTCCCCTAGGGACTCTATTTTTGAGTTGCATTGTAAGACCATGGGTAGGACCTAGCCTTCCTCACAATTTCACCTTCCTATCACCAACATTCCTTGTTATCATATTTTACCATTATTCCACCTCATTAGTTTTCCCTTTATGAGTTACAGTGTAAGACCATGCATAGGATTAGGCCTTCCTCACAAAATTTTACAATAATCCAGGTCACAACAAAATTACATGTGTCAAATATAAGATAAGATGTGATTTATTATGAAGTTACACATCATTGACATGTTTCCCAGCTTTATTTAGTATGTTTTATGTTTACTTCATTACTCTTTCACTTTTATCTTAGTATTTTCCAATTGCATGTAAGAATCCAACTATTTCTTGAATTTTTCATACTTCCTAGCTTGAATTAGTGTGAAAACTTTAAGACTAATTTTATCAATTTTGTTTTTCTTTTATACTTCCCAACATGATTTAGTATGAATGAATAACTTAATTAATTTGTTTTTATACCATTTTTTATTTCACAAGCTTTTCCACTTTATTACATTATTTTCATACTTCCCAATGTGATTTAGTGTGATTCTACTTGTTTTAATCTGGTGTCAATCTTTCTCTTCATTTAGAACAAATTGTTTTCCCTCTTGCTTACCACCCTTTGGTTTTTTATACTTATTCATTTTCTTTGATATTACACATTTCCCAACATGAAATAGTGTGTAGTACATATTTTTTTGATTAATTATACTTAGTCAAATCTTTTTTACCTATTTCTTTTTAACCATGCATGTGTCCTACATAATGCTAGAAAAGAAACCACATCTCATATATTTCCTATAGAATATACAACAATAGATAAATACATGTGTTGGAAATAAATATATCTAAGCATTCATAACCACAACCATGATATAAACACATAAAATCAACATCCAACTACCAAAATGATATATATATATATACAAAGTACAACAAATATACATCATCCCATCTCTACAGTTGAGCTCTATCATATCTATCTTGTGGCCTAGCCACGCTACCCATTGAAGCCTCAGACTGTCCCCTCTAAATATACATTGTAAAGAGGTTGTTGGAGATCTCAAGCCTGTCACCTATCCCTTAGGTTAGCCACTTGGGCATGTACTTTTACTAGCTAAACATGTACCTATGTCATTTGGGTCATGGTATCCATATGTGTGACTCTCTCTTGAGCTAAGGCCTACCATACCTATGCCTCTCCCACTCCCACCCCTGCTAGTGGTTGTGGCTCCTCTCTGCATGCCCGTACTCACCTCATAGCCTCTCCTACTAGTCTGAACTAGCTCTCTGGGGAAGACACTATCACAAGGTACTCTAGTCTTGTTGGGTCATATGGCATTAGTGCCTCATCGAATATATCATGGAGTTATCCCATCACCTAGGACCTCCATCTAACTTCCTCCTCTATAGGGTCTACAAAATTCAAAATAACTAGATATTAGATCATAGATATATCTCAAAAATCTATCTAATCTATCTCAAATAACTTAAATAAAAATTAAAACCATTTATTTATTACATGTTTGTGTGTCACCTATCACCATCTCCCCATCTAATAGTATTAATATTATATTTATTACTATAATTTTGATTTTTTGTTATTTTTTACACTAATCTCTATAGGTTCACCTAATGTTATTCACATTAGATGCCTTCAAATTCTTTGGCAATCTCCTTATTTATCTACAGCACTAAGGTAAGTAAAGGTATGTGTTTTTCAATTCTCTCCTTTCATTTATCTTATTTTATCCTTATTGCATTTTACTTAGCATCAGTGTTATGTGTTCTCATGTTCTATTCCTGAAGCACCATCTCATGTTGCACTCACGTGACACATGATGAGCTTTAAATGGGGCATATGTATACACATAATATTTTCAAACTTTTATCACTTACTAATGCTCTTTATCTTGCAAAAACCCATTGAGTCTTAATCTCTCTAAGTGCACGCTTTAATGGGTGCATCGAGAAAGGGGTGGGTAGACCATTGGTGCTTCACAAGATTGTTATTCCCTTTACCACTTGTTATCTACACACTTGTCTCCTAAAAAACATATCCCTAAATTTGTTATTCTCTATTTCACACTCCTTAGTCATTTTCTACCTTTTGTCTCCCTTTTCTTATCCTTAACCCCCTTTCAACTATTCACTGTACTAGGTCAAGTGGGTCAACCCTATACAATTTTGGGTGTAATTTATTTAGAGTCTAGGTCAGTTCTTGGTTGACCTAGCTTGTAGTGAATTATTATCCATAATTATGATAGGTTGACTAAGTCAACCCTATTAGTCAAAAAAAATTAAATGGCTTAGGGTTAAATTCATCTATATATACAAGATCATTTCACCATTATTTAGATAAGATAAGAAGTAAGAGCTATTACACATCTGCTTATCCATCATACTAATTGAAAAGAAAGCTTATGGTTTCATACTTTATTTTAAGATATGGATCTTGTCTTGTGGAGTAGTCTTTTGGATGCATTGATAGGTTGTGTAGCCTAGAGCTAATTTATCTTTGTCATCCTTAAATACCACAACAACCTCTTGCAAATCACCTTGGCCAAGGGAGAGGTTGAGGCTCATTGGGTTCATATTTAAAGGTAAGTATTCCTCAATTTGTTACTCCTTTGTAAGAGTAGATAGATATGCATTTGTACTTCTCTTCCATGCATTAGGATTTTTTATACATTGACGTGAGTATATGTGTTCTATGTATATTTACTTGTATTGTTTTTAACCTCTAATTTGTGCCACAAGCTTTGGCGAGCACTAGATTAGACTTTACTTTAATATTTATTAGTTTAATGAATATAAAACATAGGACCTAGCTAGGGTTACTGCATGATTTTTCTTGGCTGGAGGCTTTGGAACCCTCCCTAACATTGTGTATTGTGATAAGATATCCCCTAATTGGGTCTATCAAATCCCCATATTGGTCATGTTCCTGATTATTTAATATATCCCCAATCAAAAGTATATGGTATGATCTATATTTTTTGAGGTAGCATTGATTTATAGACATGATACATTTATTATTGCATACACCATCTACCTGATTTCTTACATTATAAATAATAACAAATAAACCCTTATATAGCATACTTTATTTACAATATAAGGCTTTCTCACTAAGCATAACTAACTAGTATGTTTAGCTTGGACTGCCACGTTGGATATTGACCTACATTTGGCCAAGGTAATTTAAATTTAACTTCAGTTGAATGAATTCTACTCCCTAACCAGGAAATTTAAAAGTTAGACAAGTTACTTGTACACCATTAGAGATGTTCCATTTATATGTCTACAGAAGCTCGTGCCCCATTACCCTATCACAATCAACAATAAGGAATAGGGCATTGACCTAATAATACCTTATCATAGTTATGGTTAATTTGATCTAATTGCATTAGTTTAATGCCTCATTCCCTATAAGACAATACATTAAATGATTGTTTTTACCTTGCATGCTTTGTTAGTTAGATTATGTGATATTGAGTGTTTAGTATTAAGGATTATCTTTACCTTGCATGCTTAAGTAGTTTAATGGATTTGATGTGATACATACCTTCCTTTAATAATTCAACATAGCACAACCTAAATAAAAATTTCTAAGCATATTCAGGCCTACCAAGTTCTCAAATCAAAAGTCTAGAGAGGCCTTACCAAATAAAAAATAATATTGACACAGTTCAATCTTATTTGAGTGTTAATAATTAATGAATATAACAGGGGTCAGAATTATCAAATCATTACAATTATTTTATAGCATAAACCTGAGTATAATGGTGTTCAACTTCACAACTTCATTACCATCTACAAGTTCCATGTGTGTATGGTTTGTAATGAAATGTAATGAGGCTTCATTAATTGTAATGTGCCATGTTATGTTACATTAATATTCAAATTTTGAGTGTTCATGTCCCCATGAAAATACATTATTATAAATTAGAATAATAATAATAGATTATCATGATAGAGACCATTATGTTCCTTCCATAAGATAGTGTCCAGATTTCTTCATTTCAGTATTTCTTCTCGGTATACAATCATATTGTAAGTTTATCCAACCAAACCATCAAAGCTACAAATCCACTTTCCTTAAGGTAAGGGAAAACTCACAGACTTTACATTTTTGTAATGGTATACACAGATCAATTATTGATGTTATTTCAAAAAAGGAGTCTGTATATATAGTCATTACTTATATGATACCCTTTATTACAGTGTGTATAATGCCCCACATCTTGCTTGTCTGTATAATACCTTTTACATTTTTTATATAATTCTCAAATATGCTACATATAAATGAATTTGAACTCTATACCTTTGTAGTCTAGCTTTATACTATAAATAAATTTGAAAGTTTGGAATTTTAACCCCTAATCTATTCACATTATTGTCCATCTTGCTACATAAAGGAAAGGAACCAATGAACCATCGTTGTATATAATGGTCTATTATTGTTCATTATCAATACAAAGTATTATCGTAAGCATTGAGGATGCCCTTCACATAAAGGTCAAAATAATCCATCCTACTATATAAAGGAAAGGAACCAGTTAACCATCAGTGTGTATAATGGTTTATTATTATTCATTATCAATATTAAATATTATTTAAAAGGGCCCACAAAATGTAAAACAAACATGCTAAAAACTCAATATCACATATTCAACTAAACTAATTAACCATGCAAGGTAAATACAATCATTTAAAGTATTGTCTTATAGTTAACATGGCATTAAACTCATGTAAGTAGATCAATATTGACCACAACTAAGATAAGGTACAATGTTATCCCCTCAAAGATATTTTGTTTGTATATATACAAGGGTCATTATTCCAATAGAACATTAAACTTGTGTGTTATGGTGGAATATAAATCAAATTAAAAATTTAATCATTTAGAAATATAAAATGTAAATAGATGTATCCCATTATCATAAAAATACAAGTAAAGGCTATTATACATTTTAGCATCTTACCCTCTTATGTGTATAAACTTGCGTCTATATTTTATGACTCAGCTCATGTTGAGGGTGGTTATACCTATTCCCTTAAATGGTGATATGAATGTCAATTTTTGTTATGACTAGTATATTTTAATTTGATCAAATATTAAAAATAAATCCAACATAGAATTAGACACTCTCTGTGTACTAGTGATTATTTAGGACCTAATCATTCATTCATACAAGTAAATGGTATTATATAGTAGACTATTATACAAAATGTAAAAGGTATTATAAAGACAAGAAAGATGTAGGGCATTATATAGATTTTAATAAGATGGATACTAATAGACCATTACATAGACTAATGGTTCATTATTTCATTTCATTTATGTAGTAATATGGACAACAATAGACCGTTATACATAATGTAAAGGATATTATACCTATGATCAAGACAGAGTGCCTTAACCAGCTAGTGCATTCACAATTCTAATTGACATGTATGTAGGGTCACTAAATTAGTCAATGTCCAGCACTCATAGCTAGACTAACATCTGTTAACAACATTTTAAGGAAAACAACAATTGGTTCATTGGTTCCTTTCATTTTTATATCAAGATGAACAACAATAGACCATCATATAGAATTTAATTGGTATTATACATACAAAGAAGATATAGGTAATTATACAACTGTAATAAGCTGGACAAAAGTAAATCATTATATATATTGATGGTTCATTAGTTCCTTTCCTTTGTGTAGAAATATGGACAATGGTAGACCATTATTGATTTATCCTTTTAGAGTTTTACATGTGCAATTATCTATATT
Source organism: Torreya grandis (assembly GCA_037957365.1). Lineage (NCBI taxonomy): Eukaryota > Viridiplantae > Streptophyta > Pinopsida > Cupressales > Taxaceae > Torreya > Torreya grandis. Next base: position 463,546 of record JARHVA010003494.1, on the reverse strand, counting down.
TGTTTAAGTGGTTGAGATGTCTAAATTAGTTAAATAAATTACAAAAATGAAGCTACTTATTTTTATGACCTTTGACTTATTTTAACTTTCTAATAATAGAAATAAATAAAGAGAAATGGAGACTTAGCTGAAAGCTGACAATCATGGATGATCTAGGTTCTAAAATTGGAAATTTGAGTAGTAGTATGTGTCATCAATAGGATTTTGATATTCATCTATTCATTAGATATTAGCATCATCCATCTATAGTGTCCTTAATGTGGTACTAATGTCCTTTTTATGAGACTGTTCCTATTTTTCAAGGAGCACTTATTCCTATGTCTATATGTTATGTTCCTGTGTGACTAAAACTTGTAGCTATGTATTGTATGTGGAAATATTGATTTGATGTACAAACCCTAGTTATCTTTGCAAGGGTGATATAAGAAATAATTGAGTGTGTTAGTAGGATAGACTAGACATCCTCAACACCCCACTATGTAGAGAGTTACCTACATACCAATACTCTAAAGAGGGATCAATTCTGATGTAATTCTCCCATCTAGTACTTAATGCATATGCAAGTTAATTCTAGAATGAGAGTGGCCTTGGATGCCTTAAATGTGATTGAGATTTAAAATGTTTGAAAACTAGACTTAGGGATGACATAGATGGTAGTATGTAAAAATTGGGGCAAAATAGGGATCAAATACCTTGATTTTGCACAAGTTTTGTCTCTGGTTTGAATATATTTTGCATATATTTTCCATCTAGTGAATATAGGTGGATTAGACTTGTATTTATAGGGTTCTATTGCTTGTTCAGATAAAAAAATGAGCTTATGATGACCTTAAGAGGGGCACATGTTTAAAAAAGTATCCATTGGGAAGAGTTAGGGCTAAGCATAATAGCACCCAATTGGAGACACTAGCACCATGTGGCTCTAGTGTCCCAAATGTGGTGTTAATGTCTTTTTAGCAAACTATTGAGAAAGTTAGATTGGGGTTAGAGGTGACAGTTCAAGGATTGTGTCTTAACTAGCTATAAGTGAATAAGGTCTATTGCATAGCTAGAAATGCAAGTCTAAGGCTCTAGAATAGGTTTATGGCAAGCCTAGGGATAGGGTAACTCAAGAAACACTCTTAGCATCCAATTACCACTTTTAGGTGATTGCATTTGAACCCCATTTATGCTAGTAATGTAGCAAAGTGAAATGACTAGTATAAATGAAAAAAAATCATACTTGGACTTACCTTGGAAGTGAAACCCATGTAGTTGAGTTTTAATATGCAAATCTGGGTCTGTATATGTAAAACATGATCCAAAATAATTTCTTGCAATCAAATATGCAAAAAATTCCTTACTAATGAGATAATCAAAAGAAAAAGACTATGTTGAAATGAAATAACTAAGTAAAGAGAGAGGAAAGGAATGAATACACTTCATTGGGCATGTGAACCAATGCATGAACCTAGTGACAACCTATGTGTGTGAATGTGCATTATGATCATATCATTTAATAATTTTAACTAAGTTAATGGCTTGCTCAATCCTCATATGGGTGGATTAAGAACTCAATCCAATTTTGACTCCATCATTGCCCATCCCTGCTTGGTGGATCTTGATCTCTATGAATAGCTTGGGTAAGACTATAAGTGTGTCGAACCCTCTAATGTAGGTGGATCAAGAACTCAATTAGGCCATGAATCCATCATTTCCACTTGTGTGAAGTAGATGTATATGTAAATGTATTGCACAAAGTGTTGAAAGTATCTAACTATGTATTCGGCTTCACAACCACTTGGGTATATTAGGTACATTTGAGCCACTCAGGAATGCTAACCATTGTAGATAGAGTAATGAATAAATATCTTAATAACTTAGAATGTGATAGAAAGTGTATAAAATATAGAGAATGACAAGGAGTTTTCCATTCCATCTAATCAACCTATCTATATCTAAATATATGGAAACTATGTGTCATGTACATGCTCCAATCTAGTATTTGAGTATACTAAATTTAAATCAAGTATGCAATAGCTAAATTTGTGTAACTGATCTAAATGTATGAGTGACCATGTCACACATGATGCTCATAAATCTAAGTAATTGGTATGAATCTAAATTGAAATGATTGAATATGAGCTAAATATGAGCATAACTACCAAACCTATGAATATATTTATACAAATCTATATTGTATTTGGTGTACTTCTCTAAATGATCTAGACTATCCTAAAGCTAGGGATGTTGGATAGTAGTGCCTTGTAGTAGACAGTAGCACCCTGTGGTGCTAGTGTCCCAATCTAGGTGCTAATGACTACCCAGTATGAGGTTTGTGTGGTTTGGACTGAGTATTGAACCTTTGTTCTATTATGTGTCTACCCTGAGCCTAATTTTTATAACTAATCCTATGTGCTAAAATATATCTATCAAAATAAAAATAGTACCTAATCTTTGTAACAACCCCTATAAATTCCCCCTCTTTTGAGGGTATTTATGAAACATGTGGAAGAATTACACTCTAAAGAAGTAGTTCTATAAAATGTGTTATTCAGAGCATGATATTCCAATATAATGTACAAACATATCATTAGAATGTCAATGTATCTGAGAAATAATAGGAAATGTAAGATGTATGTTGTAATATAGCATTTAGACAAGGGTGTCAAGATAAATGTAATCAATGTATAGCAACATTAAATCTAAGTAACTACCTAGGGGGATGGGGTATGATGTCCATCAAGGCTCCCAACTAGGAAAGATAGATGCATGAGATCTCTCATGGCATCAAAAATTAGTGTGAATGTGTAACAATCAAATATAAGTGTCATGATATAGAATTATATGAAGAATTAAACATACAAGCACATGAGTCACGCAAAATTTAGGCTAAGGGAATATCGTACAAGGGACATTGGCACATGTCACTAAATTTGATAATGAAGACATACAAGGACATGTTCAAATGTCCACATATGCAAACAATAAATAATTTAGCATAGAGACACATAGAAGGACATGTTTAAATGTTTGCATATAGAAGCATGATAAAGCACACACAAGGGACATGGGCACATGTCCAAAAGGCATGGAAATAGAGAAGTGGTGTAGAATCCAAGAAAAAATTGCATATTCAAATGCCCTCAAAGATGGAAGAAACATAATAAACACAATCAAATATAATCTAAGAACTAGAAATGAATGCATGTATAACTGTGTAATACAAATCTATATAAATGTTAGGGTGCATATATATTGATGCTAACTAGTGATAATCGGTGGAAATTTTGAGCAATGAATATCAGTGATCAATATCAAGATAAATCGATGCATAATTGGAATGTAGAGTATGTAAAGATAAAACCTAGTTATAAAAACTATGTAGGAGATACCCCCAAGTGGACAAATGTAGCAATGTATAAACCTAGATCGATGTAAATGCTCCCAATGGATAGATAATTGCTAGTCTAGATCAGTGTAGTGGACTGGATTCCTATCTAGAATCTGCAAGCACTCAACAAAAATAAGTGAAGCATATGTGTATGATAAAACCTACTACACTAAGATAGATAGCAATATTCAATATTTGACAAGTACTATAAATGTAAACTTAGCAATGCAAACAATCTGTAAAAAAATTGGATTTTTAAAATATTTGAATGTTTTTATATTTTGACATATTATATCATTTTTGTGTTTTTTGAGTATAAGTTATGTACAAGCCTATGAAGAAAAACTATGTACAAGGAGCGTGAGAGATAAAGTAAATATTGGAAATGTAAATGAAACAAAATACAAGCAAAGTGTAATGTTCCTAAAGACCCAAGATCTCATCCATGGCATGTGGATAATTAAATAGTGGATCTAGTGGAATATTATCCACTGTCAGATATTGAGCCCATCCAAACCCAAATAAGTTATCATCATCATGGTTTTTGTACCAATCTATATGTATCTATGGGGTCTTATTCTTGGAATGAGTCTAGAGTCTATGCATCTAAATGGCATGTTACTCAATTACGTAAGATGCCTCTCACAGTCCTAAGGTAAATGACATTAGATTGTAGAGTATCTATGTGAAACTTATGGTTCTCATCAATATCATCATGTAAAATGTGAACCATGTGTCCATCATGAGTGAATGTCAATCATCTCTCTAATTGATCAATGATAGCATCCATCACTTATAACCATGTATTACCAAGTGTAACCTGTATATGTGTGTCTCTACTCAAAATGAAGAATAATATATTCACCACCTTAGGGCCACATGCAATTGGTAATGTAATATGTATAATGGAGTCTTGATAATATATAACATGTTATAGCTCACTCTCTTGATAACCAATGTGGTGTAAAAATCCCAAAGCACAAGAATTAAGATAAGAATCCTCATCTATAGCCACATATAGAAGATATCAATATACAAAAAATATACGTATAATCAATGGATCATGTCATTAATATATGTGTCAATGATAACTCTATTATGGTGCTTGTATATATGTAGTATTTCACATCACTGGAGATGGTGCCTATGGATGTCGAGTCTATACAATCTGGATAATGCCCTTAGAATTAAATTTATTTAGCTTATATTGTAGTATTGCACACGTGTTTATATCATGTCCTATGAGTCTATGGAAATGACAAAATGGTTTCCCTTCCTATAGTGACAATCTATTATTTGATTTGTGTTAGACTATGGGTAATAACATCAATCCCTTATCAATTAATAGTTGTAATATCTTATGTGGTTTGTCCTGTGAGCTCCCTGCTTGAATTTGTATGACTAAATCAATATCCATGGATGTGACCATATGTACTAAATGGATCAAGGGATATGTTGTTGACTGTGGTTGAGTATAGGATCTTATAGCTATATAATTTTAAATAAGTGATCCTACTAGTGTAGGTCAAGGTATAAATGCCTTTGAATTATCTCTATATTCCCCTGGACCCATTGGTGTAAACTTCAATCCACATAAACAATCATCAATGTCTATATGTGGTTGATCATACTCTATAATGGCTTGTGAATCTATGTCAAAATTATGAATGTAAGCCTCTTCTAAATTGATAGGTAGGGGTAATTGGGTTGTGAGAATCTCATCGTCTATCCTAGATGAGGATGTATGTACTTGGATAGGTTTTTACTCTATGTTTAGTGAAGGTAGTTGTGCTCAGATATGTTGGTCCTCTATCATTAGAGAAGCTATTTTTTCTTAGATAGACTAGTCCTTTATCATAGGTGAAGGTGTCTATGTTATAGGATGCTCTAAAGGTGGTGTATGACTAATATTACTAGACTCCCCCACCTCATAAGTATGCATCTACTCAATATAAATTTGGTGAGGTGGGGATTTGATGAGAGCATTGTTAGTGTTTAGAGCTCTGATACCACTTGTTAGGATCTTAGAGTATAATTGATTACTTTTGTATATGCAACTAAACATGAAATTGAAACCAGAAGTAATAAGTAACCAGAAATCAGAAATAGCACATAAGAGGAGATACAAGAAACAATACAATCTATATTAAACTCTTCCAGAGGGAAATACAATGAAGAAATCTCTCTCTCCTCACACCTCTTGGGTGTACAGTAATTCTCCCTCAAGAGTTCTCTCTCTCTCTCAATCAATTAAAATCAACTCAATTACTGAGTTGTTATTCCCTTACATGCAATGAGGATCTAACCCTACTATATAGTATACTACAACACAAGGGTTTCATGAGCCATGCATTTGCCATCATTAGATCCACCTCTTAATCAAAGGCTCAAATTTATTCATCTAAAAATAGTACTGCCTAAAATTAGAAACGCATAGAAGTCAGTGTCGATCTGAAGATGACCGATGTCAGTCGATCCCTAATCGATGTCAGTTGGTTCTGACTAATGTGACTGATGCCGATCGACCCCTAACTAATGTCAATTGGTTCTAACCAATGTCAGTTATTGTGTAAAACTAGCAACCTCCACATTAGCTCATTAGTGAAGCTTTTAGCTCCACAACTCAACAATCTCCCACTTGGAGATAAACAGCTACACCTGTACCTGTACAGCAACATCCTCTAAACATCTCTGGCTTGTTTCTCCCTCTTCAAGTTCAATCTTGAAGACCAACAAAAGTTGAATAAAGATTCAACTTCTCCTTTGTTACTAGCTTTGTTAACATATTAGCAGGGTTCTTATCTGTATGGATCTTTTCCAGCTTCAACTATCCATCCTCTAATACATGTCTAATGAAGTGGTACCTAAGCTGTATATGTTTGGTTCTTGAATGAAAGGCTGAATTCTTTGCCAAATGAATTGCACTTTGACTATCACTGTACAATCTGCAACTCTCTTGCTCCTTTCCCAACTCTTCCATGAATTGAGTCATCCAAATCATTTCCTTGCTAGCCGCTGTGACTGTAATGTATTTTGCCTCTGTAGTAGACAAGGCAACAACCTTTTACAACTTTGAAATCCAGCTAACTGCCATTCCACCAACAGTGAACACATATCCTGTGGTACTTCTCCTACCATCCAAGTCACCTACCATATCCGAATCTACATACCCATGTAGAGAAGTGTTTGACCCTCCATAACATAAATACATATTGTTAGTCCCTCTCAGATATCTAAGAATCCACTGAACTGCTTTTCAGTGTTCCTTTCCTGGATTGGCCATAAACTTGCAGACAACTCCCACTGCTTGGGCAATATCTGGTCTAGTACATACCATTGCATACATCAAGCTCCCAACTACTAAAGCATATGGAACTCTACTCATGTACTCAACCTCATCATGTGATTTAGGACATTGTTCTTTGCTCAACTTGAAGTGTCTATCCATAGGTGTGCTTATCGGTTTTGCATCCTGCATATTGAACCTCTCCAACACCTTATTCACATAATCCTCTTGAGACAAAATTAAACTATGATTTTTTTTGTCTCTCTTAATACTCATGCCAAGGATTTTCTTTGCTACTCCTAAATCCTTCATGGCAAATGTGTGAGCTAATTTTACCTTAAGCTCAGTAATTTCCTACATATGTGAACCTGCAACAAGCATATCATCTACATATAGTAACAAGATAATATAACTACCATTATCTAATCTGTTAAAATAAACACAATGGTCAAATTGACATTTACTAAAGCCATGCTCTGTCATAAACCTATCAAACCTCAAATACCATTGTCTTGGAGCTTGTTTAAGCCCATATAAGCTTTTCTTCAACCTGGCCTTATGTCTCATTTGTCCATTCTCTCCTTCCTTTAACCTATATACCCATTTGTTTTTCAGTGCTTTCTTTTTGGCTGACAACTCAACCAAATCCCACGTATGGTTCTCTTCCAAAGAATCAATTTCCTCATTCATGCCATGCTCCCACTGTTTCCTAGATTCTACCTCGTATTGCCTCATCAAAACTTTCTAGTTCTCCACCATCAGTGAGCAACAAGTAGTATAAAGAAGCGGAATAATGAATTGGAGGTTTACTTACCCTTTCAGACCTCCTTATGGGCATTTGAGACTCATTTACAGCTTGTTGTCCACCCAAATTTTTTTCTAACAGTGACCAATCCCAGCCATCTCTGATCGATGTCAGTCTGCACCTGACTGATGCCTTTTCCACCTGACCAACATTAGTCTCTACCTGACCGACGTTAGTTTCCACCTGACCAATGTCGGTCTCTACCTGACCGACGTCAGTTTTTGTGTTTTTTTGTGAGTGATGATTTTTACTCACGAGCTCATTTTGGATCATAACCTCTTCCAAATCAAGATTGTCCTGCTCAAAATTATACAGCCTCTTGCTCTGATCACTGTATATCACCTTCTCATTGAAAACTACATCACGGCTTCTAATAATTTTGTTAGTTTCTAAATTCCACAATCGAAATCTGAAATCTCCAAAACCATAACCAATGAAAGTGCACCTCATAGATTTAGCATCCAGCTTCTTTCTATTTTCTTTATCAATGTGCACAAAAGCTTCAAAACCAAAAACTCTGAGAAATGAAAGATCTACCTTTTTACCTATCCAAGCCTCTTTTGGAATTCCACCATCCAGTGTAGTAGAAGGTCCTCTGTTAATCAGGTAAACCATAGTATCTACAGCTTCTGCCCAAAACTGTAAGGGCAAACCAGCATGTAACCTCATACCCCGTGCACACTCCATTATTGTTCTATTCATCTTTTTAGCAACTCCATTTTGCTGAGGTGTCCTTGGAACCATCCTTTCCCTGCATATTTTACTCATAAAATAGTAACTGTTGAATTTATTGCTGTAGTACTCACCACCATTGTCAGATCTAAGGCACTTCAATCTCAAACCTATTTCATTCTCAACCAAAGCTTTCCATTTCTTAAATGTGTCAAAAACATCATATTTCCTCTTTATACAATAAACCCATACCTTTCTTGTAGCATCATCAATGAAAGAAACATAATACTATGATCCTCCAATAGAAGCTACCTGAGTTGGTCCCCACACGTCTGTGTGAACAAGCTCCAACTTGTGCTTCTTCTTTGTTGACCCAATTTTGAGAAACCTCACTTTCTTCTATTTCCCAAAAATACAATGCTCACATAAATCTAGATCTATGCTTTTCAAATCTGAAATCTTACCTTTTGACTTAAGAACATTCATTCCCTTCTCACTCATGTGACCAAGCCTACAATGCCACAACTTTGCATCTACATCTGAAGTAGATAAAACAGAAGGAGAATAATCAGTAATACAAGTAGATAGATAAAGTGTACCTACTCTCTTACCTCTTGCTAATACAAGTGCACCCTTGGAAACTTTCCAAGATTTAGCTGTGAGAGTTACTATGCAACCCTCATCACCCAACTTTCCTGTAGAAATCATATTCCTCTTCAGGATGGGTACATGCATGACATCCTTCAACACCCATGTGTTGCCATTTTGCAATTTCAGCTGCACTTTTCCTTTGCCAACAATTTTACAAGGCTCACCATCCCCTAAATAAACTTTTCCAAAATCTCCATGGACATAATCATTGAAAAAATCTCTATTTGGGGTTGCATGGAAAGAGGCACCAGAATCTAAAACCCATGATTCTACTTTGTTATCCAAATAAAATATAAGAGCATCATGTGCAACAATACCTACAACTTTTGCTTCTTTATTACCTTCATGTTGATTTTCTTTGTTATCCTTCAACCAACAATCTTTCTTTGCATGCCCTTTCTTTCCACAATTCCAGCAGGTTATTCTTCCATTTCTGGATTTGGATCCACTTCCCATCTTTGACCTTCATTTCCCTTGCATGCCCTTCTCTCTTTGCCTTCCCCTGCTTTCAACACTTAAAGCATTACCTGATGTTTCTCCTGTGCTTTTCCTATGAATTTCTTCATTCAATATTACACTAACAACATCATCAACTTTCAAGATATTTGAAGCAGATGCAATATTACTAACTGCCATTACCAAACTATGCCAACTTTCAGGTAAAGAGCATAAGATTAAGAGAGCCTTAATTTCATCATCAAAAACTATTTTGACTAAATTTAACTGATTTACTATTGTATGGAAATCATTAAAATGACTAGATACAGATCCACTTTCCTACATTTGCAAATTAAATAATTGCTTCATAAGATATACCTTATTCGAAGCTGAGGGTTTTTCATATAAATTTGCCAAAGTACCTATTAACTCTACCATTGTCTTTGCCTATGATAAGTTGGAAATCATAGAAGCTGCTAGGCTCAACCTTATAGATCCAAGAGCCTTTCTATCAAGAACATTCCATTCTTCATCTTTCATATCTGTGGGCTTCCTTGAAACCCCACCCAACGGTAAATATAGATCTTTCTGATACAGATAATCTTCAATCTGCATCCTCCATAACTGATAATTCTTGCCATTGAATTTCTTCATTCTTAGTTTACTTTCTTATGCCATTGCTTTGCTCCCACTCAATTAGAAACCCCTGTGAGTGAATTTTGTAATCAACAAACACTAACATGCTCTGATACCAGTTGTTAGTGTTTAGAGCTCTGATACCAGTTGTTAGTGTTTAAAGCTCTGATACTAGTTGTTAGTGTTTAGAGCTCTGATACCACTTGTTAGGATCTTAGAGTATAATTGATTACTTTTTGTATAAGTAACTAAACATGGAATCGAAACCAGAAGTAATAAGTAACTGGAAATCAGAAACAGCAAATAAGAGGAGATACAAGAAACAATACAATCTGTATTAAACTCTTCCAAAAGGAAATACAATGAAAAAATCTCTCTCTCCTCACACCTCTTGGGTGTACAGTAATTCTCCCTCAAGAGTTCTTTCTCTCTCTCAATCAATTACAATCAACTCAATTACTGAGTTGTTATTCCCTTACATGCTATGAGGATCTAACCCTACTATATAGTTTACTACAACACTAGGGTTTCATGAGCAATGCATTCGCCACTGTTAGATCCACCTCTTAATCAAAGGCTTAAATCTGTTCATCTAAAAATAGTATCACCTAAAATTAGAAATGCACAAAAGTCAGTGTCGGTCTGAAGATGACCAATGTTAGCCGATCCCTAACCGATGTCGGTTACTGTGTAAAACTAGCAACCTCCACATTAGCTCATTAGTGAAGCTTTTAGCTCCACAACTCAACAAGCATGACGTGTCCCATCAGATGATGTACTCAATGTAGGAGGCTCAATGAGCCTATAATATAAAAATGGATGATTATCTATTGGGCATGTGTATAGGTACCCATCATGTAAAAATTTAATACATCTATGAAGAGTGGAAAGTGCACCCTTTATATCATGTATCTAGGGTATCTCAAGTATTAAATTATAATGTAAATGATTTGGCATGACTTGAAAGTGGGTAGATAATGTCTTTGGTCCCACTGTGATATCCAATGTGATTGATCCCAATGTTTGCCTAGGAATGTCATCAAACCCTTGAATGTTCTTGTAGACACCGCAAACGTGTCTGCACCTTGGTTCTCCCCCTTGGTCCTTTCTCCCTCCTAGTCTTCCTTGGTCCCTAACCCACCTAGGTCTTATTAATTAAAAATTAACATCTTTTAATTAATTGAGGCCCCCTTTTCCACCCTACCCTTGCCTCCTTGGATCCTCCCTTGAATCCCTCCACCTTCCCCTTAGCATTTATTGTCCAAAATCCCCCCATTATATTCCTCCCGCGTCCATTTTAGCATGCTCATAACCGTTCTTCCCACAATCCCCCACCCGGCGGCGTGCAAGAATGGGCAGAGGCTATTTTTAGCCTCTGTCTCCATTCTGACTCTGCCGACGTCGGCGACCCTGCGGCCGACGTCGGCGAGACTGCCGGCGTCGGCAGCTTTCAAGACCCCGTTCTGTATCCGTTGCAACCCCTGGACTCCTGAGCTCGCAAATAGAACTCTCCTGGCGTTTGGCATTCGTCTGGTCTTCGTTTTGAACCTCGTGCAACAACAGCAGCAGGTGCAAAGGCCCTTCATCAGAATTCTCTTCTTGCAGAATCCCCTCTGGCTTCAATAACAGCTCCTTCAACTCTTCATTCAGCAGGGAGGGAGGTAAGCAAATCTGTTAATTGATTTTTTGTTTTAAGCTTTCAGTTATCTATTGTTATCTGCTTCCCTTCTACCCTTCCCCCTTGAGAGGCTGCAAGGCCTTCTCAGGCCCTGTCCTCTGCCCATCCTCCTCTCCCATTGTCCCACTCTTCATCCCAGTTCCAGACAACTCCCCATTCCCCTTTTGTCCACAAAAGACCCTGTATAGGGCAAGACCATTCCATAGTCCATTCTGACCCGTCCCCAGACTCTGTCTCGACATCCTCAGCATCCCGGACCTGTCCACAGTCCAGAACACATCTCAGACCTGACCACAGGCCATTACCCCGACCGACGCCGGTCACTTCCTATTCCGACGTCGGCAGAATAACCGACGACGGCAGACCTCCTAACCGACGCCGGCAGAACTTCCGACATCGGCGACTGTCATCAACCTGACTGCTTATTTCAGGTAACCATTTGGTTTTTTCTTTCATTTCTAAGCTATTCATCATTTCTGTATTCTGGCATCTTATACTTTCTCAGTCTTTTATCTATTTTTCATCTGTGGGTTGACCTCCCTTTGAGGAAGTTTTTACACTTCCGGGAACAAGCTTGTGCTTGGCAACCCACCGTCTATTTATCTAACATCCCCTTGTCCAAGTTTTCCATTCTTTTGCAGGTGTCATTCCTCCACAGCCAAAGAGGAGTGCTCACAAGCGTCTGGATCACGGTGCGCAGTCGACATCCAGGTATTCCTAACCTCGTCCATTTTCTCTAGTTTCTTTATTCAACATTTCGAATGTAGAAAGCGAATTAGCACAAGAAACATTCTGGCACGCCCGGTGGGACTCTAGGTTCCTCCTGGGTTCCTTTTCTCTTCTATTCATTTAGGAGCATTAGGTTCTTACCTTTTCTCCTCCTTCTTTTCTTCTCAATGGCACTATAAGCAAGAATTAAAATGAATCCTTCTTTTTCTTCCTTGTGCATTTTAGACTAGTCTAAACGTCATATTCTTGACCCTTTCTCAAAACATTGTCTTCATAACAATATCACATTTCGACTTTGGGCATTAAAACACTTTGCATTCATCTCTGCTTGTGCTTGCATCTTCGTAGTCCACATCTAGTAACTTAAACGCATATTGAATAAATCTAGACACTTGATGTTACACTACCGACTCACATGCACAAAACAAACATATAACTTACCTGAGACAAGGCCCGACTGGGATTTCATCCCCCAGCGGATACCTTACCCGTCCCGGTGACCCTACTTGGATTTCATCACCAAGGGGGAAGCCCACTCCGTTCTCTGGCGGAGGATAAACTCTAGGCGAGGTATATCTTGGCTAAGCGAGACCAGCTAACCACTGGAATCGTGAAGTGAGGGGAGCTTGCTCCTTAGCACCAGGCCGCGTACCAGACCCTAACACAGATTTCTTGAGCACCAAAAACAAAACCCGAAACTAGCTCTAGACTTCTTCTTCTAGGACCTTCTTGACAGCCAATCTTTCCAAACATTTCATCTAAGGCATAAGCCACAGCTTCTAAGGTTAATTCCTAGGATTTATCGCTTAGGCTTGTCTGTCTCTCTCTATTTTCTCTTCTCATCTGTCTGTTTGAGTAAGTGAGGACGCTTTCTTCATTGTTTTCCAAGAATCTTTTGGTTCTCTGGAAAACACAGTCACCGACATCGGTTCTGCCACCGACGTCGGCTTCCCTCTTTTACCGGCATCGGTTATCTGACCGACGTCGGCCATCTTTCCTACCGACATCAGTTTTTAAACCGACGTCGGTCTCTGTCACTGTCTCTTTTTTTTTTTTTAAAAAAAAAAACACAGCAGCTTAAACCTGTCCATCTTCTGTCAAAGACACCATCCCAGTTTTCTGAAACTAAACAGCACAGTTTCTGAAACCTGAACCTTCCTTGCCTTGCATGGTTTTGACTCGTAGCCAAGCCAAAGCTCTTGTCAACCACGCTAGCCGTCAACCACTTCCATCAACCCCGTCCGTGACCAAGCCTACAATGGAGTTCAACTCGGAGACCGAAAGAACTCCTACCCGTCCAACCTCGCCTTTGACTCCTATTGTCCAGGAAGGGGACCAAGATTTCGAGCGATTCTTGGACCTCAATGTCAAGGCTTTGCAACATTATCTCGCGCATAGTCGAACGCGAGACTCCTTGGGCAATCCAATCTATGGAATGCCAACCTCTCTTGCCGCGACTACGGCTGTATCGACAACACCCGTAGTTCAACCTTCAGACACTCGACCCGTCACTTCGACCACCGACCAGACTCAGACTTTGACCAATCCTACAGGTGTGGCCTCCCCTTCTATCATTGGGCCCACTTCCATCGGGGTTCCGGCCCCTTGTCAACCTCAACCCCCTCAATCGTTATCCTCTCCTTTTCAAAACCTTGTCGTTTTTATTCCGCCTGCCCTGGCCCCTATCAACACCAGGGTGGCTTCCTACCCCTTCGCCCCTGTTACCACTATCCCACCTCTCGTGGAAACATCGGGCTTACCTATGCCTTCCACTCAACCACCTCTAGCCCCTTCCTCTACGACTAGTTATCTCTATGTTGCCCCTTCACAAGGACAACTGACTACATCGTATGCATCCCCTAACCTCTTCCAAGCGCCCTACAACTTAGGGGGCGCGCCACCCATCAATCCGTCGACAGACATCATTAAAATGCTGATGGACAAGATGACCCATCTTGAGACTTCTGTTTTCGGCTCGCGCAACGCTCTCTCCTATGAGCAAATCTGCAACGAGCCCATCCATCCTTCTATCCCAATCAGACCATACCCTAGCCAATGGGAGCTTCTGAAGTTTTCTCGCTTCCAAAGCAAGGAAGATCCCCAGCAACACTTGCGGGCATTCAAACATGCCTGCTACCTCATCGGCCATGACGATGCGTTACTCTTACGCACGTTCCCTATGTCTCTCTCGGGCGCTGCACTTGACTGGTACAGCTCCCTTCCTAGCCATTCTGTCTTCTCATTCACGCAATTGGCCCAGCTCTTCCTCGATCATTTTTCCATTAACATCACTAAGAAGGTCTCCATCACGGACCTCTATTCTATCAGACAATTCGAGGACGAGTCCATAGCCGACTTTGTAGCTCGATGGAGAGGCCTTATCAACCAGCTCTCCTTCTCTTTACCCCAGGCCGAGCTTATCGAACTCTTCTCCCAAGCTTGCGCCAGACATATCTCTTCCACCCTGAGGGTTCAAACCTTCTGCACTTTTGACGAAGCCTTCACGATGGCTCGCAAACTTGAGTTGCGTGCCATCGAGGAGAATAAAGTCAAGTTGCGGAGCAAGAATCCCAGCTCTAAAACCAATGACTCCCCTTCAGCCAAGCCATCGTCATCCAATTCTAAGCCCAAGGCTTCAGCTAACGCTGTAGTCGTTAGGCCTTCATCTTCCTCACCCTCATCTAATCAGCCTGAGCCATCAACATCTCAGAGCGCCACCCGCCAGTTCCAGCAAAGATACGTGCAACGACGATATACTCCTATCGGAGAATCATACGCATCTGTGCTGGAAAAGCTTGTTAAGCAGGGGGCCCTCAATCTCCCTCAGGCTCGTCCTCCTCCACAATTCGATCCCTCTCACGCCATCCCCGCGTGGTATAGGGAGCATGACTTCTGCAGCTTCCACCGTGTTAAGGGACATGACACGGAGAACTGCAAAACATTTAAAAACATAATCCAAGATATTCTTGAAAAGGGGGACCTTATCTTAGACAATCCAAATGCGCCCCCTAATCAGGCTATTGACATCTTCAAGCAACCTTTTCCCAATCATCCGCCGACCCAAAACAACGTCCAGACCTTAATTGACGATAACCATGAACACAACATTCGAACCGTCAATGCGGTCTCTCCTTTCGTCCCCAATCCATCTCAAGAGGCTAGTCCATCAATCAGTCCATCACATGTGGATGAACCTCTTTCTCTGGCTAGTTCTCCACCGACCTCTCTCATCCTGGAGGACGCCTCGACTCTACCAGTCCCACCAGTCTCGCCATCCTCCTTTCTACTACCTGTGGAGGACCAAACCCTTCCTACTCCTCAACCGCAAGTAGAGGGCACCATCATCCCCGCCCTTTACCCGCTAGAGGAGCCTCACTTTTCGGATTCTTCTCCACCCAGAGAAGATCCTGTCTCCCCTCCGTCTTCGTCTAAATCCATCATAACCTCGCCATTCAATACTACACCCATCTCGTCCTCAACCCCGCAACCCTCAACATCATCTTCTCAGCCATTTTCCCGGTTAGTGGAAAAGATCCAGCTTCTCCCTTCAAGGAAAGTGACGCCTCAGGTGCTGTGGGAACATCTCAAAGCCCTTCAACATACCCGCGCCCTCTCATCACATGCTGTCAATCCTCCCCAGGCAGAATCTCTTTAAACTCGCGACAAAGACCAGACACGCAGACCTCAACCAAACCAATCAAAACATGCATCTATCTCGTCCAAACCCATCAAATCACTTGGCGTTCGTCCTATCTCCGCCCCCACTCACCCGCAAGTGAAGGTGGATCTAGACCAGACCTTGACCAGCAACAGTCTTCCAACCAAGACAAAGAAGACTGCCAGACCTCCTAAGCGAACGCCTTCTTCCCCGTCACCATTGCCATCCATTCTGGGCCCCCATCCTTCGACCTTGGCCAGCATTCTTCCCACTTCGGCCTCCAATCGGAACTCGTTACCTCCTTTGCTTCCTCCGCCTACCTCCAGCCGTCCCTCTCCCAAAAAGCCTTTCTCAATCTGCAGACCAGAGTCACCTCCATCTGTCCCCGCACCATCAACTCATAAAGTGGTACGGAAACCTCTTCCAGCCTCACCCAAGCAAAAGTCACCGACCTCGCGCATATCAACCAACACAGACCCTTTAGTGGGCTCATATTCGGTGATATTGCGCCGACTTCTGCAAACCTCCAGCATAACCCTTCCGCCCATCCGACCTTTTCAACCTCTCAGGTCTAAACCCTCTTGGTTCGACGATACAAAAGTTTGCTTATATCATCGTGCACCAGGACATGATACTGAGACCTGCTGTGCCCTCAAGGCCGTCATCTGCCGCCATATGGAGAAGGACACTCTTCTCCTTGAGGACACTCTCGACCAGACCTCGACTCCATCCCATCCTACACCTTCGGCCACAACATCTCATCAGCAAAACACGACCCCTTCTTCACCACCCGTTTTCGAAATCAATGCTGTCTGAATAACCACTAGGTCGCAGAAGGACAAGGCAAAAGAAAAAGCTGCCATTCCTTGGACCTATCCCTTCGTCAAACCACCTCTTGCGCCCAAGCCCAAAATTTCTATCCTTGGCGCATCCCAGCCTTCTTCATCTTCATCTTCTGGGCCGATTCAAGACTCCATGCTGAAGCAGCTTCATCAGACACCGGTGAAGATGTCCCTCTATGACCTTATCCAAACCTCGCCTCAACACCGTCAAGCCCTCATCCAAGCCTTGCAAGCAGCAGAGGTCCAACCCGAAGACCCCCAGCCGCTTGCTGCCCTTGTCCATTCTTTATCTCCTATCAACTCCATCACATTTAGCGATTCTGAGATTCCCACATCCAACACGGAAGATCAGGACGCCGCCCTCTTCATCACTGCCTATGTCGATCGGACACGCATCAAACGCGTTATGATCGACGGCGGCGCCAGCATCAACATCATTTCTACCCATGCCTTCGACCAGCTATCTCTTCCCAAGAATTGCGTCTCCAAAACTGACGCTATCTTACGTTCTTTCAATGACACCACCGCCACGACCATTGGCACAGTCGTCCTCCACATTCGCGTCGGTCCACGCATAGTCCCGGAGCTCTTCTACATCATCGAAGGAGAGTTTCAATACAACATCCTGCTGGGCCGACCATGGATCCGTGCCATGGCCTGTATTCCTTCCACCCTGCATCGTTGTGTGAAGTTTGAACATGACGGGCAAGTCCATACCATTCCCGCTGACCCCTCACCTTTCAAGACTTGCAACACGACTTATCGTCCCAACGATGTCCTCATTCCCATCAAACCTTCAACTCCGGCATCGCCTCCATCTGCGGAAGCTTCGACCAGTTTACAATCGGCGGTCGCCCTCACCTCTCCTCTTCAAGCGCCAACCAAAGACCCCATGGAAGACGTCTTCCAACGATTATCACTTGGGGAATATCACTTGCTGACCCTTGACATGCTCCAAACTCCGCAAGAGTATGGACGCCTTCACCTCAGTCCCAATTACGACCATCGGATCGGGATGGTCGTACCTTATGGTCCTCCTCACTTCCAAACCAACTTTGTCTATCGGGGGCTCAATCAAGCTCCTACCAACGGCAATTCCCTTTCGTCACCCCGACCCTTCACCTCAGACTTCACGTTTCTTGGCAACCCTACCTTTGCACACACTTACCTTTACAGGTGTGCATGGAAGGGTTTTGGTTTCGGACGTTATGAGCAGGGCTCCCATCAGCCTATCGAGACGCTCAATGATGACGATGCCAAGAAACGATATGGCCTGGGATATCATGACCCCACTCAGGCTCCTTTCGACCTTTGTCCCGAGTCAACCGTGAACCAATCTCCTCCAAACTCGCCCATTTCTCCTTCGTCACCTACGGAGTCGGTGGTCTCCATCCCTCCTAGTTTTTTTTTCCATAAACACCATCCGCCTGGAACCCCTGACCTATCAGCTCAATGGGGTGCCCAGGTCTCTCCCTCTCATTTTTCCTAGCATGGTAGAAGATGAGTCGGCAACCATTCACACTGTCCACTGCGTTGACGATGACGCCATCCTTTCCTATATGGGTGCCGATGACTCTTTCATCCAGCGTTCCCTCCCTTCTAAGACCCAAGTTATGTTAAATGAATCCACCATTGACATCAACCTCCCTTCTTCTTCTGATGTTCCTCACGTCTTAAAGATTGGCCAATCTCTAGACGCTCAGGAGCAGCTTGACTATGCCCAATTCCTTTCCGACCATAGCAAGGCCTTCGCCTGGACTTACAGCGACATGCCTGGCATCGACCCCACCATCGCTACCCACAACATTGTCACCAAACCAGAGGCTAAGCCTGTTAGGCAAAAGCTTCGAAAGATGCATCCTCGCGTTGCGCTCCTCGTCAAAGAAGAGCTTCAGCGCCTTCTCTCTGCCTCCTTCATCCGACCCATCGATTATCCGCAGTGGGTCTCTAATATCGTCCCAGTTACTAAAGCAACTGGGGGGATTCGGATCTGCACGGACTATCGCGACCTTAACCTAGCCTGTCCCAAAGACGATTTTCCTCTTCCTAACATTGACCAACTTGTTGATCTCACGGCCGGCCATGAGATGCTCTCTCTCATGGACGGATTTTCAGGATACAATCAAATCCTGATCGCACCGGAAGATCAGCACAAGACTACCTTTATCACCCCATGGGGGACTTTCTGCTATCGGGTCATGCCTTTCGGCTTGAAAAATGCTGGTGCCACATATCAGCGCGCCATGACCTACATTTTCCACGATCTCCTCCACAAAATCATGGAGGACTATGTGGATGACCTTCTCGGCAAGTCCAAGCTTCGTCGCGACCACTTGACCATTCTCACAATCATCTTCTCTCGTCTTCTTCAATACAACATCCGCCTTAACCCCAAGAAGTGTGTCTTTGGGGTCCTCTCAGGCAAGCTTCTCGGCTTCATCGTTTCCTTTCGTGGTATCGAGATAGATCCCGCTAAAATTTGCGCTATCCTCGAAATGCCACCCCCGACCAATCTCAAGCAGCTTCGCAGTCTCCAAGGGAAGCTCCAGTCCATTCGTCGTTTCATCTCGCAGCTCTCAGACCGCTGCCAACCTTTTCATCATCTCCTTAAAAAGGACGTCTCCTTTAAGTGGGATGAGGACTGTCAAGAGGCCTTTGAAGCCCTCAAAAGCTATCTGGTCTCTCCACCAGTCCTCATTCCACCTAAAGACGACCAACCCTTCTACCTTTATATCTCCGCCACCAACCATTTGTTAGGTGCCATGATCACGCATCGGGACGAGCATCATCGTGAGCAGGCGGTTTACTACATCAGCCGAACACTGGTCGACTATGAAACTTGGTATACTCATACTGAGAAACTATGTTTGGCATTAGTCTTTTCCGCCACCAAGCTCCGTCACTATCTTCTCAACCACAAGACATTTGTCATCACTCACACCGACCCGCTCAAATACATGCACTCCAAGCCATATCAAAATCAACGTATGGCTCGGTGGCTTATGCTGCTTGCTGAGTTTGACCTCGAATTCATCCAGCAGAAATCTATCAAGGGGCAAACCATCGCTGATCAACTGGCAAATGCCCCTCTTCCCGATAATCAACCTTCACAATTTGAGTTCCCTGACGAGTCTATCGCCACACTTTCCACCGATGACACCGTCTATCAAATGACCATGTTCTTTGATGGCTCCAAATGTCAACTCGGCGGGGGTGCGGGGGTCATCCTTATCCCACTCGAAGGGGAACCCATGCCTCTATCTTTTAAGCTTGACTTTGATTGTACCAATAATATGGCCGAATACGAGGCCTTAGTTTTGGGACTTCAAACTGCCCTTTCCCTCCACATCAAGTCTATCAACATCTTCGGTGACTCGCAGCTCGTCGTTAATCAAGTCAACGGTTCATACCTCTGTAAAAACGAAATTTTACAAAGGTATAAAAATCGTGCTGACACTCTTTTGGCATCTTTCGACCATTACCTCTTGCAGACTGTTCCACGCTCTACGAACAAGTTTGCCGACACCATGGCTTCTCTTGCTTCGCATATCCCATCCTCATCATCGTCATCTCGACTCTTCGTCACAGTGCATCGCGTACCTTTGCCTTCATACATCTCTCCTCACATCGACCATATCAACACTATCAATTCTAGCCCACAAGATGACTGGTATAAGCAACTTGTGGACTACTTATCTCTTTCTATCACTCCTCCCAACCTCTCTAGCAATGCGCGGCGAGCTTTCATCAAGCGCACAGCTCGCTATACCATGCTAGGGGGTCTTCTCTATAAGCGAGGCTTCGACGGCCTCCTCCTTCGCTGTCTAACCTCTGCTGAAGCCTCTCATGCCATAAAACAAGTCCACGACGGGATTTGTGGCGGACACTTCAGTGGAAACTCGGTTGCCAAGCGCATCCTTCGCCTGGGTTATTATTGGCCCACCCTTCATCAAGACTGTAGCGACTATGTCCGGCGTTGCATCAAGTGTCAGCAACACTCTAACCTGCTTCATCTCCCCAGCCACGCTTTGCAAGTCGCTTAGGATTTTTGGCCTTTCTCTCAGTGGGGCTTGGATCTCATCGGTGAGATCAACCCTCACTCGTCTCTTCGTTATCAGTCCATCATCACTGCCACTGAGTATTTCACCAAGTGGGTGGAAGCTATTCCTCTAGTCTCCACAAAAGCCGACAAAATTGTCGATTTCATCAGCAGCCATATCATCTGTCGTTTCGGTGTCCCTCACAAAATCATCACCGACAATGGCAAATCCTTCAAAAACAAGACTGTCCAAAAACTATGCGACTCATTTGGCATCAAACTCAGCTTTTCTTCACCTTACTACCCACAAGCAAATGGGCAGGCTGAGGCTTCCAACAAAATTCTGACCAAAATTCTCATGAAGGTGGTCGACGATACAGGAAGGGATTGGCACATTCATATTCCCTTCGCTTTGTGGGCCTACCGCACTAGCATCCGAACCTCTACGGGTGCTACTCCTTTTTCTCTCGTGTACGGAACAGAGGCTGTCTTACCTCTCGAAGTACAAATCCTGTCTCTCCGCATCTCTCTGCATGACATTCTCTCAAACGACGACTTTCGTCAAGATCGCTTAGCTCAACTTGAGTTACTTGACGAGCGCCGCCTTGCTGCCCTCAATCATCTCCATGTCTACCAAAGTCGCATAAAGCGGGCCTACGACAAAAATCTGCGAGAACGAGATTTCAATATCGGAGACCTCGTCCTCAAAGAGAATCAACACGTGACCAATATGGAGCGAAGTAAACGAGGCAAATTCGCCCCCAATTGGCTTGGACCCTTTATCATCACGCACAAGTATGGATCAGGGACTTATCGTCTGTCCTCCCTCGACGGACGGCCAGAACCTGAGCCTCTTAATGCGTTGCATCTTCGACCATTCTTCTGTTAGTCGAGTACTTGTCCACTTGACACATAACTTGAGCTCGTCCCTTGAGCAATCCTCGTCCTCTGGCTCCTTATTCCTTTCGACCCTATTCCCCTTTAACAAGTCCTCTGCAACCCTTTTATGGCGCATGGGTACCTTGTCCTAATAAAAGGGAGTCCTTGCACTTCTACAGTCTTGTCCATGACTCAAAAAAAAAAAAAAAAAAAAAAAAAAGACGATGTCCAAACATATCCAAGGTCACACAATCAAATCCAAAAAGACAGACTGATCCCTCGAAGGACAGCTGTGCTATCATTGCTGTAGTTCATAGACTGATCCCTCGAAGGACAGCTATTCAAACATTATATAAAGCAAAGATATAGACCACTCCCTCGAAGGATGGCTATAATTAAATCTTGCTACCAACAGCAACCTATCTTAGAAGCTTCCCGCGTCGATCAGCTTCGCAACATGACCACTAAATCAAAAGACATCTCTATGTAGGCTTCCCGCATCGATCAGCCTGCGCAAAAAAAAAAAAAAAAAAAAAAAATGGGTCATGGACTTGGCTTGTAGTTGTCTCAGGGTCTCCTCTAAAAAGGGGCAAGGTTATTCCTGCTCTTAAACTGGGTTACCCTATCCTCCTCCCATCACCTGCTCAAGGGACTTCGAGCTCACTTTAATGTCAAAGTGATGCGCTTACCGTTCTGACACAACACTGGTCCACGACGTAATGCATGAACGGGGCTTTTTGTTCTAATAACCCCTATCTATACTTCCTGTTGGTCCTTGTCAATGAAAGAGCAATTTGCCTTCCATCTTTTCTCTACACTTTGGTCACATTTAACCCCATCAATTGGCGACTCAACTCAAACCAAGCCATTTTTCATCATTTTTCAGACATCATCCTCGTCTATTCCACATAGTTTCCACGGACACCAATACACATGGAAACTACCGACCAGACCCAATTTATGTTAAGCATAAACCAATACTTGCTGAAACATAAATAGACTTCCATTCATCTTTAGCATGCATCCATCACGACTATGGAAACTTGTTAAGGGATGAAAGACTCTCGACTCTTGTGACATTTGCAGCATCATCTTGACACTTGACCACATCCAATCATCGATCACTCTGTCTCCTAGTCCGAACTACATTGGTCTGAGGCCCTAGGACAAGGGCTATGTAGGCAGCACTCAGATACCACATCTTCTGAGGTTAGCTCGACCACCCCCATTTGTTCATCTCTATGATGGACAAACCTTCTCTTCTTCGACTCTTATCACACCCAACTTCGTCACCTTTGACCAAGACCCTTTGACCAAGACCTTTGTCCACGACCACTCATTCGACTTTGACCAAGACCAATCAATCCCTCTGACCCTCCCTCCCTTTAAGGGAGAACTACATCGGCCTGAGGCCCTATCATCGGGGCTATGTAGGCAGCACTCAGTTGACATGGGGTCTTCTGGGGTTAGCTCGGCCGCATCCTTTCGTCCATCCATCCTCTTGACCAATGACCATTGGCGACCATGCCTATCTCCTTCTTCTTTGACCTTCTTCCAAGACAATGTTGCCTTGGTTGTTTTTGCGTGTATGTTATTCCACGGCTAGTTAGCAGAATTGTTCGCAGCCTATTTTTGACCCTTCACAAGTATAGGATCGCGAGCCAGTTGATCCCTACTACTTGTGGCCTTTTTCGTGTTTCTGGGAGCACTTCCTGAGCCCTGGATACCTGGGACACGACGACCATTTGGAGCTTCCGCTTAGATTGAGTGACCCGATCAGCAGACGACTAAATGCTGGGGCCCGGTTACTTCAATTTTGGCACTCCTTGACCCTTGACCATGCGACAATTTGACCTGACCCTCTCGTGAAGTGGACTACGCGCAATCATGACTATGGCAGCATTTTCACTCACTCTTTTCTATCCATTTCTTTGTCAAATCGACACTCGATCTTCGGTTCCCTTCTCTCGACTATCGCTTTGAGGGGGGAACACCTCATCCTTTCTCTGGGGCAACCAACTCCTGTTTTTGTCTTGCAGTTCGTCTAGAACAACCAACAAGACAAAAAGGGGCAAATGTAGACACCGCAAACGTGTCTGCACCTTGGTTCTCCCCCTTGGTCCTTTCTCCCTCCTAGTCTTCCTTGGTCCCTAACCCACCTAGGTCTTATTAATTAAAAATTAACATCTTTTAATTAATTGAGGCCCCCTTTTCTACCCTACCCTTGCCTCCTTGGATCCTCCCTTGAATCCCTCCACCTTCCCCTTAGCATTTATTGTCCAAAATCCCCCCATTATATTCCTCCCGCATCCATTTTAGCATGCTCATAACCGTTCTTCCCACAATCCCCCACCCGGCGGCGTGCAAGAATGGGCAGAGGCTATTTTTAGCCTCTGTCTCCATTCTGACTCTGCCGACGTCGGCGACCCTGCGGCCGACGTCGGCGAGACTGCCGGCGTCGGCAGCTTTCAAGACCCCGTTCTGTATCCGTTGCAACCCCTGGACTCCTGAGCTCGCAAACAGAACTCTCCTGGCGTTTGGCATTCGTCTGGTCTTCGTTTTGAACCTCATGCAACAACAGCAGCAGGTGCAAAGGCCCTTCATCAGAATTCTCTTCTTGCAGAATCCCCTCTGGCTTCAATAACAACTCCTTCAACTCTTCATTCAGCAGGGAGGGAGGTAAGCAAATCTGTTAATTGATTCTTTGTTTTAAGCTTTCAGTTATCTATTGTTATCTGCTTCCCTTCTACCCTTCCCCCTTGAGAGGCTGCAAGGCCTTCTCAGGCCCTGTCCTCTGCCCATCCTCCTCTCCCATTATCCCACTCTTCATCCCAGTTCCAGACAACTCCCCATTCCCCTTTTGTCCACAAAAGACCCTGTATAGGGCAAGACCATTCCATAGTCCATTCTGACCCGTCCCCAGACTCTGTCTCGACATCCTCAGCATCCCGGACCTGTCCACAGTCCAGAACACATCTCAGACCCGACCACAGGCCATTACCCCGACCGACGCCGGTCACTTCCCATACCGACGTCGGCAGAATAACCGACGACGGCAGACCTCCTAACCGACGCCGGCAGAACTTCCGACATCGGCGACTGTCATCAACCCGACTGCTTATTTCAGGTAACCATTTGGTTTTTTCTTTCATTTCTAAGCTATTCATCATTTCTGTATTCTGGCATCTTATACTTTCTCAGTCTTTTATCTGTTTTTCATCTGTGGGTTGACCTCCCTTTGAGGAAGTTTTTACACTTCCGGGAACAAGCTTGTGCTTGGCAACCCACCGTCTATTTATCTAACATCCCCTTGTCCAAGTTTTCCATTCTTTTGCAGGTGTCATTCCTCCACAGCCAAAGAGGAGTGCTCACAAGCGTCTGGATCACGGTGCGCAGTCGACATCCAGGTATTCCTAACCTCGTCCATTTTCTCTAGTTTCTTTATTCAACATTTCGAATGTAGAAAGCGAATTAGCACAAGAAACAGTTCTTGTGTGTTTTTTGAATAGATGCTATATCAACCCAAATGGTTTACATTTATGTGAGGTTACATATATTGATCCTTGAACCACTATCGATGATAACTCATTTAATAGGTGTGTTGTTGATTTGAGCTTGAATAAAAAGTGGCAAGTTTTGATCAATGACTGATTGTGAAGGTAAATACTTATTGGAAAATGATATCACATCCTCCACATATTTGATAATATTCATGATAAATACAAAATATGATTATTTGGTATCATGAGGCATAGATATGTGATTAAGTGTTTTAAAATGAATATCTTTGAAGATTTTTTCTTTTTGAAGTAATTCCAAAATAGATATTTTAGCTAGTGTATTCCTCAACTGATCCAATATATCAAACTCTATTGATCTCTGGATGTTGTTTTAGTGTTTTGGGGTCAAGGAGGGATGGTATGGTTATGTTTCTCCAATATAGGCTAAAGAGGCACCATGTTTTGTCTAGTGACAACTTGAACTACAGGATCTACTATTTGCCTAGGTTGAGTAGGAGAAGAAGGATAGGAGCATAGATAATTAAGTGGTATAGGTGGAGGTGGAACAAAAGGGGTCTCTGAGCCCTCTATCATCTAGAAGTGATTTGAGGTAGCTCAAAGTGAGCCATATAGCAATGATTCATAGGAAAATGGGGCTCACATGATGGAAGACCAATATGTGAAATAAGTGTAGCCGAAATTAAATCCCAGGTAGAAGTAACATACATGTGTACCTTTCTACAAATAGTTGTAAATAAATATGCTAAGCAAAGTTCCAAGATTTGTACCATGAAATAAAATATGGCTTATGTCATGATAATCATGGTAGTAAGCTATAATTTTAGTGATGGATGGAAATGTGAACCCTAGGGTTGTTTAGGGTTAAGGTTTTAGAAGCTAGGGTTTCTTTGTAATAATTTAAATTAGATGTAAAATAAATTGAAACCCTAATGTATAATTGATTTTATTTCGCTAGGTTTTTTAAATAAAATTAGAAAATTAAAAGTATGCAACCCTAAATTTATTTTACCAAAAATAGGAATTAATGCAAACTAGGGTTTGATGTAATGTTTAAAGTGAGATGGGTTCACCAAATGATTTAAATTTTTAGGTTTTTACATGTTTAATTACCTATGTTTGGTTAAGGCACTGAGATGTCTAAATCAATTAAAAAATTACAATAATAAAGCTACTAATTTGTTATGACCTTTGACTTCTTTTGACTTTCTAATGATAGCAATAAATAGAGAGAAATAGAGACTTAGCTAGAAACTGATTATCACAAATGATTTGGGTTCTAAAATCAGATATCTAAGTAGTAGTTTATGTCATCAAAAGGATTCTAATATTCATTTGTTCACTAGATAGTAGCTCCTAGTTTAGACAGTAGCACCATCCATGTGTAGCGTCTTCAATGTGGTGCTAATGCCCTCTTTGTGAGACTATTCCTATTTTCAAGGAGCACCTGCACCTATGTATGTATGTTCTGTTCCTATGTGACTAAAGCATGTAGCTATGCATTGTACCTAGAAATCTTGATTTGATGTGCAAACCCTAGTTTTCTTTATAAATGTGATATGAGCAAGAATTGAGTGTGTTAGTAGGATGGACTAGACATATTCAACACCCCGCTATGTAGAGAGTTGCCTACATACCAATACATTGAAAAAGGATCGAGTTTGATGTAGTTCTCCTACCTAGTGCTTGATGTATGTGCAAGTGAATGCTAGAATGAAAGTGGCCTTAGATGCCTTGAATGTGCTTGAGCTTTAAAGTGCTTGAAAACTAGACTTAGGGATGTTGTAGATGGTATTATATAGAAATTAGGGTAGAATAGGGATCAAATACCTTAATTTTTCAAAACTTTTAACTCTGGTTTGAATAACTTTTGCATCTATTTTCCATCTAGTGAATAGAGGTGGATTAGACTTATATTTATAGGGTTTTGTTGTTTGTACAAACAACAAAATGAGCTTAGGCCTACCTTAGGAGGTGCACACATTTGAAAAATTATTTTTTGGGAAGATTTGGGGCTAAAGATAGTAGTACACAATTGGGGACACTAATGCCATGTGGTTGTAGTGTCCCAAATGTGGCGCTAATGCCCTTTTGGCAGACTACTGAGAAATTTGGATTGGGGTCAGAGGTGACAATTTAGGGACTGTGACTTGACTAGCTTTAAGTGAATAAGGTTTGCTTAATGGTTGGAAATGAAAGTCTAAGGCTATAAAATATGTCTATGGCAAGCCTAGGGATAGGATAACTCAAGCGACACTCTTAGCATCCAACTACCACTTTTAGGTGATTATAATTATATTGAATGTAAAGGTAAAACCATTTATACTATAAATTATTTCCAAGTGAAAGTAAACCATCATAGTGGTTATCCTACTAAGTATAGACATTTAGTAATTCTTGCTTTCAAAACTAGTGTTGCAAGGGAAAAGGACATTAGAACCAATTTTAAGTATCATGATACTATATCATATCATATAAATTAAAATTTAGTATGTGATATCCATGGGCCATAAATAATATAATGAATAATGTTACAAATCATATGGCACCAAGAAAATGAGTAATAATTTAGCATAATTCTAGAATTTGTAATTGAGGGAAAATATATTCATAGTATAAACTTCATTTTTTCTTAGAGGAACCTTATACAAGGTCTCATAATCATTACCCTTTCAAGATATGGTTTCAAGTATCATGTCACAAGGAGAAGTAAAGGATATCATAATAGCTTCACCTTTAATCATATAAATTTGTCCTCTTGAGGCAAATAATTCTTAGAAAAATGAACTAAGATTAGTTCTATAATTCCCAACAAAAAGGAGGCCTCGTGCATTTAGTTACAACAAGGTCAATTGATTTAGGTTTTTAGCTTACATCAAATATTAAAATGTATTTTAAGTTTTTAACATAGTTCAAGCATATATTTACTAGCATTCCAATCCAATATATCACAAAAAACAAGGGTGGATCAACAAAACCCTAACTTTCACTTGGAATATTATTCTTGGCATTTAGAAATTCCTTTCAACATAAATAATTATGTTTGCTCAGCTTATGTATAAAATTTTATTAAGTAACTAAGTGATATATTTTCTAATTATGCATCAAGGGATAATTACAAAATGTTTTCCAAAATACCAGATCTACTTGCATCAAGGTGAAGCATTTATTCCTTTCACAAATTTTATAACATTGAGATAAACATAGTACTAAGTTATCCACCACCTATGTCACTCTTTCCATTAGCAACAGGAAATTATAAATTATGTTGGGGGATCAAACCAACAATAGATTACACTTGTGAAAGCAATAAACGTGGAAATAAATCAGATAGATAAGTAACTGAAATGATAAATAGCACAGAACAAGATATACAAGAAAACACCCTGAAAACTTGTATTGAAACTCTTTACAATAGGAATACAATTTGAAGAAACTTCGTTCTTCCACACCTCTCTCAGATGCACACAAGATCTCTCACTAGATCTCTATTCCTCAAGAGCTCTCTCTCAAGTACACTCAAATCCAACAACCTGGATTGATGCAACTCTGTACTGTCCTTCAAACATTCACAATGTTCTACTATTACAGTTCTACACTTCTCTTACACATACAATTCTAAGCTAAGAAGATCTTCCCTACATATAGAAATAGGAAACTTGAGCATGCTCTTACAACAAATAGTTAAGCCTCTTGAACAAGGGCTCTAAAAATAATATTGCTAATAATAGAGATGCAAGCTTGAGTCCACGACTCAAACTTATCATGCAAACACTCGCTGCTGTCCACGAAAATAGCTTTCTAGACACGCAGGTAACCGACGTCGGTTCTTACCTGTTCCCTGTGACCATCGTCGGCCAACCCTACTGCCGACGTCGGCGCCTCTGCAACTGCTACTAACCAACGTCGGTCGCTCCTGATCGACGTCGGCGTCTGTGTAGACCCGAACCTGTTTTAGTATGCTCTTTGGTGAAGCTTTTAGCTCCACACCCTAACAATCTCCCACTTGGAGATAAACCAGCTGCACCAACCTGTACAGCAACATCTTCTAGCTCCTCCATCTTCAACTCAATCATGAAGACCAATAGAAGTTGAATGAAGATTCAACTTCTCCTTAGTAACCGGCTTTGTTAGCATATCAGCAGGATTCTTGTCTGTATGGATCTTTTCCAGCTTCAACTCACCATCTTCCAATACCTGCCGTATGAAGTGGTACCTTAGTTGTATGTGCTTGGTTCTTGAGTGAAAAGCTGAGTTCTTAGCCAAATGGATTGCACTCTGACTGTCACTATACAATCTGCAACTCCCATGCTCCCTTCCAAGCTCTTCCATGAACCGTGTCATCCATATCATCTCCTTGCTAGCTTCTGTAGCTGCAATATACTCTGCTTCTGTAGTTGACAAGGCTACAACCTTCTGTAACTTAGACATCCAACTAACTGCCATTCCACCTACAGTAAAAACATAACCTGTGGTGCTCCTCCTGCCATCCAAATCCCCTACCATATCTGAATCTACATAACCATGTAGAGAAGTACCTGAACCTCCATAGCACAAATGCTTGCTGCTGGTTCCTCTCAGATATCTAAGGATCCATTGAACTGCCTTCCAATGTTCCTTGCCTGGATTGGCCATATACTTACTTACTACTCCCACTGCTTGGGCAATATCTGGTCTAGTACACACCATTGCATACATCAAACTCCCTACTGCGGAAGAATATGGAACCTTACTCATGTACTCTACCTCATCATGTGAATTGGGACATTGTTCTTTACTTAACTTAAAATGTCCAGCCATAGGTGTACTTACCGGTTTTGCATCCTGCATATTAAACCTCTCCAACACCTTATTCACATAATCTTCTTGAGACAATATCAACCTATGATTTTTCCTGTCTCTCCTAATGCTCATGCCAAGGATTTTCTTAGCTGCTCCCAAATCCTTCATAGCAAATGTTTGAGCTAACTCCTCCTTAAGCTCTGAGATATCCTGCATGTGAGACCCTGCAACCAGCATGTCATCTACATACAACAATAGAATAATATATCTACCATTATCAAATCTCTTGAAATATACACAATGGTCTGATTGACACCTACTGTAGCCATGCTCAGTCATAAACCTGTCAAATTTCAAGTACCATTGCCTTGGAGCTTGCTTGAGGCCATACAAGCTTTTCTTTAACCTACACACAAACTTCTCCTTACCCTTGACCTCGAAACCTTCTGGCTGTTCCATATAAATTTCCTCATCCAAATCTCCATGAAGAAACACTGTCTTAACATCTAGCTGCTCGAGATGCAAATCCTCAAAAGCAACCAAAGACAATACAACCCTTATTGAAGTCATTTTAACAACCGCAGAAAAAATTTCACCAAAGTCAATACCTGGCTTCTGTGCAAATCCTTTCACTACTAATCTGGCCTTATATCGCATCTGTCCATCCTCACTTTCCTTCAACCTATAGGTCCATCTGTTCTTCAGTGTTCTTTTACCAGCTGGCAACTCAACCAAATCCCATGTTTGGTTCTCTCTTAAGGACTCCATCTCCTCAACCATGCCACGCTCCCACTTACTCCTGGACTCCACCTGTATTGCTTCTTCAAAACTCTCTGGTTCTCCACCATCAGTTAGCAATAAATAATATAAGGAAGGAGAATATCTAATTGGAGGCTTACTTACCCTTTCAGACCTCCTGGTGGGTGTCTTGGACTCATTCTCAACAATCTGTCCACCCAAATTTTCTGATAGTGACCGACCTCGGCCACCTGTAGACCTGTCACTAGCCGACGTCGGTTCTGCCTGACCGACCTCGGTGCCTGGTCTGCCGACGTCGATCTCTGTATGACCGACATCGGTTTCTGAACTGCCGACGCCGGTTCCTAACCTGCCGACGTCGGTCTCTGTGTTTTCCTGCAAGTGATTATTTCTTTTTCCCGCGAGCTCATTTTGGACCATAACTTCGTCCAATTCACTATTGCTCTGCCCAGTTTGATCCAGCTTCCTTATCTGATCATTGTACATCACTCTTTCATTGAAAACAACATCATGACTCCTGATTACCTTGTTAGTTCCTAGATTCCAAAATCTGAAACCAAAATCATCTGAGCCATAGCCTATAAACGTGCACCTCATAGACTTAGGATCAAGCTTCTTTCTATTTTCTTTATCTATATGCACAAAGGCTTCACTACCAAAGACTTTGAGATATGAGAGATCTACCTTTTTACCTGTCCATGCCTCTTCTGGAATTCCACCATCCAAAGCCGTAGAGGGACCTCTGTTAATCAGGTACACTGCGGTGTCAACTGCTTCTGCCCAAAACTCTAAGGGCAACCCTGCATGCAATCTCATACATCTTACACGCTCCATGATAGTTCTGTTCATCCTTTCAGCAATACCATTCTGCTGAGGTGTCCTTGGAACCATCCTTTGCCTACGGATTCCGTGTGTATAACAATACAATTTGAACTTAAGACTGCAGAACTCACTGCCATTATCAGATCTCAGGCACTTTAATTTTTTGCCTGTCTCATTCTCAACCATAGCCTTCCAAAACTTAAAAGTCTCAAAAACATCAGATTTCTTTTTAATACAGTAGATCCATACCTTTCTTGTGGCGTCATCTATGAATGTAACATAGTACCGTGATCTGCCAATAGAGGCTACCTAAGCCAGTCCCCACACGTCTGTGTGAACAAGCTGCAACTTCTGCCTTTTCTTAGTAGACCCGGTCTTGAGAAAACTAACCCTTTTTTGTTTTCCAAATACACAATGCTCACAAAACTCTAGATCCATACTTTTCAAATCTGAAATCATACCTTTAGACTTAAGTATTGACATCCCCTTCTCACTCATGTGGCCAAGCCTTGAGTGCCACAATTTGCAATCCACATCTGAAGTAGATAAAACTGAAGGAGATTTGTTAGTAACACAATTACACAAATAGAGAGTACCTTCTCTCTTACCTCTGGCCATAACTAGTGCACCCTTGGTCACCTTCCAAGAATCTGCTGTGAGAGTTACTGTACAACCCTCATCACCTAGCTTACCTGCAGAAATCAAATTTCTCTTCAAACTAGGAACATGCATCACATCTCTCAACACCCATGTGTTGCCATTCTGCATCTTCAGCTGCACTTTACCTTTGCCAGTAATCTTACAAGGCTCATCATCCCCTAAGTACACTATTCCAAAATCTCCATGGATATAGTCACTGAAATATTCTCTGTTAGGGGTAGCATGGAAAGATGCACCAGAATCTAATACCCAAGATTCTATGTTATTATGTAAAGAGAAAATTAAAGCATCCTGTGCAATACCTGCAACCTTGGCTTCTTCCTTTCCTTCGTGTTGGTTGTCCTCCTTAGGCTTTGACCAACAATCTCTGCTTATGTGCCCCATCTTTTCACAATTCTAGCATTGTGGCTTCCTGCCATTCCTGGATTTGGATCTTCCTCTCACCTTAGACTTAGATCTTGATCTCCTCTTGCTCTTTTCTTTTTGCCTTCCCCTGCTCTCAAAATTTAAAGCGTTCCCAGATGTCTCTTCTGTGCTTTTCCTGCGTATTTCCTCATTCAAGATAACACTAACAACATCCTCTACTTTCAAAATATTTGATGCAGATGCAGTATTAGAAACTGCCATTACTAAGCCATGCCAGCTTTCAGGCAAAGAACATAATATCAAAAGAGCTTTTATTTCATCTTCAAATACAATATTGACAGAACTTAACTGATTAACAATTCCATTGAAATCATTCAGATGAGTAGAAACAGATCCACCTTCATTCATATGCAAATTAAATAACTGCTTCATAAGATATACCTTATTTGAAGCTGAGGGTTTTTCATACATATTTGCTAACGTGGTCATCAACTCTACCGTTGTTTTTGCCTGTGACAAATTAGATATCACAGTGGAGGCCAGACTCAGTCTTATAGACCCAAGAGCCTTTCTGTCAAGAACTTCCCATTCTTCATCCTCCATGTCCTTGGGCTTCTTTGCTATCCCACCTAACGGTAAGTAGAGATCTTTCTGATACAGATAGTCCTCTATCTGCATTCTCTAATGTTGGTAGTTCTTGCCATTAAACTTTTCCATTCTCAACTTACTTTCTTCTGCCATTGCTTCTCCCACTCAAACAGAAATTCCTGCAGAAACCCCTGTGAGCAACCTGTAATCTGTAACCTGTAACCTGTAACCAAGGCTCTGATACCACTTGTTGGGGGATCAAACCAACCATAGATTACACTTGTGAAAACAATAAACGCGGAAATAAATCATATAGATAAGTAACTGAAATGATAAATAGCACAGAACAAGATATACAAGAAAACACCCTGAAAACTTGTATTGAAACTCTTTACAATAGGAATACAATTTGAAGAAACTTCGTTCTTCCACACCTCTCTCAGATGCACACAAGATCTCTCACTAGATCTCTATTCCTCAAGAGCTCTCTCTCAAGTACACTCAAATCCAACAACCTGGATTGATGCAACTCTGTACTGTCCTTCAAACATTCACAATGTTCTACTATTATAGTTCTACACTTCTCTTACACATATAATTCTAAGCTAAGAAGATCTTCCCTACATATAGAAATAGGAAACTTGAGCATGCTCTTACAACAAACAATTAAGCCTCTTGAACAAGGGCTCTAAAAATAATATTGCTAATAACAGAGACGCAAGCTTGAGTCCACGACTCAAACTTATCATGCAAACACTCGCTGCTGTCCACGAAAATAGCTTTTTGGACACGCAGGTAACCGACGTCAGTTCCTGCCTGTTCGCCTGTGACCGTCGTCGGCCAACCCTACTACCAACGTCGGCGCCTCTGCAACTGCTACTAACCGACGTCGGTCGCTCCTGACCGACGCCGGCGTCTGTGTAGACCCGAACCTATTTTAGTATGCTCTTTGGTGAAGCTTTTAGCTCCACACCCTAACAAATTAGAAACATTTAATCATATCACTATTTAAGGGAATAGTTATAACCACCCTCAGCATGAGCTGAGTCATAAAAGATAGATGCAGATTTAAACATAGAACAAGGTAAGATCCTAAAATCATTCCTAAATAGGCATACCATTAGGTTAAACCTATCATGAATATAGTCAATGCATTTTAATATCCTTCTATTATTAATTTGAGAGTTATCAACAATAATGAATGCAATTAGTGTTTTTCAAGCCCACAAGAAACACTTATACATGGTAAGTTTCACATTCGCACAATTATTGCTAAACAACTAAGGAAAATTTTCACATGCCTATTATTTCATCTTAACTTAACTATGTTATCAAGAGAGAACTAAAATGTAAAGTATTTACACACCAAATACGAGGAAATTGTGCATAAATATAAAACCTTATTTCAATTCCTTGCATGCATTAGCATAGTGAGTACATTGAACATGGAATAGAAATTCTACTTTCCAAGTACCCTACAAAAATTCATGTCAATTATTACTTGAAACAAAACTCACACTCATATACTATACCTCCAAGAATAGGGCATTAGTACATAGAGAGTGTGTAATTATATATTGGATTTTTTTCCAATATTTGATCAAATAAAAAGATAATAGTCATAACAAATACTAGCATCCAAACTTTAAAATCAAGATTCATTTGCAAGAATGCACATCCAACATTCCATGAAGTCTAAGTTTTCAAGCACAATCATATCTTCCATGTTCTCAAATCCAAACCATCTAGTACAGTCAAGTATAAAACCAATGGTGTTTCAATAGAAGATTCATTTAAGTATAACCAACATTGACGCCTAGATTATAAGCTCATTAGGGTTTCATGGATTGTAATTTTTTAAGGGATACTTCACACAATCTCATTTAGAAATTGTAGACTTAAATTTATAAATCCATTTATGTATGTATGTATGTATTGCACAATATGACATTGGAGAATCCATAAAAATAGATTTTTTGAAATGATCTTGGAAACTTTAATGAAAATGTAATTAGCAATTGTAAACCTATATTCTATAACCCATTCCAAACTTACATTTAACATAAATAAGATTTATGTAAATAATAAGAGCTTTAAAATAGTGTATGGGTATTTCTTAAACCCTAACGAGCCAATAGACCAGGGATCAAAATTTCAAAGATTCAAATTCCTTTATAGTTTTGCAATATTGGTTGAGCATCTAAAAAAGGCACAACCTTTAAATGATAATGGTCAAGGCAAATGACAATGGTTAAGCCAAATGCCATTACTTGGTTAAAAACCCCCTCTCCCTGCATATTAAGTTCTTAAAGAGGGGGAACTTACCTAGTTATAACTGGTTCAAAACAAGATGAATTCCAATGACAACTTGCCTCCGTAACTCGTCCTCTGCATATAATTTTTCAATCCATAGGACCTCCACCCATAATTTTCCAATCCATTGGGGATGACAAATAACAACAGATGTTCTAGAGAGCTCACAAAAGGATGTGAGATTTGAAAATGATGATAAATAATAACTAATAATTATTGCATGTAACTACATCGATGGGGCCCAAGGCCTTAAACAATAATTGTTAAGGTAAAACCTATGATTAAGGTGAAAACTAATTATTAAGGTAAATGACAGTAGTTAAGCTAAATGTTAGGGTTGAAGGGAGTAACAAAGGAGTTGATGGGACCAATTGAGGTTCAATATCTAGTGTGGCAGTCCATGTTGAATGCACCAGTTGGTTACGCTCAGTGTTTGGACTTATTTATTTGAAAATCCTTTCAGCCTTAGCAAGGACACTTGTTTAAAAATATTTTACAACTTAAAGTTTGTGAAGAGTTTTTTTTTAAAACCAAATAATGAATATAGAATGAAGTGTGCGTAGACATGAAATATATTTTAATTTTAAAAGAAAAATGTTCACAACATCTTAATGTATAATATTTTTTATAGTTAAGCTTGGATAAATATTCTAGAATTTTCTGAGAAAATAAGTCTTATATTGTGGGTTGATTATGTTGAATACACATTCATGTTATGTATGCATATAGATAGTTAACTATTAGTTTGTAGTTAGGTTGTTCCACCTTATATGTATGTTGTTTGGGTTATATTTAGATATAAAAAACATATGTAATTCAGTAAATAAAAATTAATGAAAAATTATAATGTAAGAGTTTATATATATATATATATATATATATATATATATATATATATTCATTTTATAAGAGTAGTGTCTTTGCACAAAGTCTACAACACTCGAATATTATCAGATTGTATCAAATCTAAGTTACAAAGAAGAGTAAATGGCATCAACAAATTATTTTATACATATTACTTATTTTAATTGTGATCAATATGAATATTGGACAATAAAAATGCAAATCATTATGGATTTTAAAGATATATGGGCGATAGTTTAAAAGGGGTACACAAATCCCAAAGATTGGAATGCATTGATAGCATAAAATATGAATGGAAACTATTTTCCTAGAATGAAATTATAATGTATTTCTTAATAAATTAAACAAAAAATACAATATTTTATAGAAAGTTCAAACAAACACATAATTTTTGAATAGCAATTCGTTCATATTAGAATTTCAAGTTTCAATGCATATATTTTTCAAATTTATTGGAAGGTTCTTCGGTTCTCTATTAATGGAAGATAGCATATATGGTCCTAGTCTAGTAATATGAAGATTGAGGAATCACAAAGTCTATGTCTCTTTGAATCTTACACATTATTAGCCCTAGCTGAAACACTTAAGAGTGTACTTTTTGCCCCTTGTTAGGATACACTTTTTATACCCCCATCTCAATCACTCTCCTACAACACTCCCAGGTCTTCCACATTCTTTGTATGAGAGTCCTCTCAGTCCTCTCTTTCTTTATTTTTCATTTTGTCTTTCCTAAGAATTACTTTCACTATTTATTACATTGAAAAGCCATTATAACCATGTCTTTTCACATCTCATAGGTTTTACATTATTACATCTCTTTAATCATAATCATCCACACATTTAGACGTTTTATATAATAGATTTTATTTTATGAACTTTGATCCCTTTTTATTTTTAACTTGTGTAGATTTCATGTATTAGTACTTTGTGGGTAATTAGTCATATAACAAGAGACAAATGAAAATAAAAAGGATTTCTTAGCCATCTTTTTAATCCAAAGTGCTCTAGATTTGAACATTTTTCCTAAAATTACTCCATCAAAAAATGTTAAGGAAGCATGGGACACACTAGAGTCTACATACTAAGGCACAAAAAAATTTAAGTTGGTTCATTTGTAGATTTCACAGAGAATTTGAGAATATTTAATGAATGTACAATGAGAAGATAATTGAGTTTTATGTTCAAGTGCAAGATGTTTTTAACCAGTTGTGGATAAATGAAGATGCCATTATAGATTAGGTAATTTGT
Organism: Torreya grandis; assembly: GCA_037957365.1. Lineage (NCBI taxonomy): Eukaryota > Viridiplantae > Streptophyta > Pinopsida > Cupressales > Taxaceae > Torreya > Torreya grandis. Next base: position 425,940 of record JARHVA010003494.1, on the reverse strand, counting down.
GAAAAAGTAATTAGATCCTTACTAATAAAATGGAATTCAATAGTTATTACAATAAAATAAATAAAGGATTTGATGACACTAAGGTTAGATCAGCTCATGGGATCATTGTCATCTCCTAAAAGTAGATTGGACAGAACTCAAAAAAGTTTAGAAAAAGCATTTGTAGTGAAGTCTAAAGTCAGAGAAGGAAGCACCATTAATGACAATTCCTAAGAGAGAAAGGAGAATTCGTCATATTACTCAAGAGGAAGAGGAAGAGGCCATGGAGGTAGAGGATGTGGACATGGATATTTTAAAAAGAAAAATATACAATGCCATTGTTGTAAATTATTTGGTCATTTTGAGAGGCAGTGTAGAATTAAGCAAAGTCACATAAAAAATAAGAGGGAAAATTTTAACTATAGTGAAGGAGAGTATTCAGAATCTAATATGTTTTTTCATCATATGGCAAAAACATCTTAGGGTGATGTTTGGTCTCTTGATTCCAGACGCTCTAATCATATAATAGGAAATAAGGACTTATTTGTAAAAAAGTATGAAACAAGGAAAATTCAAGTGAAGTTTAGAGACAATAAGGTGGTAGAAGTTGTTTGCAAAGGCACTTTCACTACACACTAAGCAAGGTGAAATAAATAATATTCAAGATACTCTATTGGTTTATAATCTTAATAACAATATTTTGAGTGTAGGCCATTTGGTTGAACAAACTTATAGAGTATTATTTGATAATGAAGGTTGTAAATTTTTTTATAATAATAATGAGCGAAAGATAGTGGCATAAAGTCTCATGACAACAAATAAAATGTTTCTAATGAAGATGCATCTAGCAAGTTTAAATGTTTTGAAAGCAAAAATTGAAGATTGTAATTGGTTGTGGCTTAGGAAGTATGGTCATTAAAGATTAAAGGATTTAAATTTATTTTACACAAAGAAACTTGTTCAAGGATTTCCAAAGATAGAAAAAAATGATGAGGTTTTCTATGGTTGTGCACTAGGAAAGCAACATAGGGATAAATTTACATTTGGGAATTCATGGTGAGCTTCTCAATTTTTGTAGTTGGTTCATCCAAATATCTAGGGTGTTATGCAAACACGAATTATTAGTAAATATTTTTATTTTTTAACATTTATATATTATTGTTACAGAAATACATGGTTCTATTTCTTGAGAAAGAATAGTGAATCATTTGGTTGTTTTGTTGGATTCAAAGTTTCGGTTGAGAAGGAAAATGGATATTCAATTAAAATTTTGAGGACTAATAGAGAGGATGAGTTAAATTCAAAAGAATTTAATGAATAGTGTGCTAACAATAGAATCAAGAGGCAACTTACAACAACATACATGCCACAACAAATTGGAGTTGCTGAGCCAAAAAATTAGGCCATTGCTAAAATGGCAAGGTCCATGTTACAAACAAAGCACATGAGAAATGAGTTTTAGGTAGAAGCAGTAGCTATAATTATGTATATCCTTAACCACACTCCTACATTAGCTGTAAATGATTATACACTAGAAGAAGCTTGGTCTAGTAGAAGACCCAACATGGGACACTTTAGATTTTTTGGTTCATTAGTGTTTGTGCATGTCCTAAAAGAAACTAGAAAGGAAATTGATGCAAAAAGTGGAGTATGAAGTTTTGTTGGTTACTCTGAAATAAGAAAGACAGAAGTTTTGGAATCCCAAAAAAAAAAAGTGATTGTATCACATGATGTGATATATGATGGGGGGCAGGGGAGGGGAGGGTGGTGTGAAAAGAAGGTTTAATGTGCAAAAAAATAGCAACTTTGGAACTAGAGTCATTCCAAGATGACGTTACTCCTCTCTCCACTAGTCCTAGGAGTAGCACAAGTCCTTGTGGTAGTCCAATTTCATCACCAAGAAATTCTCTATCAAGTTTAAATGAAAATATGACATCCAATTGGAAGTCCTTCAAATAAGGTAAAAATACTTACATAAATTTATAAAAAGACTACCAATCAAGAGGATACAAATCAAATTGTTAACTTTGCTATATATTCTCTAATTCAAGCTAAACAAAGTTGTTATGAAGATGCAATGGAACATGGAGTTTGGTGTGAGGTAATGGAAGAAGAAATGAATGCAATTGAAAAGAATGAAACTTGGCAGCTAGTTGAACTTCCAAAAGTCAAAGAGGTGATGAATAAAATGGATATAAAAAATCAAATGTAAGAGAGATGGTGATATTGAAAGGCATAAGGCAATACTAAATACCAATGGATATGTACAATTCTATGGAATAAATTATGAAGAAACATTTCCATCAGTTACTCATTGGGATTTAATAAGAGCAATGCTAGCATTGTCAATGTATAATAATGGACAATTTATCAAATGGATGTGAATTCAAGAATATACAACTCTATGGAATAAATTATGAAAAACCATTTCCATCAGTTACTCATTGGGATTTAATAAGAGCAATGATAGCATTGTCAATGTATAACAATGGACAATTTATCAAATGGATGTGAAGTCAACATTCTTGAATGGCTTCATTTAGGAAGAGGTTTACCTGCAACAAACACTTGGTTTTGATGTAAAAGGGATATAAAACTAGTATATAAATTGATGAAGGCTTTGTATGGCTTGCAACAAGCTCCTAGATCTTGGTATTCAAGAATTCATAGTTATTGACAACATCATGGCTTTTTTAGAAGCCAAAATGAACCAATATTATATGTGAAAAAGCAAGGTAACCAGATTTTAATGGTTTTTCTTCATGTTGATGAATTTATTTTTACAAGTAAAAGTTCTAGCATGATGCATAAATTTAAGCAAACAATGATGGAGGATTCCAGATGACTGATCTTGGATTGATGCATTATTTTCTTGGCATAGAGGTATATAAATCAATTGATGGTATATTTATCTGTCAAGCAATGTGAGCCAAAAATCTATTGAGGTGATTAAAAATGGAGAAGTGTAAGAAAGTTGCAACTCCATTAGCATAAGATGAAAACCTTAGCAAGGAAGATAAGAGCAGTGTGAATAAGACTCCATTCTGAAGGATGGTCGGTAGTCTGATTTACCTTACAACTACTAGACCAGGTATTTCTTATGCAATAAGTGTTGTTTCTAGATTTATGGCAGATCTATATGACAATCAAATAAGAGCAACAAAAACGATACTTCAGTATATCAGAGGCACGGTGGATTATACAACAACTACAACATTCATGGATTATAGCATTCATTATACAACAACAAAGAGTCTGGAATCAGTTTGATTTTCAAATTCAGATTGCGTTGGTCCAATAGATGATCAGAAATCAAATTAAGGGTATTGTTTTAGTGTTGGCAGTAGATTATAACTTATAGCTCGAAGAAGCAACAGGAGGTTGCTCATTCTACAGTAGAGGCAGAGAATATAGCAGCAACATCAGCATGTTGTCAAACAATTTGGCTATGAAGAGTTTTGAAAAATTTATAGCAACAATCTAATTTTCCCACTGTTATACATTGTAATAACAAAGAATCATATTCTTTATTACTAGACCTGTCATCATGAATAAATTAACAGAATTGATGTTTTGAGTCTTATTACTAGACCTGTCATCATGAATGAATTGAAGCAAGGCATGACTCAAACCTATGATAATCTTGAAATTTAATGGACCACAACACTGTCACATGTCACACTAATATAACTATGCTCTTCAATCAAAAATATATTTTTTTTAATTTATATTAGATATATTTACCCAATTAATTTTTATTGATTCAAATTGTATCAGATTTTAAATTCAATTGAAAACTCTCGTCAAAAACATTTCCTCTTAAAGGAGGAAAAAAAATCATGGCTGGATTTAAAAACCTTGTCATATTTATCATACTTTGATCTCCAAAGCCCAAACTTGTCTTGGATGACTATGTCTATGTCAACTTTCCGAAAGAGCCAATAATTGATACAAAATATCTGAAATTTTCTCCTCTTCTCCGTTGCTTATCACCACCATCATGCCTTTCATTATCTCATATTTTTCTGGGATGTGATCCACGGCTACGGCTTCAACAAATGAGTTGTTTAAATCTTCAATAAACAAAGAACCTTCTGTAAACACACCTATGTATAACCATTTTCCCTTTCTCAGTTGCATGGAACTGCTGCTAGAGCCACTCAATTCATCTAACACTTTCCGAACTGATACCAAGAATTTTGTATCTTGAGAACAATCAATGACAAAACATAGGATGATGGCAGCTGCATTCTGCAATGTCCCCGGAAACTTTAACATCCACCAAAAATCATGAACCATGGAAGCATCCTGGACTAGAGTGGGTGTGTGAACGATAGTAAGGTTGGCGAACACCAGAGAGCTTAAAATCGACTCAAAGCCTCCAGCTACCCTTCCAGCTATTGTCATTTCCAAGGGCCTTTTCTGCACATAGCAAAAACATTCATTAAAAAAAATTTAGCCGGATCTGCATAACAAGAATGATAATTTAAAGTTGCTAATAATGTTTATTACCCCTATTGTTCCAATGCATTTTTCCAGAGCTGATCTATTTTCTGCTACAAGTTGTAGTCTTGACAATCTGTACAGGTTCTTCAAATTTGTTCTGGCCGGTTCCTTCCAGCATGTGTTTAAGATCAACGTCTCCAATGATTTCAAATGTTCTATACCCTCAATTTTCTTAACTTTTCTTGAAATTTCAATTTCTAATTCTTTTTAAGAAGTCAAATATATAAAGCTTGGCAGCTTCTCTAGCTCCGGACACACAGAAATTGTCAGCTTTTGAAGGTTTACAAGGCTGGCAATGCCCCTTATGTTCTTCAGCTTATTACACTCGGACAATCTCACGAAGTTGACACTGTTTGGCAGGGCTTGGATCTTTTTTAAATTTCCATTTCCCACAGATTCGAGAGTTTCAAGTCTGGGACAGCTTTCTTCAGAAATAGATATGGCGGACACTTGACTTTTCCATAGAGTTATCTTTTTGAGCTGGGGAAGCATCAGTTGTGTGGGAATTGAAGAACCGGGATCCGTAAGCAGAAAGGGCAATTCTGAGTGTGCAAGAGGCAGCTTTCTGATTGGGCTATCAATAATCTCCAAAGTTTGAAGATTACTCAGTTGCCTAAGGCCTTCTGGTAAAGACTCCACCCCCGAATGCCCTAATTTTAAATACTGTAAATGATCTAGACATCCCAAAGACACAGGTAAACACTTCAAATTGGGGCAGCAACTAATTGTAAATCTGGTCAAACAGGACAAATTTCCTAGGGACAGGTGTAAGCTTGTCAATAATGGACTACCTATCTTCAGCACTTCTAATTTGCTCAATTTATGGATGTCAGCTGGTAATTCTTTTACTTTAGTATCATCCAAATTGAGCTCCCTCAGATATGCCTGGTTTGTGATTTGAGGAGGCAGATCTTGCAATTCCAGGCAAAGTGGAAACCTTATTTTCTCAAGAGTTGTGATGTTTTCCAGAATGTCTCTCTCTAAACTAATCTTTTTGCATAATGTCAAATCAAGATGTTCTAGTTGTGTTAATTGCTTAAAAGAAAGCGGTAATGACGTCAACTCCTTGGAGTTGTACAGATCTATACACCGTAGTTTTTTCAAGTCCCCAAAACGTGTAGGTAGGGAGGACAACATAGTGCAATGAAGCTCAAGGTGCTCCAACGATTGGAGAAGACAAAACTCTTCCGGGAGACTGAAAATATTAAACTGTCCTGACAGTGAACCACATAGCAACGCTATTTTTTTCAAGTGCTTCAGAAATCCTATTGAACTCGGAAAGCTTTGCAAATTATGATTGCCCCAACTGGAAGAAATGATCAGCTCTCTCAACTCAGGAAAAGGAGGCTGCAGCCAAATTTCGATCCAGTCAGGCATAAAACATGATTAAAAGTATAGTGTAAAAGAGCTGTAAATTTAGATACTTACCTGGGCATCAGACTCCCACACTTTCTTCAAGGCCCCAGCTTCATGAAGCTCTAAAACATGTAATTTTCTCAATGAAAGCCAGGAGGGAAGCTCTACGTGCTGAAAATCAAACCAACGAAGCCACACCAGGTCTCTCGATAGCTCGGCGAATTGTTGGCTGAAATAATTTCCTTTAACAACAAGCACTTGTAATCCAAGGGAGAAATATGTGCTGCTTGAGTTTCCCAATAGAAGCTCCATGAAAGGCGGCTGGTAATGCAAGGTACAATGAGGATACTCTACAAAATCAGCATATACAGTGTTTGCTGCCACTATCCCTCGAACAGGGGCTCTTTCCTGAGTGACATATACAAACATTATAAAACTTTCAAGTAGCTGAAACTAAACAAAGAAGGATTTTAACGCTGGGTAAAAGAATATTATGATAAGTATAAACTAATTTCTGAGATTGTAATTGTGTGCAATATTTTTAATCAATGCATTTCGAATCACTATCCGTAATTAATCATCAACATTCATGAATAGAACTGCAGGGTAATTTCTTTTTCAATGAATGCAAAGATGTTAAACAGTCAGCAATAGAAAGAACATTTCAAAGCTTAACATGCAGGAGAGGAATTAATGTTGAAAATGGCCACCTTAAGGTATGCATGGTAATAGAGAGAGAGCCATTGACAAAAGGAATGAAAAGACAAGGTGAATTAGTGTAACTATTACAAATTTTAATAGGATTAAGGTGTTTAACTTTTTTGTCAATGGCTAACACCCTAGCTCTAGTAAAATTTATAATAATCCACACTAATTCACCTTGTCTTTTCATTCCTTTTGTCGATGGCTGTCTCTTTACTATGCATACCCTAAGGTGGCTATTTTCAACATTAATTCTTTTTCTGACTGTTAAGCTCTACAACATTTTTTTCATTGTTGATTGTTTAATTTTTTTCATTCATTAAAAAAAGTTATAAGGAAATTAGCCTGCAATTTTATTTATAAACATTTTTTGATGATGAATCATAAATGGTGATTCGAAATGCGTTTATTAAAAATTTTGCATACAATTACAATCCCAAAAATCAATTTATGCTTATTCTTATAAACCATGAAAACTTCAAAACTCTTAGAATATTTCAAACTTACCTTGGGTGATTTAGGAAACCAAAAACGACTGGGTGACTTTTTTGTTGCAATTTGTCTTCCCAAATCACGAAGATGATCGTGCATCCTGATGCGGTTCTGCTGGTCAAGCTCAACAAGAGACTTATTCACAAGTGTTTCTACACTGTGCGTGCCACTCCACCCTGATCCATCCCATATTGTAATGGCCAAGTTTATCTTTTCGCCGATAAAGAAACAAGCTATATCCAGGAATATCTCTTGCTCTTCTTCATCTAATGCATCATAACTTATTTTTAACCTTCGTTTAATATCCTCAGGCAAAATTCTCAGGATCTTTTGTAATTGAGATTCCCAGTAATTCATGGGCTTGCCATAAAGTTGTCCTCCTAAGACCTTGATAGACAAAGGAAGCCCATGGCAAGCATTTAAGAACTGTTCAACCAGAGATTCAAATCCATGGGCTGAATGGGGTTGCAGGAAAGCATGCCAACAGAAGAGCTCTTTGGCATGGGACTCGGCCAATCCTGCCATTTTATAAACAGAGGATATGTTGGAACAAGTAAGAACCGCCATGTCTCGTGTAGTGACAATAATCATGCTGCCCGATCCGAGGCTTTCCTTTGGTGGCAACAGAGCATGAACTTGGTCTACATGATCGATGTCATCCAACACAATGAGAACCCGACGAGATTTCAGACGAGATGCCAGAATTCCCTTCCCTTCACTGATATCGTGAAATGTACTGAAACAGGTGACATGCAGCAGGTCTTCTAGCAGCTTTTTTAACAAGTTATGCAACACATTTTTGGCTGCGGAATCTCTCACATCAAAAAGAAAACTAGATCCATGGAAGGACGGGCTTTCCCTGTTGTATAACTCTTTGGCTAGAGTAATTTTTCCACACCCGCCCATCCCCACAATTCCGACAATTTTCACATTCTCCTGACTTTCTCCAGATTGCAGTACAGTCATTTTGAAGTCTTTGACGGCTTCATTGAGTCCAACCGGGTGTCTGGCAACCTCTAATGGAACGTTCTTCATCTCTTTCAATACGATGTTCACAATATTCTTCAGCAGTCTGCCATGATCACTAAACATTTACAACAAAAGGAATCAAACCCTAGCCAGCCCCAAGTACTTAAAAAATGTAGCGTTGAGCAAATCCATATGTAAATGGAAGAGTATATAATACTTACTGGTGGAGCCTGTTAAGTTCCCAGCCAGATTGAAATGAAACTTTGTAGAGTGCCATTTTCCACTCCTCAAGCTTTTGGGAGTCATATCTGCCGTTTTCTGCATGTCGGGCGAATGCGTCAGCATAGATCCCTTTTCCTTCTCCGATCCTCCGTATTTCACCAGGCTGAACATTGTAGAAAATAGGAATAATTCTGGTGCCAGTTTTGAGCATAAAGGACAGCTCGGCCAAACACCAGGCGGATTGCGCATAGTTTTCCGAAAATATGGCAATATGAAGGGAAGCATTGAGCATTGCATCTTGAATTGCTGTTGGTAAGAAATCCCCCAACTCCAGCTCTTCCATATCCAAAAATGCTCTCACTTCCATACACTTTAGTGTATGGTAGATAGAGCTGGCGAGTGTATGCTTCACATCAATTCCACGATGGTTAATGAACACATCGCAGATACGAGCTGAGTGAAGTTTCGAGGAGGTTGCAGAGGGTGCAATTCCATGGAAGGCGTTTTCACATTCCGCCTGGCCCTCCCATCTTGTTGTAGAAGAGGAGGAAGTGGATGCCATAGAATTGAATTGGGTTGAACTGTAGGAAACCAATGAACCTGAAGTTAGGGATAGAGAAATCAAAGGTTCAGAACGCTTATCAATAGGAGACACTGGTTTAAAATTTTGGACATAAATTATGTTGGAGTAAGGGGAGTGCGTGTCAGCCTGATGATGGTAGTTCTAAACCAAATCATCTGAAGTCTCCCTCACTCCGAACACATTTTGAAAAAAAACAGGTGACAACTTTATAAATTTGAACCCTTAACCAACCAAAAATAAATAAAAGGATGTTAACAATTCCCTGTACAACCCAAAAAAAAAAAAAATTTGATGACATTAAATGTTAGAGAATAGAAGATATAAGAAGAGAGAGACGAAAGATTTCAACCCAATGGAGTCTAATGATTCCTACTGTAATTATATTCATTAAAAATCCTTTAAATTTAAATTTCAGAGCGTAGCATTTACTCCAGATTCTACAAAAAGATGTCTTGAGGAGAGGGTAAAGACTTAAGAGCTTTCTCATGGTCAAACAAATGAGAGATTGATTGATACGACTTTAGTTTTTTATGATAATCCTGTGCGGGCATGGCTGGCACAGAGATTAGGTTAGATATAGAGTGAATTAATTTAGTTTTAAGTTAAGAATTCAATAATTTTATTTGACATTAGTGATGAATAAATTTTGTTTTTTAATGATGGATTATAGTTGATGATTTAAAATATTGAGGCATAAATTTTATTTTATTTTTTTTCAAAAATTTATTTGTTTTATTTTATAAATTGTGAAAGCATCAATTTTTTATCAATGAAGAATCTTCTTACTTAAATTATGGTATTGGATCTTCCTTTTATTTTTAAAAAAGGGAAGATCCAGAATCATAATTCCATGGAGATTTATCATTATTAGAAAATAGAATTATTAAGTTATTTCTTAATCTTATAGAAATTCAATTGGAAAAATTCATGAAAGTTTAGTTTGAAAATTAAATTAACAGCCTAATTATATGAAGGGGGCACCTGTATCGGATTTTTACAAGAAGAGCTCTCATGAAAATTGATCAACTCAAAAATTGCAGACAACAAATCCTTCAACTGAAAACGTGGAGCAACAATTATTTAAAAGATGATTTTATACCCCCAGATAACTATGTGGAGGAGCTGCATCTCCATGGGACTGGACTAATCTGTGTGCCAGCCTTAAGGGATAATTTATTAATGATTTGTAGTTTTAAATTAAATTAGCCGACACTCCTGTAGATAATTTATTAGAGAAAGTCAATGTTTATAAAAAGAAAAATTTAAGCAATCGTAGAATATCACACTTTCGTTTTATTTGCTATATAAGCCTGCCGTACGAGGAAATTAAGGGATAACCATGGCTGACCTTGAGAGCTGCAGCTCTTTTTTAAATTAAAAGTTTATATATTACTGAAGATAAAGACCATTGCGGTCAATAGTTATATTATGAGATGAGTCTGCAATAGTGTTAGGTTTTTCACCACTCTCTTATATCGTCGCCATTCTATTTGGCTCTCTAAGATTTTTTCTAATCCTTTTATAATATTTAATTACCTCAGTTTGGAAATCTACTTTTTGGAATAGTTTTTCTATATAATGAGCTTTATACATGAGTTTCAATCATTAAATGTAATTATTAAATGAAGTTTGTGTTGGAGGTTGGAGTAATGGTATTGAATAAAGCTCGGAAGTTTTTATCTAAAGTATTTTACAAGGTAACATACTTTCTTTTTGAGGTAATCTTCTAGATATTTTGTTACATGTTCTTGAGTTTGTGGCTTAAATTGCATACTCTTATTGATTATTTGTTGGCATTTACATCTTCTAAATTCATCTTGAAAAGATGGGTTCAAGAAAATGGCGTCCTCATAGTATTAAATCATAAGGGTGCAAAATATAACGAAGGATTTCTTCCTTTATAGTTTTGAAAACATTGAATATTACATTGTCATTCATAAGCATGGCCCTTGTTATGTTAGGAGCTCTATACGTGTCTTCTCTACTTGGACCCAAGGTTATATTGTTTAAGATAAATCCAAACGCAAGGTCCCAATGTGGATCAAATTCCTTAGTCTTACTATGTCGTTTGCATCATTCATTGAGTATTTGGTTGACCCATTGGGTCATTTTGTTTATTTCAAAACTGAGCAATTTTATTCTCCCAAACCATAATTACATTTTTATATGTAATTAAACCTCGTGCAAGACCTCTATGAAACCATATATATTCAAATTAGGGGGTAACATTTCACCCAATGGGTGATGTACATCAACTTGCCCAATAAGTATTTCCATTGTCAATTTTTGAAACACTAGATAAATGATTACCTTCTCATGGTCACTACCAATCTTCTACCTAAGACCATGACTAAACAAATAAAACCCCAAGTAAGGGCTGACAATGGTTGGAAAGTTATAGGTTGACAAAATGACCAAAACAATCATAGCAACAGAGCCCTAATTGTAAACCCTAAGTCAACCATTGACATTATGGTTATAAGTTCATTGCTAATTTCTCAAACTTTGATTACACATGTCACTCAAACTCCTCAATAAGAACATAGGCACGTTATGGTGAGTACTCCACTAACATCAAATATGGTTTTTAAATCACAAGGGTCTCTATGTTATGGTCTTTGAATCCTACTTTCTCTTTTTTCAAATCAGAGAGTCTCTAACTCTAATGGTCCTTGTGATGGAAACCATTCCCATGACATTGGCTCCAAAGTTTATGAAAACACCCCTTTCTCCTTGCCAATAAGAGACACAATGTTTGGAGAGCCCTCCCCTCAGAAAATAGGAGGATGAGTTTATGCAGAGTTAGTGGTAGCTAGTGCAACTTGTGAAATTTTTTGCCCAAAATCTTCAAAAAAAGTTTCCAATCAATAATTTTGTGGTGCTTGCCGAGGGTCATTCAACATTTTCATTTAGTTGATAATGTCAATTCGGGGTAGTGTCAAAAGGCTATATGAAATAGGGTAGAAGACTTCTAATTAACAATCTGATCTATGAAAAATATTGTTACGCCCTTAACCATTGGCATGTCTAGGGATATGTGTAGCTGACTTGTGGCTTGCATAACTCTTTTGCATATTATTTTACATTTATCTATGCATTCATATGCTTATTAGGTCAGCCTATGGGTTGTCCATGGCCTTGGTAGACTATACATAGGAGGTAGGGTTAGTTGTTCATCATCATATTGGAGTATTCATTTCTTATTGCAAGCATTTGGGAAGTTACACTCTCGAAGTGGCTTATTTATTATTCATATTTTATGCTATATTTCCATATCATTGCGATATATTGTTGTATTTCTACTTATTTTTTAAATTAATATCATTCCAAGTGGTATCAAAGCATTGATTTGGGTCCTAATCAAGGCAAAAACCTTAGATCTTGAAGTCTGGATATATCTCACAAATGGTTGTGAATTTCTTTGCAATTTTTTTATTGGTGTTGTAAAATCATTCATTTTGGGTCTATTCTTTGATATTTGTGATTTAATGATAGCTTATTTAAAAAAAATTGTGATCAAAGTTGGGTCAATAGGGCAAAATAAGGTTCACCATCAAGCCTTCATATGGCTGGTCCTAACACTCGCAGATGGGGGAAAGGGAAAGACACCCCTAAAACCCCTTTAGGGGATGACATGGAGTCTGAATCATCTGATATGATTTCTCAAATTCATTAAAATCTACATGGCCTAATGTAGAAGGATGTGCAAGTCCAAATTCAAATATTAGTAATGCAAGGGGAGCTTAACGGCATAAAGAATCAGTTGCAATAGATCATGACACAATTGGCTACCATTTCAATTAATTTACCACTCAACAACCCTCCACTTTTTCCTTCTGTTCCTCCTCTTCTCAATACTAACACCACCAATACAGGGGTAAAATTGATGTTGCCAAAAGTGGACTTGCACAAGTTTGATGGTACGGATCCACTCACTTGTATCATTCAAATTGAAAATCTATTTGACCTACACAAAACTCCTAGCTCTCAAAAGGTGGTCATAGCATCTCTGTATCTATAACCTGAGCCATTCATTTGGTATTGTTGGTTTTGTGCTCAAAAGAAGAAGATCAATACTCCTGTTATATGGTTAGTATTCTCTGTTGAACTAATGTCTCACTATCGAGATAATGTTTCTAAAAACTACTTTAACTAGTTAGCCAAATTTTGACAAACAGGAACAATGAAGGATTATATTCATTAATTTCAAAATCTATCCTTATGTGTGGAGGATATCACTGAGGCAAATCTGACTGACCTTTTTCCGGGTGGACTAAAAAATAGTATTCAATTGAAGGTTCATATGTTTAACCCCACATCTGAAGCTATACCAAGGGCATGCTTAGCAGAAGAAAAAGAGATGATCAAATGTGTCATCCTTTCACCACTAGCTGGAAACGCACCTTCCCAAATCCATCACTTCCTTAACCTACCAGATTGACACCACAATAAATTGAGGAGAAGCATGCCAAAGGGTTGTGTTATGGTTGTGATAGTAAATAGAGCAAAGGTCATCATTATGTTGAAAAGAAGTTATTTTACATTGAAGGGGCTGACGAGGATGAAGAAGATGAGGAAGCATCTAATGAGGGTTTTGAAGGACATGAGGATAAAGCTATATATTCTCAACCTACTATCTCCTGCCATGCCCTTGTAAGTATTTTTACTCCTCAGACTCTTAAGGTGGTGGGTTTCATTAAGAAACAGAAGGTCACAGTGTTGATTGACTCAAGTAGTATACATAATTTCATCAATAGTAAGTTGTTGCTCATTTAAATTATTTCATATACCTAGCCCCATAATTTTAAGACATGATTGCATATGGTGGTACAATTAATTATTCTATAAAATGCCACAATATTAAGTTAGTAATGGGGGACTATTTGCTAGATTTTTCTATGTTTACTATTCTTATGGGTGGGATTAGCATTGTTTTAGGAATTCAATGACTCACCACATTGGGTACTATTAAGATGAATTTCCAAGATCTGTTCATGCATTTTTATTATGAAGGCAAGCTAGTGGAACTATAGGGATTAAGATTTAAATCTTCACAAGTGGTTAGTTCACATCAGACAACCAAGATGTTGAAAAAAGGTGCTAAAGGATTTATGGCATGCTTATTTTCCATTGATGTTCAACAAACTAAGGAGTCTACCCATTCTGATTTACAACAAATATTAGATGAAAATTAGGTTTTTTTTTGCCCCATGCAAAAGGTCTTCCTCCTAACCGTACCCATGATCATGCCATCAGACTCATTCCTAGAAGTATGCTACCAACATCAAACCATATAGATATCCTTATGCCCAGAAGTGTGAAATTGAAAAAATGGTACAAGAGCTGTTGGAGGCAGGAACCATTCTCCATAGCCAAAGTGAATATTCTTCTTCAATGGTCATGGTGCGAAAGAAGGATGAAACTTGGAGGATGTGCTCAGATTATAGAGAGCTTAACAATTTCACTATCAAAGATAAGTTTCTTATTCCTATAATTGATGATTTGTTAGATGAATAATAAGGTGCTATTTATTTTACCAAATTAGATATTTGCTCTGGGTATCATCAAATCTAAATCCACGAGGAGGACATTCCTAAAACAGCCTTCCATACTCACAAAGGCCATTATGAATTTTCGGTCATGCCTTTTGGTCTCACCAATGCACCATCCACCTTTCAAAGTTTGATGAATATGGTTTTTAGTCCATTTTTGAGAAAGTTTGTACTGGTGTTTTTTTTTATGACATCCTTATTTATAGAAAAATTTGGGAAGACCACTTGCAATATGTGAAATAGGTACTCATATTTCTTGAGCAACATTAGTTGTATGCTAAACCATCCAAATGTGTTTTTGGAGTTTAGGAAATGGAATATTTGGGTCATATTATATCACACGAAGGAGTAAAAGTTGATCCTAAAAAAATCTAAGCCATCATGGAATGGTAGATTCCTAAGACACTTAAGCAACTAAGTGGATTTTTGGGGCTAACTGATTACTATCACAATTTGTCAAACACTATGGTAGTATTACATCACCACTCACTTCCTTATTGAATAAATAGTCCTTCCAATGGACTGATATAGCTACCAAGGCATTTGAACAACTGAAAATGGCTCTATGCACCACCCTGATATTGGCTACTCTATATTTTTCTACAACTTTTGTGGTTGAATGTGATGCATCTGGATATGGTATGGGTATAGTACTCATGCAAGAGGGTAGGCCCATTGCCTTTGAAAGTCATCAATTGAAGGGTAAAAATAGGCTCAAACCCATCTATGAGAAAGAGATGATGGTTATTCTACATGCAGTCAAACAATGGAAACCTTATCTATTGGGTCATCACTTTCAGGTAAAGACTAATCATGATAGCCTTAATGTTTTTTAGAACAATGGTTATTCTCTAAAGAATAACAAAAATGGGTGATAAAAATGCTAGGTTATCATTTTGAAATAGTCTACAAGAAAGGAAAATAAAATATGGTGGTTGATGCACTATCCAAGCGAGATGAACCAATTGAAGCATTTTCATGTGTCGTGACCATTTGGCATGAAGATTGGCTCAAAGAAACAAGGGAAGAATGGGAGAATGATAGTACTACCCATGCATTGATTCAAAATCTATAGCAGGGTTCAGATGGGATTGAAAATTTTACATAGAAGTGGAATGCATTATGGTACAAAGATAGATTATATCTGTGTCAGAATTCTCTTCTCAAAAAGAATATCCTTCAAGAACTTCATGTGTCTTTACTTGGTGATCACTCAGGGTTTTTGAAAACCTATCATAGAGTAAAGAAGGATTTCTTAAGAAAGGACTCAAGGGGGATGTATAAAAATATGTGGCCAAATGTATGATATGTCAGTAAAATAAAGGCAAAACCATTAAAACCCTAGGTCTTTTACAGCCCTTATCCATCCCTAATCAATGATGGGAAGAGGTATCTATGGATTTCACTATTGGTTTATCATGATCTGAACGTATAAATGTTATCATTATTGTTTTGGATAGACTCACAAAGTATGCTCATTTTTGTTCTTTATCTCAACCATTGGTGGCCAGCACAGTAGCTTATGCCTTCCTTGATATAGTTCAAAAATTGCATGGTACTCCCAAGATTATTATCAGTGATTGATATCCCATATTCACTAGTAAGTTTTGGATAAAATTATTTGCATGTTTGGAAACCCAATTGGCTCATATCTCATCCTATCATCCTCAATCTAATGGACAAATTGAGGTAGTCAATAAGTGTCTGGAAGGGTACCTTCATTGCTTTTTGTTAGATAAACAAGATAAAAGGATTCAGTGGTTGCCCTTGGATGAATGATGGTATAATACTTCAATGTATAGTTCATCCAAACTATCTCTTTTTATGGCATTGAATGGATACCATCCTCCATCCCTCACTTCACCCTTGAAGGCCCACCCAAAGGTGCATGCAATGGAGGAACACCTTCAACATCAACAGGAAGTCCTTGATAGTTTGTGTGAAAATTTAGCTTTGGCCCATAATCACATGAAGCAACAAGTAGATCATCATAGGAGCGAGTGGCATTTTGAAATTGGTGATTGGGTTGTTCACTTGCATCCATATAAGCGGATGTCCTTAAAGTAATAAAAAAAGGATAATAAGTTGTCTCCCAAGTATTATGGCCCTTATCAGATCTTGTAAAAAATTGGTACTGTGGCCTATGAGCTAGAATTTCCTTCATCTACTCGCATTCATCCATTATTTCATGTACCTTGCCTTAAGGTCATTGGACACAAGGTTACCACTCAAATTGAGTTATCAAAATTAGATGAGGAAGGGAGGGTTATTCTTGATCTTGAAGTAGTCCTTCACACACACACACTAAGTAGTTGTGATCCAAACTGATTATAGAGTATCTGATTAAATGAAATAATCTGTCTTATAAAGATGCTACCTGGGAGGATGAATCCTTCATGCAACAACATTTGATATTGCTTCAATGTTGAGGATAACATTGTTTTAAAGGGAGAGGCATGTTACACCCTTAACCATTGGCATGTGTATCTGACTTGTGGCTTGCATAACCCTTTGCATATTATTTTACATTTATCTATGCATTCATATGCTTAGTAGGTCAGCCTATTGGTTTTCCATGGCCTTGGTAAACTATATATAGGAGGTAGGGTTAGTTGTTCATCATCATATTGGAGTATTAATTTCTTATTACAATAATTTGGGAGGTTACCCCCTCGAAGTGTCTTATCTATTATTCATATTTTCTGCTATATTTCCATATCATTGTGATGTATTATTGTATTTATGCTTATTTGGTGAATTAATATCATTCCAAATAACATTGATGAAACTAAAGTAGTTAATGCTATCAAACCAATCACACTTGTTGATATTAAATCAAATCTAAATAAAATATATATCTGTCAAACTAAAAGCAACACAACTAAAATTAAAGTGTTTGAAGGTAAATGTTGAATCAAGTAAAATAATTACCAAAATTTTGAACACACCACACCCTATAGCTTACATAGAGAATAATAGAAAAGATGCTTAAAGTGGAAATGAAATAGAAATAATACTAATCTATATATACCATACAAATATGTCATTCTTCCTTAGGTGGAGTGGACCATTTCTCTACCTTTGGAATAGGACTTGCAATAACTAATCAAAAAACTTGGAGTGTTGAATACTTCAACTTCTCATTAATATATGGAAGTGCTTACAAAGTCTTACTACTAAAAAAATGCTCTAAATTTTCTTTTGAAATAATAATCCTTTATATCTTCTACTTTATTGGATGATTATATTTAAAATACAACATCAACAACCCATTCTTTATTCTAGACTTAACAAATTAACAAACTCAGTTACAACTCAAACTGGAATTCTCGGCATAACAACATTAGTTTCTACTTTACTAGGAGAGAAAAGGGAACATACTTAGATTGCAAACTTTTATTTTATCTACTAAAAATAAGTCATGGATCTATTAGGTTGGTTCCCCTAATTATCTGATCGTGTTTTAACAACTTAGGCAAAGATATTCATATCAAAAGTTAGGATATTATAAATACTCTACCTAGTTTTGGAAATGCCTATTTATATAAATGCTTATTTTAAGAATACTATATATAGACTAGGGTAAAATAACAGTGGCTATTCTTCATTAATTCATGAATATTTATATTAAATATAAATTGGCATTTGGATATTTTAGGAGATGGTGAATAATGTGGATTCACCTAAATTATCTAGATGTAAGTTAGTTTTTTAGGTTGACTCACCTACTATTTAAAATTTCATACATATAAATATAGTTCACTACGACATCAAAAGTCAATATGAGTTTATTCACTATTATATGTAAATAGACATCCACCCATATACTCATAAAGGTAACTTTTAGTAATAAGAAAGGGATGAAGGAAGTGTCTATAGGTTTTTTGTATAACCATATGCCTATTTGGCTTATATGCCTTGTTATGATTCACCTATCCATTTGCATTCTCACCTAAACACCATCTGTTAAATTTCACCAAACTTTCAAAACACATACTTAGAGATTCACCAAAAAACCCAAGTTAATTTCTATATAGGCCTCTAAAATTTACCCTGATATATACTCTTAAAAAATATACCAAAATACCTCTTTCAATCTTATCTACACTTTCATGTGTAACATTATAGACTATTGGTCTCTAGAGCTAGGCTAATGTTTATCTTTGAAGCTAGTTTCCTTAGGGTCTTCAGAGCTAATGCTTTGTGCAACTCTAGAGTAAATGTTCTGAACAACTCTAGAGCTCGTGTTCTAAGCATCTTTGAAGCTAGTGTTTTGAATGACTCTGGAGCTAGTGTTTTGAAAAATTCTAGAGCTAATATTCTAAATGACACTAGAGTTAGTGTTCTAAATGACTCTGAAGCTGGTCTTATATATGAGACTTTGGATCTACTATC
Organism: Torreya grandis; assembly: GCA_037957365.1. Lineage (NCBI taxonomy): Eukaryota > Viridiplantae > Streptophyta > Pinopsida > Cupressales > Taxaceae > Torreya > Torreya grandis. The sequence continues at coordinate 407,184 of JARHVA010003494.1, read as the reverse complement.
TAACTCTAGAGATAATACAAAACTACTTCATAGCTGGCAATTTGGTGTTCCAACTTTTGTTATCCTCATTGAACATTTATTTAAGCTTGTATATTCAAAAAGAGACACTTATTTCCCAAAATTTGTTATATTTATTAAAAATTTAGAGAATAAATAGATCTAAGTAAGAGACAAGACTTTCATTCCATATTTCAGTTTAAATCAACTATGAGTTCTAAATATTATAACTAAATCCACTTTTGGGAATAATAAATGGGTAGGAAAAGAGGGAACTTTTAGGATATAATGAGGCATATTTTAGCATCATCTCTCCTAGAATTACTTATTTTAGGTCTTCTTGCAAGTTGTTGTCACTCCTTGTTTAGAGTCATTCTCTCTAAAGTCTAGCCCATATCATAATCCCTATCAGTATCTACCCAAGTTTTATGCCCATGGTCAACATGACCTTTACATTTTCTAACCCTTTCTTTCCACCTTTCAAAATATCCATATAATTACTCATATTCACTTGTCCATAAAGGTATTGGAGCTAGTAAGAGTGGAGGTCTATACCTCATGCCAATCCACTCATTATGGAGTTCTCTCATCATTTATACAACAACCATGGCTCTCCTAATATATCATTTTAGGTTTGTAGGGGATATGAGTTATCTTTTATTCAAAGGGATGTTTAATGTGTCCCACCATTTTTTGCATGATTCAAAAGCTATAGCAAAAGATCTTTGAGTGTGTTTCTCAAAATCCCTAGCTCTCTGTGATAGGTTTTTTAGATATTGATCCACTATCCCTTGGGCATATAATCAATTTCTAAATTCTTTAACAAAGTCATTGGAATCAATATATCCATGTCTCATCATAATACCTACATCTTTCCTTGACTATTTTCCTAAGCAATTTGGTTTTGAAAAATGGACATGTAGGGCCAGATTTGAATTTACCCTATAAAGAGGTTGACCATATATGATGTTATATGTCCTAAAATGTACATGTGTACAAATAACTCACATAATAGGTTTTGTTGATCAAGAGGGTTCTCAAAACAAGCTTCTAAGAACTTTGTTTCATCCTCCAAATCATGTGGTAATCTGCATGACACCTTTATTAGTTGCCATCTATACAACTTTTCCAAAAAAAAGACTATACATGGAATTAGGTCTCTTATGTAAGTAATTTTTCCCCATTTTGGTAGGCTTCTTTCAACTTAGACTCAACCCCTTATTTTTTTATTTTAGTCCTTGAAGTTCTTCTTTCAATTTTTTTTTCAAGGAGTTACACTTCTTCTCACATACAGTCACTTAGTGTAGACTAACTCAATTTATATATTATTATCTTCCTTGACTATAGGGACTGGTAGGGCTGCTCTAATTCTACTATTGCTTGTTCTAATTGAGCGATCCTAGTATCTTTATTAAGAATTCTGGATTTTTCTTGTTGTAGTTCAATTTGTAAGGTATAAATAACATTTTCCTTACCTGGAATGACTTTTTTTAGAAATGTTATTTCCTCCTCATGTTGTTTGATTTTGTCTTCAATTTTAGAGAGGGCCTTGGCTTGGAATGTTTGCTACTCCTCAGGTAGCTTGAAAGGTTGCTCTTCTTATTCTTCTTCCACCATAGGGACCTTACCTTTATCCTTATTTTGTTTCATTGATGGAGAGTGCTAAGGGGATCATCTTTGTTCCTTCATGATTGGACCTTCAATTATTACTTCTACAATTAGTTTTGCTTTAGTTGTTTCTTCTTCTTCAGTTATAACTAATTTTCTCCTTTTTCTTCTCCTAGGAGGAGCAGGTTAGGTTTTTCTATGGGTGTCTCCTCAATTTCTAACACAACTATAATTGGAGTTAGATTAAGTGGCACATTGGCTACTCACTTGAGTATTGGGGTTATACTGGATCCCAAGGGTTTTATTATTTATTTCTTCTTCTTGACCTATATCACCAGAGTAAGGCTTGAATATTGCTTTTCCCATTCTATGTTGGGCTCTAGATTAGGATTTTCAGTAGAAATTTTGGTTTGTAGTCCTTACTTCGTATTCATATGCATGTCTTCTAATAACTCCAACCACTTCTCTTATTCTTTGGCTTTACTTAGGAAATAGTGCTTACAAATAAATTGGATCAAACCATGGAATTTTAGGGGACCTATTCCTTGTAAAAACCTTTATTCCATGGCTTGAATAAAAATATATAGGAAATGAGGAAGATTCACAATGCAGTCCTCACTCCTTTTCCCATATCTCAAGTGGTTTAACATATGCATAGTGGCCCCCAACACAATGTCATATTGACCACCACAAGTAAAAAACTTCATGGTATATAAGGCAATAATTCCCCTTGGATTTGTACTAATCTCTCTCTTGATCCCATTACATTCCCCTTTCCCACTAAAAACTAACTCAGGAGTTGGCTCCCCTTCCTTATGATAATCCTAAATTAGATCTTGATCAGAGACTTTAACATGCAAAAAATGCTTTCTTACCTCAAGGATTCCAAATAGCTTACTTATGATGGTGGGGGCTACCTTGATATTGACTCCTCAAACCTTGGAGTGTTCTTTGTGAATATTTTGAGAAAACTCATCCACAATCTGCTCATTGTACCCCTCAAATTTCTACATAAATTATATCCACCTTGTAATCCTAAATACTTTCTAAGCAGCTTCTTGTTCTACTAGAGGTTGATTAGATTTAGGATCTGACTTATTCTTTTACCCAATGATAAAATACATAAAGAGTTGGAGATTTTTTCAAGGACAGAGAAGTTAGAATGCTAGGTTTTCTAGAAATAATTAACAAAATTCAAATCCTATTTTTGACAAGAAATGGCTTAGAACAAGACTGGTTTACTAAAAATACAATAATGCCTAATAATGGAAGAGTGTGAAATGAATCTATAAGAGCACCTGAGATGCCCAAATGATGAGCGATCATTTGCGTGAAGTGTTTTTTTAGACATGGGAAGTGATGGATGTTTTGGGAAGTGACTTTATGATATAGACAGTCACATAAGCCATCATCCTTCTCACATGAGGATTGGAATATGCCTTTTTATCCATCACATCTTCACTTTTTAAAAATTATTACACTCTCATTATGAATTTTTTATTATTACCTTTTTAGACACGATGGAAGGATATGACTCATGATTGGGCTTCCTTTTGAGAATGTTCAAAAAGTGGACCTATTTATAATATTAAAAAACTTATAATTAAATTTAAAATTAAAATAATAAAATAATTACCTTGACTACCTATAGTTTTTATTTTCCTTGCATGTGTCAGTAGGAATGAAGATGTTGATTATCAACAAAAATTCAACTAGGTGCAGTTTTATTGCTTGTGTGGGAAAAGCCACCGTTTTTGGTTTTGAATTCTTCCCCTCATTTTTGGGGAAAAGAGCTACAATTTTTTTTTATCTCTTTTCCTTTATTATAACCATGGATCTAGGCATTTTTTGAAGTGGAAGATAAGATTTATTCCACACAACAAAACTTTAGATGTGATATTACTTATTTGGTGAACTACTCCTTGGTGGCTAGTTGCTAATACAATTACAACCTATATCCATTTACTAAGAGTCTCCTTCTTTATCCATCAATTGGTAGTAGTTAAATATCTCTATTATTGAAAATTTTATCAATATCATATGGTCCTAACCATTGGGTATGAATTTTAACTATGAAGGGTTGACATTTGGAGTCAAATAATAAGGTCCAATCTCTTACTTTGGAATTTCTTTCTTGTCTATGAGGATCATGCCATATTTTCCTTTGTGTTTAGTGATTTTTGTTTGATAAAGTGTCAAAAACCTCATCTCATCTAGTTCATTCAATTGTATAATTCTCTCATGTTGTGCTTGTGTTAAGTCAATTCTTACTTCCAGTACTATCTTAAGTGTTTGTAATTAAAATTCAATAGGAAGTAGTGCTATTTTTCCATACACTAGTTCAAATGGAGTGAATCTTATGGTAGATTTCCATATTGTGTTTTAGGCATAGGGTAATTCAGGTATCTTGTTTGCCTAATCTTTTATATTGATGTTTATTGTGTTGGTCAAAATGTTCTACAATTATCTATTAGTGACCTCAACTTGTCGATTAGCTTGGGGGTGATATAGGGATGACTTATTGTGAGTGATCTGATAATGTTCAATGAAGGCTTCAATCATCTTGGAAGTGAATTGTGGTCCTTGGTCTGAAATAATAGCTTTAGGTGCTCCAAAGTATTTGATAATTCTATCATACATAATTTCAAAAACTTTCTCTTCTCAATAAAATGTCAAGTCTTATGCTTCATCCCATTTGGTGACATAGTCAGTGAACACCAATATGTACTCTTTTCCTTGTCACAATGGATCAATAGGACCAATGAAATATAATCCCCATTTCTCAAAGGGTTCTAAAATAAATTTAGGATGGAGAGGCATCTCATTGGATAGTGTGGGTTTACCCATGCTTTGGCATTGGTCACATTATTTCACATATCTCTTTACATCCTTATGAATTGAAATCCAGTAACATCCAACACCTAAGATCTTATGAATAGTCCTTTGGGATGAATAGTGTCCTCCTTCTAGTTCATCATGTAAACCTCTTAAGATTTCATAGATTTCATATTTTCACACACAATTGTGTATCATAAAATTAGGTCCACATTTAAACAAGATCCCATCAAGCCACTTAAATCTTGATCTATCCCTAATTAGGAATTTCTTTTGCTTGTTAGTGAAATCAAATGGAAACATCCTTTTAGCAATATAATTGGATATGTTTACAAGTTAGGGTGTGTACGTGGAGATTTCAAATAATTATTTTCAACTGGTTCATATTCCACTGAAGTATATATTCTAGACAAAAATTTAGCAACCATATTAGCTTTTCTAGGTTTGTCAATTATTTTTACATTAAATTATTGTAATGGTAACAACCTTCTAGTGATTCATCCACTTACTATTGTTTTTTTTATTAAGTACTTGATAAATGAGTGATATGTATATACAAACACCTCACAACCAATAATATAGTGACAAAACTTGTTAATGGCATAAATAAAACCCATAAATTATCTTTGAATGGTTGTGTAATTATTTTTTGTTAGAGTTAAGTTCTTACTAACATTAAATATAGCATACAGTGTACTATTATCTTCTTTTTTGTCCAAGAATAGCTGTGTTGTAGTATTGGAAGCATCATTATGAATATGAAAAGGGAGTTTCCACTTAGGGCCTCTTAGTATTGGAGTAGAAATGAGTTTTCTTGATTTCCTCAAATGATTGTTTAAATTTAATTGTCCATAATAATTCATTGTTCTTTGTGAATAGGGAGAACATGGTGTTGCAATTCCACTAAAGTCTTCAATCAAGAATTTATATTATCATTCATGTCCTAATAAAATATTAATGTCTATTTAGTTTTTGGGTGGAGGTAATTTTTAAATGACTTCAATTTTCCTAGGATCCACTTGTATTACTTCAACTAAAACATGATGACTAAAAACAATGCCTTGATCTACCAACATGAGACATTTTTCATGACTTAAGGATAATTGATGTTTTTCACACCTATTTCTAGACTTATCCAAATTTTGTAGGGCTTCATCAAAACATTCCCAACCCTTTTAAAAATATTATTTAACATAGTTCCTCATCCAACCCATTCCCACACCATCTATGAACAAAGAGAAATTGATCAAGATAGTTTTCCATGTTTTCATCTTATTTTTGTATCATTTGAAAGGGTTATTTTTTATCTCATACCCTACAGTAATATTGATATTTATCCATGACATTAATTTCTATTTCTATCCATGTGTAGATGGATTTTGTTTTTAATCCCATAAACCATCTCATGGTTGAATCCTTCAGTGTGGATGGGAATAGTTTTAATTTTTGGTTATCATTATTTGAGTCATATGTTTGAAAAAGTACCTTGAACTCAAACAAGAATTGATAAGGATCTTATGTTGCCATATCCATAAAATTAAGTAATATGGATGAGGATTTTTTTTTTTCATAGGATCATCCTCATCTAAGTCTAACACGATGGGATAGGTAAATGTTCTCCCATAAGAAATAGTTCTACCTGTGGATTCGGTACATTACCATTTCCATCTCCCATGTCTTCCCAATAGATGTTAAAAATGGTATTTCGAGGTAGTTTAGGTTTGTCTGAAGTAGATGGAAGTCTACTTGATTGGGATTTTATGTCAAAGCTTTGTATTAAAATTGGTTGCATCCTATATTACTTCATTTGAATAGTTTAGTTTACTTCTGGTTATGTCTCCCAAGGCTTCATAAATGATAATTATGGTTCTTACTCAATGATAATTGTGGGGGTGGGGAGGGGGGAGGGTGGGGGTTGGGTGAGGGGGGAGGATTGAAAAATAAATATCCAATGAGGATCTCTTTGCCTATTCATACACTTAAATTCATGAAATAAAATACCTACTCAAATAGTTAACCGTGTGCCTTCTTATAGAAAATTTGTTATCTTGTGAAAAAGTTCCTATCACATTTCACTTACTCCAATTGGCATGAAAATTTTCCCTAGTGTCACTTATGGATGAATGTTGATCTTTTGGTGAATTAAGGAATATAATTCTAATGAAAAATTACTAGTAACTTATTAAAGCAATCAATTTTGATAGTTATTCTCTAATAACACTATTTGAAATCCCTGATAATGATGCTAAAAATGATGAGGGTTGTTGAACCTATTCATGTAGTTAATAATGCCAATTCAGAATAGTGTCATAAGGTTATTTTTAATAGGGTAGAAGACTTATAATTAACAATCTGATCTATGAAAAATAACATTTATGAAACTAAGTTAATAAATGAAATTAAACCAATCAAACTTTTTGATATCAAATATGAATAACAACTATATTTATCAAACTTAAAGAAACACAACTCAAGGTAAAGTGTTTGAAGGTAAATGATGAATAAATTAAATCAATTAATAGGATTATGAACACATCACACCCTATATATTACACACAAAAATCAATAGAAAATATGCTTAAATTGTAAATGAAATGGAAAGAATACTAATCTACAAATATCACAAAAATATGTCCTTCTTCTTTAGGTGGAGTGGGCCCTTGCTCTAACTTTGGAATAATGCATGTAATAACTAATCAGAAAACTTGGATAATGTTGGAATAGTTCAAGTTCTCATCAATAAATGAAAGTGCTTATAAAGTCTTACAACTGGACAATGCCTTGAATTCTATTTTCAATAATAATCCTTTATATCTTTTACTGAATTAGAAGATTATATTTATAATAAAACATCAACCAGTTATTTATTCTAAACTTAATAACTTAATAAACTCAGTTACAACTCAAACTGGAATTGTTGGCATAACAACATTAGTTCCCACTTTACTAGGAGTTAAAATGGGAATATACTTAGATTGTAATCTTCTATTTTATCTACTGAAAATTAGGTGTGGGTCTAGTAGTTCAGTTCCCTTAATTCTCTTATGGTGTATTAACAATGTAGGTAAAAATATTCATAATAAAATTTAGGATACTATAAATAGTTTGTCTACTTATATAAATGCCTATTTTAGGAATACATAGTATATTTATAATAAAATCAATGTTTTACTAATTTACATTGAATTAGTTTGACTGATAGAATCTTATATTTATTCCATGTTGTGTTAGATCTGCCTGAGACTGGTTCATGTAGTGGTTTTCCTTAATGTGTATATGCATGAAGACTACCTCTTTTCTATATTCCTAAGAAAATTATCCTCCTTTTATGCTTAGTGTTTTATGTAGCCTCCTTAAAATTTAATGCACTTCAAGTTTCACACTGACAAATCTGCTATCATCAACACATGCTGAGACTAGGCAAGTCCTTTTGATCTGAACACTTTTTAGTTTTTTAGTAAATCTACACAACTGCCTCCTCTCATGCGATTGATCCTAATGACCCTTTTTTGTAATTTATCAAAATTAGGGCCTTATTATATATGTTTATGTATTTTCCCCTTGCATATGTGTTTTATTCTTTAAAAATGTGTGTTCATGTGCCCTTTGACTAAACAAACTATGATGCTCACTCTTATATTTAGGTAAAATTATGGGTCAACAAAATATTTATTACAAACCTATATATGTTGGAGTGTTATGAATTATTAACATTCCCAAACAAGGGGTTTCTTTTTTTTCCAAGTGGGTTCCTAGATCTATTGAAGGAAAGGAATCTTGTAAAGGTATTCTTTTGTATTGTATATATTCTATAAGTTTTAATGGAAGAGGGGATAGGAGGATTTTGGGTTCCAAACTCTATTTAATTTCTCATGTTCCTATCAAAATTTTGGGCACTTTTACATACAAGAGTATCTATAAGGCCCAACATATCCTCAAACCCTAACTTGTTTAGAAATGTGGTAACTTTAGGTTTGAATTGTCTATCAATACACACTCCTTATGGTAGTCATCATTAATGATTATCAATGGTAAATATATGGCTTAATTTCCTAGGATTAAATCAATTCATCATTTTCATAAATGCACATATAGCATTGGTGATGTTTTTTAAAAGAGGACAAGGACTTTGGCACCTTGCCTTGCTCTCCAAAACGTTAAATCCATTATTGAGATTCAATGGATATGCCCGGATATGACTTACACAAAAATGGAATTAAATTCCCATTAAGAGGTAGAAGAATTAGAATTAGAGTATTTCTACTCCTTTGATTTGGTATAAACCTTGAGGTAGTTATTAGTGGTTAATCACCAATAGTGTTCCCTAGGAGATTCTCAACAAATAGTGGGATATAAATAGTTCCTCCTACTGGAATATAATATTCCAAACCATTTGGTCTACAATAGGAAATCCTATAAAATAATTTATTTTCCTCATGCATTCTTTCCCAAGGTTTACCAATGAGTGGTAGATTGGTTCACATCAAGATTCACTCTCCCAAGTGCCATGCCAACATCGAAATGAAAGTCTTTTAAACACGCATTTTGGTTTTGTGCAAGATATTAACAAGCGTGGAAATGTATTCACTCCTTTATTCATCCCTTAAAACTAAAACCATTTTTGTGTCATATTGTTATGTTTGGATATTTTGTGCTTACTAAAAAATTCAAGCAATTATGGCATATATTTTTGCATTTAGTTATCTTTAAACTTTGGAAAGATTTTAATGTTTTTAATAAGGAACATTTATATAGAGACTTTAAAGTGATAATAAAATTATTATATTATGAAATGGCATGTTACATATCCACATGCAAGTATAGAAAGTGATGTTGGGGGTGGAGAAACTTCTCACACTCGTTGGCCACTGGGGTAATACCCCATGTAATTTTAGTATAGTGCCTTTTGATTCTCCATAGTAAAACCCTCTAGGAAAGGGCCGTGTTCATAGGGATCAAGGTAGGGGATGGTGAAGGTCGCATAGTCTCTCGGTATTTTCCACTCCTCGTTGAAGGATCTTACCCTTGGAGAGACATGAGGGTGGCCTTCATCCCAAGTTGGTCTTTTGGATGGGATGGACAATGGAAAATTCCCTAGCTATATTTGCCTATTTTACCCCCCTCATTGAAAATTTGAGGAATAAAATGAATAAAATATATAACAAGATGGTTGGGAGCCCTCACCTAACACTACACACCCCCATGGTGGTGGTTGAAGAGATAATATAAATAGTATGTTGCCTCCTACTCTTCCATCAATAAGGTTGGTTGCGATAACACCATAACATTTTGTTTCCATGTGGTTTTTATTTATGGTGTTTGTTATTTATAGTGACATGTACCACGTAAATTTTTAATTTTTTTGTTAGTGGGCCTAGGGCCTTGTTTCTCTATTTTGGTCCCAAGGCTAGTCTCAATTTGATTTTGTTATATTTTTTCAGAGTGTGAGCTCATGCCACGTACCTTTTGATCAAGCACGTACTATATTTTTCCCATAAAATATATATTTTATTTTTTATTTTTTTATATTAATGACTTACTTATTCACAAGTTTAAAATATCATTTCAAATATACATTGAATATAAAAATTCATATTGATACCACTAGGTGGATTTTTTTATGAACAACTCTATTGGTCTTAATTTTGTTTTTGATTGAAAGCATGCGAGATAGATAGATAGATATATATATATATATATATATATATATATATATATATATATATATATATATATATATATATATATATATATATATATATATATATATATATATATCTGTGTGTGTGTGCAATACATATATATATATATATCTGTGTGTGTGTGCGATATATATATATATATATATATATATATCTGTGTGTGTGTGTGTGTATTGCATGCTTTCAATCAAAAACAAAATTAAGACCATTAGAGTTGTTCATAAAAAAATCCACCTAGTGGTATCAATATGAATTTTTATATTCAATGTATATTTGAAATGATATTTTAAACTTGTGAATAAGTAAGTCATTAATATAAAAAAATAAAAAATAAAAAATAAAACAAATTAAGCCACATAATCACTTTATCAATAAGAGGAAGTGGAAGATAATTATTTGACATGTCTCAACAACTAATACCACTTGTAGGAGGGTCTACATCCTTAAATAAGGGATATCAACACAATTGTGTCTCAATTCCTTCCATATAATATAAACTATCTTTTAGAATTAAATCAAGGTGCCTCACGTCTTGGACCTTAAAAAATCCTTACCTTTTCTTTTTTCCACCTCTTTATTTTATACGTTTCTAATTCTAACATAAAATTGTTACTTGCAATAGGAAGCACAAATGACTAAAGAAAACAAGTGGAATTTGTCATCATGTAGAGGGCTATTACATAACCACTACACCCTTGAGAGGAAGAATGCCTTGTATATTAAAGAGTGATATTGTCTTGCTTTATAATAATGCATAGATCATGAATAAATGATTTTATTCTAGTGGCCTCAACATGTGCTCAATAATGGCTTAGAGTGCCATTTTTAGGATAGTTTGGAGGTATTTTTTTAGCCATGTTCCACCCACTAAGTTAGCCTACTGCTACATAGTTGGCCCTATTTAATCATATTAAATCAACCTACTGCTATGCAGTCAACCTTATAATTCTACTTTACCTTATAAACTAAGTCGACCAAGTCGACTCTGTTTGTCCACAACAGTGACTTTTTGTCCATTTACTATAAATGCCTTGTTAATTTATTGGTCTGACTTCTTCCTACCCAATACCTCATTTTACCCCTAATTTACCTTAAAAAATCCTAGGGTTCATTCTGATACCTAGATTTTACCTACCAATCAATTTTCTATTTTTTTAGCTTAATTTTAAATAAAAATATTTAAAATTTTGAAATTTCCAAATTGCTTACTTGTGTTGCACACGTTGTGGTATTTATGCATCTTTCTCAACTCAATTATTGTCTCCTCACCATGATGGCTCTTTGGTCTCTAACTTGGTATTTTAGAGCTCTATTTTCTCAAAATAGTAAAAATAACAAATGAATTAATTTTCACTCTATTTACATTTACTATTCAACTTTATTTACCTTTCAAATATTTACTATTAGATTTCATATTTTGATCATATCTTTGTCTCTACTAGATCTTTTTTCAAATCATAAAATATTCTAGAATCTTGACATCGTAGAAAAAAATTTCACCTATTATAGGTCTATGTTACAAAAATTTCATTTTTTTGCTCTTTTTCTGCTAACTTCTACAAGTTCACCTAATGTTCCCTACATTGGACACCTTCACATTTTTTGCATCTCCTAATTTATCTACAACACTAAGGTAAGTAAAGGTATGTGTTTTTCAATTTTTTCTTTTCATTTATCTTATTTTCTCTTTACTATAATTTGTTCAACTTTAGTGTTGTGTGTTGTTATGTTCTTTTCCTAAAGCATCATCCCATGGTACACCTACATGGCACGTGATGAGCTTCGAGTGGGGCATGTGTATATACATAATATTTTCAAACTTTATCAATCATTGATGCTTTCTCTCTTGTAAAAACCCATCGAGTCTCAATCTATTGAGTTCACACCTTAAGGGGTGCACTAGGAAAGGGATGGGTAGACCATTGGTGCTTCATAAGATTATTATCCCTATACTACCACTTGTTATCATCACAACCATCTCTTAGAAACATTCCCCTATGCCTTGCCTCCTATTTTTCACCCTCCTCTAGTCATTTTCTACCTTTATTAGCCCTTCCCTAGCCTAAAATCCTTTTTAGTAGTTTATGATACATTGTCGAACCCATCAAACCTATAATATAATTTAAAAAACTCATTTAGGGTATAGGTCAACCATTGGCTAACATAGACCTATACCTATTTTATTTTTGTCAATAACGATACAGAGTTGATTGGGTTGACTCTAACATCTAAACTTTTGGAAAGGATCAGGGTTATATTTAGTTATATACACACTCATTTTATCATTTAAAAGAAGAGAAGAAGAAGTGATATATGTTGCGCATTTGCTTATCCACCTTTCTACTTGAGAAGCATAACTTAGGGTTTCATACTTTATTTAGAGATATGGATCTTATCTTGTGGAGAAGTCTTTTATATGCATTGATAAGTTGTGTAGCTTATAGCTAATTTATCCTTATCATCCTTACATATCACAACCACCTCTTTTAAATTACCTTATCCAACGGAGAGATTTAGGCTTGATGGGTTCATCTTCAAAGGTAAGTATTCTTAACTTTGTTCCTCCTTTGTAAGAGTATATAGATATGCATTTGTACTTCTCTCCTATGCATTAAGATTATGTATACATTAATGTGAGTATATGTCTTTTATGCAAGTTTATTTTTAATGTTTACTACCCCCACTTTGTGTCAAAAGCTTTGGTGAGAACTAGATTATACTTTACTTTACTTGTTATTAGTTCAGTGAATATGAAAACATTGGACCCAGTTAGGGTTATTGCATAGTTTTGCTTAACTGGAGACTTTGGAATCCTCCCTAATGATATTATTATGGTAAGAGATCCCTTGGCTAGGTCTAATAGATCCATTTTGGTTATGACCTTGAATATCTAATGTATTGATAATCAAAAGTGTAAGTAGGATTTATCTTATTTGAGTTAGGATTAATTTATAGATTAGTTGCATTTCCCTTTGCATACATTTTAGTGAACCTAACGTGAATCTAACCCTTACAATTTTTCTTTCGCACCATCATTTTTATCATTTTATTATATTTTTCCATATTTACAGTATTGTATCAAACCATTTGATATAGTTTTAACTTTCTATGCATAGTTTTAATGCACAGTCACTTCAAAACAACTCTGTTTTGTTAGTGTAGGTCTTCATCAACTATAGGTTACTAGATCAATCAGTTCGACATAATATTATTCTTGAGTTCTAGATTATCATACACTATCAAATAGGTCAAATCTATTTTTTATTTACTTATGTCAACTTACAGGTAAACAAACATTGTCAAACAAGTTGACTTTGTTCATTATTCTTATTCAACTTACAGGGTTTTGTAGAACTTCGTCAAACCAGTCGACCTAGTTTTCAAAAATTGAAAGCAACAATTAAGCAATACAACATAAAAAATTTCAATCTAAATCATCTTCAATCCCACCAAGGTTCTTTTCTCACCTTTCTCTATCATCTCAATTCTTCCTTCAATTCTATTTTTAACAAATTGGTAGTTTTTAAAACTACAAACCTACAACTAACTAGGTTAACCTAGTCGATTTAGTTCTATAGTCTACCTTTTGTCTGATAGACATAGTCAACCTATTTGACTCTATTATTAAATACCTTACTTATGTAGAATAGTAGCGACCCATTCGACTTTATTCTATATTATTTTCATATAATGTCACCTGAATTGACTATATTATTTTTAATCAAGGAATTAACTTTTATTTTTTTAATACACATTTCTTTTTCAGTTATTCGCATGCTTAGAGTAACTTACATAGTATAAATAGGTGGTTTTTTAAATTACCATTTTAGTTAAACTATTTTACTCTTTTACACAAACTACCAAATCACTAAACATTTAAAAAGTATTTAAATATTTGTCTTCCCAAGCCCTACCTACTTGGATTTCATCACCAAGGGGGAAGCCAACTTAGTTTTCTAGCCAAGTATAAATACATGGTTAATGGTATATATTGGCAAAGCACCCAACACCATTATCATTGTGATATTGTGAAGTGAGGGGGTAGGCCCCAATACCAAGCCAAAACCATTACCAATATAGATCCCTTTCATCCCAAACATCTTTGAACCAACTTTAAACTACTTTCTAGTTCTCTATTTCAACCAACTTTATTATCACATTAAAATCAAAACTTTTTAATAATAACACTTAGGGTGACCAATTAGTTAACACATACATTTTAGTTGATTGTTTTCTCTTTGATCATTGTGTGTTTTATTTCAAAACTTTCATTGGCTAGCATTGGTGCAAGGTTTTTAATGTGTGCCCAAATTGGATCAAACACATTGATCCAATTATTTGTGTTCTTACATTCTTGCTTTAAACTATCTTCAAAAAAATTCCCTTATTTCAAAACATTATTGTCTTAGTTGATACAGTCTCTTATCAATTGTGTTTTACCTTCTTGTCAATAGTACATAGTCGATCTACATTACTGTGTCTTCTTATCCCCCTATTCAGTGTTTTGTTCAATAGTACACAAATGACTTGAATGGTTGTTTATCCTTATCAACTTGTTTATCTTTCATGTCTACAATACACAATCAAACTAAATGACTGTGTATTCTTATCTGTCTGCTAGGTTATAGAACTTGGTCGATTGATTTGACTTTGTATCCTATTTTTTGAATTTTTATTTGCATCATCATCTTTCTTAGCTTTTTTTTCTCATCATGAATTTCCTATTTGAGGACAACACAAAGTTAAACTCAACAGATATGATGAACTTTATGAATCCCAATAGGTTTCCTTATAAATAACTTATGGCTTCTACTTTAGATGAAACAAATGTGTATGTGACCACTCACACTATAAATTATGGGACTCTTCATCATGCATATTCTATTCATAACCTTATGTTGTCCTTATAAGATTAGCCTTAATTAGAGTATACTCTAGAAATGTTTTTATTCATTAATGAATTTATTCAACATCAAGGAAAAGACTCTTCTATTAGTTATAACCTTATGATAAGTGGTTACTAATAAGAACCCCATTCACCTTCCCCCACATTCTCACATGGATTTGGGGGAAATAGCTTCTTTGCTTCTCAACCTCTTCCTTCTCTTTTGACCCCTTCTCATACTATGACCTCTTCCTCCTTGATTTCTTCTACCTCCATGCCAAGTATCTTTACTAACATGGTAGGTTCAACATCTAGCAAGCCTTTTCCAAGAGCCACTCTTCACAATCACTCCACCAGTCCATCAATTTATACTAATGGTAATCATGCCACTAGTGCTTATTTTTCTTATAATTCTTCTACTAGTGCATCTTTCACAACACATGCTAATGATGCCACTAGTGCCTCCTTTTCTACCAATGCCTCTCAATCCACTAGTGTCATACATTCCACTACTCACATTGGTACCCAAGCTACTAATACCAATTATAATGCTTTGCATGTTTCACACACTAATCAAAACACCACTCAAACCCATCAACTTTTATTTTAAACTCTAAACTAAATGAATGCTTTCCAAGCTAATAATGCCAACTAAATGATGCAAATGCATAATCACCTTATTCATCTCTAAAATTAACCTCAATAGGTTCCATAGGGAGTGCATAATCAAAATGCCTCCCCCCACCCCCTAGGGGATTCCCATGGAAACCTTATTTCCCAACCACCTTTTGTTAACAAAATGATTAAACATTTTCAAAATGAACCTCTTACGCCTCAAATTACCAGCATATATATAGGAGGTATCACCCATACCATTAGTTACAATGGGATAACTAATCCTACCTTATATTTAAAAACATTTGGAAATCTATACAAATATTATGTCAAGGTAAACACTTTTGTTCCTACCAATCTCTTAGCGAAAACCCTCACCAAAGACAATTTAGATTGGTATAACCAAATCAAGTCTCATTCCATCACTAGTTTGGAAGATATAGTTAATGCTCTAGTACAAGAGTTTCAAACGAGTGACCTCCCTAAGAATACCTTGGCTCATTTTATTAATTACAAGTAAATTGAGATGGAAACTACACAAGTTTTCATCAAATGGTGGAAGACCTTATCTAGTAAGTGTGAACACAACATGGTGGATGACAACCTCTTTCATTTATTCACCAATGCACTCTATCCTAAGTTATAATATCAAGTTAGGACTCTCTCTCCATGAACTTTGGAAGATGTCCTCGACCAATCTAAGCACCAAGATTTTCCCATGCATCAGTTTGAACCATCCCAACCTCCCATGGGCACCGACATGCTCATCAAAAATAAAAATTGTCATGCTACTAATGATGGTGTCACTAATTTCTATGATACCATTCATAACATTCAAGCTATTTCTCCTAAACCTACTCCAGAATAAGTTTCCCCTTTAAACCACACCCATAATCTTCAATTTTATCAAATAAACAACATCAATATTCATAAGCAATTATCCTTAGCAAAACTCCAAAAGCATCTACCAAGGCTTCTTCCATGAGAGCTTGATCCCACTTGCCCTTTGAAATCATGGTATAATCCAAATAAATTATGTTGTTTTTATGCTAGTTGTGATCACTCTCATAAGACTTATAAGTAATTGCGTATACTATCTATGGATTTCTTCCTTGGTCCAAATTTCAATCACAATTCCCTCATTCGTAAACATCAACAATTCTATGACATTTCCTTCAAAGCTCATGAAACACAAAGTAGAAATTAAGCTCTGAACTAGGTTATCGTCATCTTGCCATTTACAAATATCATCTTCAAAATCATCAAGACAATAATGATAAGCCTACTCCTTCCACTAATAACATTGAAAGTCTTATATGCCAAACTCCCAAAGAGAATGTTGTAAATATGATTAATATGCAAAGGGCAGTTATTTTCATTGATTCTCATCCTACCCATATGCACCAATCATCTCACACTTTTCATGTTATCTAAGATTCTTCCCCAATTTACTTAACATAGTTGGGGAAAGAGGATCGTGTCTCTTTCGATGAACAAATTCCAACACCTCCATTGGATAACACCCCTCATACCATTTATACAACTTTTCCAACTTCTTTATCTATCACCAATAATATTCAACCTTCTAATAATAATTCTTCAAATCTATCACAAGATAAACCTAAATCAACTACCCCATCCTCTCATGATAATCAGCCAATTTATCCCCCAATTAAATCTCCCATGTTCTATCAACACAAATTTACAAGCACTTTTAATCCTCCTTCTAAGGAGCTCCTCCAACATTGTGCACCTCTATCTATCAATCCACTAATGGGGTATGTTGAATGGGACCCTATCATGGAGTTTACCAATCCCCCATTTTAATTTCCCTTTCTAAAACTCATACAAACTTCTCCATGTCATCATAGTCACCTTATGCAACTCCTATTTAAAATTAACATCCCCTATCCTCCCCTAGAAGGATGTGAAGCTAGCTTATCTGGGTCAAAAGATAGCATCTTACAATAATGTGAAGAGATGTCTATACATGTTGATGAAACAATAGATGATTCTCTCTCTCAAATTTCCTATTGCTTTTATGATTTCAAATGGGATTCTACTTTGTGTAGATGATCCTCCCCTATTTATAACCATTCAAATTAGTGACATCCAATTCAAGTGTGTTTTGATTGATGAGGGTTTAGGTACTTGTGTTACCTCTCTCAACTTTATTAAATCCCTTAAATACTCTGAGTGTGATCTTAAGTCCACACATAACACATGTCAAGGTTATAATATAAGGCAAATGCCTCCCTTAGGTTGTGTGTGGATCCCTATTACCTTCGCACCTATCATTGTTTGAGTGATGGTTATTATTTTTAATTTTCCTCTCTCCTATAGTATCTTACTTGGCTTGCCATGAACTCATCACATCAAGGTTATCGCTTCTTATGCATGTCAATGTGTCAAGTTTCCTCATAATGGTGTTATCTATAAGATTCAAGGCAACACTAACCCTTGGAATTTTAAATAATTCCAAGACTGTGATGTGTTCAAAATTCCAACCCTTGAACCCTTTTTGAGTGTTCCATTCTGAGAATCTCAACATTTTAATTTCTTTGTCAACTCTACACAAGATTATCATGGTCACCCCAAATTCATCAAGAATATACCACCTAAACTCTTAGATTTCAATGATGATAAGCCCGATGAGATCAACCTCAATATAAAAATCTCTATTCTATCTCCTTGTCTCATTTCCTAGCTTACACCATCTTTGAATCCATGTTCCTATTGACCACCTAAAGATGATATACCCATAGTCTTAACTAAGACTTAGCACTTTATTCATCATGCCACCTCTGATAATAGGGTAACACCTACCTACACAATTGATCTTCATACACCCAACTATGACAATGGTTATACTTTAGATGACCCATTTCTAGGAGGTCTTGTTCAAGCTAGAGATTTGAGATCAATCATTATCATTCTTCTTTGTTTTAGTCCTTTCATTTATATTATCACATTATATCTTATATAGTTCCTAATTTTAGCATTATTCCTCTTGTTCATAGGATAGAGATGGTGTGGTTGCATGGCACACCTCTAATTTTCAAATAACATCTTAGGAGCATGCTTATGGATCATGCTATGACTAGTCCCTATTGCTTTGCTAGTCAGGATCCCTATAGTTGACTTCCCCTTGAGATGCTTACTACTATCTTTAAGACCTTTGTGCATCTTAATCCTCCTTCAACTGATCCTAATTCAAATCTTATTCCTGCTCTACCTTTGTCTGAGTCTCTTCATCCTTCTAATTTTGTATCTCCTTCAATCGAGCCTCGCTCAATATCTCCACCAACCTTGCCTCCCCTTAATGGCGGCCTACTTCCTTGACCTTAACTTGATCTTCTCCTCTGCCTACCTAATGGTAAAATCACCCATACTGTGACATTAATAGTGTTATCACTCATTATACTAGAGTTTTCAAACTATACCTGCCTTCCTTGGCTTCTGCTTCCACTCCCTCTCTTAGTATACCCACAAAGTCTACTAATAAGTGTATATGTTGCTTCCATGACACTAATAATCATTCTTCCACCCATTGTCAAAAGCTTTGAAAATATATTGGCACCTTACATCATACTTTTTCTCAACCTACAAACAAGGTTATACCTCCTCCTAAGTTATTACTTGAATATATTCCCAAATATGGAGAGGTATATTATTTATGGCAGCAATACAATATCCATCACATTGATCATTATTGCATCCACCAGTAAATTCTCCAAGATCACTTTCTAACCATTCCTGCACTTGTTATTCCTTTTTTCATAGGTCACCCATGCAATAATGTTCCCCCTTCTTCCCCTATGGTTCCTCCACCTGTGGTCCCTTCTTCCCCTATGGTTCCACCACTTGTGGTCTCTTCTTCACCTGTGATTCCTCTACCCATGGATCCTCTTGCACCTGTGGTCCCTTATCTATTGGTAGCTCCTTCATGTCCCACATATTCCAATCATATTCCTTCTCTTGAGTATCTTATGCATGATGGACCTCATGAGCATGATCCTTCAATCATGCTTACATTTTCTATCAAGGAAATTTGATAAGAGGTATTTACCCAGCTTTCACTGAAGATCGATGAGACCCTTGTTGTAGTTAGAGTCCATTTTCACATAGATCTATCAGATGTTATAGATAATGTTTGTGGATAAATTAACCAGTATTTATGAACACAACATGGTGTTCTTTCATTTTATTAATTAATTTTGGATTAGACGTGTGCTCCATTGTATTTATATATGTCCACTCTATATCATTTGACTCTGTGTCAAATTATTATTTCACTTATCTATCTTATATGTCTATTTTTACTTCTCATTATATTTTGTTTATGGTGTCATTTTCTTTCCTTATGATCTCTTATGGATTCTTTTCATGATTACGCTTCTTTTTATGAGTTCATTTATTCCCATGGATGTCTTGTTCTTTTCTCATGATTATTTGCTACTTTATCTCCATAACATGGATAAGCATTATTGTGACTTGGCTATATAAATCTTTTTCCCATTAATAATCCATATTTACCACATGATCATTTAGCAAATAAGTCATCTCATTATACTCTCATTTTACTGGTTTTCCTTAGATCTCCCTTTATTCCCCTTATATTTTCTTTTGAAAACTAAGCATACCATGGTTGAAACATGAGGTCACATACTAGTTTATAAGTAAGTCTAAATGTTTTAGTCAGTCATGTTTTTGGATACTTAGCTTCTTTGATTCAAAGTCTAAAACTCATTCATGTGTATCACTTTGTCTCTCATGTTGGTTATTCCAAGTTTGTATGGAGGAGGAATCTTAAAAGTCATAAAAAAAAAATTAATCCAAATCATTTTAACAAAAAGAAATGATACAAAAGGCAACTCAATTTCCAAAAGTCAAATCACACTAGAAGATGTGATTCAAAGCACATTTCCTTGTTCTAATCAAATCTCAAACTCCACAGTTGACCTCATGATAGAGTCGAGGTCCATTAAGGTGTGGTAGGCCAGTAGATTGGACAAGGAGAATTTTACAAAAAATACTTTTAGCGCTACCTACTTTCTCACACAAGTACCTAATCTTTGTAGAAGACCGATGGCTCTATAAGAGGTCCTGAGGAATGGATAACATGTTGTGGGAAGGCATGTCCATTTTAATTTCCTTGTTTAAATAATCAATATGAGTCAATTTTAGTACTTCACTTATTTTTATATATAGTTTTGTGTTTACGGTAAATATAGTATCCTTTGTATATTGATGGTCGCCAGTCACTTAGTGTCTTTTTTATGTCCTTAGTATGCCTCATGTATCTTAAGGTCTTCTCATACATGCCTAAATTGTGATTTTTACATTCCCTCTTTCATTTATAATAATCCTAATATTTTCCCTTTAGAAATATTATTTTGTTCATTGATCACTCCCCCTTAGGGATTCCATTTGTGAGTTGCAATGTAAGACCATGGATAGGACCAAGCCTTCCTCACAAATTACCAAATTACCATTCCAAACATTCTTTTTAACATATTTTCCCAATTGTTTCCACCTCATTGGTGTTCCCTTTGTGAGTTATAGTGTAAGACCATGGATAGGACTAGGACTTCCTCACAAATTTTTCCAATACCCAAGTCACAATAAAATTACATGTGTCAATTTTGAGATATTAGTGATTGATTATGAGTTACACGTCATTGACATGCTTTCCATATTGATATAGTATATTTTATGCTTACTTTATTAATCTCTCAATTTTATATTCTTATTTTTTGATTGCATGTAAGAATACAACCATTTTTATTGAGTTTTTCATACTTCCTAGCTTAAATTAGTGTGATCAATTTAAGTTTATTTTTTCAATTTTGTTTCTCTTCTATATGTTGGATTTAGTATGATTGAATGACTTAATTGTTTTGTTTTTATACCATTTGGTTTTCTTACGCCTTCTATTTTATTACATTATTTTCGTACCTTTCAACATGATATAGTGTGATTTTACTTGTTTTAATTTGGTGCAAATATTTTCATGCTTTTAAAAAATATATATATTACTCCTTTTTACCATTTTAGTTTATTATATTTATTCATCTTTTGTTATTACACATTTCTCATTGTTATATAGTGTGTAGTGCATTTGTTTTTTATTTCTTATACTTTTCCAAGTCCTTTTTGCCTTTTTCTTTTTCACCATGTATGTGTATCACGTATTGATCAAAAATAAAGCACTCCACCTATATTCCCATAGCATATAAAATACAAGCTAAATACATGTGCTAGAAATAAATATATCCATGCATCAACATCCATAACTAAATACAACTCATGAGATCAAATCCAACTATCAAAATCACAATATATGGTACAAAGTACAAAATACATAGCTCCATCTCTATAGATGGGCTCCATCATGTCTATCATGTGGCCTAGTCACACTGCCCATAGATGCTTGGGACTATCCCCTCTAATGGTACATTGTAATGAGGCATTCCAAGATCTCACACCTGCTACCTAACCCTATAAATTGCCCACTTGGGCTTGTACCTATCCAAGCTAGAACATGGTAGCTATATGTACTACTCTCCCCTGAGCTAAGGCCTATCAAGGTTGTGCCTCTCCCTCTTCCACCCCTATTAGTGGATGCAATCCATCCTTGCATGCCCGTAACTACCTCACGGCCTCCCCCACCAGTCTAGACTAGCCTTCCTAGGTTGGAGCTATTAGTGTAGGTTTTTATTTTTCCCTATTTTTTAATTAGGGAAATTGTATTTTTGTGCATACATGGAGTTTTCCTACATTTATGGGATAGGCTAGCTTATGTGGAGATGTGTGTCATAGATGTGTCATAGGTGTCATAAGAATGTCATAAGTAACTCCCTTGATGGGAGTTACTTCTCTATTCTTAGCACCTTGTCACCACCTTTCATGTAGGAGTTACAGTCTATTCTTGGGGTGCCTTGGCCACCTTTTGTGGAGGTGTTACTTACGTGCTCTCTTATATGTATTCTTCACTTTGGCCATCTCATGTTAATTAGATATTGGATTTTCTCCTTTTTGTCTCGTGTAATTTATCTTCTTATATAATTTCAAATTGCTTTATCATCTATGTGGTGTGCACTTGCTTCATCTCGTGTGATCACGTCTCCATTGCATTCACATTATCCAAATTTTGGCAACAACTCTGATATGGTATCAGAGCCACTCTGGAAAAAGGTAGATCTCTGTAATCTGGTTCTGCTTCTTGGACGTTGGAGGGGCTGACTTTGTTGCAAGCTTCTTCATACCCCTGACCTGTGCGCCACCTCTATTGTGAGCTGCTTGCGTGGGGCCTTCTCTCCATTTCTTCTGTAGGCTTACTGCTGTTTGACTTTTTTTTCTTGGGTTGAGACCCTCTCTGACAAAATTTTGCTATTGTCCTTGCTAAGTTCAGTCCTTTTTGGTTTCCTTATTGTCTGCCTTGTCTGTGCCATCAGCAACACCACGCCAAGCTTCTGCAACCCCAAGCCAAGTCCTTCCTGCAACGCCTTTAGCAACAGTCATGCCATCAAGCTGTACACCATCCAGTGTGCAAGTCTGCAAATTATTCTTTTGTTTTTTCTGCAAGCAAAATTTGAACTATTTTTTTTGGCACCCCTTCCTTGCTTGGCGTCCCATGTGGGCCCTTGGACACTTGGCATCCATCAAATTGTCTTGTGCTTTATTTTTTTAGTTAAAATTTTGACTTGTCAAAAAAAAATCAGTCAATTTGACTAAATATTAAGTTTTTTAGACAGTTTGATAATTTGGGGGTTTACATTTAAACTTGTATCTTCAACCTACGAAGACGAAGGGTGAGGCCTGGGTTGGCAGGAGGCCAATTCCCTCTCACAAAGACCTCCTTTGGATTCCTCGCTCTATGCCAAATATAATGAGTGGTTGGAAGGCCACTTTCTCTCTCAAAATAGGCATTTTTTTAATGTTTTAGTGCTTTTTTTTGTAAAAACACTAGTTTATCAGAAAATTGAACCTTTAATATCTTGCAAACGGTACCTCAGATTTGGGTGACATTTTTTGAAAAAGTTTTTGTAATTCAATTATCCATAGTGTAGGCTTGTTATTTGTCAAAAATTCACTAGGTTATAAAGTGCCTAAAATTTAGGTCTCTCGGGACGCATTTTCCGCGGAGTTTGACGTCCTGTTTGCTTATAGTCTTGCACTGATTGCTCTAAGATGCATTTTCAACTAAGCCCGATGTCTTTTGAGCATGCACTTGTATATTTGTGGGGGGATCAACATTTTGTGGGGGTGTGATTGCTTTTTCACAACTTGTAAATCTTTGCTTTCATTCTCCTTTTTGCATAATTTCACAACTTGCAATCAACACAACTTCACCTAAATTTAGCTTAAAATGGACTCTTTTCAACTTAAACCCCTAAAACCCTTCAACTATCATGAATGAAAGGTTAAAATGTCAATCATTCTTATAATCAAAGAGTTGTATAGGATCACCATGGGTGCTGAAGTAAAACCCAGCACTGATGCTGAAAAGGTCAAGTGGTACAACCGTAGTGATGAAGCCTATGGATTACTGAGCTTGTCTATGTCTCCAAAACTTCTCTTCTATTTAGAAACCTCAAAGACTCCCAAATACATATGGGACACCTTAGAACTCTTATTTGGGAAGCTTGATGAGATGAGAGGTCATGAGCTCGAAAACGAACTCATAAGTCTAAGTCCTAGCAACTTTGACACCCTACAGGACTTCTTCACTAAGTTTAAGGCCCTTATATTTCAATTTAAAGAATGCGGGATAGAGAATAAAGATGATCAACTCATCCTTTCTATTCTCACAAAGTTAGGTCCAAGTTATTTAGTCTTTGTCTCCACTTTCCATGCCACAAAAAGTGCCCTTGGCACTACATGGAAAATGCCTTCTTTAGATTCATTCATTGCCGACTTGACTAGGGAGCAAGATAAGTTAATTCAAATGGGTACAATGAAGTCTACTCAACCCTAAGCTTTGATAGCTGGAAATGGTAAGGATAAGACTTCAACAAAGGAGAAGAAGAAAAAGAATAAGGTCAGGAGAAAAAGAAAGAAAACAACAATCCTACCAAAAACAACATTGAGTCTTCCTCCTCCAATGCTAAACCTAAGAAGGAGAAGGTTAAGTGTGCCTATTGTAAAAATATAGGGCATGATGAACACAAATGCATGAAGAAACAAATAGATCATCTAACTCATCTTCTAGAGAAGCACAACATAGGTGTTCCTGAGTCCATCAAGCAGAATTCATCTACCCAAGAGTCTACTAAGGCAAAAGGCAAGAGTAAGGAGAAAGAAAAGGGCAAGGCACTTGTAGCTACAGCTACTTCTACATCTTCATGGGTCATTGATTCAGGTGCTTCTCACCACATGGGCTCTTCACTAGTTGAGTTTTCATCTTTAGAGCCTTGTAGCATGACTTCAATTAGTTTGGGTGATGACACATCAATTTTCATTGTAGGGAGAGGGTTAGTTGAAATGGAATGAGGAACATTCAATAATGTTCTAAGTGCTCATTCTCTTTCAACCAATCTCCTATCAGTGTACCAAATCACTCACATTGGTCAGGGCATGAGAGTTGATTTTTCACCAGATTCAGTGGCTATCAGGAAATTGCATAGTGATACTACAGTGGCAGTGGGTAGGGAAAATCACCAAGAAAGGTTATACACCTTCTCACATTTTTCACCAAATTCTTCTCCAATAGCATTGTTGACACATTCAGATGGAGTTATCAAATTATGGCATGAGCGGTTTGGCCACCTTAACTACCGCTACCTTGAGCAACTTTATAAACATGACTTGGTCATTGGCTTACCTCGTGTCCAATTATCAAAAGGACTTTGCAAGGGGTGCTCCCTTGGGAAGCATCCAGAAGCAAAATTTGACAAAGGCAAAGCTTAGAGGGCTTCACAACCTTTAGAGTTAGTCCATAGTGATGTATCGAGACCCTTTCCCAAACCATCTTTCACAAGGGCCAAGTACATCCTCACTTTCATTGATGATTTCTCTAGGTACACTTGGATATATTTTCTCAAAAAAAAGTCTGAAGTGTTTGAAAATTTTATAGACTTCAAGGCTCTTGTTGAGAAACAGAGTGAGAAATCCATCAAGGTTCTCTAAACTCATAATGGAGGGGAGTATGTCAGCATTAGGTTTGAGCAGTTTTGCACCACATAGGGGATTAATTTCCAGTGCAGTCACTTACAGTCCTTCACAGAATGGGGTTGTAGAATGCAAAAATAGGTTCTTGAAAGAGATGGGTAGCTGTATGATTCACTCCAAATTCTTAGCACCATAATACTGGGCCGAAGCCATCAATTGTGCTTGCTACATTCAAAATAAGGTTCCTCACAAAGCTTTGAAAGGGATAACACCCTTTGAAGCTTGGCATAAAAGGAAACCTGATGTTGAGCACCTTAGGGTTTTTGGATCCCCAGCCATGGCCTGCATTCCAAAGAAGAAATGCAAAGCTATGAAACGTCAGTCCAAGCCTTGCATCTTTGTAAGATATCTAGATGGTATTAAGGGGTATTGCCTTCTAGATCTAGTCACTCATGAGTTGTTTATCAAGAGAAGTGTCCATTTTTAGGAGAGTCCTAGAGACTCAACACTTGACACTTCTTCTCCCTCATGTATCTACTTCTTCATGATGATTCCTCATCAAATTCAGATCAGCCACAGCAGTTTCTTGAGCCAGAGACATCTTCTTCTTCTTTAAGTTCAGATAGCAAGGATAGTGATGCAGAGTCATCCACCTCTAGTCAACTAGAGGATGAGGAGTTAGCACCTGACTCACCCACTTTTGGGCCACTTTGGGCTAGACAAACACTTGAGAGTGTTGGCACTTGGGCAGGAGATCTCGCAAATGACAGACGTACTAGGGGGATTTTCAAAGAGATACACATGCCTTCTTTGCTTTAGTTTCAGATCCACAGACTTTTCGAGAGGCATCAGGGGTACCTGAGTGGGATAATGCTATGGAGGAAGAATATTCTTCCTTAATCAAAAATCACACTTGGGATTTAACTTCACTTCTTAAGGGAAGAAAGATGGTTTGATGTAGGTGGATATATCAGACCAAGTTTGCAGTAAATGGGTCAGTTGATAAGTACAAGGCGTGATTGGTTGCCAAGGGTTTCTTACAGGTGGCAGGCATTGACTACTAAGAGACCTTTACACCCATTACAAAGATGACTTCTATCTGACTCACCTTGGCTATTGCCACATCACATGGTTGGGATGTGCATCAGATGGATGTGAAGAGTGCCTTTCTTCACAAAGACCTAGAGGAGGAGATCTACATGGAGCAGCTGCCAAGATTTATTCAAGATTCTTCCTTAGTATGCAGACTTAGGAAATTTATCTATGGCCTCAAACAGGCCCCTCGAGCATGGTATGCCAAGATGGATTCCTTCCTTCTCATAGTAGGTTTCACTAGGTTCCATTCTGATCCCAATGTCTACTTCTTGCGACAAGATGATTCGCTCTTGATTTTGGTTCTATATGTTGATGACCTTTTGATCACTAGGAGTTGTTCATTGGCTATTGCAGCATTGAAGGCATCTCTTCAAGATA
Organism: Torreya grandis; assembly: GCA_037957365.1. Lineage (NCBI taxonomy): Eukaryota > Viridiplantae > Streptophyta > Pinopsida > Cupressales > Taxaceae > Torreya > Torreya grandis. The sequence goes on along the minus strand of JARHVA010003494.1, from coordinate 379,956 downwards.
TATTTGACATGAGAGACTTGATTTTGTTGCACTACTTCCTTGGCATTGAGATCTCATAGTCAGATTTAGGGATTTCTCTTGCATAGCCTAAGTATGCTCTTGACTTATTGGCTCAATTTCACATGGCTGATTGCAAGCCATCTCCGACTCCCTTTCTATCAGGAGTCAAGCTTGAGGCTAACTATTCTTCACCATTAGTTGATGCCACTCGGTATCACCAACTTTTTGGTAGTCTCATCTATTTGACTCACACCAGGCCCAACATATCATATATAGTGGGATTTGTCTCCAGATTTATGCAAGAACCTCATGAGCTGTATTGGAAAGCAGCTAAGAGGATCTTGCATTACATACAGAGTTCATAGAGATATGGGATTCATTACAGATTTAGCATAGAGGTTGACTTGGTTGGATATACAGATTCACACTGGGCTGGTGATTCATAGACTCGCAAGTCCACTTTTGGTTACAATTTCTCTCTAGGTTCTGGTCCTATTAGTTGGTCTAACAAGAAGCAGAATGCTATTGCTATATCATCCATAGAGGTAGAGTACAGGGGAGTTGTTAATGCAGCTACTAAGGCTATTTGGCTTTAGGGGATTCTTTTTGAGTTTGGCATTCCTATCAAGCAGCCCACCATCATTTATTATGACAACCATAGTACCATTCAGATTTGCAAGAATCTAGTTCAGCACCAGCAGACCAAGCACATAGAGATTCACATGCATTTCATTCAAGAGCTTATTCATAGTCAGGTCATTGACTTGATATTTTGCCAGTCTTCAGAGTAGGTTGTAGACATCTTCACCAAACCTTTCACTAAGAGCAAGTTCATTCATCTATGAGCTCTTCTTGGGGTGCGGTCCACATCTGCAGCAGCATCATCTTCGAAAGGGGCCCACTAGCCTCTTCCTTTCTTTTATATCTCTCTTTTGGGGGGGGGGGAGTTTTTTCCTATAGGCTTTCTCTTTTTCTCTATCTTATGAGAGATTTCATTTGTACATGGGTACCTCATCAAGCCTAGTTGTTAGGACCCATTTTATATTTCCACACTGCCCACCTAAGTTGCGCTTATGGGGGGTATTAGTGTAGGTTTTTATTTTTCCCTATTTTTTAATTAGGGAAATTGTATTTTTGTGCATACATGGAGTTTTCCTACATTTGTGGGATAGGCTAGCTTATGTGGAGATGTGTGTCATAGATGTGTCATAGGTGTCATAAGAATGTCATAAGTAACTCCCTTGATGGGAGTTACTTCTCTATTCTTAGCACCTTGTCACCACATTTCATGGAGGAGTTATAGTCTATTCTTGGGGTGCCTTGGCCACCTTTTGTGGAGGAGTTACTTACGTGCTCTCCTATATGTATTCTTCACTTTGGCCATCTCATGTTAATCAGATATTGGATTTTCTCCTTGTTGTCTTGTGTAATTTATCTTCTTGTATAATTTCAAATTGCTTTAGCATCTATGTGGTGTGCACTTGCTTCATCTCATGTGATCACGTCTCCATTACATTTGCATTATCCAAATTTTGGCAACAACTCTGATAAGAGCAAATGGTATCATAGGAACATTTAGAGTGATGGGGTCGTATGCTATCAACACCTTATCTAAAATGTCATGATGCACGGCCATAATCAAGGTTCCCCATTTGACCTCCTCTATCACTAGATCTACAAACGAAAACTAGATAGATATTAGATCACGTATACATCTCAAAATATATCTATCTACTATAACCATATACATCTAGTATTCTATATCAAAGATTAAATTAAAATCACAACATTTATCACTATTGTCGATGTCAGCAACTATCATCTCCTTGTCTACTCACCTATTGAGCATGGTCTCTCTATCTAATCATCCCTTGAGTGCCTCTTTTTTGGATTACCTCTATATTATTGCAAAGCTAGGAGTCACCACTCATGCATGTTGTGACCCGTTATTGAGAGGTGTCTCTATAGACCAGCTCTATCTTAGAATAGTTATTGGGTCATCTTGCATTGTCACCCTCACCTATACTTGCTCTCACCATTGATGCCTCCATATGTGGTGTGGTTGAGGTGGTCATTATTGTTATTGTGGTGGTAATGCTTGTTATGGTGCTTGTTATGTCCCTACATCAACATTCATGTCATCCCCTCCCCCAATTACCTACTATCATGCTTAACCAGTCCATGGTCTAATATGTTGTGGCCTAATCATGGGTCCCTCAACCGGTATTCCTCCTCTTCCTCACCCCCTTAGCTCTCTATCATGGCATTCCTAATAAGTAGGCACTACTATACGGGCCACTAGGTGTGGGAGTCCTACCTTCTTTAAAAAGAGTGCCATCAGATGTGGCTCTACCCATGAGCTATAGTGGCCCAAGATTTGTACCTGTGTTATCCCTATCATAATGGTTGACCAATTAGACCATATAGTATTAATGTGTGTTGAGCACTACCACATGATCTCCCCTTATGTGATAGCCTAAAATGTTGGCACATGGACCATGGCCTCAGCTACATGGTCTTACCTTCATCTCATCACTCATGGTAACCTATTATCAACCATATTGGGCAACCTAGCTGGTCGATACATAAGAAACCTCTCATATATCAAAGTACTCAATAAAATAATAGGCCCCATGGTATTCTGCCCTCTAGATAGCATCCCATACATATCATGCATACGCTGGACCCATATGACATCCCTAAAGCTATATAATGTTCCCTAATCCAAAATGGACTGATACAAGGCTATCACGTATAGCAGTACCTTATCATCTAACTTATGACATAATACTTGTGTTATCATAAGTTTGATCATGACCTTCTAGATGTCTAGAATCTTTGAATATGTACATCAAATAAACTCACCCTCAATCTTGGGTATATCTTATTTGAGCACATCACCCATTAGGATAGTGTTTACCTCTCTTCCAAATCATTTAGTGTCCCAATGATCATCATTGTCCCTCCTCTCAGCAGTCCCATCAATGTGTGGGCATCCTCTAGCATGATACCCACCTCAATGGTATCCCCATCCACCTCTCATCAAAAAAAATTGGTCAATTGTTCCCATACTCCAAAGAACATGACAATGAGATCAATACTAAGCGGGATGTACCTCATCTCCAAGATACCTCCAAAGCCCATTGTGACCAATCATGCTCTATCCACATCAGTCAATTGATCCAATAGATTTGATAGCCATGACTCATGTATCAAACATCAATACCTCCAACATCTCTAATAAATATCAATCAACAAAGGATGTATTAGATCTCCATGTCATAAATAATCAAAATACATTCTTAAAATTTTAAAAATTAACCACGTTTGATTTAGTTTCTCAATTTTCTACAGCATTAGCCCATTCAATATTAAATTTTCCCTATATTTTATTTGTGATACTAGATTGACCCTTTCAATTCTCTACTAGATCGACCACCTCGATACTACATTGGCCATTTTATTACTTTGTGATACTATATCGGCCCTGATATACACATTCTACCTCTTTTAGTGATATAGTATCGGCCCTCTTTCACCCACTAAGTTAGCCTACTATTACACAATTAGATCCATTTTAACATACAAAATCAGCCCACTACTTATCATTTTACTTCACCTTACAGACTAAGTCAACCAAGTTGCCTCTATTTGTCCACAATGGTGACTTTTTGCCCATTCACTATGAATGCCTTAGGCATTTATTAGTTTGACTTCTTCTTACTCAATACCTCATTTTACCCCTAGTTTACCTTTAAAAAAATTAGGATTCATTATGATACCTATATTTTACCTACCAATCAATTTTCTATTTATTAGCTTAATTTCAAATAAAAATATTCAAATTTTCAAATTGCTTACTTATGTTGCACTCGTTATGATCTCTATGCATCCTTCTTGTTTTAACTATTGTCTCCTCACCATGATGGTTTTCTTGTCTCCAACTCAGTATTTTAGAGCTATGTTTTCTCAAAATAGTGAAAATAACAAATGAATTAATTTTCACTATTTTATATTTACTATTCAAATTTATTTACCTTTAAAATACTTACTGTCTAATTTCATATTTTGATCATATCTTTGTCTCTACTAGCTCTTTTTCAAAATTATAAGATGTTCTAGAATCCTAACATCATAGAAAATATTTTCACCTATTATAGGTCTATGTTACAAAAAAAAACAATTTTTTACTCTTTTTCTGCTAACTTCTACAGGGTCACCTAATGTTCCCTACATTGGACACCTTCACATTTCTAACATCTCCTTCTTTATCTATAGCACTAAAGTAAGTAAAGGTATGTGTTTTTCAATTTTTTCCTTTCATTTATCTTATTTGCTCTTTACTATAATTTATTCAGTTTCAATGTTATGTGTTGCTATGTTCTTTTCTTGAAGCACCATCCCATGTTACCCCTATGTGACGCATGATGAGTTTTGAGTGGTGCATATGTATACTCATAATATTTTCAAACTTTATCAATTATCGATGCTTTCTCTCTTATAGGAACCTGTTGAGACTTAATCTGAGTGTACACCTTAAGGGGTGCACTAAGAAAAGGGCGGACAAACCATTGATGCTTCACAAGATTATTGTCCCTATATTACCACTTGTTATTATCATAACCATCTCTTATAAATATTCTCTCAATATTTTCCTCCTATTTTTCACCCTCCTCTATTCATTTTCTACCTTCATTAGCCCTTCACTAGCTTAAAATATTTTTTAGTGATTTATGATACACTGTCAAACCCATCAACCTCATACTCTAATTAACAAAACTCATTTAGGGTATAGGTCAGACTTTAGCCAATATAGACCAGGACCTAATTTGTTTTTGTCTATAATGATACATAGTCGATTGGGTTGTCCCTTTCGGTTAAACTTTTGGAAATGATTAGGGTTAGATTCAACTATATATACACACTCATTTCATCATTTAAGAGAAGAGAAGAATAAGAGATATATATTGTGCATCTACTTATCCACCATTATATTTGAGGAACATAGCTTAGGATTTCATACTTTATTTGGAAATACAGATATTGTCTTGTGGAGAAGTCTTTTGGATGTATTGATAGGTTGTGTAACCTATAGTTGAATTATCCTTGTCATCCTTACATACCACAACAACCTCTTGCTAAGTACCTTGGCCAAGGGAGAGATTTAGGCTCGATAGATTCATCTTCAAAGGTAAGTATTCATAACTTTGTTCCTCTTTTATAAGAGTAGATAAATATGCATTTGTACTTCTCTCCTATGCATTAGGATTCTATATACATTGATATGAGTATATGTCTTCTATGTATGTTTATTTTTAATGTTTATTACCCCCAATTTGTGTCATAAACTTTGGTGAGCACTAGATTAGACTTTACTATACTTGTTATTAGTTTAGTGAATATGAAAACATAAGACCTAATTAGGGTTATTGCATAGTTTTTCTTGATTAGAGGCTTTGGAACCCTTCCTAGTGATATTATTGTGGTAAGATATCCATACCATAAATATCTAATGTATCAACAATCGAAAGTGTAAGTAAGATTTATCTTCTCCGAGCTAGTATTGATTTATAAATCAATTGCATTTCCCTTTACATATAGAATTTATCATCATGTAGAGGGATAACACAAAACCACTACACCCTTGAGGGGAAGAATGCCTTATATATTTAAGTGTAAATATTGTCTTGCTCTAGAATAATGTATAGATCAAGAATAAATCATTTTATTCTAGTGCCATCAACATGTGCTCAACAATGGCTTAAAGTGCCATTTTTAGGATAGTTTGGAGGCACTTCTTTTATGCTTTATGAAGCATTTCCATCGTATTAAATATTTAGAGCCTTGAAGTGTTATACCTCTAAATACACCTCCTTACTTGATCTTATATATACATCATAGTTTTTTCAAGCATTGATTAAAAAATTCAGGATAAAATGTAATCTATAACCCATAATATAATTTTTGAAAATAATCACACTTATATATTTTGATGGTGAAAATAGAATATCAAATTAAAAAAATATAATTATTTTAAATCATGCATGTAGCTCGAGTAGAATATTGATTCATTAACCGGGTTTACTCCTTAGGCCTTCAAAATGGTTTATAAGATTCGTAATCTATAGTAGACCCCCTACTATTAAAATAGTTTAAAAATGGATCCTGAAAATGGTGTTTAATAAAATATTATCAAACTGGTTATAATGTGATTAAAATAGATTTAAAATTGAAATATAAGTGTTTTCAATAACTCATTTGTACCATCTCCACATTCAAAACGATCAAAAATCCATTTATATGATTTTCTGTAAGTGTCATATTTTAATTAAATTACATCCAAATATTTAATAATTGATTAAAATCTATAGAAAAATTGAATATAAAATAGAATATAAAGATCTCAAGATTGTTTAATAAGTTCACCCAAATGGGCTACGTCTCTGGGATTACTAAATAGTAATCTGATCCATTAAAAATATATTTAAAAGTAATAATACAACTCATAATACCATAATGGAATCTCAAAACTTGCAATTTCATGCCATCAGACCTTTAGAAAACTTTGACAATGCTCAGCAATTATCCTCCACCTTCCCGGAAGAACTTGCAGAATCTCTTCCCAACGTTCATCAAAACATCACTTAAATTGCTCAAAAATATATCAAAATAATACCAAATCAGAAGAACTAATATACCAACTAAGCGTTTCAAAATTTTGAACAATTTTCTAGTTTACTCTGATATCTGAAAACGCATCTAGATTGGTCAAAAATGTCAATTTCTACAAAATACCCCTTATAAATTTTACACAGTCATTTTCTATACCCTATACAAGTAAAATTTCATGCCTTTTATGGTATTTACAAAGATGTGTTAGATTGGTTAGTCTGCTTAATTTTTTTGTCATAGGTTATGGGTTCAAATCCCATGATCTTACCTTGTCTTTAACCAACTAAATTACTAATTTACCATGTAAGGATAAAAATCCCACATTCTGTGGTGGACATATTGAAAAGGCTTCAAATAGCCTTGTACCCACTATTCATTTCATGGCTTTGGCCATGTATTAAACCATTTTGCTACAGGCTTAGCTCCCATGCCAAACTTGGTTGGTTACTAGGTTTGTTGGAACTTAAAAGATTTGATCTCGAATATAGACTCTGAGTAATTTTGGGATTCATATCTGCATAGTTTAATAATTTAGGATAATTAGTCCCACATGTATCATGTAAACAACACACAGACATATATATGAAAAAATATAATAATGGTATTATGAAGTAACAGAGGCAAAGGCACCCCTCTACAAAAAGAGTGTGTCAACCCTGGCTGAGGGTCTTTAACTACCAAATAGTAGGGCCCATTTGTCTAAACACAAGTGTCAAAGACTGGAGACAAAAACAAAACACTTTTTTACCATTTTTACCATTCATTTTTTCACTAACATATGTCACACACTAATTGGTCTACTTGTCAACCATCCATGTCATTGTTTTATTAGGTTTGACCACAACTTTGACTAGCCGTAACTTTCGCATATGGATTCAAAATTCATCAAAAAGATTATGATGGTTTCTATGTTGTGAAATTGGTTCTTAAATATTTCAATACCATCAATTTTTTTAGTTTGACCAACTTTGACTATCTATTGACCAAAGTTTGACCAATGATAACTAGAGCATATGATATCTATTTTACATGTTCCAATAGGCATTGGAAAGCTCTCAAAATGCTCTTCAATTATGTACTAATTTTGGGAGATATTAGGAACTATGAAGGATGAAAAATACTCTAGATCAAACCTCCCCATAAAGAGGCTTTTGGTCTCCAAAAGTCTAATCACTCATTAAATTTGCTAAATGACTCTTTGCATCACACCAAAGTATAGAAACTAGATTATAGCATAGTGGTTAAAGTTTCCAAATGTATTGTAATAACAAAATTATCACAATAAATGGATTAGTGTAGATAGACACAAAGTGCTTTCCAAATAGGCAATGTCTAACTGAACCCATGTGAATTGGCCAATACTGCAATTACAAAAGTAGATCAGTATGAAATAGACAACTAAATGCCAAATATAGGTGAGTGTCCACCGAATCTACAAAACTACCTACAAAATATCACTGACATATATCATGGTAAGGATTCAAAAGTCAAACTAAATCCTTAAAACTATTAATGAAGAACATCTCTATCTAATATCAAATTGTAGATAGGAGCAAACTATCTATATAAATGTCACATTTCCAAAATAGTGAATTTGTCAATCACTAAAAAATGATCACCAAGTGTAACTACAAATCAATTTGTTAGTGTAATAAATGTACATCCTAATTGTAACCACATTTTATAGTTACAAATAAATGCCCAAAATGAAGGACTTCTAAACATGTTCAAATATCACGCATGGCTACAAAAAGTTTATATAATTACTACAATTACAAACGATGCCCGAAAAGGGTCTTATAAGCCTCTAATATATTTATACAAAGTAAACGATAACATATATACTAAAATGCAAGTTTTCCCAAAATAGACATATTGATCATGCTCCATACAACCTGCATATATTACTGACAAAGTTTAAATTGAAGTTTTTCCAAAAACCCAAATGTGAGAAAACAATCCAAGTATGATAACCTTGTCCCTTGGCTTTTGCCTACAGGTTACTCCTATAAACCTTATTCAAAGCTAAAAATCATATGGGTATATCTCCAATTTCAAACATGATTTAACTCCTTTACCAATGCATTAGGACTCAAAAACTTATTAAGAGATTCAAAATAGAGCTTTTAGAAAAACCATGAACATGAGAAAACAATCCAAGTATGATAAACCAATCACACAAAAAATTTCATAGCTGGTAGCTACAAAAATATGTTCAAAACCAAAATATATTCTTTTTAATTTCAATAGAATACCAAAATTACTTTAAACATTTGCATGCTAATAAACTATCACAACTATGCAAACATGAGACTAAGGAATTGTTTTCCAACCTGCTTAACTGGATTATCCTTAGATTTTACTTGAGTTTCTGCATGGGTTATATCTGAAACTATCGGTTCAATAATGCTTTCCTTTTTCACAACTCTCCAATGTTGTTTGGTATGAAGCTTCCAACTCCTATTAACCTCATATCCTTTTCTGTTACAATGAGTACAAAAATGTTTGTCCACTCTTTTAGAAAATATACTCTTACTGCCATTCTCAAAACACTATTTAGGAGAGTGGTCTTTCAAAATATTTCCTAAAAAAATTTATATTTCCAACATTTGGCTACACAATGATTAGAGAATCCACAAAAACTACATGGGTAAACGTACCACAAATTTTGTATACCATAATCAAAAGGAACATTAAAATATCTACATTTTTTGGTAGAATTATAACTAATATTATTGCAAGTGTGACGAAAAGAATGTGTTTTACCTTCCATCTGAGATGGTTTACACTTCTCTATAGCACTTCTTGCTTCTACTTTCTTAGAGCACTCACATATTTTATTCTGAATACTAGATCTGTATCCCAAACCTGCACGATGAGGCGTATCCTCTAATTGAATGGGGTTAGCAATACCTTGGCCATCTTTTCCAAAGCCTTTTCCATTAAATCTCATTTTATCTAATAGTTTATATCCAATACCCTTAGTGTATTGTTCAAACTTACAAAAAAAAAATTATCATATTCATGATGGAAAGGAAAAGTAACTGGTGACTCACATTCATGTACAGTGCATTCATCCATCATGGTTTTTGCATTTGATGTGGAAGGCAAATCCTTCACTTGTTCAGCATTTTGTAGTCTTTCCAAGAGTTTATCCTTGGCTTACAACTCAGTTTTCAACCTTTCAACTTCATCTTCCAAGGAATAAAATTTTGATCTTAAGAGAGAGTTCTCTTCTTAGATTTGTTAATTATATGACTCCAACTCATTGAGCTTTTCTTGTTTTGGAAACTTGCCCATAGTTCACATGTTCCTGTATTCAACACACAATTGAACCAACTACAATAATTGTCAAATAGGAAACTGTTGACCATAGATAAACCACATTGTTAAATCTTGTTGATCAACTGTTCTAATACCAAAACTTGATATATAAACCATGTTTACCCCTTAGGCCTTCAAATGGTTTATAAGATCCATAAATTATACTAAACCCCCTACTATTAAAATAGTTTAAAATGGATATTGAAAATAGTGTTTAATAAAATTTGATCAAACTTGTTATAATGTAATTAAAATGGATTCAAAACTAAAATATGAGTGTTTTCAATAACTCATTCATACCATCTCCACATTTAAAATGATCAGAAAGCTATTTATATGATTTCCCATAAGTGTCATATATTAATTAAATTACAACCAAATATTTAATAACTAATTAAAATATATGAAAAAATGTAATGCAAAACAAAGTATAAAGACACTGGGATTGTTTACAAAGTTCACCCAAATTGGCTACATCTTTGAGATTACTACATAACAATCTAGTCCATTAAAAATCTAATTACAAGCAATAATACAATTCGCAATACCATAATGGAATCTCAAAACCTACAAATTTGTGCCATCAAACATTCAAAAAACTCTAACAATGCTCAATAATCATCCTCCACCTTCCCAAAGCACTTGCAGAATCTCTTCCCAACATTCTTCATCAAATCATCACTTTAATTTCTCAAAAATATGTCAAAATAATACCAAATTGAGACCACCAATATACCAAACTAAGCATCTCAGAATTTTGAACAACTTTATAGTTTACTCTAAGATCTGAAAATGCCTCTAGATTGGTCAAAAACACCAATTTTTACAAACTATCCCTTATAAATTTTACACAGTCATTTTCCATACTCTGTACAAGTAAAAGTTTGTACCTTTTTTAGCACTTACAAAGGTGTTAGTCCGATTAACTATTTGTAATCCCATGATCTTAGATTGTCTTCAACCAACCAAGCCACATATTTACCATGTAAGGATAAAAATCCCACATTCGTGGGGTGGACATATTGAAAAGGCTTCAAATAGCCTTGTATCTATTATTCGGTGCATGGCTATGGCCACGTATTAAACCATTTTGCTATGGGATTATCTCCCACACCAAACTTGGTCAGTTTCTAGGTTTGTTGGAACTTAGAAGATTTGAGCTTGGATATGGACTCAGTTTAGATTGTAACCAACTACGAGTTGGTTGATGAGTTGATAAACTGACCTCAAGCTGGCATGAGTAATCTCGAGCTTCATATCTATATAGTTTAATAATTCAGGATTATTAGTCCCACATATAGCATGTAAACAACACATAGGCATATATATGAAAAACATAACAATGGTAATGTAAAGTAATAGAGGCAAAGGCACCCCTCTACAAAAAGAGTGTGTCGACCTTGGCTAACGGTCCCCGACAAACAAATAATGGGGCCCATTTGTCCAAAAATAAGTGTCGAAGACCAAAGGTAAAAACAAAATAACTTTTTACCATTTTTATCATTCATTTTTGCACTGCCATGTGTCACTGTTGATTGGTCCACTTGTCAACCATCCATGTCATTGTTTTACCGAGTTTGACCATAACTTTGATTGGCCATAACTTTAGCATACGAACTAAGAATTGATATGTTCAAAATACATCAAAAAAAAATTTGATGATAATTCTATGTCATGGAACTAGTTTAGAAACATTCCAAAACCATCAAGCTTTCTAGTTTGACCATTTTGACTATCTATTAACCAAACTTTGACCGATGATAACTAAAGCATACGATGTCCATTTTACATATTCCAATAAGCATTGGAAAGCTCTCGAAATGATTTTCAATTATGTACTAATTTTAAAAGATCTTAAAAACTATGAACAATGAAAAATCCTTCAAATCAAATATACATGAAAAAGTTTTAAAAAAGAGTTTGAAATATTTTGAAACCTATATATTCATTATCTTGTTACTTGAGTTCTATAAAGAGAACTACAAATCGTTCTTCATAAAATCTACTTGGTTTCAAACACATCACATAGGGTTCAAGTGATTAAGGTTTTAGCGTTTCCCTTATAAACAAGTCTTAATAAATAAAGAAAAGAAAAAACAAAGTGATATTTCTTAAGCTTAACAATGGATATCCAAATATGTTGGAATTTATACCATATTCGAGATGTTAAAGATATATACCAGTAGTGTTTTAAAATTTTCACACAATAATAAATGTGATTAAATCTAATGATAACCAATCCATGGTTTATAGCTAAAAGGTATTGTCTACACGTTACTTCCAATCCCTTTATTGTTAGGTTGAGACATGCCAAAGTTTTATGGAAAAGCTCATTTAAATCATTCATGATAATTTCATCATAAATTTTAAAATTTTCTTCTTATTCAATTTGAGTTTGAATTCAGATTAAAAGATCTAGGTGCAAGTAACACCATTGAATATGTCTATAATAATAAAAAAAAAAAATTCAAAACTATTCATTACTTTGATTTATGGAGCTTCAAGGAGTGAAAATCCATAAAATTTAGTGATTGAAAATCATTGAAAATTTTGATTATTCACCTAAAATCTAGTAAAATTATTACCATATTAAATGAGCCATGGGTCTATGGCCTCACAATTGTTGCAAAATAATTTTCACAATAAAGGTTCCCACCCTTTTGATAGGAATAAGGGTAATGAGGAGGGTGTGGTGGCCAAGCCCTTTCAATATATATATATATATATATATATATATATATATAAAAGATCTTTGTGAAGCATTACATTGTCTAATAAAATTGTGATAACCAACTTAACATATAAATTTGTGATAACTGATTTAACATAAAAATAATCATTTTTTCAAATAAATCAATGCCATTTTTAATTAAAATTTCTTAGCCTTTTTACCTTTTAAAGTTTTTATGATCCATTGAATAAATAAAAATATCTATTTTTTAAAAATAAATCTTTATCATGTCCTCCAAATTCTTTAATAATATCATTAGAAACATAATTGTATCATTTGTACTTTCAATATAATCTAGATGAAAAGCTTGAAAAATCTGTCTAACCTATGTCTGGGCCTTTTTACTTTTAAAGTTGTGATAACCAATTTAACATATAAAAAACTATTTTTTAAATATAAATCATTATCATGTCTTCCAAATTATTTAATAATATCATTAAAAACATAATTTTATCATTTGTACTTTCAATATAATTTAGATGAAAAGCTTGAAAACTCTATCTAACCACTTAACAGTTGGATAATTAAATATAGGTATAAAAAAGGATTTTGGAACAAATTTTAAAAAATTACAAGAGAAAGGAGTTTGATAATCTATATGATTTTTTTTTTTTTTTTTTTAAATCTCCCTAACATAGTTCCATATGTTTGAAGATGATGTTTCAAAATAAAATTGATTTATAGGACGTCAAACATTTCTCTATGATTAATCCATTTCTACTCAAGTCTATCAAACCATGATGGTATGAGGGTGAAGAATTGTTTTTATTAATGATTTTTTATCCATTAGGAATTATTAATAAAAAAATTAAAATGGTGACAAAGCATTCAATAGCATTTTATTACTAAACCTTCTTCCTCAAGAAGAGTTGAAAAAAGTCATCAACAAAATGGATATTAGTTATCTGCATACCTAACTCTTCTAATAGTGTGATGTCTTAGAAAAGGCCTTATATAGAATCATAATTAGGAAAACTAAAGATGTTTAATGTATGGAGTACAAATCGACTTTGATTTCATCTGAAAATAATCTAATCTCCTAGAATTTATTGATAAATATTGCACTAAATAACTTCGAATTAGAAAACATATTATTATTATTTTTATTATTATATAAATACCTAAAATAAAATTAAAGATAAATGCATGCAAAAATCATTCTAAAAAATACTATTGTGTCACACTTGTGCACAATATTTTAATAATAAAAATATTAAAAATGTCCAATTACAAGTAATTTACATGACAAGTTAATGTAAAATTAAAACCTTACTTAAAAAATAAGTTAAATAAAAATAGAATCCTAAAAATATACTCTAATATAACTTAAATTTAACTCAAAAAAATGAGTTTGACTCAATGATAAGATAAGGTCAATGTATAATATGTGTTTCTTAACAAGTAATTCATGCACCCTAGACAAGCTAGGTACCTAAAATCTATAGAAAGTAGGATATTTACCAAAATAAGATTAAATTTAGTTAATTAAGACTTATAAATTTCACCCCACCTATTGATAAATAATGATTAAATATTTGAGCTCAATTAGGTACACATTCAATAAACTGGACTCTAACTGACACTTCTAGTTATTTTTTAGTAATTTCTAAAAAAAATATTCAAATTAAACAAAATAATTAATTTAGAACAAAAATAAATTAAATAACTCTCATAAATTAATAAAACACTAATAAACAATATTCTAACATCAAAAATTAAGTTATCATATTGGTATCTTACTCAACACTCTCCCCTTTGATGTAAATATGAGATATGTCTATCTTCTCTTTAAGTCTTTGATGAATCTTATTCAATAATCTTTCGGTAAAAATACTAAAAAAATAATAATAAATTCTCACATAATCAATGAAAAATGTTTATCATTAACTAATTATATGATAGAATTATGTTTGAGATCAATATGCTCGATTCTACTATTAAAAACTAAATTATTGAATAATTGTATTGCCCCATTGTTATCAAAAAAAATCTGTGTTGGCTCAATTTGAGTCTCTCTAAAATAAAATAATAGTATTCTCAATCATAATATTCATGTGCATGTTGATGTAAGAACTGTATATTCGAATTTACTAGAGGATAACGCAATTGTAGCTTATTTTTTTGATAACCATGAAACCAACCAACTTTCTAATATGAAGCAATAAACTAAAGTTGACTTCCTTTCATCAATAGATCCTCTCCCATATAAATATGTGTATCTAATTAAATATAATAAAATTTATAATCTAAAATTAATACTATTATTATAAGTACCTCTTACTTATCTAAAAAAATTCTTACTGCTTGAAAATCTTTGAGTGGTAGTTTGCCCAAAAAACTAAAAACTAGTAAAACCCCATAACTAATATTAGGTCTTGTCATAGTGAGATACATCACACCTCCCACCTTGCTTAAAATTCTTTTTATTACCTAAATAAATGAAGATTATACTTCTTTAACATGTCTCAAACATACTTGGTTTGACAAAAGAATAATTTATCTTTCATTAGATAGACTTTTATGTCAATAAATTAATTCATAATTCCAAGATCACTCATCTCAAATTCTAATTTCAAATATTCTTTGATTCTATTCACCATCTCTATAGAGCTACATGTATAAACCAAATCATCTACGTAAAAACAAAAAATGTAAAACATTAGAACCTAATACTTGTATGTAAAGTGTTGGTTCTTTTTTAATTTTTACAAAGCCTTGATCCAATAATCAAATATAAATTCTTGATTACTAAGCTTTGGGATCTTATTTTAGCCCATAAATATCATTTTTCAACCTATATACCCAAAACTCTTTACCTTTATATCAAAACCTTGTGGCTATCACACATATACTTCTTCTTCAATAACTCCATTTAAGAATGCATTTTTGGCATATATATAATTGATTTTTCATCCATTATGAGAAAATAAAATAATCATTATTATTATATTATCTTGACATGCCATGGGTGCATAGGTTTCTTCATGGTCAACGCTATATGTTTGTACAAACCCTTTCGTAATCAGTCTAGCTTTTAGATTGTCAACCATACCATCACTCTTGAATTCAGTCTTATAGACCTACTTAATTCAAAAAATATATTTATTTAATATAAGTTAATAAATATTTCATTTATTTTTCATCTCAATTTAATCTATCTTTAATTTCATAGCTTCAACCCATTATTTATTTTGACTAGCTTCTACATAAACTCTAGGTTCACTAGCCACATATGATATGCAAACATAGTATTTTTATCATAAGCATCAAAATTATCTTCCTAATAGTGAAGCCTTGTGATCTTCCTCTCTTAATTATAATATAAAATTTTATTGGTTGAATGTGAATTCAATAAATATTTGTTCTTGTTTGGAATAGATGAAGATGGATGACTAGTAACTTGGAAAGAGCCAATATCTTTTCTTATTGAGCTAGAAACATGTACAGTATTTTGTAATCTTTAAAAATCAATTTAAATAGGATATCCACTTCACTTATGAAATTTAGATCTACATGATCAAAATTAGCATACACCTCATTTTAAAAAAAAATACAATCCCAAGAAATAATTATAGATTTATTAGCAGGATTGTAAAATATGTATGTTTTTCTTTCATCACTATAATCTGTGAAAATATGAGGAACACTCTTTGGATATATTTTTTTCTTCTTCTCATATCGAACATTTTAAAAATATAAATAAACAAATACCTTTATATGTGTTACATCTACTTTTCTACATACCAAGCTTCATAAGGTGTCTTGTCTTTGATTGTCATTGTAGGACACATGTTAATGATTTAGATTGTTGTTTTCATTGCTTCAACCCAAAAAAACTATATTCAAGTGTTTATTCTGCAACATAGTACTTGATAATTCCATGATGGATCTATTCTTTATTTCTACTACACCATTTCATTGTGGTGGTTTTCTTTCGATTCTTTGTGAAAAATAAATTCTTTTGAACAAAATTCACCTCCTCTATTTATTATTACGGACTTGATAGAACTCTAACTTTATTTTTCAGCCAAAATTTTTAAAAATATCTACTTTTCTCGTTCAACAAAAATACCCATATAAATCTTGTAGCATCATCTATGAAGGAAATAATATATAAATTATTACCAATACTTTTGCAAGACATTGGTCCACATATATCTAGATGAACCACCTTCAATGGTGTGCTTTAACTCTATTTGTTGATAAATAAAGACTTATTGTGATGTCTTCCAATAATACATGACTTGAATGCATCATCTCTTTTCGAATCTATTTTGGGAAGACTTCTCATCATACCTTTTGTGTCAAGAATATGTAAGCTCTTAAAATTGATATGATCATATCTATAATTCCACAACATGTTAGTAGCATCCTCAATGGTGGAGAAACAAATACCTTCCTGCATAATATTTAACCTTAATGAAAACTTACTATTCTTTTCTATATGGGATTTATCAATCAATGTATTTATATATCTCTTATCAAAAATAAAATGAACATCATCTTCAAAAAGTAGTTCGAAACTCTTTTCTACTAATTGACCAATATTAATAAGATTGTGATTTAGATTGGAAAAAACTTAACATCTTGTATTTCATCCTTACCTGGACTTGTTATGATTTTCATGCTACATTTTCCTTCAATTTAGATGGACTTTTCATCTCCCAATTTCGCTTACATTTTGAAGAAATAATCTAACTTGTTGAAACCAACTTTGTGACTTGTCATGTGATTTGAGTAACCTCAGTCAATAAATCATTTGCTTCCTCTATTCTCATATTACATGTGAGATAATATCTTGAGTGCTCTTAAACTTCACTATGTTCAGTTTGGAATGCCTTATTTTTACGCTCTTGGTTAGCTTATTTTTAGCTACCAATATCATATAGTCTTTTATCATGTGTCATGATTTTTTACAGTACTGACAAGTGAAATATTTCTTACATTTATATATGAAGTTAGCTTCATATTTTTCTTTTGAATTTGAGTTTTTTGAACTCTTTTAATTCTGATTTTTATTTTTTTCTTTATTCTTTTAAACCTCTACCTTGGTTCCAAGTGTTTGTTCTTGATCTCTTGTATATAGTCTCCTATTATCTTCATGGGACAAGAGAGAACCAACCAACTCATCAACAATTATAGTGTTCATGTCCTTACACTCCTCAAGAGTGATCACCAAGGTACTCCATACCTTAATTGATCCTTAATATAAAATTTTCAAGGTATTTCATGCCTCATGGTAATTTTTTCAACTAAAAATTCTTGGATAGATGCTTGGTTATATGGCACTCTAAAGATAGAAGAAAGTTTGTATATCTGTGTTTTCTTCATCCTTTTTTGTTCTTTTACTATCTTAAGTCAAAGTATTTCAATCTCTAGGTGGTGTGTATCCATGAAGAACATTCTCCCAAACTTCTTTACATAAAGTACTATTTTCAACTGATCTCCCTAATATTCAAAATAGTTACATTTGAAAATGAGAAGAGTCATAGAAGAAGAATTCATTGAAGCTATGATTCTCCTAATAATGACTTGAAACCATTTTGAACCTTTATTAAACAAGGATGCGATACTAAATTAAGGTTTTGAATGTTTGTAGGGAGTATAACTTAGCTTTTATTTACTCTGAAAATGAAGCTATATATCATCCAATTTGTCACAAGATTACTTGTTAATCTAGTAGTGTAATAAGTGTAATTGATGATAAAGTTTTTACTTAATAACATCAAATCACAAAACATATTATGGTTAGTTTTCTTTTATAAATACATGTAATAAAAATATAGTACATGAAAAAATAATTCCCAAAAAGAACTCTTGTGCCATACTTGTGCACAATAATTTATAAAAAAGAAAGATTATAACTAACCAATTACAAGTAACTTGCATAACAAGTTAATGTTAATTTAAGTCTTTAATTAACAAATACGTTAGCTAAAAATAGACTCTAAAATAACTAAAATTTAAATCAATGATAAGATAAGATCAACATGTTAGATATATTTTTTAACAAATAACTCATACACTCTAGACAAGTTAAGCACTCTAAATCTTAGAAAGAAGAAAATTAACCAAAATAAAATTCAATTCAATTAATTAAACCATATAAATTATACCCCACCTATTAAAAATGAATGGATGAATATTTAAATTCAATTAAATATACATTCACTAAACTAAACTCTAATTAACACTTCTAACAATTTTTTAAGAAGTTAATGAAAAATACCTAAAATTGATAAAACAATTAATATGCAAAATAACTGAATTAAATAACCTTCAAAAATTAATAAACTATATTCTAACATCAACAATTAAGTGTTCATATTTATATGATACTCAACAAAATCAAAATAATAAACCTATATAAAAACACGTACAAACAGAAATATAGAAGAAGACATTTCCTAACGGATCTAAAGACACCAAACATATTATATCTATAATGTTTATTTTAAAATAATCAAGGCATCACAATGTTTCAACTATATTAAAACTTAATAATGCTTGAAATGTCACTTAATTTCATTTTTTAGGCACACATTTGACATTAATATAAAAAAATTAATACTCGAGGTTGCGCCACAATTACACCAAATTTTGGCATCACATGGGCTCCAATTTGCGTCAATAATTGGTAATAAAAAATAAAAATAGTTATATATATATATATATATATATATATATATATATATATATATAATTTTTATTCATTTATTTAATATATTTATATATAAATAAATAAAAATAATAATATAATGTATAATTATATATATAATTTTTTAAATATATATTCTTTATTTATATATAAATATTATTGTGAAGTTAAACACTCAAATTATTATTTTAAATTTGATTAAAAATTTTGATATAATTATATCTAAAGATATTATCTTTAATATATATATATATATATATATGTATATGTATATATATGTATATGTATATATATGTATATGTATATGTATATGTATATGTATATGTATATATATGTATATATGTATGTATGTATATATGTATATATATATATGTATATATATGTATATATATATATATATATATATATATATATATATATATATATATATATGTATGTATGTATGTATATGTTGGAAGAAGTAAAATTAGTATAATATCATTTATAAATAAAAAACAACACTTGATTTATCTTAAATTTTAATCATCTTCTTCTTCATTTTCTATTAAATCATTAGGGACGTTGGAAGTGTATAATAAAGCATCCTCTAGCTCCTCATCATCAATGTAATTCAGAGTTCTCATTATCTTCTTTTTTAATATCATGGCCATCAACTATGAAATAATATCTATCCACCTCAAAATTAGACATAAATTAATTGTGGCCCGCAATTTGAAAGCTTATGTGTCCCATCCCAATTCATTCATTTATTTTTTCACTTCCTTGATAACCCTACAATAAAATCATTGCTCCTGCAATAAAATGCATATAATTAAATAAGGTGTAAATATTTTTATAAAATAACTTACAAATTTATGTAAAATAAAACATAAAAATATACAAACTTATATATAATATTTTTTCTCTCATTCACTGCAAATGATAAGTCACAAGATTCTATGAACTACTCTCATTTCTTGAGATTTACTATTTACTCTTAATTCATACATTAATTCAAATAAATTCAAAACATATCATTACTTCAATACATAAACCTCACAAATTTCCACATTTTATTATAGTTGTTAACTCACATATAAACTCCTTTTTATCAATTTTGAACCATTCATCACATAAAATTAGCTAACTGAGATTTTGTATGCCAAAAGGTCTTCTCCTTTCTTCCTTTTTACATCTATATTTCTCCAATAATGAAATATAAAAATTACATATTTTTAAAAAGAAGTATATAAAATATTTAAAACATAATAAAAATATATTTCGTAGCCTTGCCCTTATATTTCTCCTCATCCTATTAAGCATAGTTGTTGTATTGCCTTCAATTGATTTTATGTTTTAATGGGGTTTGTTGAATCCATCTTCAATTCTTTTCTTGAGCCTTTGTACTCCCTTGGAAACTTGTGTGAAGCAATATTGGGAAATTTAAATAACAACCATTTACAATGCATTCATATTAGTTGTTTAAAATATATAAAATAAAAGAAATTAGATGTCAAATTTACAATATATTTATATTGGTTGTTTAAATATATAAAATAAAAGAAATTGGATGTCAAATATATTGTGAATAATTCTTTCTTTATTTTTTAAATTTTATTAATAGAAATATAAAAAATTCAATAACATAAATTTAAATATTATTCATCTCGATCATCCTTCAATATTTTCATATCATTATTTATATATAATTTTATTTTTAAACTCCTAGACACTTAATATATGTAGTCGTCCCATATTAGATAAGAGGAACAATCATTGTTAGACTGTGGCAGAGCCTCCCCACAATTGACCTAGAAATTGTGTGGAATAATGTTGTCATTTTTAGACTGGGGGGAGGAGGAGCAAGGACCGATCCTACTGTTTCTTCTTTGGAACCTTCCATACATGATGAGAAGGAGGACAAGAGGATCCCATGCATATTCTACTCGATGTAGGGAGATCATGAGGCATAGATGATCTAAACTTGAAATACAAATAAATATTATAAAATAAGTAATTTAAATACTTCAATTTAAAAGATAAAAAATAAATTTATACTTCAATGATAGATCCGTAGTATCAGAGGAAGGATTTTAACTCATCCTAGCCTCATGCTTTTATAGGGCCATCTCACTAGTAAACCTATCATCAAAATCTAAAAAAAAATATTAAAATTAATTGAAATTATTCAATAAAGAAATAAAATCTAAAATTATATCTCTATGTCGAGTCTTTGGTAATAGAGGAAGGATGTTGACTCATCCTAATCTCATCTTATTGTGGATCAATATAACTACTAGATATATCATTAAAAGCCAAAAATAAATATATATTATAATTAATTGAAATACTTCAATTTAAAAAATAAAAATGAAAATTATGCCTCTATGTTGGGTATGTAGCAATAGAGGAAGGACATCAACTCGTCCAAACCTCATCCACCTACAGGTCCATATAACTAACGAACCTAGAATCAAAAGTCCACATACTACACAAATATGGGCCCATATCAAAAGCCTAATTTGACTCTTAATGTGATTTTTTTGGGGGTATGCTTTTATAGCACTGGTATTTTTTATGGGACATGTATCTATGTTCTTTAGTTTTAAAAAGATATTTGCATGCTTTCAATTTAAAAATGGCATTCATTGATAGAATTATATAGTGGATTTCCTTCAGCATTTCATCCTTGAATTGAGTCTCGCTAAAGGTAATTAGTATGGGTTGTTATTGTTTAAGCTTTAAGGTTCTGATCTATGTTGCAAGAAACAAGTAAAAGTGACTGTAATGATAATGCGGCAAGAAATGAGGTTGGGAGAGGTTTTTGTGTGTGTGTGTGTAATATATATATAAATACCTCTCCCAACCTCTTTACGTGATCGCAATAATAATGCGATAAAAAATGAGGTTGGGAAAGGTTTATGTATATATAAAAATTATATAAGTGTGTGTATATATTCCACCTTCTCCACCATTGTTTCTTGTTGCTCTTATTTCTTAGTATTTTCTCTTGATTTATTACTACCTTTATATGGCTCTAATTAACTATTTATTCACTTGTTTTGTTTGAAAAAACATCATCTATTATACTAACTTGTTAATGCTTCTTGACCTTATAGATATGACTATTTCGAAATATGATTATATCCACTCATTTTTTTATAATTAACTTATATAATGTAATGTATTTTTAATATATAAGATAAGATTTCCAGTCCTATATATATACACCATACTTTCATAAACCTTACAACCTTAAAAATTTGATAATTAAATTAACATAAATTAAAAAAATTAAATATAAAAATATTATAACATGTTTCCTTATTATATTTTTTAAAAATAAATATATACAATTTCAAATCTAATCATAACTCAATTAAATTTATATTTAAGAAACACTTTAAAATATTATGTATCTTATAATAGGTTGTAATTTATGTTGAAAATTTAAGTATAAGATTCTCTCTCCTTTAAAATTAATAAAGTTAATTGATATAACATCAAACATAGATTTATTTATTTTAAATTGCAACTTTACGTAGTTCATTCACTATTTTTTGTTTCGGTTTTATCTCCGTTGTATTATCGTTGCATGACATTATCCTCATCATTTGAAAAATAGTTTTGTAAATATTACATAAAATGTATAATTAAATATGTTAAAATATAACAAGATACAATTTTGATCCTTTTTCATTATTTCCATAAATTTTTCCATGTCTTATCTTCTTTTGGTTGTGGACATTACCGATAATGAAAAAAATATTTACCCTTAACATTTAACTCTATTTATGGAATATATAAAAGTAATTATAGAAGGAGATACTTAAACAAATTTCTTAAGATCTTGCATTATTGAGGATTTCAACCATAGAAAAATTAAATATCAATTGCTAACATGAGGGGAGTTGGAATCCAAATATGGGGAAGGCAAGGTGGAACATTTATTTGCAATCTATTGAACTGATGCAGTTGAATGAGCTATGGTACTTCAAAAAAAAAATGATAAGTAAAATAAGGGCATTATGCGTCAAGTCCCTGCAAGGTTAGTATATTATTTTGGTATTGAGCTCAAAATTAGTTATTTTAAAAAGAGCATTTAAATAAATTAAGTTTTAAGTTGACTGCATCATTATTTTACATATTGTGGAGTGATGACAAATATTTTACAACTTACTTTTTCTTGGTCTTAATATGTTGTCTTGTTTGTAAAATAATGACTCTTAACTTAGAAAAGACATAAATATATCTATTGACCCCTTTTTTAGTGGCGTTACATCTCCCATTGACATGTACCTCAATTTTCCAAAGTTTTTCTATTATTAGTTTGTGATGTGTTCTCCTTAGGGACTGCTTTTGCATTTAAACATGAGTTTTGTTGAAAATTAGAAAAATTATCATAAGGATATAAAGAGAAGTTGAAAGTTCCAAGTACCTTTCCATTGTACTTGCTACGAAACCATCTTATTAGTCCAATAAAGACTTTGATTCATTTCAAAATCATAGAATCATTACTTTTTTTAGCAAAAACACCAAATCTCTATCTATTGAAATAGATTCTTATATAGATTATTAAGACTTGCTTAAAGAAACAAAATATGAGATCATTCATGAAAAGGAATTGACAACAAGTTTTTATTAAACAATAATGTTTACTAATTTTATATACTATAAAATTTAAAAAGAACAATAGTTTTTTTATTACAAGTATACTATAAATCAAATGACTAGTATTAATAAGCACTAAATAAATTTTTTAGGGGAAATTATGACTGTGAACATCACCTTTTACGTCATTCCCAACATAAATATAATATCTTCGGCAACAACAACTTTGTCCAAAAATAAATCTTATATTTTTAAAATGGAATTCCAATATCCTCATGTTACCTAAAAATATAAAAACAATCAATTAAATTCTGAAGTAAATGAACTTAACCAAACAAAAACCCAATTAAATTCTAAAATAAATATAACAGTACAATATTCAAAATATTATTTTCAAATAAGATCTTAATATTATCAAAAACATAAAAGGAAAAAGAAAATTAATAACCACACCTAAATTATTAAAAAAAAAAAAAAAAAAAACAATAGTCAAATATTTTGGTTTGTTTAATACATAAATTTACATTCAATTGAAATACATTTTTAAAATTTCAAATATATTTTTTTTTAAGTAAAGTTGTAATGATATTAATGTCGACAATACCTAATATATTTGTTGTTTTTCTTTTCTTAAAAATAAAGTTATTCATACTTATTTCTTTAATAAGTAATTCTACATTTAATTGAAATGTATTTTAATAATACAAATGTTATTACTGATACATTTTAGTATATTAATTTATTATACAAAATAATTTAAATACAAAAAGTTAGATAATGATATTCATTGCTCTATATAAATAAAAAATTGGTCAGTTGTGGTGATATTAATATGGACAACCCCAAATTAATATTGAATTGAAAAAGATAATATAAAAAAATAAAATATTTAAATAAAAAATATATTAAATCAAATAATATATATATATATATATATATGAAATTTATGAGCATTTTATTATATATATATTTATATATATATATATATATATGAAATTTATGAGCATTTTATTATGAATTTGCTTTCATAATACAAACAATTCTCAAATACATAAGCAAAACCTCCAAACTATGCATTGGCAAAAATCAAATATGTATCTTAAAAAAATTATTAAATTCTGTAAAAAATTATCGGCGTATATGAGAAAACAAATGAATCACTCCCATAATTTTATAACAAAGCAAGTATGTAAATATGAAATAATGAAAAGGCAGGATGCTTTTTTTTGTTTATTCATATGTATGAATAACATAGCGAATGAAATCACAAGTCAAGGAAATCGATATCTGCTAAGGGAATAATTCTTTTTATTTAATAATATTACTGATTCACAAACATTTGATGTCCCCTATTTTTGGGGCAGAGCTATTACTTCACAGAAGAAGTTTATGTTAGATACATGGCTTCACACCCAAAAAGAAAAAAACACCTAGCAAAACAAACAAAGCATTTGATTTAAAACATTAAATCAAAACACAAGAACATCCATTTAGAACTGTATTGTTACTATTGCCCCTGATCTAGTTCATGTTATTAACTCTTTCCCCACAAACCTGGAGAGGCCATAGATAGAATACACTCACAATGTTTCTTGTGAGGTTTGTACCTGGGACGAATAAAAGAGAAGGCTGGGTTTGGTGGAGTTGTGGACTTGGCAACAAAAATAATTCTTAGGGCCATCAATGGGAATTCTGAATGGAAGAACTTGATTATATGCCAAATGTATTCAGACAGGATTACTTTTGGTATTAAATTCCCATTTTCATTTTTAGATGTGATTTGTAAAGTGTACGATTTGGATATTTTCTCCACTCATCTGAAAAGGTGATTATAATTGCTCAAACATGGTTGGTGTCATGACTCCAAAAAGAGCAATCAATTATCACATTTCCACTCATATAGCGTATTTAACATTTGAAATTGTGCATGACAATAATAATTGGGTCAAAACAAAGTCTTGGTACTGTCAAGAATGATATGTGAAGCAGGTAGAACATGGTGAGGGGATTACTGGACTTATACGATGAAATGAAAATGTATTAGACACACTCAAAGAAAACATAAAAAATTGTATTTTACTGGCCCCTAAATTTTACCTTAGTAGAAAATGCTAATCACAAACAGTTTACACAAAAAACTCTACAAATCTCATACAAAGCAAAATTTTGATGATGCTAGGTTGCATAATGTAATATGAAAAAAAACTCTAAAAATATCATAGAGTGAAAATTTGATGATGTCAGATTGTATAATGTGATATGAAACGTCGATAATTTTAAATTTTGATCAAAGGTCTTTTCCAGAAACCTTTTTCTATTAAAATGAAATTTATTCGATGAAGTAAAAGTCACCTAAACACTAAACCTCAAATTGTCTGAAAATAATCACACAAACCAAAGAGTCCATCTGATTCAGAAACCTCATTAGAAAAAAATTTGTTCCATTGCAAAAGTATATAGAAGAGTTTCTTGCTTCAGAGGACCATAAGGACTATTTTAGTGGCCAATATTTGCCAAATAGACTATGTACAATTTTTTTTTCCATATATATTTAGTTTTACTGATTGAAAAAGATATTGGCCTCTATTTTTATAGAATAATTATTTTTTATTTGAGAATTTTTTTGTATTTTATAGAATAATTATTTTTTATTTGAGAATATTAAAAGAATAAACATTGAAAACCATGCTTTTGGTCAAGATTGATACATGATAAGTATAGAATATGTAACCCGCTAGTCTTACTAAATAGGTTATTATTAGAGTGAAGCTAGCTCCTTGCATAGATATTAAAGATACAAAAGGGTACACTCCTTAGATGGGTTGGCACTAAATGGGATCGTATTGCTAGAAGCAATCATAATGGTTGAGGATTGTTCATGAATGCACTGTTGCAGTATTATTTTTTTAGCTATTTTTCTTTCTAATAGGTTTTGTGGGCTAGGGAGAAGATCTTTCATGTTTGTTCTTTCCTTAATCAAAAGGCAAATGTCAAAATACAAGGTGTTTTTATTTTTGAGTGATCGTAAAAATTATGAACATTATCTTAAATGTTTTTGGAAGAAATGATATTTCTCTTAAATTACCTAAAATGAATTTGAAATAAGTGATGTTTCTTTACCTGCTTGGCATGCCTTGTGAACTAGGGAGAATTCTTTCTTCCCCATTTCTTCTTTCTCCAATCAAAAGGCAATGTTGTCTTTACCTTTTATCTTCAACTGATCATAGTTATGGACAATATTATATTATCTAACATGTATTTTGAAAGAAGTGATATTCTTTTGATCTATGTTGCCTCTTTTGTGTTCTTTATGTCTCGATGATTGTAAAAGGTTTAAGGATCTTAATGATTGTAAAAATGTTTGAGGGCCCTTTGATATCAATGAAATATGTTTTTTAATTTGTTTTCCATTTGATATGCATTATTTAAGTCATAGGGACTAATTAATGGGTGAGACAGATAACATTGCAATCATCAAAACAAATGTTGTTACCATTCCTTTATCCTACAAAATTGATTTCTTTATGTTTTGACCAAATTTACCTAGAATAACATAACTTAACAAAGCATTAACTCCAAACTGCTAAAATAAGAGATCAAACTACCCACCTCAGCCAAACTTGCATGAAATTTTCTAAGAAAAAATCATACAAAGTGAAATCTATCTCATCAAGTTACTGTCCAGGCAAATTTTACATAAATGTTGACATCTAACAGTCAAATATATCCCAAGTATTCACATAATTTACTCAAAACATGAATTTAAAACATTCATACAAAGTAAAAGTCCATCCTATCAAGATGTTGTTAGGTGTTACTAGTCATTTTAGTAGGTGTTTGTTGTCCAATTTACCTTGAAATTGCCCCCCACAGTAAAATAAAGGCAAATTTCCACAAAATTGTGGAAAACATATTTTACAAAGTGAAAATCCACCCAATCTAGCTATTGATCTAGCTATTGCCCATGCAAAGTTTCCTAGATGCTGACCTCAAACAATTAACACAGCCAAATCTTTAAAAATTTCTCTTAAAATAGCCACACAAAGCAAAAATTCATCCAACCAAGATGTTGCAGGGATAAATTTTAACAGAGTAATGACCTCCTGCAGTCAGACAGAAGATACTTTCACAAATAGAAATTAGCATACAAACTACAAATTTTACTCAAGACACAGTAACAACCCTCTTCTACACAAGGAAAATGTGATCAGCATAAATCCACCCTATTTAACTGCTGCCTGGGCAAAGTTTCCAAAAAGATGACCTCAAACAATTAACACAAAACCAAAGTTTCACAACGTTTTCTTAAAATAGTCACACAACACAAAAATTCATCTGATCAAGATGCTTCACATAAAACTTTACCAGAATACTAACCTCCAGCAATCAAATAAAAGCCAAAGTTTCAAAAAAATTAGTCATAATACAAACTACAAATTTTAGTCAAATAGAAGCTGAATTTTCATAAATTTAAATTATAATACAAACTGTGAATTTTAACTATAACACAATTTGTGACAACCCTCTCCTACATGAGAAAAAATGCGATTAGTACATCTTGGAGAGGGTTATTACGGATAGAAACTAAAAATATTTATAGAAAGTAAAGTCCATTCTATCAATATGCTGGAAGGGATCCTTGTCATTTGAAAAGGGCGTTTACCATCAAATGTAACCCTGATATTGACACGAACAATAAAATAGTAAACAAAATTATAAAAAGTGAAAATTCATCTGATCAAGGTTGCAACATGGCAAAATTCACCTAAATACTAATCCAAACAATCAATAACATAAATATACTCAGATAAAATGCAATTTTTTTGTAAAAACAATGGTACATAGTGAAAATCCACTGTGTGAGGAGGCTCCAAACCATGAAATATGAATTCTAAAATTTAGCTTAACACAACAAAACCAATCCTGATCCGATAACCACAATGAAAATAAAAGAAATTTGTAAGATTAGAGTTAAAATGATGGCTTTTTACTTTAACCAACATTTTGCTGCCTTACACATTGTATGCAAAATTTGCTCCCACTTCAGCGCTTTACCGATTAAAATAATAGGTAATAATTTTAGCGATGCCTGGGAGTGTGATACTGGCCTCGCAATCTCAAATTATGATCTGAAATCCATGTCAATTATTACATGATCAAACTTTCAAGGCAGTTTTTAAAAATCAGAACCCATGTGGTGATATAACGTTGCACATGGTTTATCTCTGTAGGATCGGTAATGGCATTGGTCCGAACCCATTTTCCTTCATTGAATACAACTTAGTTTTTAACCAGTAGCTGTCAAATACAACTTCCATTGTAGTTTGCCCCGGTGCTTTGCCCTACCAAATCTATTGTGTTTACAAAAGATAAACTCAGTCCCCCAAAATAAAATGACAGTGCTTTAAGTCAACCTGTGTTTCTAGCCATCTACATATTTCTCATGCCCTACAACCTGACAGTGCTTTAACATAGCATATTAATTGTCCTTCCCAGCAAAATTGATGAGCATTGTGTATGATGTCAAAGCTCTGTCCTATAATAACATGTTAATAGCTTGAACCAATCAAAATATTGATAAATAATATTTTTCATTTTATTTTTTTAAATGTGTAATATAATTATTGAAGTGTTGTAAATGTTTTAATGCACAAAAATCAATGAATTTTTATTGGTGAAAAAGGCAAATTTTAATCAAAAATTAAAAAATATTGATTGTTTTAGTTACCCCTTACTAAACTAATAACTAATTTCAAGAATGAGGTTCACAACATGCCTATAATAATGAATTAAATTTGACAGATAAAAAGGTTGTGATTATTGTGGGGACAAAAAAAATCGCCACTACTATCAAGGTAGAGAAGTTTCCAATAGAAGATATGAGGATTTTATGTGGCTAATTAGCTCCAAGATGATCACTCTAGTAAAATGGACTAAGTGACCAAAGAGTTCGTCTACTTGGCATGGAAAATTCTAAGGTAGTGTTAAAATATACCAAGTACATTGTAGAATAATTGGTAATGGCATGGGAGGATGTACACTTAGGGGAGATTTGTTTAAAATGGATAAGTATTTTGATCTTGCTAATGATAAAATAAATTAAGGTCTTGAAGGAATATTTGGGGATGCAATAATGATTATGTGTGATCATGTGAATTAAAGTATGTGGTGCATATATGTAGTCATCAGATGAATAAGAAGAATAGGAAAAGATGAAATCATAATATGAATGTGAAAATCATGATATGATTGTAGAAGAAACATTCAAAGTTAGATATATAATATCATTAAAGATGTCTAATTAGTAAAATGGTTATATTATTTTTTTGTGATGACATATTATTATTTAGTTATATTTATAGGGAATGAAAATGGTTAAGTTGGATAAATTTATTTTACATGGTAACATTAGAATATTTAGATTACACATTTAATATAATAAAATGGATTCCAAGATAAGAGTGATTTATGCATATAGGAATGCATTCAGAAGAAAATATGAGAAATTAGGTGGGGAAGTATCTAAAGATGAAGATTCAAATAGTGACAACTTTGATATCAATCCACATTTTTTGTAATGTAAGACAACATCCATATAAAATCAAATGTTTATTGATACAATTGAATAAACAAAGGTAAAACACCAAATAAGCCAACACAAGATAGGCCACTAGAGACAACAATGATAATTGATGATACTACTACACATAAAAGAGAGAAGGAAAAATGATGAAAGCTACAGCATGAGCAAGCTACATTACAAAAAGTAAAGGTGAAAGTGATAGGGCCTAAATGGATTTCACATTCAATTTACATAGGGATAGGAAGAGGATTGTGATTTGAATAGAAACACAAATATAAACCCCAATTCAAACACATTTAGGGGATTAATTATTGATTTGTGGATCACTTAAGGAAGATTTGGTACACAAGGACAATCATAAACAATCACATGTGGTGGAGGAACTTGTTTCATTATAATTTTAAATTAATAGGTGCATTAACCCTATTTAATATAAATGATTTGAAATAAAGTAAATGTTGCAAAATAACTTTTGAGAGGCAGCATAAAATCAAAGTACCCAAATCTACAAAGCATGACCAAATTAAAGAATACATACAATAAAAAACATAAAATACTTAGATTTTTGTTGTTTGTGATTCGAATGTATGAAACTAAAAAGTGACCAAAACTAATCAACATATATGACTATGACTATGAAAACTGAAATTGGAAGTGTAACTACTCAGGGTTAGGATCGTCCAAAAGGGGACAAGATCGGCTAATAGTATTTTCCTTTACTAGTTGATTTTGTCCTCTACATAAAAATAGGTAAATTAGGGCATAATCATCTATGACAAATGGAGACATGCTTGTGTGTAGAAATTTGTCCTTTGAATGTGTGTAAAAGACTTGAAAATAATTTCTTCAATGTTTAAACCTTAATAGGGTTTTCCAATAGTTGATAACATGCAAAGAGTAAGGGGGAGTGTAATGGATTAAACTAAACCCAATTACACCCATGATGATTAATCATTACCGATGTATTCGATACTCTGAATAGATAAATCAAGCCCACATAGATTGGTTTGTGCAATTATGCTCCTTTTGCTACATGAATGCATCTAGAGATGGCCTGAATAATTTATAATGTTTTCTTTGACTTGGATAAAATATACTCTTGACTTGTATAAGGACTAATTCAAATGATTGGAATCAGATTTGGGAAGAACAGGGAAACTTTGGCTAGTGTGTAATAGTGTAATTGTGCCTCAATATTGAAATTACAAAGTGGTAGAATAAGTGACTTAGATGTGTCTTTATAGCTATCTAAAAGGGGAAAACATCATGCTACCTATCCTTGAAATATGGACTAAACTATAATGGAAGGTCTAAAAATGAAAAGTATCATTTGTTAAGGGTAAAGGTCAAGATCAACCTATAGGGATCAAAACTAGTTGGCACTTTTAACCCATATTGATCGACAATGTCCTACAAGGAAACATGTAAAATTTGGAATATGTTATGTTTGTACAGATTCTTAGAGGAGTTTTTTGTGATTATCAACATTTTTTTAGGTGTAAAATAGAAACTTAGAAATGGAAAGGTTTGTATGGGTACTTAGGATAGAGTGATGTGTCAAAATAGGTTCAAATTTAGAGCTTGAGTGAATTTAAGTGAAAGTGAGCCAAAACTGATATTATCAAGTATTTATGATCAAATTTGAGTGACTATATTTTCCCTCCTTTAGTATATAAATTAAATCACTAGAGTAAAAAGAAAGATATACCTAAGTGTGTACAATACACTTTGCATTTTGGAGAAAGCTCCAATCGTGCAAGGTGTTCCATGTCATATCTTTCAATGATGTAAAAACTAGTTAATATCCATATACGAGATTAAAAATTGAAATGCAACTTGATTGCAAAAATAGTGAAAAGAACAAGGAATGAGTACACCCATATGTGTGAAACCAATGTTGATCTTGTAACTTTGCTTAAATATGATTCTTCTTAGAATCATTGAAGAATTGGTTCTCATGAAGCACTTGAAGAGATTGGTTCCATGGCTGAACCAATAATGAATTAAGGATGATCAAGCCCTAATTTAAATTAAACATGAATAGAAAATAGAACCCATTGATGGATGCATAAACCTAAATTTATTTTGTTGGACTTTGTAACTCTGATGTGGAAATAGGTTGGAATCCATAATGGATTTTCAAGTAATAATGCTTGAGGAAAATGAACCTCCAAGTTATGCATTATACCCTTTAACCAAATTAGCCATCGTATATGGCTTGTAGATTCAATTGTCATTGCATTCCTTGGTTCATATATGCATGATCAAATGAGAATGGAATACATTTATGCTCCTACCATGATTGAGGATAGAAAATAGTATTGAAGTCATGGCATGGATCTATTATGCCCACATGTGATAAATATAGAATATCTAATTAAATGTATATGAAAAATTGTATATTATATTTAAAGCTTGTGCATGAACCAAAAAGTTGATTTTTCTCAAAGAGACTTATCTCATATATGAAAATCCCATTAAAATGCCCTCCTTTTGAGGTGAGGAAATTGTATATCCTAAAAGTCACTCATCTCAAAACAAAATTTAATTGTATCATACATACTAAAAGGTAATAATTTAATATCATAGCATATGTGAAAATTATGTCAACATAGTAAGATATGTCCTATTAGAACCATGTATGTAACATATAAGGCAAGGCCTATATAAATGTATCGATGAAACTCTTAGTAATAAATGTAAAATAAGCATAAAAAATAGGTAGTGCATGATATGAATCATGCAACTCATCAAACTTAACAAGCTCATCAATAAAAAAACATAACAAGTGCAATGCCATACAATAAGGTAAAGGGTTACATATAAAAGACCTATTTAAATGTTGCATAAGAAAAAATTACACATATAAAACCAAGGGCCACATGAAAATGACATTAATAATGTTTCAAATAAGGGACATATTTAAATGTCACACAAAATAAAGGGTCAAGAGCCACAAGCAATGGACATGTTCAAATTTCACACAAACTAAGTAATGATCTCATAGAGATGCTCAAGGAATTGCACACAAAGGCCAAGGGCCACACACAATAGTTACGCACAGTATAATCTACTATATTCAAATAATAATATCAATGGATCATATAACCAGAAAGATGGTCTACACCATGTATATGTAATGTGATCATATCCTATGAAATAGCATATCTATGTACACAATGTAATATAGAGCTGTTAGCAAGACATTTTAAAAATTATATAACTCAAAATTATAGGAATTATATAATATTAACACTTAAATATTGTAACCTATAGATAAGTTGCACCCATTTTAGCATATCCACTAGGTATACGCAAGTTCAACATCTTAGTCCATGTGAAATTTGTATGTCATACATAACCCTCATAAATACCAGTAAAATTCATGTGTGATAGAAAAATATTATTCTATCTACCAATCATAGGATAAATAATTTATGCCAATGATATAAAATAGATGTCTAATCATGCTCAGATCCTAATTTTGGATTTTTAGAATATTTAGAATGTTTTTTTTTTTTTTTGAAATATTTGAATTGTTATTTTACTTTTTGAATTTTACAACTAGAACAATAGAGATTCATAGATTAAACCAAGGGTTCAAAATTAGAAGAAAAGAAAGGGAACTAAATAATTTACAACATGTGTCAATGTGAAGTATGCATTGAAAATGATAGTATGTCCATGTATGTTCAAGATGCCCCCATTATATATATGAATTATAACTTTAAAAAACATATCAGGGGATGGAATAGGTATGTAAAGGAAGGATTGTACATCCACATCTCATTGAATGTTAATTTTTCAAGGTATGTAGCATGCATATATGAGCAAAATAACACACAAAAGAAATATTTTTCATGGACAATATTGTTGTGTAAACTTGACTTACATGAAATATTTAAGAATTAGATGTATTAATGCTCTATTTTCTCATAGTTTGATTTGATTGTAAAAAATGGTCTTGGATAGGATCAACCAACTCAAGACAGTACTAGTAGTTGATTTTGAACCATATTGGTTGATGTTGTATTTTATGTGAAATGTAGTTTTGTTCAGTTCAAACTATGAACAATAAGGTAAGTTGTAAATGATAGCAATAGAGATGGAAGAAGCAATAGTTGATTATTATATCAACTACTGAAGTTGTGAGTATGGAAGAAGCACACCTATGGGGACTATTAAGTCTCATGTCTATAAACTAATTTGTGTGTGTATCCAGTGTGTAGGTGAAGATATGGAGAGAAATGGGAATCTAAAGAGGTCTTCTAAGGTGAAAAGGTGAAATAAGAAGTGAAAAATCATGCACTCAAGAAAGAAATCAAGGAGAAACAACTAATTTGTATATCACGCAGAACATTTAAAGAATAAGTGATAGAAGAAGAAAAGTCTTGTAAGACTCTTATAAATGAATAAGACATAAGTGAGGTGGTAGTGTCAATAATAAAAATAGAGAGGAGATATTATCCATGAGAGAAGAGGAGCTACAAATAGTGAAGAATGATATAAGGAAGAATCCAACATCAAGTTGGATAATGAGTAAATAGAGCCAAGAAAGCTTTAGGAATAAGTGATTAGTTAGTGATGGGTTTAAGCCCAAAATATAAAGTAAGATGTAAAAAGAAGCATCTTTATGGAGGTGGTCGAACAAAGGTGGGTTTCAACCCATAAGAAGATGGAGAGAGAGGAAGATAAGCCTTTTGTAGAGGAGGACGTACTATGTTAGGTCTGATACCATAAGAGAATGAGTAAGGAAAGATACCAAGAAGAGGATGAAATTAAAACAAACAAAAAGAATGTAGAAATGGAATAAAAATAGAGACAATCACCTGACATATTTGGTGTGTTCAAAGGGAATGCCATGGACATTGAGCTTCATGGTCAAAAGAGTGGTCTTACCACTTATTCCATTTATGTGAGAAAGAGCTCACATTTTAAGAACCTTGTGTGTTTGATGTAGAAACATCTAAGGGTACGTGAAATCTTGCATCAACCCAAAACAAATAGAGTGACATGTATTTATGTAGTCTTATTTTTGTGTTTGTCATTTTGGCATGGTTACTTAATGACTAGCTTAGATCATGGCATTTACATGAACTTGCACACATTTCTTTATGGGTGCATTGATGCAATAATACAACTTTTTTTAGGCTTATGTTTGGCATATTTTTATGAAATGTCCATGTGGCAAGCATATTATCACGTGACATAAATTTTTATGAATGTGCATGTGGCAAGCATGTTATGACCCAAGTCAGATTTGTAAAATGGGGATGTTTTCTCAAAGTATGGGAAGGGAGAACTAGAAGACATAAACCGGCTTGGGAAGATGTTTTTTATTGGGTCAAAAACAAACTAGAACATAAAGGTGAAGAGGATACAACGATGAGGTGAATAGGAGGTCGACAAAAAGAGGTTAGGTGAATCTAGACATATTTATTTACAGAATTTAGGGGAGAAAGATGGCAGAATGTGAAGTTGTTAGTGGACTGAGGTTAAGAGACTAATATAAAAGGTAATGTTTAACATGCTGTGACAAACCCCTTTAGGGTTATTTGTAATTTCATTTTGAAATATTTTTTCAATGGATAAATGTGTTGTGTATTATTTATGGTGAATGTATAAAAGTATAATTATGAATTATTCCTTGTATATGTGTGTGTGCCCAACTAAACATCGCAAAGATAGAGGTTGTCCTTAAGTGGATACTCTCTTTGTGCTTACACAAGTTTTGTATTGTTCAGATCTGGATTTGTAAAAGAATATATAAGATCCCAAAAATTCAATAAATTCTAAGGGCTAGATTAAAATTGATCAAATTGATCACATGTAAAAGTAGAAGAATAACATCATGAAACAAATCAAGAATCTATGTACAATTAGATTTTTGCATTTTTATTATTTGACTATTTTTTATTTTTTTAAAATATTTGAAATTGCACTATGCTAACCAATGATCCCATCATGATGAGAATCATGATGAGAGTTTATGATAAGTTATGGAAGGATCACATTTCATTGATGAAAAGTGTTAGATGTGCATGACTCAGAATCAAAAAATGCATTAGGTGTTGTAATGAAACTATCTAGATCACTACTCATGTAATCATGTGTGGTAATAAAATCTCAAGGATATGTCGAATGATTTAGATTATGATGAGGATTAGTAGAATATTATACCAAATATTATGATCTCTTTGAAACATGTTTATCTATATGTATCACCAAAAGATAAGATGATGTATTTGATGATGTTTTATGTGAACTTGACACCTTTTTTGATACTGTTGTTTTTCCATTATTTGCTTTTGAGATTTTTGCACTTTTTTATGAATTGGTTGAGTATAAATTTTTTTGCATAGATGAAACAATTGTAAATGTGCCTTGTTCTTGCATATATATATCAATGAGCTTTGGTGGTGGATGGGAAGGAAGAGGTGCCATTGATTATATATGATATTCATATCTAATTCTTGAAACTATAACCTCTTGATTACAATGAATGTACTTTAGGCATATATGTATTATAGAATTTAAAACATGGATATTATGTAACCAAGGGTGTCCTAATATCATATCAAAGACCTCATTCTATGGTAAAACTTAAAAAATAGTAGGGCCCACCTAAATAGATAACCTAATGTGTTCTAAAGTAGTTTGTTGTTTCCCATTGAATGTCTCAACACTTTTAGATGTTGTTTGTATGCCATGTTATGGGTAACCCAATGAATGGAGTAATGTTATTTCACTTTCATTCTCATTTGATCCATCATCAACTAGGACACTATGAATAGGTTATTGCTCAATATATACTCCTATACATAAGGCATGGAAATCAAAATTATCATCCACTATAAAGGTGATCATAGGATGTGGTTGAGTAGTTTGAAAAATTATACCAATGATTCCATTTAATGGATGGTCATACCACTTAGGAGGTGGATATGCATTATAAGTATGATGCATTGTTAAATTATCTATGTTTTTATCATACTTTGGAAATAGTTCATTGAACATTTTCTAATTAGCATTTTAACTTTGTTGAAGCTTAGTTTCCTATGTAGGAGAACCTAGCTCAGTGAAATTATTATTGATAAGATATTAAATAAGGTGTTTAAGCTTGAAACATCTATGATTAGAATGACCATTGCATATATATATGTAATCACAATATGCATTGTTATCAAATGATTTCCCTTGAGGTATACTCATATCAACCTCTAATGGTGGAGGTAGAGTAGTGAGATTACATTCAAACAATGTTTTTAGCAATTTATAAGGTATTTGTAGTCATCTAAAGAATTCCCTCTTTGGTTGATATAATATAAAAATCTTGTTATAAGGTTAAGAAATAACATTAATTGTGATATTTGCATAAAATTTAGTATTTTTTATCTTAACTTTGTAATATCTTTTGATTTGAAACTTCATTATGGAAGTTAAAGTGGATGCAAGTGTATATTTGAGTTTCTTTAATGCAAGAAGTTTGAATTCTCTTTCTCTTATTGTGTGACAAAGTTCCTAAATGATATAAATTTCTTGAAATTAATTAACTCATGTAAAGGTGCAATTAAACTTTTTTTGAAAATATCTTGTAATTCATTATCTACAAAGGTATTAGTCATTTTTTCAAGCACAGTCTTATAATGAAGTACATAATCATTAATAGGTTCATTAGTTCCTTACTTAAGCTTAATAATTTTCTTATAATAAATCTTTTGATCAATGTCGATACCAAAATGCTTGAGAAATTTATCTATTGGTGGATTGAATGCTTTGATTGATTGGATAGGTAGATCATAAAACAAACACAAGGTCTAACCTTTTAGGCTTCCTAGGAATAACTTAGTTAGCAACATGTCATTGAAATCATAATTTAAATAAGTGGTGTTTTTATTTTAACTCTAAAATCAAGTTATTTTAATGTTAGATATTATATCCAAGGTCAAAAAAAATTAATTTAGTGTTGAACACTTGGAAATTTATCTAAACCCTAAGATAAATTTTTTGAAGTAATAATTGAATATAAAGTGAGTTCACCAATATATTTCATCGAAATTTGGAATTAATAGATGCATTAACCCTAATTAAGATAAAATAATTAGAATAAATAAAATGTTGTAAGATAATTTTCAATAAATAGAATGAAATTAAAGTAACAAAATATACAAAGGATGATTGAATGAAGAAAGACTGACCATGAATAATATAAAAGACTTAATTATTTATTATCTATACTCTACTTGTGTGAAAATGAAAAGTGATTGGAACTGGTCAGCATATCTAAGGATGATAGTGAAAACTGAA
This sequence comes from Torreya grandis, assembly GCA_037957365.1. Lineage (NCBI taxonomy): Eukaryota > Viridiplantae > Streptophyta > Pinopsida > Cupressales > Taxaceae > Torreya > Torreya grandis. The sequence goes on along the minus strand of JARHVA010003494.1, from coordinate 341,091 downwards.
ACTAGAAGTGTAATTATTTAGGGTCAAGTTCAATAGAAAGGGGACATGATCGATCAACACTACTCTCCTCTATTGATTAATTATGTCTTCTATTTAAAAATAGATAGATTAAGGCACATTCATATGTGGCTACTAGGGACACCCCTATGTGTAGAAATTCAACCTTAGAATGTGTGTGAAAGACCTACAGATAACTTATTTTGAAACCCTAATAGGTTTTTATAATAGTTGAGAAAATACAAATAAAAAGAGGAAGTGCAATGGGTTGAGCTGACCCTAATCACCCCCATGATGAATAATTGTTGCCTACATAGCCAATACTTCGAAGAGGGAAATCAATCCCATTAGTTCTTCTACTTAGAGTGTTTTCTACAATTGTGTTCCTTTCGATACATGAATGCATCTAGACATGTCTTAAATACTTTATATGCTTTTATTGACTAGGATAAAATAGGCTCTTGACTTAGTTAAGAACTAATACAAATGATTGGAATGAAATTTGGGAAGAATATAGAAGCTTTGTTCAGTTTGTAATAGTGTAAGTGTGCATCAATATTTAAATTTATAAATGATAGAATAGGTGACTTATATGTTCCTTTATAACAATCCAAAAGGTTAAAACCTCACTTGACCTATCCCAAAAATATAGACCAACCAATAAGGGAGGGCCTAAATTTGAATAGTATATTTTGCTTAGGGTAAAGGTTAAGATCGACCCATAGGGGTTAAAATCAACCGACACTATTGATGCATACTTTTTGATCTTGCCCTATAATAAAATGTGTCAAATTTAGAATCTATAATGTCTATACAGATGTTTAAAGGGATTTTTAGTGATTAACAACATTTATGTAGGTGTAAGATGATAATTTAGAAGGGGAAAGGTCCATATGGGTACTTAGGATAGAGTGAGGTAGTGAAATAGGTCCAAATAAGTGAAAGTGGGACAAAACTAACATTATCAAGTATTCATGACCAAATTTGAGTGACTAAAAAACTTAAACTCATAGTGTAACTATTATAGTTGATCTAAGGATTCTATATGCAAGCTTGCCGGTCAAGACTCAAGACCAATAAGGAAAAATGGATGATGCATAAAATATTACAGAGGTGAAGATGTAAAAATAGGTTCAATAAGTAGATACCCATAAATATATTACATAAACTAATGAATCATAATATTTTAATATAAATGAGACATGATGTGGGAAGTGGATGCACAAAAAACAATAAAAGGAGCAAGTTATGAGCCATGGTAAGAGGCCCAATAATAATAATAAATAATATATGAACCAAATAAAAATGGGGAAGGATATGATACACAAGGTGGGATGGAATATGTTAAAAATATTTCACATGATGAGCAACAAGAGTTTGATGATGTGATGGAGATTGGAGAAACACATTCTACATGAAAAGGAATTTCTATGATTGAGATCAACTTATCATGTTTGGTTATGGGAATAATTTAGAATGATAATTTGATGAAGATAACCCCAAATAAATTAGATGTTATGTTTGATATCCAAATTCACATTTTGGAGTTCAAATTTGTCATGAAGACATTTCTAAAGGTGAAGGAATAAGGGGAGGAGCTCAAAGACAATGAGCAAGGAAATGTAAAGGTGGTTGATCCTCGAAGAATGAAAATAGAAGTTGCAAGGCTAGCATTGGTGAAGCTATTTATGACTTAAAAAATATTGATATGATAGGATATCATAATGTATAATACTTTAAAAAATAGATGAAGAGGGATTAATATTCTCTAAATAAATATGAAAAGGAATTTTAGAGATTGGTATGTTAGCAGAAGTAGAGCACCCATAAGTTTATGTGGATTTGGAAGTATATTAGAAGTGAACCTTATAAAAATTAGGTATTTATATTGATTATTTATTACACACAAAACCAAATCCATACTAATTAATTGAATAATAATGACTCTGTGTTGATAGAGTTACAATGTTGAAATTAAAGTTTAAATATCTAATAGAGGCAATGACTAAGAAAACCAGTGAAATTTGTTTGAAAGTGAAGTAAGACAAATATATTTTTAAAAAATTTATGTGTGTATGGAAATATTTTAAGGCAAGCTTAAAATTATAATTAGACACACATGAGTATATAATGAAGTGCATGCAAGAAGTAGATGACCAAGTAGAAAGAGAACAAAAGTTTAAGGTAGAAATATGGAAAATGTGCTTGGATTTTGGCATGTTATTTATAGATATTTAGGAGAAGGTGTTATGGTAATAATATATTGTGCTCACAATTTATCAATGGAAAAAAAATCAATTAAAACCATATTGTTGATGTATAAGAGCATCAAGGATGATGAAGAAGTATTAACTAGACTATGGGATAAGGTGTAAGAAATAGTACACAAAATCCGGTCAACAACAAATCAATGGGATCAAATTGAGTTGTTAAAATATAAAGTGCCTAAAGTGTTGTTTACACAAGAAGATGAACTAGGCATAGCAGAGTAAAGTGATAGTTTGTTGAAGGACAAACAAGATGTTTAGTGTAGGGGAATCTTAAATGTAAAATTATACTAAGGTACTAATAAAAATCTAAGGTTTGATGTGTGAGTGAGAATAGCTATAAACTTTGATAGTTGCAATGTACAATAATAATATTTCATGCATGCATGAATAATATGTTGTAACATAACTCCAAGTCATAAGCACATACATTCAACAAGGAAATCATATGGAAGTAAAATATGTGAAGAATAAAATTATTGGAGGAGATTTTGACAAATTGCATTCACCCAAGAAAGGAGAAGATAGATTTAATGAGGTTAGATCTATGTTAGAAACATAATAATTGATGACGAAAAAATAAGTATGCCACTCCATAGATAGGTGGATGTGATCTAGAATAGAATATTCAAATGAATGCATAAAGTTTGGGGACAAAAAAGGGTTCATCTCTAAGAAAACTTTTCAACTTTTACAAAGGGTGTATGCCCTTTAAAAAAAACTAGGAACACGTGGGTTGATGACAACCTTAAAATCTATAGGTTCTTTTCCCCAAGGGGCGTACACCCTATATAAACCTCCAAAAAAACACAAAACTACACAACTATGCATTTTCATTCATTTTTAAATGTTTGCTCATAATTTGAGAGAGGAAAATAGAGGGATTGTGATTTATTCATCTCCAAACATCCACACCAAGATTCCACACTTACATCATGGTCCCAAGTATATATATTTTTCCTTAGGGTATGCTTAGGGTTTGTAATGATATTTTTTGTGATGCATTTTTTATAATAATCATGAGGTAAGGGAGCATTTAAATTAAAACTATATTTCTCTCATGAAAGCCTTGAGCTACATAATACAAATGTTTATTTTAATGGTTTTAAATTATTGATTAGATGGACCCATTTCCTGAAGAAAACCTTCAACAAAACCTTGATGAAAATCTCCAAAATTTTAAGTTCACAAAAGAAGTAGAATTATATCCATAATATAATACAAAACAAAAACTGTTGGAAATTATCATTATTAGTTTGCATGATTATTCATAGTGCATGTCATTTTTCATGACATGATGCATGATATTATTAAATATTATATTGATGATATCTTGAGAAAATCTAAGATTAGAGTAGACCATCCAGAGGTGTTGTGTAGGATATTTGAGTGCCTCTATGAGTATAAAGTAAGGATTAACCATAAAAAGTATGTCTTTGGCATCACTTTAGGTAAATTTATAGGCTTCATTATCTCTCTTAGGGTCATTGAATTCAATCTATCCAATGTTAAGGCCATTATTTAGATGCCACTGCCATCTAATTTGAAGCAACTCCATAGTTTACAAGAGAAGATACAGTCTATCAGATGCTTCATTTATCAACTAGCTGACAAATGCCATATGTTTACTCACTTATAGTAAAAGGGAATCACATTTTCATGGAATGATTATGATATAAGGTTTTTTACCACTTGAAATAATACTTGGTGAATCTACCTATTTTATTACCACCTATGTTGAAAAAGCCATTACTACTCTACCTCTTTGCAATAGAACATGCCCTAGGGGCACTTTTGGCCCAGCATGATGAACATGAAAAATAACATGTTGTATACTACTTGAGTCATAAATTATTAATGTATGAACATAATTATATGCCAATTGAGAAAGCTTGTTTAAACTAAGTCTTTACAACCCAGAAGTTATGATACTACATGGTTAACAAGAAGACCATTATCATTGCCAAAGTAGATTCACTCAAGTATCTACTCTCAAAAATAGCTTTATGGGGTCACATGGATAAATGGATCATGTTTATAAGTGAATTTTTGATTGAGTGTGTTAATAAAAAGGCCATAAAAGGAGAGGAAATTACAGACCAGCTTGTCAAAGCTCCCATTGTTGACACTCAGCCACTCACATTTGGGTTTCCAAATGAGTCCATCATGACTATGGTAGAATCACCTCCTAAAAAGAAACAGTGGAAACTTTATTTTTATGGTTCCTTCATGTCTCATGGATTGAGGGTAGGATTTTTTTTCATCACACCTCAAGGGGATATCATTCCTAAGTCCTTTTGTATCAGCTTTCCTTATACCAATAACATGGTCAAATATGAAACACTCATTTTAGGGCTTCATCTAGTAGTACACTAGAATATTCAACATCTTCTAAGTTATGGAGATTGTTAATTTATCATTGATTAGGTTAAAAACCAATTCCATAACAAGGATGAGAAGTTCTTACCTTACAAAGACATGGTGGATGCCCTCAAACAATAAATTATTCATCTTCATTTTGAGCAGATACCTTAGGCCAATAACAGAACAAAAAATGCCATGGCCATGATTAGCTCTATGATTTAAATTATAGACAAGGCCAGAGATTATCATTTCTTCATTGAACATCTTCTCTCACTAGCCCATAAACCTTCGACCATCGAGATGATTTGTGATATTGTTGGTCCCAAATCTACCTGGTATACTGAACTATATAATTACCTTCATGATGATGTCATTCCACCTAACCTGTCTTAAAAAATACAAAAAATCTTCATCCACCAAGCCTCTCATTATACATTACTTTGATATACACTCTATCATAGAAGCTTTGATGGAACTCTACATCATTGTTTAACCTAGATAGAATATGGGCTAGTGTTAAGGGAATTTCATGAGGTGGTTTACGGGGCCCACATAAATGAGGCCATCTTTGTCAAAAAATTACTGCATACTAATTATTAGTTGAACATAGAATTATATGCAGTTTCTTATGTTAAAATGTGTAAAAAAATGTTAGAAACATGCCAATTTGATACATGATCTAACTCAAACACTCAAACCACTGACCATGTCATGGTTATTTTCAATGTGGGGACTCGATCTCATATAAAAAATCAACCCTAGTTTCTCATATGGCCATAAACATATATTAACCACCACCTAATACTTCACTAAGTGGGTGGAATCCATTCCCCTAACTTACATGACATGAAAACAAATATCCAAATTCATTTTCAATCACCTCATTTGCCACTATGGTATCCCCTCCAACATTATATTTGATAATGATATTTCATTCAATAAAAAATATGTCAAAGCCATTTGTGTCTAATATAATATTACCCAACATTTTTCTACACCATATTACCTGCAAGTCAATGGCCAAGCAGAGGCATCTAACAAAACCATTGCCAAGATCCTTAAGAAAATTACCAATAATGTTGGCTATGATTGGCACTTACAAATTTCCCACACGTCTGGGCTTATTGAACCAATTTTCACACTCTAACAAGATCCACACCCTATTCCCTAGTTTATGTTACTAAGGCCATTCTTCCTCTTGAGGTCGATTTGCCTTCTCTACGCATTTTAATGAAGCATATGTTTGATGATGAGGATTATACAGTAGCTTGTTTGCAAGAGATGGAATATAGGATGAAAAACACATAGTGGCCTTGAATAGCCTTCAATCATAACAAAATCATTTGCATGGTCAATACAATAGGTGAGCTTGGCACATATAATTTGAGCTTGGCGATCTTGTACTTTAAAAATTTAAAAAAACACCAATGTTGAATGCAAAAAAAAAAAGGAAAGTTTAAACCTAACTAGTTAGGACCTTATATCATTACTACTAACTATGGTTTTGGGGCATATAGGTTGGATACACCAGAAGGAGATGAAATTGATGAACCAATGAACATAATGCACCTAAAGTACTTTTTTGATTAAATGACCTGAAGTATTGTATATGAAGATCACTTCCTTTATGTCCCAACCATTCATTTTGATATTATACCATACCATATGCCTTTCTATTTGCCTTGGGTTTTAGTCTCTTGTCTCTCTTTTGAACTTGGTTCCACTCCATTGGTACTTTAGATAATGTTAGTGGTTGGGTTCAAATGTATTTATCAGCAGGTGATTTAGGTAAGAGACTATTATAGATTTTAATCTTTGAAGTGGTCATATTTTTTAGCATTACGATAGTGGGCTTAGAAATTACATCCTTCACTTTTGCCAGTTTTATACCATTATACCTTGTCATACCATATTATACCATTATGCCATTTCACTATTCCAAATCTTGTTGTTACTTAGTCGGATTCTTCATTGTAGGGAGAACTATAGTGGCTCGAGGTCCATTTGGACTATGTAGGTAGCACTTAATGTTTTCCAAGGTCAACTCTGCCACCCTTATTTCTAATGTTGTCATCATTTTATGAGCAACCTAAGCCATGGTCTCATCATTTTACAAGTAATTTAAGTAATTGTCTCACCATTTTATGAACAATATAAGCCATGCTCTCATCATTTTATGAGCAATTTAAGTAATGCTCTCACCATTTTAAAAGTCATATCATCTTATGCTCTTGCCATTACAAGCTTACTCTTGTTCTAAGCTTTAGACATGGTAAACACTATAAATTATTAACCTTTTTCATTTTTGAACACTTGACTTTTATCTTTTAGTGTGGTTTTAGACTAAATCAAACTCTGACAAGTTTTGCAAGTTTTTTTGCTTGACATTCTCACAATCATGAGCGCCACCCCTTTTGTTTCACATTCTTGCTATTTTACATGCCCATTCCTATTTACCTCTATGATCAATCTCTTTTTCTTGTCATCAATTTTATTTTATTCCTAAATATTGGGATAATTACATTCGCTCGAAGTCCATATTGGAACTCGTGTCCATGAGACTATGTAGGCAACATCCAATTACCTAGCACATTTGGAGTTAGCTCAGCCACCCCTTCCTTATTCTTTTATCCCCCCATCCCATGCCATCATACATTTGTCATTGTTCCCTATAGCCTACATAAAACTTTTGGCCAATAATAACACTTATATTACACATGCATGAATAGTGTCAGTAAGTAGTTAGTTCATTGTTTTTATGTATTCTATTTATTTATTTGATTTGCATTATATTAATTATTGGTTTTATATGCCTTAGAATAGTTATTATTTTATGCACTTTAGATTGATTTTTTATTAGTTTTATTTTTGGTCATTTTAAGTGTTGTATGTAAAATTAAAATTAGTTTACACTTGATTATTGCTTAAAATTTGGGCTTGAGTTATTTACTTTTTGAATTTAGATTGTGTTTTTGTGCCTCCCTTCCCCTCAGTTGTTGTAGTTTTATTACATTATGTTTACACTTGAGTCTTAATTTGTTTTATCTTTTAGTCATGTTGTGATTATTTGTATTTACTCGTACACTTAGTTTACCACATTATCTTTTCTCTTAGGATTTGATTGATCATATCTGACACCTAAGTTGATTATATTTGTGTTTGAATTAAGTTTTTTCCATGCATATGATACACATTATTATTATGATTTGTTTATAACTATGATTCCTAATGTCACATGCTAAAACAAGAATCATACCAAATGATCTATTAAGTGATGGTGCCAATGGCATTTCCTCTTGTTCCTAACAAACCTACCCAAACACCACCCCAACACAGTAATTGAATCACTAAATAAATAGTAATCACTACATCTCTGTATTAATAGGTAGCCTAAATTCATACTTGGCCTCTGTGTCAACTCACCATTAATCTATGATTATGAGTTCATTACTTATGTTGATCATTAATCGCAACCACCATACTAGGGAAAAATTAGAATTGTATCACGTTTACATATGCCCTACTGAAGCATCTTCACTATGTCAATGAGTATAACTGCCTTTGAGTAAATAATTATTTTAACCTCTGTTACTGATAGACTGCATCATTTTCCTCCTTTTGATGGCCCATTTGATGACACTATTTTCCACCTGTTCCCTTGAGGGCGTATTTAGGGCTCATCAACCACCCTCTAGGGCATCAACCTATGAATATTGGATTGTAACAACCTACAGTTGTCAACACATCACTTTCCAAACATTAAAAATTTCAATATAATGACCTTTTCATTATTTGATAAAATGTTACTCTACCTATGTATTTCAATGCCAACTCAAATAAGGGCAAAATTTAGATACTCTTTTTTATCCACGTTTGTGTCTAAGCAGACTTTAGATTGATTTCTACCAAACTATGCAAATTAAACCTAGAAATCATTGAACATCCCAAATTCATTCATACATTAGATGTAAGTGCCTATAATTACATCAAAACATACCTATTTGGGGTATTAACCTATATTAAATGATAATCCAATGCATATTCATCCCCATTCAGCTTACAAACAAGCATATTGACATTTTCAACCAATTAAGTGAGGCACTTAACCAAATTCTTGAAATTACCAAAAGACTAAGCAAAATTAATTAACCAAACAAATCAAATTAAATGATTAAGTGAAAATTCCACATTTAATTAGTGAATATGTATTTCTAAAAAGGATTTTTCAATCAAATATGAGGTCATGATGATGTCATCATCCTCAATGTCGAGAATTGCAAAATATCAATGAAAATGCCATAAAAATTAGAAATGTTAAGCCATGCCTTCATAAATGTATAATTAAAATCATTATTAATTACATTTGGAGTCCCAAACTTAACCCTAGACTAACTACACTTGGGTTAGAGTTAGTTGAAAACCTATAAATACAAGTGCTATGACCATTACTAATCAGGTTTTTTGTGCACACTTACTATGCACAATTTATGAGACAAGATTCATTGCCAACACCAAGTTAAGATTCAAATTCCAAGGGGACAAGAGGAGGTGTTGTCCAAAAATCATTAAGCATGGATAAAGACCATTTGTCCACCATACCAAGCACAAACTACTCTCATGCCAATAATTCATTTAGATCATCAAAGAAGGTAAATGTGTTATTTTATCTTTTTGTTGCCTTTTTATCTTATTTGTTACTTGTTCACCCTAGGTCTTAGGCTTAGAATGCTAGTTTCCATTGAGTCATTTTTTTAATTACACTAATAAGAGAAACTAACATCTTACTCATAAGCCTATGATACAAAAGTAGATAAATTTTACATATATAGTTGTGTGTTGAATTGAGGTGGTGAAGCAATTGAAGATGGAATATATTAATTCATTCTAGTGTCCTAAGGTGTTGAATCAACTACAGATGGAATATATTGTTGTGTATTGGTGTTTGAAGGTGTTAAAGCAACTATAGATGATATATAATGTTGTGTACTAGTTTCTTATACATATGTGCTTATAGTCTCTATGAATGTGCCTATTGTATTTGTAGATGTAACCCATAAATGTCTAACATGAACAAGTGGTAGAATACACTTCCTTGCACATGATGTGAAATGATGTATAATAAATGTATGATGCCTACTAATTATGCCACCACACGAAGCTCCAATAGTAAGAGGGACACTATTAGATGTGCCACCACCTATAGCCTATGAACAAGTCCTCAATGTATGCATCCCATGGCCAATCATGACCTATATGAGAATAATAACTACCTCAAGGGTGTCCATATGTGTGTAATATGATACAAGATTTTAGGGATGGAAGTATGTTTTATTATCCATGTATTTATTTGTAAGTGCTTTTGGTCCTGCTTGGCACTAGGTTTATTAAAAGAGGAACTACCTCCCCTACCTTGGGACACCTTCATGTTATTTGGGATTTCTTGGAGAATAAGCTGATAATAAATATTTCTTAAAAATATACAATGGGTCCTCATTGTTATTGCATGGAGGCTCATCAAATACCATCCACCACCTATCCCAAAAGTTTTTTTCAATCTCTACTTGAATATATCAATAAATGTAATGTGTTTGTGACTTGTTGGTGGTGATTTTGGTTTTCTAAACATATGAAATAAAGCACATAATTCTCATTTTTTAATATTTTTATTTTTAGTATCCTCATATGATAATTTATCAGAATAATATTATCTCAATACCTCTATTTTATGCAACATTTCATAGAGTTGGGAAGTGACATTTCCCACTTTATTGTAAACAACCTCCAATGTATTATAGAGTGAATTGTGTCCATTGCATGCTAGTATGTGGCACTAGTATTTTTGAGGCTAAAAGACATTACCTAATTATAGAATGTTCCCCAAGGATTAGTGAACACTATCTTGTGTTGATCTTTTGGTGCGATCTTGATTTGATTATATCTTGAAAAACCATCCATAAGAGAAAGCATCTCATACCTGGCCATAGAGTCCACAATTATGTCAATATTTGGTAGAGGAAAGTCATCATTTGGGTAGGCCTTGTTGATGTTGCAAAAATTAGTACATAGTCTAATACCCTCTAGCTTCTTGATAGTTAGCATAATGTTAGAGATCCACTCTGAATAGTCAATGGGATGAATGCATCCTACCTCTAAGAGTTTTTTTAGTTATTTCTTAACTAATACAACAATTCAAGGATGCATTTTCCTTAGATTCTACTTGATTGACTTGGCATCAAGATGTACAACAAGATGATGTACAACTAATGAAGGGTCTAAGCCTAGAATATCAAAATAGGCCCATGAAAAGATACCAATGAAATCCCTCAAGAGAGTAGTAAGCACATTACGTTCCTCCTCAGTGAGAGACGTGCCTAGTTTGATCCACTTTGGATCTGGTGGTGTTCTAATGTTGACATCAGAAGTGTCCTCCACAAGGAGTGTAGAACCATCTTCTAGGAGAGTTGGCAAAGACATGAATTAGTTGGTAATATCAAAGTCCTCTAGTTAGATAGGTTCATCAAAATTCTCCCAAACACAATGAACCAAAATCACCTAATGGTGGCAAGGGCCATGTAACAAATACTTGTGGACATTCTTGGATAATTTGTTCAAAGGCCCGCTATTGTTCTTCATTAACTTCAAACCTAAAGATGATTAGGGCATTGGTGGCATCTTGAGCTTCATTTGAGGAAGGGTAAACATCCCCATCTAATGGCACCTGAAACAGGTTTTCACCAAGAGACTAGCCTTTTTATTTACTTATTTCTTTGTTTGAAAGTGCCTCAAAGAGGTTTTCACTTTGGGAACTTAATTTTTGATTTTGTTTTTATTTTTGGCAAAGGAATTATAACCACTCTCCAAAATAGGTAGTAATATCCAATTTGATACAAAAACCTTGTTTATGATCTTCGAATAGAATATGGCCTCTTAGGCCAAGAAAGTCACAAATAGCCTCATCATTTTCAAACTTAGTGAGTGATAATGTGGATTCTTATTGGTCCCAATTGATGATTTGAGGGTGATAAAGGAAAAGTGGGGAATGATGAATGACATGTGTAATGGTACTTACAACATGAGGGTTAAATAGGTTGGTAGTGGTAAAGTCTTTGTATACAGTGTAATTAGACTTTGCATTATCATTGGCATGATCATTGCTAGTCATTGGTGTAGGATCACAGAGAAGATACATAGGGTTACCCCCAGGCGGTTCAAATCTAATACCATAAGTTATTTTTTACTTGGTTATAGAGATGGGTTCAATAGTACCTTATTGATTTACCCCTAGACCACTACCTTCATAATTTTGATTATCCATGATCTGATTAAGAATGGGATACTTTTTACTTTGGTAATAATCAATTAGATCATCATTATAAAGCTAGGATTCATCTTCATCTATGGGGTCTTGCTCTTGGCTAGTGACTGGTGTGAAAATAATAGGCAATTGGTTTTGGCTTTGGGCATTAAACTTTCTTTTTTATCACCATTTCATGTGAACATCTGTGGCTTTGGGTCTTCCATAAGATTTAGGAGCATGTGGAAGTTTAGCTACTTGGAAGGCATTGTGCATGAGGTACTCTCCTAGACCTTTTTCAGAGATGGAAAAATGACTGGATATCTTAGGAGGGGGCATAAATGAAGTAGAGGCAAGGCTATCTATGTCAATATAATTAGAATCTATCAATTTAATAAGTACATCCTTGTCCTTATTTGGCACAAGGTCTGGGTTGAAGTGGTAATTATAGCTTTTATATTTAGTTTATAAATGATTGTAAAACTGATATGGTTATAAGTCTATAAAAATCATCACCTCCATCTTAGAATTGGGGAATTTGGTGCATTGGTATAATGTGGAAGGTATGGCCTAAATTTTGTGTATCCATAGTTGGTCCAAAAGCAAATTGTATGATAAATCAAGATCCAAAACATGCCAAAGCATATCATGGGTCAAGGGCCCAATAACCACTGGTAAATAAAATATTCCCTATGATTCCTTTTCCTCATTATCATAGGCCTTGATGGTGATGGTATCTGGCTAAAGGTCAGATGTCATGTATCCAATATGCTTAACAAACCTTAGAGACATAATATTAAGGCCTAAACCATTGTCTATGAGGACACATTTAAGCTTGTGTTAAGTTATGATAACTTTAATATATAATGGGTTATTGTGGAGAGGGTCAAGGCATGACACATCACTTTGGTCAAAGGTTAATTATTGTCCAGAAGCTAAGTGTTCTGCCAAAACTTAATGTCATTTGACACTTGGGATTAGCTCAAAAGTTCAATGTCATTTGACACTTGGGATTATCTCAAAAGTTCAATAAGGATACTCTTGTGGATAGTAAAGGTATGCAACAAATTCAAAATAGAGATTTGAGCAGGCATCTTTTGTAATTGATCCATAATATCATATATCTTCTCCTTGGCATACATAATTAGCTTATTTCTAATCAGCATAGGTGCTTGAATAGGCTCATGGGTAAAAGGAGGTTTTAGTCCTCTAAGGGTAAATTTCATCCACTGAGTTACGATTATGAAATATGGATTGGGTAATAGACCATTACAATTGAAGAGGGTCCTGGGATGGTAACTCTTGGTAACTGGTGAGCTTGGCTACCCATGTTAATCATAAGAGGATTAATGGCATAAGGAGGTATTTGGAAATTATTTGGTATGGATCATTGGTGATTGGCTATTGGTCTTGGGTCAATGGTAATAGTGGCTATGTGACTATCCATGATATGTCTTATAACCTTGTTATAATCATGTGCAATGGCATGATAAGCCCCTTGGTTATCTTTTGGACCTTGGTTCGATCCATTCTATAGATGTTTTTATCATCGTTGTTATTATTGTTGTTATTACTATTGTTGCAGTTGTAGTGGTGGTTTATGTTATTATTGATTCTATTTTTTGGCATTATGTTATGGAAAAGGGTTTCGATAAATGCCCAAGTTCTAATTAGAAGTAGGAACCTTGTTATCTGACTTGATTTCTCCATTTTCAAGCATGTTTTGAATGAGATGTCATAATTGCACACATTGATGTATGTAATGGCCTTTGACTCAATGGTAGTCATAGAATTTGTGCTCTTTATAATAATCAGGGAAATGAACACTCTCGAGGAATTGTTTACAAAGGGCCTAACTAGTCATATTGGAATTAGCCAATTTTTGAAACACATATTCAAAGGGCTATCCTAGGTCACTAAACATTATCTTTACAAGTGGCCTTACTCTTGATTGAGGCATTCATAGAGGAGGAGGTGGGAATGCCTACATTTATGGAATTAACTGCATATGTAGAGTAGGTTGAGCAGACAATGTTTACACCATTTAGACATGGCATGATTCAATAACTCCATTACCCAAAATGTTCTTGTTATGATTATAAACTTTAGGCTTCTTGGAAGTATTAAGTTGGGCTAACATAAGAGCTTGTATTTAAATTAGGCTTTGATTCTAATTTTGGCCTTGGTACTAGTTATGGCTTTGGTTTAGGCCTTGGTACTGGTTTTGGATAGGAGTGTATAACTTGATTACCCCTTTGTTGATAAGGGATTTCTCAATGGATGGTTGACTATATTACATATGTAATATCTATATTCCATGTGTAATTTATAGGCCTTTATCGATGATTTCCTCAAAGGTGTGGGCACACTGAAGCTCCAAGTGATAGGATATATCACTTTGTAGATTATGAGTAAACATTGTGGCCAATTATTTATCTAATAAATTATGCATGAAGAAACTATTAAATTCCCTCCATCATTATAAATAGCTTAAGAAGCTCTCACCAGGTCTCTATTGTGCTTGGCCTAAATCCACCATCGTAATCTCATGCTTGAGATTATAAGAGAAATGTTACACAATTTTTTTTGAGAGGTCATCAAATTATAGCATAGATTTATTTAGAATTTGGATTAACCATTCCAAGGCTTGACTCACTAGACTACATGGAAAAAGAAGAAGCAAGTAAATATCCTAAAATGCCACTAGCTGACAAGTAACATAAAACTCTAAATATTTATTTGAGTTACCTTTGCCTTTGTTTTTATTAAACTTTGGTAGCTCAAAACCTAGAGGAAATGGTATCTGAAGATAATCCATGTTAAAAGGGTATGATCATATCTCCTTCAGTTTAAACTTCTTTACCTACTTTTTAGTCTGAATAGTTATAATTGCATCCTTCATTTGTTGTAGTTTTTGGGCTAAAAATGTGGATGGTAAAGATGGTATAGCTAGTTTTGGTTGGGTGGTCCAAGGTGAATTAGCTTTACTAGGATGTAATGGAGGAATGAATGATTAAGGGACATTTGCTTGGTTGGTCACCTGACTAGGAATACACATTCACTAGTTAGGGTTATTATATTGGTGTGGTATTTTTTGTTAGTACATATTGGGGTTAGGATTAATTTTCAACTTTGATTTGGAGGGAACTAGGGCCTAAATGGAGATATTTGGTGTTGGGGAATAAATAATGTGGCATGGGTTTGGAAGGGAACTTATTATTGGTTAGTCGAACACTACTATATGTAAGCCACCCATTATTGGCTAAAGTTTGGTTATTGAAGGTGTTGCATGTTAGTCCCTCATTGTGGAATGTTATGCACTTGTTGAATGTTAGGCACTTGTTGCTGACTAGCCACTAGCTATTGTTGACAAGCAGCTAGTTGTTATTGACTAATAAATATATGTTATTTATTAGATAATGTTTGTGATAAAGGATTTACCACTTGTGGTGGCACATTAGTATATATTTATTATTGTGGAATGTTGGTCACCACCTTTTGGGGTGGAGAAGTGTTCACCACCTATTGGGGTGGAGTATTGGTTTGTGTTTGGTTACTTTACCCCTAATGTGTGTTTGAGGAAGTGGTTGGTGGAGAGGGAGTAGACATATGTTACATTTGTAAACTAGACGTTCCTACCCCATATTATTGTGAACTACACATAGTGTTTATAGGAAGAACCTATTGTGAATTGTTCTTTTGAATATTTAACTAAACTTGGTTTAGATCAGGATACACTTGTGTGTTACCTACTATGTTTTGAGAAGGGTCTTCTAATGGAGCTACAAATTCTTTCTCAATTACATAGACATTGAACATGTCTACATCAATATAGTTTGAACAAATGGGTCTGTATTTGGATTGGCATAACCCGATGAGTCAATTTATACCCTAGTTAAGAGAGCTAAATCTATGAGTGGCATATTGGAAATGGTCATGACATTTAGATTTATCACTAAGTTAAGATATGTTTGTTTCATTTATGTTAATTGGTCAACAATTTGACCTTTTCCTTTTGTGAGTGTTGCAAGCTCTTGGTTATACATTTGTATAAGGGAATAATTTTGGCTAGATGAAGTTTGTTCAAATGGTTTGATGAGAGGAACATACTAGGTGATATAACTAAGCTAGGTATACTTTCATGTGGGAACTCTAATGAAAACTTATCACCTACCTCTACTACTCTAACAATAATTTTGTCTTGATGCTCTAAGCAATGGCAATCAAATAAGTAGGGATCATAATTAGTATTGGTTGGTTTAATTACATAATAAGGTTGTTATTATTGGAATTTTTCCATGTTAGGTGGTACATTATGAAGGTATTGGGTAGTTTGATCTTGCTCTTGTCTTAGATAAGAAAGTGTGTTGGCATGATAGTGTGTTAATGGGTCTTGCCCCTATTCTATATAGTGGGTAATATACATAGGGTACAGATTCATCTCATAGGCGACATCATCTTCATAAGGATCTTGAATAAATGGGTCACTCATGATAATGTCCTCATATGAAGGATTATACATATTTATATTACATGTATATCGAGGCATAGTTGACCTAATGGTCAAATGTATCATGAGAAGTTGGTCTAGTGTTGTAAACATTTAGAACTTGGCCTAAAAGGATTCTTGAAAACTTGTTTGTGGTCTAATACTATCATGAAAATATATTTAGCTCTTCGAAATATGTCTAAAATAGAAACATAAACTTGGTCTTTGGAAAATCTCTACACTAAGTCTAAGTCTAAGAAAATTAGAATGAAAGCTTGAATCTTGTCTTGACAAAGGTCTTAACTAAACTAAAGGCCAAACGAACTAAGTCTAGGCCTAAGAATGAAAATTAAATTGAGTTATGTCTTTTTAAAAAGTCATAAAAGCTAGGCTTGGAAATTAAATTTGATCAAGGAACAAATTAAAAATTAATTTAAGTCTAAGGCAATTGGCTTGAAACAAAAGGCATGCTTGGTTGAGGTAAAAACTTGGAAACTAGGTCAAATGTGAACTTGGTATAAAAAGGGAACTTTAAATCTGAAAATGAAGGTCTAAACTTATTATAGGAAAATATCTTAAACCAATGAGAAAGCCAATTCAAGTAACACAAACTAAATACAAAGAGTAAAACACTCAAGCCCAACTTATAGGCAAGACTCAAGTGTAAATTAATTGTGTTTAGATATATACTTGAAAGTGGATTTTAGATTTGGTTTAAGATGGAAACATGGCTCATGGAAAAGGGTCTTGGTCTTATGTGAATATCATAATGATGATAGGTTTGAATTTGGATCCACATTTTTGACTCTCAAAAAACTTGGTCGTGAATTAACTTTAAATAATTTAGACCAAAATGGGCGGCATAACAATGTTCTTTAGAAACAAAGGCTCAAATTGGTTTGGATCTTGGTTTGAATTAAGGTAAATGGTTGAAATAATTTGGATAGCATAACAACATATTTAATAAATAAATGGCATGAATTGGTTTTTGAGTGTCTTTGGCTAAGGTAAATGGTTTGGGTGATTTTGGCAGGGTAACACTTCTTTATATAAACAATGTATGTAACATGTGCTTGTTTGACATTTTGGACTTTTCTTGATTTTGCACAAAGTAAGTTTATACTCAAAATTCAAGTAAATAATAATAAGAACCTAAGTGCATGCTCTTATGTTAAATTGACATAAGGTGTGCATAGTATCTTCTAAACTTATTCGGCATACCAGTTATTGAAAGGAATTAATTATTAATCCAATAAATAAAGAGCGCATGTAGGTAAAGTTTTTTAATCCCCCCTATCTATCAAGAACTTTTATGTGTCATGGAACTTAGAGCATTGAAGCAACTTGGCATTCCTGAGATATTCTATGGTAAGTGGGGTCAATTAATCTAAAAATTTTGTTTGGATTTTCTAGATGCTCCACAAGTGCCTAAAAACACTTGGGCACAACAAATATCTATCATTTGGATTTAGACCATGTAGATTTTCATGAAATGGTATTGCCCCTTTCACAACCACTTTATTTGTGTATAACTTAGTGAAGTTTGATGTCTAAACTATTGCATGATTCGAGACCCTATATGGCTAGTCAGGTTAACTAGTCAACCACTGTCCCAATAAATAGTATGATTAATTTGTATACCCAACTAGACAAGTGGGGTTGAAACAATGCAATGAGGCAAAACCCCAAGTCAACACCTACCTAAAGAACTTGCAATGAGGTGATGAACTCCCACTCACAAGCCAAAAAAGAAAAATAAAAAGAACTTGGTCATTTATAAGTCGTCCAAGTCCCTAAGAACAAGGAGAGAGCATACATGACATTTCTACACATAGACTCAAACAAACAAGCAAAACAATGCATGTTTGGTCACCTAATTTCCCTAAAGGGGACAAGGGGAGAGCATAGGTGCAATGTCTTACTAAAAATGAAACTAAACTAGTGTTAGATAAAGAAAAAAAAGGAAAGTGATCTTAAGAACTCTAAGTCTAAATGTGAATGTTCTTTTTAAGCACCTATTGGAAATGTAATTGAAATTTGGCTTTTTTTTGAAACTTTGAAATGACAAAAAGGAAAGTTATTTGTAAAAGTTTTTTAAATGCCAAAAGACAATGTGAAATGGCTTTCAGCGATGTAATATAGTTTCTCCTTGCTTGAGAAAACCTGCAAACACTTATTAGTAATTTGTTTAAGCCAATATAGTAAGGAAACCTATAGATTATCTCCAAAAACTATGAAAATATTCTCTCTAGAATTATTTCATAATTACATAGTCAAGTGTAAACTATGAAATTGTTAGTCAATGAAAAACACAGAAAGTAGGAAAACACAGAAAGTCTTACAGTGCAATTTTATAGTTATTCAACATTTATGTAACTACCTTAAATTATTTCATAACTACTTTTATGATTTTATGACTCATACAAATGATTTCACAATTGTCATTTCACAAGTAAACAATTTCATAGTTGTAATTTCATATACTTTCATGATTTTGGTTACTAATTTCACAACTTTTCTTTTCAATTTCACAATCTCAACAGAATAAAATGATTTCATAAATATAAGTAATGATTTCATTGTTAGATGTTTCAAATTCATAAATATGCAAAAAATACCAAGAACTAAAAAAACTATAGAATGATTCATAATCACCCCAATGATTTCACAAAAAAAATCTTTAAATTCATAAATACATAGTGCATGGTCTAAATAGAAGTAATTTTGTGATTTTTTAGATGATTTCATACCTGCCTATAACATTTTCACTAAATAGATATTTGAATCCACAAATACATAGGGGACATTTTCATAAATCTGTAGTCAATCACAAACATGACAAAGTTAGACAAAAAAGCTAAAAACAAGGTCATTAGTGAGATTTTCTTGATTTTGAAGGATCTCAAGATGCTCCTAGGATGGATTATGGGGTGTTAGTCCCACCAAGCATGCTAATATGTACCATAGGATTACGAGGAAGATGTTAGTTTCTCTTGTTAGTGCAATAAACAAAAACAACTCAATGGAAACTAGCATTCCAAGCCTAAGACCTAGGGTGAGTAAGTAAAAACAAGATTAAAAGGCAATAAGAAGACAAAATGACATTTTTACCTTCCTTGACAATTTGAATGGCTTGTTGGCATGAGATTGGTTTATTCTTAGTATGGTGGACAAATGGTCTTTATCAATGTTTGATGCCTTGTGGGCAGCACCTCCTCTCATCCCATTGAAAGTTGGCTCTTGGTTTGGTGTTGGCAATGATACTTGTCTCACAAATTTTACATAGTAAGTGTGCACAAAAAAACTTGTTTAGGAAAGGTCATGGCCCTTGTATTTATAGGTTTTCAACTAACTCTAATCCAGGTGTAGTTAGGCTAGGGTTAAGGTTGGGACTCCAAATGTAAGTAATGATGGCTTTAATTATGTATTTATGGAGCCATGGCTCAATATTTAAGATTTTTATGGCAATTATGTTGATATTTCACAATTATTGACTTTGAGGATGATAACATGTAAGAACCCCTTCTAGATTCTATCAAAAAAATTCACAAAATCTCTGATTTTATAGTGTAGACATTTCATCAAACATTTTGTATTCTGCCCATTCCAAGGATGATCAAAGAAGAGGTTGTTATAGAATAATTTGTTTGCAGTTTTGGAGCTCAGGGCATTCAACAATCCACATAACTCTCAAACATATAGTATAAACATTTTATCAAATATTTTGATGTTACACCATTATCACTATAATAGAGTATGATGAACATTATATTGATGTCATAAAATAGAAGTATAATAATATTAAATACCAACAAATTCTGACCTCATGATGATTACTTACAATGTTATATTTTTGATAAAGGAAGTGTACAGTTATGTGAAACTAACATATTCTTAAAGGTGGATGATATAGTTATGACAAATCTTCCCAAATGGCAGCACCAGTCTTTCCAAGTTCCTCACATCCTTGTTTATGCTCCAAACATCTTAATCTATACACAAACGATCCTCAATGAAGGTGTATCAATTAGGATTCTCTCCTTATCAGTTGTGGTTGATGTTGGGAGTTATATAACTTAAATGAAAGGGACTATGCTATGATATAGGAGGAAGCCTACCCTTCCTTTCATACACATAATCCTCACCATGAGGCACTAATCTTCAAAGAAGCCCTCTGTGAAGATGGTATATCTTTCCATGTTCAATCTCTCTAAAATTTAAACCAAATAGAAGCATATGTGAATCCTAAGTGAATTCACCAAGGTTGGTTGAGATGGATTTTCATCCAATCAACCAAGAACTCAAGGGTTTTCATCCTAGGGTTTGTTGAACCAAAAGCACAAGCTCTCAAAGAAATAACAAGTGAGAATGAATTGCTTTTGGTTCCCATAACTTTTATATCCTTTTAATTAATTAAATATAAATAATCCTTAGGAATGTAGGACTATTTAATATTTAATTAATTAATTATTCTCATATATCACCTGACTTAGCCTACAATAATTAAATAGGCTAATAGTCTTCTAAAAATGCCTCATTTGGAAGAAGGGGAAATTACAGTCCTCCCTTCTTGAATATACTTGCCCACAAGCAATTACAAATTTAGATGCTAAAGAATCTGCTCTCCCTCCCAAGTAGCATCCTCTAAGGGCAAGTCCTTCCAATCTGATCAATTACTCCTTGATCACTCTGCTTCTCAACCTCTTTTCTTTGACATCTAGGATAACATTAGGAACCAATACAATATTCCCTCCTCATCTAACTGTGAAAGTTGATGATATGTAGTGATATGTTGCCCAAGTGCATTTTAAGGCAAGAAACATGAAAGACATTATTAATTATGATACTCTTGGGTAACTCCAATTCATATGCCACCTCGCCAACTCCCTACACAATCATATAAGGGCCATATATGTGAGGCTTAAGCTTCTCTGCACCACTCTTCTTCAATGTAAACTATTTATACAGCTATTGGCATAAGAAAACTAAGTCTCTAAGTTCAAATCTCCTCACAACTCTATGCTTATCTGCATAAATATTTTGCTAATTCTGAGCATGATTAGTATTATCATTAAGTGACTTAAGGGTGTCCTAACTCTCCTAAATCCAATCCTTTACCTTAGGCTCCCTATTATCATCAAATGCTAAGTCTACAAATACATAGCATCATACCCATACAATTCTTGGAAAGGAGTAATGCCAATTGACATGTGATAGGTGGTATTTTAACAATGCTCACCCATATATAACCACTAATCTAAGCCTTTTGTTACCATGTAACATAATTTTGCAAATAACTTTCCACCCATTTGTTCACAATCCCTATCTAACCTTTTATATGTGGGTGTTAACTAGTGCTTGAGGTCAAATTCGTATCAGCTAGTCTGAATATCTCCTACCAAAATACACTGAGAAACATGTTATCTCGATCACTAACAATATTCTTCTATAATACATGGAATATGAACAACTTGTATGCTCAGACTAGTTCTATTGACAAGTCATATACTCTCTGACATGGTGCAAGACATCATATTTGAGACCTTTCCATGATAATCTCTCTCTAATTTGCTTGTAGGTTTTTAAATAACCTAGATGACATGCAAGAGGTGTGTCATGAATGGCCCTCAAAATTTTCTCCTTCAATTTTGATTCAAGCGCCAAATAAATCGTATCCTTGTATATGACGTCATCTACCACTCTAAACATGTCATCCTAAATCCTGCCATCCATAAGCTCTCATGCAAAATTATTTTTGGAATACTCAACCAAGAGGTGAGCCTTCTAATTAGCTAAAATATATGTCATAAAGCACAAAGTGGGTTTCTTAAAAAGGGCATCTACTACAACATTCCTCTTCCCCTTTACTTACTTAATGTCAAAACCATAAGCCTAAATTTTGCTTACCCAATTTTTTTACCTCTTCTTTAGATCCTTATGCTCTAAGAAATATTTCAAGCTATTATGATATGTTCTAACAATAAATTTTCTACCTACCAAATATTGCCTAAACTTTGTCAATGCATGCATGATGGCAAACATCTCCTTATCATAGGTGGAATATAATATCTCTACATCACAGAGCTTCCTACTCTCATAAGTAATGGGGTGCCTTTTCATCACAAGCACAGTGTTTATCCCCTCACCTGAAGCATCACACTCCAAAATAAAGGGCTGAGAGAAATCAAGTAATGTTAAAATGGGACAAGTGTTTATTACCTCCTTGAGATTGTCAAATGGACATTGAGCCTCACATGTCTATTTGAAAGATCCTTTCTTAGTGAGATCTATAAGAGGTGCACCCAATTAATAAAACCCTTTAACAAACCTCCTATAGTAATTATAAAGGTCAAAGAATCCCCCTCAAATTTGACAATGTCTTCAATGATGGCTAGTCTAGGATGGCTTGAATTTTCCCCTGATAGACTTTCTCTCCATCAACATTGATTTCATGCCCTAAGTAAAGAATCTTTGTCATGCCAAACTCACACTTGGAAGCTTTTATAAATAAATATTGTGCCTCCATAATACCCAACACCTCATCAAAATTCTTGAGGTCATCCTCCCATGTCCTATTATATATAAATATATCATCAAAGAATACCAATAAAAACTTTTATAGTTGTTTGTTGAAGATATGGTTCATGCAAGACTAAAAGGTAGTAAGAGCATTGGTCAAACCAAAAGGCATGACCAAAAACTCATAGTGGCCATAATGAAATCTGAAGGTCATCATATGTATGTCCTGCTCATGGACTATGATCTAATAGTACCCAGAACGAAGATCAATCTTCAAAAATTCACAACACCATGCAACTCATCCAATAACTTATCGATCCTAAAGATTGCATACCTATTATTTATAGTTTTCTTGTTGAGTACATGATATTCAATGCATATACTCATGGTTCTACCCTTCTTCACCATAATAATTGAAGAAGCAAAGGGATTCAAGCTAGGCCTGTGTAACCCATATCCAATAACTCCTTAATTATTTTCTCAATTTCTTCTTTTAATCTCTTCAAGTACTGATAAGGAGTCATTATAATATTCTTAGAGCCCTCTTCTAGCTCTATCACATGCCGAAAACCTCTATCAGGTGGTCTACCAAGAGGAATCTCATTAAAAACAACACTATGCTTATCCCATATAAATTGGATATCCACATGATATTGACCATCTCCATCAAAAGGGGTTTTAGAAGAAATAAAAAATTGGGTTGCCCAAGTAACCTCTCCATGTTAGAATAGTGCCTCCATTCTTTTCATGGTAACCACTCTAGGTGCTCCATTCAACACCACTCAAAAAATAACCTTTTTGCCCTTGTGTCTGAATTTGATCTCCATAGTCTACAAGTTCTATGAATATTTTCCAAGGAAGTGCAACCATTGAATGCCAAGAACCATGTTAGTCTCCCCAATTCTGACAACATAAAAATCATTAATCACCTGATGGTCACCTAAAGTAATTTTATACTATGAAATCTTCTTCTTGTAGCTCAGAGTGAATCCATCAGTAACCATAACATTAAATCTAGGAAATTCCTCTACTTAAAGACCTATTTTCATCACCAAGCCTTTATCTATGAAATTATGGGTTGCCCCACTATCAATCAAAACTTTCACACCTATCCCTGTAGGAATCCTCTTACCCTAAAAGAGTTATATTTAAGGGTACCTAAAATAGAAGCAATGATACCTCCCATAGGTTCTCTTGTAGTCCTCTCCTCATGCTCTGTATTGGCCTCCTCCCGATCACTATCTAAGCTAGAATATGCCTTCACCTCCTCCTCCTCCTCATGATCAAAAGTGACCTTAATATAATTAATATTTCCTTTCCCAAGGCATATGTTTATAGGTTCCCAAGGTTCTCTAAATGAAAATTAAATATTCTTCCTTCTGAGTTCATTTTTTGCCTCTGTATCCAAATTTATCCTCTCAGCCCAATCTTTCTAAAAGTTTTTCTTATTATCTTTCTTAGAAGAAGAAAATGATTTATTGTAAAATTTGTTTTTGGGAGGTGCTAAAAACTCCATGTTCCTAGCTCTTTTTATGGCATCTTATAAAGAATGTGGGTCTAATGCTTTCACCCAACCTTAGAGTGGCTCCTCTAAGACCTCAATGAAGAGACATGATAATCTCTCCTCTAAAACATTCAAGACCATGACAACAAGCCTTTGAAAATCAGAAATATAAGTATTTATTGAACCCTTTATTTGAGTTGGGGTAACTCTCTGAAAAACTATTTGGGATTTGCTTTGTCAAAGCAATCTATCAACCTCTGAGTAAAATTAGCATATGAAGTAACAAGACTATGACCCTATGTAACCATCCCATAGTACCACCAATCATGTGCATCACTCTCCAAATGCAAAGCAACAAATTGGATGGTCTCCCTCTCAAGCATGGGGTAAAATTTGAGATAGTTGTCCAACTTTTGTATCCATGCACATGTAGTGCATTTACCCAAACCATCAAAAGGTGAAAGAGACACCTTACCCAACTTCTATTGTAATTCTTGGTTTTGCCCTCTATCTCCTCTAGGATTGTTCCTATATTTCAACTTTAAAAAATCCTATAATGACGTGGTGGTCTAAAATTCATCACCTAAAGACTAACACTCTAGTATATAAACTACAAAACTCTCTCCTACATCCATGTGTCCACCACCTTGTTGATCTAATAAATTAGGCATAAGAGTCCTAACTGTGGAAGCCTGAGTGGTTCTAGTGTGATTATGAGCATGTACATTATTCCCCAAGTTACTCATTTCACCGTTTGTTCCCATTGTTTCCACCATTATGATTTTTATCCCTGTTATTATTTTGATTGGCATTATTATTTACCACATTATGCTACATTAATTGGGTTAAAAGTTGTACCATCCCTCACTTCCCTCTATCAATATCATTGATAATATCCCTAGTGCTAGGATCCCCATGATCCATTTCACCATGTTCACTTTTAACCTCTCAACTCTAGCAAAAGAATCAAGCCCCTCAGGGACTTCTAATGGATCACCGTGTCTTCTTCTCAAATAATATATGGTATTACCTTCTCTGGGATGCATATGAACCAATTTTCATAAAGTCTAGAAAGATTACTAGATTTGATACCACTGTAAGAACCACTTATAGATTCTATCCAAAATTTTCTTAAAATCTTTGATTTTATAGTGCAGACATTTCATTAAACATTTTATATTTCACCCATTCCAAGGATGATCAAAGAAGAGGTTGTTATAAAATAAATTCTTTATATTTTTGGAGCTCAAGACATTCAACAATCCTCATAAATCTCAAACATATAGTATAAAAATTATATCAAATAATTTATTGTTGTACCATTGTCACTATAATAGAGTATGATGAACATTATATTGCTGCCATAAAATAAAAGTATAATAATATTAAATACCATCAAATTCTAACCTTGTGATGATCACATACAATGCTATATCGTTGATGGAGGAAGTGTATAACTATGTGCAGCTGATATCTTCTTCAAGGCGGATGATATAGTTATGACAAATCTACCCAAATGGTAGTGCCAATCTTTCTAAGTTCCCCATGTCCTTGTTTATGCTCCAAACACGTTAATCTATACATAAACGATCTTCAATGAAGGCATATCAATCAGGAATCTCTCTTTATTGATTGTGGTTGATGTTGGGAGTGCTATGAGTTAAAGGAAAGGGGTCACACTAAACTGTAGGAAGAAGTTGACCCTTACTTGCATACACATAATCCTCAACATGAGGCACCAATATTTGAGGAAGCCCTCTATGAATATGACATATCTTTCCATGATCAATCTCTCTGAAATCTAAAACAAATAGAAGCATCTGTGAATCTTGAGTGAATTCACAGAGGTTAGTTGAGATGGGTTTTCATCCAATCAACTAAGAACCCAAGGGATTTTGTCCTAGAATTTGTTGAACCGAAAGCATAAGCTCTCAAAGAAACTCTTCAAAGAAATAACAAGTGAGAATGAATTACTTTTGGCTCTCATCCTTTTATATCCTTCTTTAAGAGAATTAAATTATTTCTTTTAATTTATTTCATTTTCCCTCTCCCATAAAGTGACCCACTTTATAATTTTTCATTGACATAAAATAAAGTCACTTTATTAAAATGTCAAGGTTCAACCTTTTAATTAATTAAATATAAATAATCCTTAGAAACATAAGACTATTTAAAATGTAATTAATGAATTATTCTCTTATATCACCCGATTTAGCCTATGAGAATTAAATAAGCTAACAGTCTTCTGCAAATGTCTCATTCAGAAGGAGACATTACATGACACCATCATGACCTCATATTTTATTGAAAAAATATTTTAAGAAATTATATACTTACTAATTCAACATGGACTTTTAACTTAAGCATTTAATTTGATTTGATTGGTCAATTAATTCTACTTAGTCTTTTGGTCATTTCAAGAATTGGGTTAAGTGCCCCATTTAATTGGTCAAAAATGTCAATTTACTTGGTCCCAAGCTAAATAAGGATGAATCTGTGAGAGGTTATCAATTCATATAGGTTAATGCCCCAAATAAGGATGCTTTGATGCAATTTTAGGTACTTACATCCAATATGTGGATGAATTTGGGATGTTGAGTAATTTCTAGGTTTAATTTGCATAGTTTGGAAGAAATCAGTCTGAAGTCTACTTAGACATAGAATTTTTTGAAAAGGAGTGTCTACAAATTCACCATATGTATTCACATAGGTAATTGATTCTATTTTGTTTATTTATGTAAAGGAATATTAATTTTATCTTTTAATATGTTTGGTTAATTGATTAATATTTGAATTACATCATTGGTTGTTGAATCCTCATCAAATTTGAGCAATGGATCTAAATATATAAAATAATAGTAAATCTAACTCAAAGTTTAAAAAGAACATCAATAGGAGAGACTCTAAGGAATAATCCGAAATAACAATGGATTCTTACCATCACCTCACACCTCTTTGGCTTCCCTCTAACATTTTTCAACTGATTCTTCGATGCTACTTGGCTTGATTGTGGATTGCTTGACAATGGCTTCAAGATGGATAGTTTAATGGCTTCTTTGGATGTTTGGATGTTATAATGGATGTAAGAAGGTATGAAAACTAGTATATAGATGCAAGGGTGGCTTATAAGGCTTTTTCTAATTCTATATCAATTAAGGAGAGTGATGAAGGCAACATAAGCTTGGGTTCATTCCTTATGTTTTCAATGTTTGGGGATGCCTCTTGCATTTAAAGATGTTTTTAGAAGGAAATGGAGGGGAAATTTCCCTCCCAAATTTCAAATTTGAGAAGGGAGAAATTTATAGAGGTTGGAAACCTCTAGAATTTCTTTTGAGGGGAACATGTGATTAAAAAGTGGGTGAATAAAGAAATAGAATATTAGGAATTATGTGGAAAGTGGGGTAAATTAAGAATTAGAATATTAATAAAATATGAATATGTGGAGAGGGGGTTATTTCATGTAGTTAGGATTAATTAATTAATTGACTTAAGGACATGAAGAGGTGATGCTAATATGCGATATAGGGATTAATTATTGATATTAGATGATATTAGGAATAATTTAACAAGTTAATTTGGTGAGCATAATTAGAAGTATACATTTTTCCCCTCTTTGAAAGGGCATTATGACTAGAAGGAGTAATGGTCTTTCAAAAAAGAAAGACGATCATGGATGGGTGTTAGCATATTAGTGGATATAGGATGCCCCCTCAAGGGGACATGTAGAAAAGAATGATATAGATGGCCACTCAAAAGGAATAAATATGAGCAAGGTGAATAGATAAGGGAATGACAGAGGTGAGATCGATGATAAAGAAGAAGAAATTGACATGAGTAGTGAGCTATAAATTGACAATCCCCCTAGTAGAGACATATGCACAGGGAGTGAGGATGATAATGTCATGTTTATTGATACATCCCAAGGGTAATCAACTATAATAATGAGTGATAAAATAAGAGGTTTTAAGCTTTTGATGTATCCCAATAAAGAATGCATGCAAGGGAGATCTGCAATCCTAAATTTGATGAATAGGTCGCAAGTTTGTTTAACATATCCTAGGTGAGGATGCATGCCAAGGAGAGCTATGAACCTAAAATGATAAATTCTATGATATTTTAACATATCCCAAGCAAGTACACATGTTGGGAGAGAACCATGCCAAAAAGATAAGGATTTGATAATTTCAATGATGGGTGTAGCTCATAGCATATGTCAAGCGAGAATAATAAGTAGTGGATAGAGGAAAATAATGTGATCAAGGGACCAAGGGAGGAAAAGGAAGGATTGGTTAGTGTAATCAAGCTATCCTTGGGCACCATGGGTAACCAAGCACTACCTACATAGTCTCAAGATACCTTAGGCTAATGTAATTCTCCTTAAATGGGAAAGGATGATGGGAGGAACAACAAACATGAGGATAAAATAGATGGGTTAAATTTGAAGAGGAGTGAAGGAATGCCAATATGGATGAGCTATGACAATAGTGTAATCAAGCTATCTTTGGGCACCATGGGTGACCAAGCACTCCCTACATAGTCTCAAGAGACCTTAGGCTAATGTAATTCTCCTTAAATGGGAAAGGATGATGGGAGAAACAACAAACATGAGGATAAAATAGATGGGTTAAATTTGAAGAGGAGTGAAGGAATGACAATATGGATGAGCTATGACATGATTGATATCAAAAATTCCCATGGTAAATACATATGCACATGAAGTTGGAAGGATGGTGTCATGATTATTGACACATCCCAAGGGGGAATCAACTACAATTAAAGAGTGACAAAGAGAGCTATGATATTTAGACATATCCCAAGTAAGGACACATGCTGAGGAGAACTATAGGGCTCAAATGGAAGATAGATGAGTGTTATGTTATTTTAGAGAGGTTTTTGATGAAGGATGGGGGTCATGATGATAACATGATGATGGTCAAGCAGATTAGGTGACTGATGTGTTAGTAGAGTGTGAAGAAGACCAAAGGTCAATGGAGTAGGATGAGTAGAATGATCCCATATGTATTGGGAATAATAGATTTGGAGTGATAAAATTGGATGAATAGGAAGCAAAAATAATAGAGAGGCATCAAAAAATAGAGGTGATACAAAGAAGGTGGTTTCAAATGAAGAGGTGAATAATGTTATTAGGTTGCCAATGTGAGGTTGCAGAATGGGGAAGTAGGAGTGGAGTGGTAGTGATTATCATTATGATCCAAGTTTTAAGAGGGGACCTTTATCAATATCTACATAGGCTTTTTTGCAAAAGGCCATCATCATTATGATCCAAATTTAACTGGTTGTAGAGAATGTGAAATAGGTGTTTGTCATTGGTATGTGCCTAGAAGGATAACCAAGATGGGTGGTAGGGTTTGAAAAGCTTGTTCAAGCTCTTCATAGGTAGGTGTATGCATCATCTATTTACATACTTTTATACCAATAATATTTGTAAATCATTGACAATAGCATCATCAGTGTTGAGCTCAGTGACCTAAAGGAAGAAGACAAGGTTATTAGTGAAGAAGATAGGGAAAGTTCAACCACCACTTAAGACACATCAGATGTGGTTAATAAAAAGATCAAAAGAGAATAAAAGGTGTAAGTTAGATGTAGGGTATGGAAAGAAAATAAAAAATCTAAATTAATGTAACATGTTATGAGAGGGAGGTTGTGGATTAGGCAAATGGTAGAAAATATGGGTGCATGAAATCATGAGGAAGAAGAGCAAGAGGATCGACACCAAAGTGGGAGCCAAAACTAGGTATGGATTTTATTATGGGTTGTTTATTATGTTTGTATGTGTGTATTAATAGGTGCATGGTAAACTAGGGTTTTGAATGTCATGATGTGGGATATTGCAGGTTAGCATGTGGGGAGAAGTTGAGGGGATAGTGTAGAGATCGTGTAGGTAAGAATAAGCAAATTTAAGGGTTAGGGTAGTTACTCGAGTGAGGAAAGGTTTTCATGGCCATGTCACAAGGTGAGGGGGGTTGTAGGGTAAGGTATAAGAGCTACAAGAGTGGTAGGTGCCATTGGGTATGGGGAGGGGGAAGCCATAGAAAGGGGTTGTTTACGTGTTAAGGGTGGCATTATAGGAGGCCATGGTTGGAAATTTTTAGGAAAAAAATACATCAAGGGAATATGGGCCAAGGGATGTAGAAAATTTAATTTTTGGGAAGGGTTTGGGATGTTGTGTAAGTCATAAAATGTAATGGAACTATTTGATCAGTAATTTTTTAAGTTACAGGGGGAACAAGCACTAGAGAGGATAATGGTGTCAGGAAGTGCATCGAGATGGTTGTGAATATGGTGATGGGGAAAATGGTTAAGCAATGTATACCAGTCATAGAGGCATGGGAGAAGAAATGGAAATAATAGGGACATTAATGAATGTTTGATCTTATTATCCACTACAAGAAGGGAGATGATAGGTTTGTAATACTAGGTTTCACGTTTACAAGGTCAAATTATTTAAAGAGATAAACAAATGGTGGATGTATTATGTAACATCATTGCTAGATTGGGTGAACTAATGGGAGGTGAAGATTGGGGTGCTATAAGAATATGTGGAGTGAATGCAACCTGACCATATGTAGCTACAGGGATGATTAGAGTATTAAGAAGTACAGGCATGAGTCATGGGGATGGAGAGAAATATGGATCAGATACTATTAGAGATGTGACAACCTAGGTGACGAGGATGGATTGAGAGACATAATAGTGAAGAACTTTGTATAAGCACATGGTTCTAAGTCATCGAGCCAGTCAGTTCATCCATCATCGAGGTCACCCTCACAAGGTGGGATGTAGGTCATGATGTATCAGTGGAGTATATTTGAACTCATATGTAAAAAATGTATGTAATTATAGAATAAATGATGTGAAAAGGTTTATGTAGATGCATGAAAGATGATGGGGAGTTTGTGATAGCTAGAAAACATGTAGATGCCTAGTATAAATATGATATTATAATAAAGAAAAATGTGATTGTTTGATTATGTTAGGTAATGATTAGAATGCGATGATATGGTGTGGAATGATATTGATAGCTGATAGGATAAAAATGGGAATGGTTATGATGTCTATCTGGGGTCATGAGAATGGAAAAATTTTATTGGAAAGTAGCCAAAATATGATGTGATGGCACTCGATGAATCGGGACAATGTGGTGCAAGAGCAATAACCATTGTTTGGACCTATCCTTTTAGTAGGTTCAGGAAAGTAATATCAATAATTATGGGGTTGTGGGTGTTATATAACACATGAGGAGTTGATGATTGTTATCACAATATAGGATTTTACAATCATCTATGTAGTTTGTGTAAGTGTAAGTAGTTAGATAATCTAATAATGTCGTAAAGTAGGCCAATATCACAACTATAGCAGATCTATGAAGTGAATGTGTTGGTATTACACGCACTACATTAAGTGATGGACCTATTGGAAGTAATAGTATGGAAAAAGCAACTAGAGGAGGCAAGGACCCAACCATAATGTAGAATTCATCAATTTTGCTTCACAAGGTGTCAAGCGAAAAGATGCACCCAAGGCTCTACAAGACCTAGAGGCGTCCCTTTATTTTGTAAGGGGACCTATAAGGGGATCGAGAGGGATCAAAACCTACATGAGGGAAATAGGATGATTCAACCAATGAAATGAGGGAGGTGGTTTGGGGATCATCCCCATTTATCATGTGTTGTTATTATAGACAAGTTGGCCATTCAAGTCAATATTATCCCCAAAGAGAGTTGGCAGATGCAGGTTCTGTGGAATACAAGTGAGCTGGTTGGCTTGTGGGTACCTTAGGATTGAGTGGGGTACCTTCCAAGCCATGATATAATTATATAGGGGCTTGATTGGGCTATGTTTTACATGTTTATATATCAACTAGATATTTATATTGTGAATGTTTATATATGTTTAGATAATGGTATAGTGTGTGGTTTTTCTATAATCGTGAATAAGTAATAAAGGTGTTTGGTTTTTATGATATGGAAAAGTGTAATCCTCTTTACCAAGGGATGTTGTTGGTAGTGTAAGTAGTGATGGAATGATAATGTCTTGAGCCATCTAGATTATGCAATCCAATGGTGCTTTTCCACTTATGAGTATAAGTGTACCAAGACATGAGGATAGTCGAGGTCACATTTGATGCAAAGAGCATGGGGGACTTGGAGCAAGAACTCCATTTAGTGACATTCCCAATTTATATGTTGGGTAGTCACTTAAGGCCATCCTTTTTCCCTTTAGTAAAAAAGACAAAAATTTAACACTTTAAAACTCAATAAATCAATAACACAAGAGAAAATACTTACACAACTCAATAATTATTAATAAGACAAAAAATTATCACTCAATAATATTATGATATAATGATATAGAAAATAAACACATTAATAATGAATACTAAGGATATACATATTGACTCTTATTAAGATAATCTAAGAAAAGTGATTTACATGATTTCAAAACATAAGGACAATTATCAAAAGACTTAAGAGGAAGTTACAAATGATTTATCTGTTTTAACAATAGAACCTAAAATATTACTAAAGGTGAAAGATAACTATGTATAAGATGTTCTAAGAGAAAATAATAAATGGATATTTACAAGGGTAAATTGTGAGCTAATTTTTTTTTAAATGGTAAGTGAGATAAGGATCAAAGACCAATTATAATGACAATTCTTAGGGTCTAAAATGGATTATTAGGATTTGATTACAAAACATGTTTAGATCCTGGAGTAAGAACATTAGATGACCTTTTATTAGTGATGAGGTTAGTGGCTTCATGTGAATGTCTGCTTAGGGGATGAATGGGAAATGGATGAATTTGTATGCAATTAAGGCTCACAAGAAGAAGAGTCATCGAGGAGAATATGATTGAGATATGTATTAGGATGCCCAAAATGGAATGAGTAGATTTTTAAAATTATGTTCTAGATGACTCCTCAATAGATATCCTCATTGCACTTTCACCAATGATTTGCCCAAAATTGAAACTCACATCTCGTGGCTTTCCCTAAGCATGTATTATATACCCACTATTAGGACCAGGGTCATATAGAAGTGAGGGAATGGAGTGAAAGGATGAAAGAAGTGGACTAGCAATGGATGTTCCCCCAAGAGTGGGGACTCATATACAAAGGTTATTTAGAGCCTTTTAAGTATAAAAATGCTTTAGATGCATAATATTCATGGGCTCAACTAGCTCATCACCATCTAATGTGGCCAATTTATAGGTACCTGACCCAACTTTTACAATGATAACATAGGGCCCAAGCCAATTTCATTTAAATTTACGATTCTTTTCTCACTCTACATTGGTGTTTTTCTAATTCTCATTTAGGAATAGGTCACCAATGTCAATTTTTCTAGACTAGATCTTTTTGTGATATTGGCCCTTAAACTTATTCTGATATGCTCGAAGGTGATCCAAGGCATTTTAACATTTTTAATCTAATAGCTCAAGCTCTTTTAGCCATTCTTGTCTATAATTATGATCAATAATTATGCCCCATAAAGATATCTGTAAGGAGGATAACTCCACTTCAATGGACATTATTGCTTCTATGTCATAGACTAGGGAATACAGAGTGGTCCCAATAGATGTTTTGACACTGGTTCTATAAGACCAAAAAGCTAGATATAGTTGTAAATGACAATTTCTACCAGCATCATTGACAATTTTCTTGAGAATTTTGAGAAGCATTTTATTAGTTACTTTTGCTTGACTATTACCCTAGTGATAATAGGGTGTGGAGAAATATTGGTCAATGTGATAATAGTTACACAAGTCTTTGACCTCTTGATTTTTGAAAGATTTACCATTGTCTGATATGATTTTGGTTGGGATTCCAAAGCAGTAAATAATCTGATTCAAAATAAAAAAAGTTATTTGGAGGCATGTGGTATAGATTAATGGCATTACTTTGACCCATTTGGTAAAATACTCTATAGCTGTAATTATAAACTTATGTCCATTAGAGGATGTAGGATTGATCTTGCCAATTAGGCCTAGTCCTTGTATGGAAATGGCCATAGACTTAATATAGTCTATAATTATTATGCAAGGGCATGAATGAGATTATGATGCTTTTGACAGGCAACACATTTATGCACATACAGGCATGTATCATGATCCATTGTGTGCCAATAGTATCTAGTCTAGAGTAACTTCTTGGTTAGGGTCATCCCACTGACATGACTATGACAGATATTGTCGTGGACCTCCTTGATTACAATAGTAACCTCCTCTGATGTCAGGCATCTTTATAGGTCCATAGCCTCACTAATAGAGCATGTTTCCAAGGATGGTATAATGGTATGTACGATGAATGAAGGCTTTACATTGGTGGTGATTGAGGTCTAGTGGTAGAATATTGTCATGGAGGTAAGTATGAATGTCATGGTACTAGGGTAAACTGGGATCAGGTATAACATATATTTGATAATGAGCCATTGATTGATGAGTCGGTAATAGTAGTTGTTCAATTAAAAAATTTCCTTCAAGTACATCTTCTAGAAGATATATCAAATAACCAATAATGGCCATTGAATCAACAACTTTATTACTTCCTCTAGGAACTTGCTCAAAAGTTATTGACTAAAAATTTTGTTTCAACTAATCCATTAGTTGCTTATAAGGAAGTAATTTCTCATCTTTTGTCTAAAACTCATCATTCACCTACTTGATAATCAACTGAGAGTCATTAAAGACTTGAAGATGTTGGATATTCCATTAGATGGTGAGTTGTAACCTGACAACCAGTGCCT
The DNA here is from genome assembly GCA_037957365.1 of Torreya grandis. Lineage (NCBI taxonomy): Eukaryota > Viridiplantae > Streptophyta > Pinopsida > Cupressales > Taxaceae > Torreya > Torreya grandis. The sequence goes on along the minus strand of JARHVA010003494.1, from coordinate 305,885 downwards.
CATATTCAATAATATTATTGGTGGATGAGAAAACAATTCAGAAGGCTTTAGGGAATAGGTCACATTATGGGGTTACCAAAAGAATTCCCACCCCCAAACCATGTGTGGTGAAAGAGCCATCAAAATACAACTTTGAACCATTTGATTCTTCAGTGGCCACTATGGGCTCATCTAGGAAGGTCATGATGAGAGGCTTGGTGTCTACAATGGGTGTTGCTACAAGTTGATCTGTAATGACTTATCCTTTCTTGGTATTTTGATTTACATATTCTATATCAATTTTGCTTAATATAATCCATTTAGCCATTCTATGAGTTAAAGTTGATTTAGATAGCATGTACTTGAGGGGATCAACCTTGGCTATGAGCTTGAGTTTGGTTATTCATCATATAATTCTTGAGTTTCTAAGAGGTAAAGATTATGGCCAAGCAAGCCTTCTCAATAGGGGTGTAGTAAGCTCATATGAGATTAGGGTCCTACTTATATAATGAATAGATCTTTATTTACCTTCATCATTATGTTGAGCTATTGAGGCCCTTATAGCACAAGGTATTATAGAGATATACAAAAGTAATGACCTTCTTGAGATGGGTGGTGATAAAACTAGAGGCTTAACCAGGTATTGCTTTATATTTTTAAAAGCATGTTGACATTTTGAGTTCTAATTGAAATGAGTTCCCTTCTTCAAGATATGGGTGAATGGGTGACACTTATTTGCCAAATGAGATATAAATTGATGAATATCCTGTAGTTTACCTTAAAGGCTTCTCAACTATTTTAGATTTTTGGGAGGAGGCATTTCAATAATAACTTTTACTTTTATGGGATCTACTTCGATACCTCTTTTGGAGACTATAAACCCCAATCATTTACCTGAGGTGACTCCAAACACACATTTCTTGGGGTTAAGTCTAACCTTATATTCCCTGAGCCTCTCAAATAGTCACCTTAGGACTATTAGATGCTTGAATCAAAGTTTTGACTTTCCCAATATATCATCCATGCAATCTTCTACAATGTTATGCATCATGTCATGGAATATTACTATCATAGCCCATTTGTAAGTAGTTCCTATCTTCTTAAGACCAAAAGACATCACTTGATAGTAAAAAGTCCCCCATGGAATAATAAATGTTATTTTATGTTGATCTTGGAGAGTGATTTTAATTTGATTGTAACCAGAGGAACCATCCATGAGGGATAGTATATCATAGTCTGTAGTAGAGTCCATGATCATGTCCATATTAGGTAAGGAAAATTCATGTTTAGGGCATGTTTTATTTATGTCTTGGAAGTCAATATAGATTTGAATTCCCCTTGTGGATAAACCTAACTTCTAAGAATTTCTAACTCCTCTTTGACTAAGAGGGCCACCTTGGGGTGCATCTTGTGAACTTTTTATGGAATTATTTTTGAATTTGGATGAACCAAAAAATGATGCACTACTAAGGTTGGATTTGGCTATGGCATGTATAAATAACTCCATGTGAACACATCTAAATATTCTTTGAGAAGCTCAATGAAGACTTATTGCTCTTCAGATGTAAGAATTGCCCCCAATTTGATGATTTTAGGATTTTATTTTGTTCCAAGATTTACCTTTATAACCTCCTCAATGAGGGAAGAAAATTGGTCCTATAAATATGTTGGGGGTAATGGTAATTATTCTAAAACATGAAGCAAATTCATGTGGGAGCTCCATATATAATCTTGGATAGGATTTTGACTCTTCAGCAGTGGGTTGAATGTCTCCTGGATTCCAAGAGGGATCTTCATCTTCGTACTCCAATTAATTGATTTGATTTATAGATATTTATTGCTCTCTAAAATATGTAGACCTATTTAAACTAATAGAACCCTTTTTTATGGTCTCTCGATTGCATAAAATCGTATGCCCCTAGATACTCTATAATGGATTCATCATTCTAAAACATATCAAAAGAAGGCTCATTATTTTGATCCCAATCTCTAAGGGTGGGGTAACGAAGGGAGATGTTGATAGTGAAGATGGTGGTGTCATGAAAGAGATTGGTGGTAGCCAAATCTTTATAGATACTATAAACAGAACATGTTTTGATTTCTTCATCAGAGGTAGACTCCTCAAGAACTGAAGAAGTCTCTAGGATGATAGTTTTTAGGTCAATGCCCAATGTTTTGTACCCTAAACCAAGATGTTTTGGGTGTTCTTAAACCCTTATCAGTTAAAGGTTGCCTTGTTCGTCTCTTCCTAGTCCTTTCCCCTTGTAATTCATATTTTGAAGCATCTTTTGAAGCTAGGGATACTTTTGTCTATGAAATTCTAAGGCCTCATCTTCAGGAATGAGCCATGAATCATTAGGCTCATCAAAATATTATTTTGAAAGCATGTTTGCACTAGTAAAGGCTATTGAAATCATGTTTGCACTAGTAAAGGCTATGGACCCAAATTGATAAATAATGGGTTTATCTTTCCTCATGGTCAAGGACCCATAGTTGTGTGGGGAGAGTGGTAGGTTTCCAACATAAAGGGTTTTGTATTCATACTCTCCACAACCTTTGGAGGTAATCTTGAGATGAGTAATATCTATGGATTTATTTAAAGCAAACGGTAGTTCATCAGGGTAGATTTATTTCATAGCTTTGAAATTATAAGTGTAACTATGAGTGTTCAGGCAATAACAAGTAGAAGTATATTGCTCCATTTGACAGTTATGAAAGTTATCTATCTCTCTGGGGATGGTAGCCTCTATTCTTGAATGAGGGAATTAAAGCATTGATGGAGGTTGGAGGGTACTACTATCATTGCATGAATCCATGGGTGTCTTAGAAGTAAATTATATGGGTGATTAACATCCACTACATGAATTAGTCTTGGGACCCAAAACTATAGGAAGATAAATAGTGCCTATAGATGGCCTTTCATTATCATTGTATACTTTGATCATTATCAAAGTATGCCCTAATGAAGACTTAGAGTACCCTAACTTTTTGAGAAAATCAAGATTACACAAATTCAAGGTTGACCCTCTGTCTATGAACACCTATGGGATCTTATGATTGGAAATGGAAATCTCAATGAACAATGGATAGTTATGGTGTGGGCCTATAAGTGGCATATCCTATGCACTAAAAGTGATCTATTGGGAAGGAGATAAATGACCCACCAATGCATAAAATTGGCTTGTGTCAATATCCTTGGAAACTTTGAGTTCATTTAGGACTTGAGTGAAAATCTCCTAATGTATTGATGACGTCTTAAGAAGATCCATAAGAGAGATTTGGGTTAGAGTCTTAGCAAGTTATTGGATGATGGCATATGGTTTGTTAGAAGAGCTCGAGACTTTTTTAGAGATATTGACTTTTTGTGATGTGGAAGTGGATGGGTCTTTTGGTGGTGTTTTAGGAACTATATTTTTGCCACACCATGTAGTTATTACATAGTCAGTTGTTGCCCTGTTAATCTTAAGGATGGTGGATGGTGGTTGTGTGAACTTTTTGGGGCCTCAAATTTAGTGGTATGGAATGGAAAGATAATCAGTTATGTTGGAAGTGGAGGCTTGACCCTAATCCTTAAGTGGTTTCTTTTACCTCTAGTCATGCTTAAGTAAGGGGTCCTGATATATTCCTAGCTGTTGATTATTGGATTAACTGGTTGGAGTCTTCCCTTCTACTTTTATATCTCCTTTCTCAATTATGTCTTGAATGTAGTGCCTTAACTACATGCATTTCTTGGTATCATGTCCCTTGAATTTGTGATATCAACAAAATTCATCTTTATGATACCAATCTAGATGTGGCTTACTATCATCCAATGGTTGGATTTTAGGGAGAGTAATCATATTAACAATAGTTAATTGTTGTAGGATTGTTTATGCAAGTACCCCAACATTAGTTAGAGGCCTCTTTCCCATTTGGGGTTTTGGTTTTCCCTATGGTACCCTTATAGTGGAGACATTTTGTTGTTTGTTAATAGGGATAGCTTTCTACATTGTCTGCACATGTTTAGGATCTGTTAGCCCATCCCCTACAACATTTTTGTTTTTGTTGAGGATCTTTGGCTTACCCAAAAAAGTATTATCTTGATTTTGACTCTGTTTATTTCACGTATATAGTTTAATCATCTCTTTCTCAATGAGGGCCCTTTCAATTTGAATCCCCTTTTCTATGATTTCATAAAAATATTTGGCACATTGAAGCTTTAGTTGATATTTCAATTCATCATTGAGATTGTCAATGAATATTTTGGCCAACTCCTTCTCAAGAACCGTGTAATGGAATCAAATGGCGAGGCTTCTCTAACATTTTGAGAATGAGGCCAAGCCCTCCCCATTTCTTTGCTTATTATTGTAAAGATCTATGATGGAGATGCCATGTTTAATGTTGAAGGATAAGTGTCACACAAACTTTTATGTTAACTCCCCGAAACTAGATATGGACCCTTTAGGTAGATGCATAAAACATTCTAGTGCAGGCCTATGAGACTTTTATGGAAGAGTCTAAGAAGGTAATCATAATCATAGGCAACCTCGTTACATGTTACATAGAATTCTTGCACATGGTCTCATAGATCCCCTTTCCCTTTATACTTATCAAATTTTAGAATCTAAAAGTGTGCCAAAAAAGGTACTTGCAAGATACTCATGTCCAAGGGGTATGTACAGTAGTCTTCATATTTATATCTCATTGTTTGGGCACAAGGATGGATCTATTGAAGAGTCACTTTCATCTTCCTCCACTCTTGAGTGAATGAAGGGTCCATCAGGGAATTAGAGACTTGTGTTTGGCTTGTTCTAGGCCTTGAGTGATCAAGATATCTATTTCTAACATGTTGTCTTGGTGAAGTGGGTCTTTGGTTTTGAGCATGAAATTGTGAGGCAAGGGAATTAATTTGTTGAGTCAATTGGTCTAAGAAATCCTCCAAGGTAGTTTTTCTCCTATCAACCTCAACATGATTATTTTATGGGGTTATTGTGCTTCATCAAGTTCTTGTTCATGATCCACAAGATTATCTTCTTCTTGTTCTTAATTGACATTATTTTAACAAGGTAGAGTGGAAGGTCTAGTGGATGAATAGATGAGATGTTGTAAAAGGTTTGGATCAAACGTAGAGGGTAGTGTGCCCCCCATTCCAATGACATGGGAAAGAATTTGATCATAGTTCTCATAAATGTATTGGTCAAATTGAGTCCTAACCTCATCATTATTAAATAAATCATTTGTAAATTGGCCTTCCTCTCCAAGGGTGTGCATGTTGCTATGTATTTTTTCATTATCCTGACTTCGTTCACTTAGATTCCCAAGGATATCATTTTATTGATTGGATCTTTACATGTTTTTAAGATTTGGGCATGGGTTCTAAGAGCATGGTGGATGGTGAAGGTGACACATGAGTAGTGATTAAGTGTGACTTTGATATAGGATGATGGGAGAGAAGGTGACTTTGGATACTAATTTTGTGTCAAACCCAAGACTAAAAGTGGTCAAGAGGCAATTAGATGTTTTTGAGCATAAAGAGACTAGAGTGACCAAATATTACCAAAAGAAACACCCTATGAAGATTCAATCTAGCAAAGAGACAAAGAGGATAAGATGACTAGATACCCTTTACATTAGCAAAGTGACGATTAAATGGGTGTTAGGCATGAAGAGGTAGGATGATGAGACAATGGGTGCTAGACTAAAACCAAATAAGGTTGTGAATGTTGATGATGTTAAGTTAAGGATGAGTGATGACTAAGATAGAGAATGATGAGTGACCACTAAAGTTTTTTGTTTTAAGACAAAGATTTATTATCTAAAAGGTGTGAATAGTGATATGGAATGATGGTTTTTTTATTTTAAGATAGGATATGTCCTAAGGTCTTCAGGTGTTTTAAATAAAATAAAATAGGCTAACTTGGCTCACAAATAGTGTGGGCCTTAAGATAACACACCCAATCACAAGCCCTAATTTTTGTCAACCAAATGGGTGTGTAACCTGATGCCTGTATTGTCTAATGGCTTTATGGGTGAGGATGGAGGTTCGTGACCCATTATGGATCTACCAAACCCTCTCAATCTTGCCTTAACTTGATGGTCACTTGGGAACTGATCTTGACTCTGATAGTAGAGGACCTATTATGGTTGAAGGTCCTATTATAGGTTTACATAGGCTCACTAGGGGAATCTCTGATATACACTAGATACGGTGAGGCTCAAATTTATGTGGGATGTTGGCTAACTGCTTTATGTATTAGAGCTAAAATGCCCCTCACTCCAGGAAACCCTTTATGGGGAATTTTGCTTTAGCACCTAATAATAATTATGTTGATATTTATCCTCCATCAAAACACAGAGTATGGTCTAATGCATGGTGATGGAATCCATGTCACTAAACCCTAAGGACTAAGTCCAGTACGTGGATGTCACTTTCACATTCATGTTGCACCCTAGAAATAAAAATGGGGAGGGTTTATTGGTGGTTTGTTATCCTCCAAGAATCATCACAAGTATGCAAAGAGGAGAGCATACACCATTATAGCCCCCAGTTGACACTCAGGCAAGCAAAAAGCTCTTTAACCCAATTAATTTAGTGTGTTTACTATTCTAGTCTAATTAAGAACCAATAAAGTGATAAAAAAATGTTTTAGTTGATTCTAGAACCAATTGACCTACAAAATAAAAGATTATTAGTTTTAGGATAAGCGATCTTTGATCGTTCATCTTGCCAACAAATGGTTTAGTAGTTTTTGAATCAACAACTTTGACAATTGACCCTATACAAATGTCATTAGTAGTTTTAAATATTTTTCCTTGGACCAATTAGACCTACAGGCACATGTCAATTTAGTGTATAAGCAAAATCAAACAAGTGATTAGAAATAATGTTTTATCTATTTCAGAGATCGATCAACCTATAAAATAAATGATTAGTAGTTTGATGAATTTTAACCTTCGACTAATCATTATGTGGAGCATACAAGTTAATAGTTATTAGTATTTTGAACAATTTTAATTCTTTTGACATCCCTAAATACATAGAATTGAAAGTTCCACTCTTTCTTTTCTTTTATTTTCTTTTTTTAATAAGCAATATTTATTATAGATGGTGATGACATGACGTGATAAAATGCTACAAGAGATGTTGACTTATAATGAATGCCAGGGACTCAAGAACATGCATACTCCACTATCAAAGGACAAGAATAAAGATGGTACACGGCCCAAGAAGTGTGATGCTTAGCTATAGATTTTATTTAATCATGCAAATTAATAACATGGATGACTAGGTCGATATGTTATTATCAAATTTTTGAGGTCCCTATTTGAATTTGCACTTTAGAAAATTCTAGATGTCTTTAACAAGATATTTACCTTTGAAAATCAAGGAATTCTTTATTTTTCTTTCAAATCTAAATGCTTTTAGCTATCCATGTTTTCAAATCAACATGAAATGCTTTTAACATGATTATAATGTATATATACAGAAAGTAAAATAGAAAATTATTTTACAAGTCATAGAATAATATAATAATAATAATAAATAAGTGATGTAGAATAGGGTTAAACAACTAGACAAAATGTAGTGGTTTGATAAGCTCAAAAACAAATCATGATTACATCAGAAACTTGTAACAACTAATTAGCAAGAGCTTGATGTAAACTGATCCAAAACATATTATAACAGTCGACAAAAACTGTCAGTGTAGTTGATATTATCATGGATCCCAAATGGCAATAGTGACCCTACACACAAATTAGGGATTGAGTAGAGGCAAAAATCTATTGTTAATCAACCAAGGATAACACGAAGATATTTTAGAATTAGAAATTACCAGCATCAATGTTTTTATAACATAGCTAGATGAAAAAAAAGGTTTAATAATTAGATGACTTATACACTGATTAGATTTTAGTTATAAATAGATTTATAGATGAGTTAATAATTGGATTAACATCTTGTTATGAAATATAATAAAGAAAAACTAAATAAGGATCATGTGACAATGGATTAAAAATAGCTCAGACAATGGATTAAATATAAAATTACTATGAAAACCATCAAGTCACTTATCTCTAAGGAGTGTAAATTAGATCTTGTTGGAAAATCATTGTCAAGAACAAATTTATCAATATGCAAAATCACTACTCTCCTACAAAGTCATACATTTTATTTAACTGCAACTCGTAACCTTGAAAAGATATCTAGCAAAAGGCAAGTTAGTACAAAGTTGCAAATATCAGTGCAAAATTGTTGATTACCTAGAACTAACTGTAGACAAAAAATTTCATGTTTTGTGGCCGCTTATTCTTCTTCTTTCAGACATGCAATCTTGTTTACATACACTAATAACTCTAATAGGTCATAATCAAGAGGAGGCTCCCAATGTGGTCACCAAATGAATCCTCGTAAAATTTGAGTAATAGATCTAAATATATAAAATAATATCAAATCTAACTCAAAGTTTACAAAGAAAATTAATAGGAGAGAATGTAAGGAACAATCATAAATATCAATGGATTCTTACCATCACCTCGCTCCTCTTTGGCTTCCCTCCAAGATTTTCTAACTGATTGTCCAATACTACTTATCATGATTATGGATTGTTTGACAATGGCTTCAAGATGGATAGTTTAATAGCTTATTTGGATGTTTGGATGTTATAATGGATGTAAGAGGGTATGAGATATGGTATATAGATGCAAGGGTGGCTTACAAGGCTTTTTCTGATTCTAGATCAATTGAGGAGAGTGATGAAGGTAGCACAAGCTTGGGTTCATTCCTTGTGTTTTCAATGTTTGGGGATGCCCTTTACATTTGAAGAGTTTTTTGGAAGGAAGTGGAGGGGAAATTTGTTGAGGTGTGTTCACATTATTAATTGGTAATAACGTAATTGTTGTTAGATAAATAATAATATGGTAATAGTTGTTTTTGTGGTATATTATTGTTATGAATAATAACAATAATATACAGAGTTGGTTGTTAGATTAAGTTATTATAGGGAGATATGGAGATTGTGGTGGAGATATGATCTCCCCAATTATAGGAAATAATTTTCCTATTTAAATATATTGCCCATATGAAATTAAAAATAGAGTGCAATATAATATTATTGTGTGATTAATTATTTTTCTGATTGTCTAGTGTTCAACTTTCTCTGTGTAGCTCTGATCTTCCCCAAGATCTAGTATTAGAGAAGTTATGTATTATTAATAGCATGTGAGGGGGTTGTTGAACTATGCTTCACCCCAAAGTATGAGATAAGGATTTGCTTTCAGCATTTAGGTTTGGATGATTGAAGAATAGAATCTTGTTGTTTACTATCATAGCTATTAATGGTGATACTATAAATATGTTATATGCTTTGCATCCATATACACATCCCTTCGAGTGTCATATTCATTCATAAAACCTTTTCCACCTGATGTGTTAAACAAATGTGTTATTTTGTAGTGGCTGAATAAGTGATATAGGCAGTGAAGAAGGAAATAAAATCATTTATTGTAGCATTAATACTCAATGCACATATCTATTCTATTATTATAACATGATAGGTGAGCTATTTTGTGTATCCATCAATAAAAGAAAAGCATCGCCACACCTATACTAGTGTGTCTCCTTTCAAATTTGCCTTCAGAATTTACATTGCACATAGTTTCATGAGCTTGTTAGATCAACTTCTCGACTTTAATTCAATAGACCTTCACCAATTCAGATATGCATCCCATGCTACATTATTACTCTTAGACTTCATGCTTGCATTGAAAAGTTCAATTTTCCTAATGTATTCATGCATTTACACAAATTTGAACATAACCCATTCTCTTTGTCACATCTAATCTGATCTAAGATCGTATCAGTCAACTTGGCATGACTTCTTACTAGATCATCACCTCAAAACTCATAAAGGGCCTGCTCATGGTTTCAACAAAATACATGAAGTGTGAGTTTATAAGGTCAAAGGTTGCTATTCAATCCATGTAAATTTAGTTTAAAAAGGTATCGTATTATGGTTAGTCAAACCATAATGTTTTTTATCATTTAGGTGAATATTGTTTAGATCATAGTGAGTTTAATATATTTTTAAAAATATTTAGTTTTTTATGTTTCAAAGTTAAAGAGTTTCTTCAAGTATTTTGTAAAAAGTTTTATTTAAGCTTTAAGTTTGAAGTCTTAGTTTATAAGTTAATAGTTTATTATTATGAGTCATTTAATAATCTAGTCATTTTTATATTAATAGATCAATTGATTAATATAAACCTTTTAATTAGTTGTATGTTTAAATTGTCAAATTCAAAAGTGGTCTTTTTTATTTGATTCTTGGGTCATCAAGAATATTCTTTATGAGTGTCACTGAGTTTAATGTAAGGTGTGTCAATTATATTGAGTCTTTAGTATTTTAATGTTTTTAGGTTTATTCAAGTTTAAGGTCATTTGTATATTAAAATTATCAAAATAGTCCTTTTGGATCCATCGTCAAATTATTATTAAAAATGTAAAAGAAATTGCCTCACGGATGCATTTTTGCTTGTACGCTTCATCCAGGTTGTGGGAGGGGTTTCTCCTCAAAATATTAATACAATTGAGCTTCATCAATAAATGTACTGAGTAAACAACTTCACTTACTGGAGGATAGAGGAAATAGAGGCTAGAGGTTTTAGAGCCCCTCGTCAGTCACCAACGATGAGGTCCAGATGATTTGGTGACATCTTTTGTGTGGTGTGTTTTTTATATTTTTCAGTGTGGTGTGTTTTGCACCAAATCAGCTAATGCCAAGGATAGTATTTCAATGACATTGGAATTTGTCTATATTATTTTTACTTGGGTGGTAAAAAACATTAACAAAGGCTGCATAATATGATAACGAGGATTTATAACTCATGATATTTCATTTTCTAATATTGTGTGTATTTTCATTCCCCTACTGGATTGGAGAAAAGGGAGAGTGTAAATATAATGGATGTGGCAATGGTTATATAAGAGGGTAGTTAATTTTAGAAATCCTCTAACTATAGAGATCCTTTAACTGTTGTACTTCTTGATGAAGATGATCAGTTAGTGAAACGTTTGTTGCGTTCACATGGAGTTAATACAAGATGAATTCTTCACATAATAGTGGTCATGTGCAATAAGATTTAGATAGTAATATGCACACCTAATTGTATGAATTAGCATATGATTCTATTTGGATAAGTTTGTGAAGATGTATATTCTCCCCATGTTCACATTAAGGGGGTGTAGACTAGGGGTTAGTAATGTTCACAATGGAGTGAATATTGAGGTATGTTCACATTATCAATTTGTAATAACATAATTATTTTTAGATAAATAATAATATGTTAATACTTGTTTGTGTGATATATTATTGTTATGAATAATAACAATAATATAAAGGGTGATTTGATATAGTGGGTTGGTTGTTAGATTGAGTTATTATATAGAGATGTGGAGATTGTGGTGGAGATATGATCTACCCAATTATAAGAAAGATTTTTCCTATATAAATTTATTTCCCATATGAAATAAAAAATAGAGTGCAGTATAATATTATTATGTGATTAATTATTTCTCTGATTCTCTGGTGTTCCACTTTCTATATGTAGCTCTGATCTTCCCTAAGAAAATTTCCCTCCCAAATTTCAAATTTGAGAAGGGAGGAAGTTTTAGAGGTTGGAAACCTTTAGACTTTCGTTTTGGGGGAACATGTGATTGGAAAGTGGGTGAATAAAGAATGAGAATATTAGGAATTATGTGGAAAGTGGTGTAAATTAGGAATTAGAATATTAGGAAAATATGAATATGTGGAGAGTAGGGTATTTCATGTAGTTAGGATTAATTAATTAATTGACTTAAGGGCATGAAGAGGTGATGTTAATACAAGATATAGGGATTAATTGTTGATATTAGATGAGATTAGGCATAATTTAACGAGTTAATTTGATGAGTGAAATTAGACGTATACAGTTGTTTTTATAGATAATAACCAATATTTTGGGTACCTCACCTAGTTTGGATTTTGTTGTTGAGGTTGTGATTAGCACTACAGTAGCTTACACTCAGATTGTGAAAGGAAATCTTCATGTTAATATATTATTTTAATATTTTGTATACACTATACTTTTAATGTGTTTGCTTGTTTGGCCTTCCCCTCCTCTTGTGAGAGATAGATACATAAGAAGAAAGAGGGAGAGAAAGAGAGAATGTTGTATTATCCCTCTATCTCTATCTTTTTCTCCCTCTCCCTCCCTCTCTCTATCTCTTTCTCTCCCTCTCCCTCTCTCTCACTCCCTCTCGTTATCACTATTTTGTCTCTTTCTATCCCTCTATCACTCTATCTTTATGTAGAAGAACTAATTTTAATTTATCTTAAATAGGTTTTGTACTTTGTATCTTTCATTGTTCATTTTTATAGATTATGTTAGACTCTATTAATACCCCTTATAGATTACAATAATTTTATGATAACTCTGTAATTAGCATTACAATTCCCTATTATTGTCTATCTCTCTTTATTGAGAAGGAAAAATTTAAATTTATCTTAAAATAGGTTTGTTTTTAATTGATTCATAATTTGCCTATTTCATTTTTTGCTTATATAGATGATGAGAGATGTTGTGGTTGCCCTACTTGGATCACAACAACCTACAATTAACACTATAGTTGTGTCCTATAATCTAGTATCTCCTTAATACCACCTAATTTAGAAATATAGACTAGTGAGAACACATAGTTAAATTATCTTTTATAACTTCAAGTAATGATAATCTATGTAATATTTATAATTTTAAGCACATAGATCTAACCTTGTATGTATGCTCTATAGGATTATCTATCACTAATATATTAAAGGTCACATAGCCCTAGTCATTGCAATAGGAGATCTAGTTGTAGTGTAAGGGGTAGTCGTAGGTGTTATTTATTTTGTATACTAGTATGAATAGTTTTGAACACTTGTATGGTCCATATTGTATGCTTATATGGCCCACTTTGTATGATTATATGGTCCATTTTGTATATATATGGTCTATATTGTATGCCAATATGGCCCATTTTATATGTCATTATGACATAATTTGGATACACGTACATATAATCTGACACATCTATATGAATCATACATTGTTATAATCTGGGTATATAATTTAGTTTGTATATGTCATTATTATCTGTTGTTGTTATTGTTATTGTACATTATTCTTCTTGTAATTATTCATAAAAGAATTTTTTTCATAGAATAGTTGTGTCAATGAATGCATAAGTAAATATTTAGCTTTCATGATTATTGTTTAGAGACTACATCTAGAAAAAGAATATAATTATATCGTACATCAATAAACTTGAGAAGTGGGTTGTGACAGTATTTGTAACATGTGTATTAAAAAACAAAGAACTTTGGAATGTTAGTTAAAACCATATAGACAAATCATAAGCTCCTTAAGTCCCACATGGAATTTATTGTTGACCAATTTTTGGTCCTGTAGACCAAAATTGGCCACCCCCTCCTTTTTTTCTTTACAAAGAGTCTTTCACATCCATGATTTGGCTAGGTCATCCCTCAGCTGCCTTGTGCAAAATACCCCCTGTTACACTTGTTCCATGAAAAAACCAAGTGTCTTGACATTTTCCTTTAGTCTAGTGCAAATCAAGTTTGTGCAGGTACATTACTTGTCTACTTTTATAGGTAGAAGTGATTGAAGAACTCAAAATGGTCTAAGTAGTTTGAAAAAGGGCAATAGATTTCCTTCGGAGGGCATTTTGACAACTTGAAGGATGTTTTCAAAACACTCTGAAGGGCAGGTGCCCTTGCAGAGGGCAGGGAACACATTTGAGAGAGGTCAAAGAAAAGGGGTAGGGTTCTCCTTCAAAAGAAAGAACAAGGCTAAAGGCAAAGGGATTCCTTTGAATTTTCTATCCAAAGGAAATCTAAGGAAGAATCAATCAAAGGGTGAATTCCTTTGGACAAATTGTCTGAAGGAATTTCTTCAAACATTTTGTCTAAAGGAAATCTGAAAGAAGAAAGAATAAGGCAAAATTCCTTCAGACAAAAAGCCTGAAGGAATTCCTTCAAACTTTTGTCTGAAGGAAATTCAAAGGGAAAGACTGAAAGAAAAAAGCTGAGACCTTGAAAGAGAGATTTCCTTCGGGCAAAATGTTCGAAGGAATTGAGATGACCAATAGGAGCCTAAAGGGCAAGTGCCCTTATGGGGGACTCCTAGCGACCCAAAAGGGGACCTTTTCCAAGCTTCGAAGGGACACCTTCCCTTTGGAAAGATTCAAATACAAAAGGCCAAAGAAATTACCAAAGGGGTGATGAGCTCGAGAACGTCAATTTCAGCATGGTGAACTAGCCGTTGGAGGTTCAAACGTCTGGTGATAGGCGTGTGAACGTCAAATTCAAGGTGGTGAAATAGCCATTAGTTTTCAAATAGGCGATAGGCCTGTAGACATCAATGTTAATGAGATGCATTAGTTGCTGAGAAAGGAGCCCAAGGAGCCAACAAAATACTAAAGAATAGCCTGAGAGAGCTCAAATTGCCAGAAAGTGACAAAAATAGCAAGGAAAAGGGGAACAAAATAGAAAATCTAAAACACAGCCACACACACATATGACAACATTTGGAATGTTCTAAAAGATGCACCCAACCAAGCATAGACATGAATTAAGTAGTTTAAGTGGAAAAATAAGGTGTCGGTAGGAGAAGTTATTATTACAAGTAAAATAGTCTCTACCAAGTGGTTATCAAAGAGCGCAAGCATTCAATGGCATGGCTTGTTTTTATTCATTTAATCATGGATGAGTGGATAATCACGTAAGTTTCATAAAGAGGGGCGGCCTTGCCATTCAAAGGATCAAGCAACCCATACTTTTGAAGAGACATTTAATATGATTTAAATGTCAAAGTCAAGGCTTGTGACTGCCCCAACATGGTTCCTTCACTAGACTTCCTCTTTGCAATGTATTCAACGCAACATAGGCCACTTGTTCAAAGAGGTGCCATAGTCTTCTTTTTCATGCTATATATTGTAACCTCTCAAGTTGAGAAGGGTATCTCTTATTTTGTAAGGTGAAGCCTTGCCAAATTTCACCTTTGATCAATTAGAATTTTTTTAACCTCTATCTAACTGGCTATGCTTTTGAGTGTGTCTATATATCAATTTTGTGTTTAGTCATTTTAGCTTGATGTTTCCACAAATTGGCACCAACACACCTAATGTAGCCAAATCCATTTCTATAGGTTAACTGGAAGTGCTTCACCTGGAGCGTAGAAATAAAAGAGTAGCTATCAGACAATATGTTTTCTATAGTGCCTATGGTAAGTTCCTTTTCTTGTGTGTCTTCATTAAGCCTCCCTTTTAAATCTCCCTATAGTCTGGTCTTTTGCCAAATAAAGTGTATGTTTACCCCCTTTCTAGTTTGAAGTGTGAATAGCTGAGTAGATCAACATCATTTGGTGCATCACCACTTAGAGTAGTTTTCTATTCTAGTTATTCCTTCTCCCTTTTCCCCCCTAATATTAGCAATAGTATCAAAAGACAATAGAGATGCATCAAAGGGAGCTAGCCCTTTTCTAGAGATTCTCCCCATAGTTTTGTCAGACCCACAGTAAGAGGGGAGTCTCCATTGTGCCGCATGGAAGAGAGAAGCCCAACCTTCTTTCAAGGGTGCAATCCACAGCATCAATAATTTTTGGCACACCCAGTGGGACCAATTTTAATACTCAAAAAAGCTCTAGGATTGGTGTTGGTCCTGTTATAACAAGAATGAGCCACTAATCTAGCATCTAGTGACTCTATTTTCAAGAACATCAGTCTCTAGTTAAATATCAGTCTGACATTCCATGCCTAAGGTCACCACAAGATCTTCTACCAAGGGCGTCCCTTTTGAATTCATTGAACTACCATTAAACTTAGCAAGACAACTGAGATTTGTGAGGGACCATCCCTATACAACAAGTTATTTTCCTAGACCTGCTACAAAATATACTTATGCAAGAAGACCCCGACAAAGCCCTATTATCACCATGGCTTTATATTTCATATCCTTTCATGGTCAAAGCACATTAAACCTTCTGCATTATGACCTAATCCCAGGGATAGCTCTTAAGAGTGTTCCTCTTTTTAATGGGGAAGGGCCTATTACTACCATTAAGCACATCAAAAATATTGCCAACATCTGTAATACTCACAATGTCACTGAAGAGAACATTTTTATCAAGTTGTTGGCACTATCCTTCAAGGGTAAGGTTCTAGACTGGTATGGAACTTTGCCTATGAATTTAGTTAGCACATAGAACAAACTAGGCACTCTCTTGACAAATAGATTTAGGGAGAAGAGTGACCACCTCTCACTTGTTGAGCAGCTAACCACCATGAAAAGAGCTCCACATGAATTCATGTAGGATTTCAATACCAGATTTCAAAAGACCTGGAATAGAATCTTCATTTTGGTGAGATCGAACCCAAGCTATGCCTTCCTCTATTATTTAAAAGCTTTAAATAGTGACATTGCTATCATGATACAGTCCATGGGAGAACAAGTGTTGTCAACTGCCTATGAAATAGCCATAATCACTAAAAATTGCCTGGTGCAAGCAGGAAAGATAGACCCTAGACCCTATATGCCTCTCTTTCCTATATTACCACCTGTAATTTAGACTATTGTACCCACCTTAGCTCTTCTACCTAGCATAGAAAAGCCGACTGCTACTTCACCCAATGACCTTCATGAAGTTAAGAGCTTGTTGCAAAGTGTGCCCAATGAATTGATGGCTCTCAAAAGGCAACAAGCTCAAAACTATCAACCAAATTAGGGATATCAGTAGTTTACATAAGTAAGTAGACCCCCTTTTCAGAATTATAATCAAGGATAGGGTCAACTTGCACAAGCCAAACCATATCAAGGATATAATATAGGTGCTCCTTCATTATCCAAGGCTCTTGTGCCTACTCAAAATAATCTGGTATAAGAAAATCTAAATTGCTCACCCCTAGGATATGGTCAAGATCAAGCTACTTATACAAATGAGACATCAAGTCAATATATGAATGCACAAGACAATCAGGCTACCCAATTCCCAAGCTTTGAGACATCAATACAACTCAAAATGGGTAGCGGTCAGGCTCAGCTTGATTCCACTCTCATGAATCACATGGAAGGTGAATTTTGTGCAGTCAACTACGTGGGTAGTATGAACAACCAAGGTGATTATGTTGCAGCCAACATAAGGTCCAAAAGGAGAGCTATGGAGGAAGCTCAAGCCATTACTCAGACATCCACAACATCTTCCTCATCACATATGAACCAAAAATTTCCAAATTATAGGCTATGGATTGCACCCTCAGCTCCTCAACCTACACCTCAGGCTACAAGCACCTCCAAAGAAAACTTAAAGGGCATCAATCCTCAGATCAATGTGGTGGAACATATGAAGAAGTTACACATGAATATCTCTTTTTGGGATTCATTGGCAATGCCAAGACAAAAAGACATACTCCAGAAGGAGTTGCACGAGCTATATGAACCAGTTATCCCAATAAGAGATGATAATGTTTTGATAATGAATGGGCACCCCTCCACAGCAGGCCAAGTAAAGAAAGAAAAAAAGGTTCCCCCTTCTATATATACTTAGTCATAGGATATTTCCTAGTGCACAATTACATTATTGATAGTGGGGCAAGCACCTTAGTAATGCCAAAATGTATAGTGGATAAGTTGGGACTCAAATATGAAGAAATGATCAAGGGAGTCCTGCAACTAGATGGATCACTAGCTAAGACAGTAGGAGTGGTGAGAGGTTTGAACTTGACACTCCACACTTGTCTAAATTTTTTAGTTCCCCACAATATGGTGGTGTCAGATGTTCCTCCCTACTATTCCATTTGCTTATCTAGGGATTTCACATCCAAAACAAGTGGGTACCTAGCAACAAATTGGTCTTACATGGTTTTTAGAACCAAATATGTGAGTAAGGTCAAGATTGAGTCAAAGCCAATCCCTAGAGATCATTTGGATCCGTACTCACTCAAAGTGGTGAATGTCAGCTACACCATTATTGATGAATAAGAATTCCAAGTGGATCAATCTCTGCCCTCTTCTCTTCAAGGAGCTGCTGACCTGCTCTTAGACAAATGGGGAAGTGATAACTTTAAACATGACCCATACAAATTCATAGAAGAGGTAGGTCTTGGAATCTATTGCATGCATAAAGATGGTACTCTTCTACCCTATTTGATGAAAGCAAACTAAGAGAGCTCAAGTTTATGGCAGCTTTTCTTTGATGGCTCAAGAAGCAAATTGGGAGCTGGTGGTGGAGTAGTGTTAATTTCCCCCTCATAGGAGAAATACTTCTCGACTTTCAGGTTCCAATTTTTTTGCACTTACAATGATGTAGAGTATGAATCTCTCATCCATGGTTTGGATTAGCCAAGGAAAAGAGGAATTAAAGAGCTGCAAGTTTTTAGGGACAATGAGTTGATAATAAATTAGGTGAGAGGTTGAAATCTAACAAAGAATTCCTTGCTTAAGTCCTATAAGCACAGGGTGTGGGACTTAGTGGAGAGTTTTCTTGCTTTCAATATTACTTCCATTCTAAGAGAGTAGAATAAGCAAGCTGATAGACTAGTAGTAGTTGGTGCTCAGTTTGACATCCCCAAGGAGATAAGCCGAGATAGCAGTCTACACCATTTAAAAGTGGTAGTCAGACCCTCCATGCTTGATAACATCACCAACTGGTAGGTGTTTGATAGTGATCAGTAGATAGCACTCTTCTTACAAGAGGAGGTTGAGTTTGCCTCTAAAAAGCAAGCTAAGCCATAACAGCAGTATGGCAGCTAGATTATTCAGCTGAAGAACAACAAACTTCCCAAAGGCTTGGTCACTCTTAAAAGTATCTTCAACAAGGATGACCAATTGAAAAATGACAAAGCAAGCATCATAATGAAGAAAGAGAACTATGAAAAGGTTGAGATATTCAAGAATAGGTTGCTTACACTTGGGAAGCTATGTACAGATCATGATAGGTAGGCTTTCATCTTGTTGTGCCAAGAATTTGTTGATGTCTTCACTTGGGAGTATAGCGACTTGAAATATTTTGACCCAAGTTTGGCCCAACATACCATTGAGTTGGAAGAAGGCACCAAGCCCTTCAAATAAAAACAAAGGCCTATCAACCTAAAGATTAAGCCTCTCATGCGAAAGGAACTCACCAAGCTGATTGAATCCAGGATCATATTTCTGATCAAACACTCTTCTTGGCTAGCCAATCTAGTTCCTGTCAAAAAAATAATGGGGAGATCAGATTATGTGTAGATTTTAGAGACCTCAATAGAGTCTCATTGAAATACCATTATCCTCTCCCAAGTATGGAGTAGATCCTCCAAACGGTGACAAGCAATGAACATTTCTCCCTCCTAGATGGGTATTTAGGGTACAATCATATTTTAGTGCAAGACTATGATTAGTACAAGACAACCTTCACCACCAAGTGGTGGACATTTACTTACTAGAAAATTCCATTTAGACTATCCAATGTTGGAGCCACTTTTCAACGAGCCATAGACGTGACTTTTTAAGGTCTGATAAATAATGTTGTACTAGTCTATCTTGATGATGTGATAATATTTTTTAAGGAGGCAAGCCAACATATGAAAGACCTTAGGCAAATCTTTGAGAGGTTTAGAGAGTTCAATATCTCTCTTAACCCAAAGAAATGCATGTTCGTTGTCCATGAAGGTAAACTCCTTGGCCATGTTGTTTTGAAAGAGGGCTTGACCATTGATCTAGAAAGAGTTCACTCCATCCTAACACTGTCCTTATCTAATCATAAGAAAGGTCTGCAAAGCTTCTTTGGAAAAATAAATTTCATCAAGAGATTTATCCCAAATTTTTCCAAGATAGTCAAGTCACTGACCTCTATGTTGAAGAAAGATGAGAAATTCACATGGACAGTACAAAAGAAGGATAGTTTTGAAGGGATCAAGTAGGCAATTGCCCAGGATCCTACTTTGATAAGTCCTGACTTCATCAAGGATTTCAACCTCTACACCTTCAAAAATGAAGAGGTAATCTCTGGTATGCTTACCCAAGCAAATGATGAGAATCTTGAACAACCGCTTGCATTTTTTAGCCAAGGTCTAGAAGGTTTTGAGATCAAGTATACATTTGTGGAGAAGCAAGTCCTTGCGATCATACAAAGCCTAAAGAAATTTAGACATATGTTATCCAACAGCAAGGTTCATCTCATGGTGCCACAGCCCAGCATCAAAGATCTCTTGATCAACCGTGATCTAAATGAAGAAAGAGCAGAATGGATCACCAAAGTAATGGAATATGATGTGGACATCAAAACCACTAAGCTAGTAAGGGGAAAAGGTATATGTGAACACCTTGATACAGACCTTAAATAGTAGAAAGAATGCATTTTGATAATCCATGATGAAGCTACAGTAGGAGAACTAGCATTCATGAAGGATTGGGCATCAGACATGAAATGTTTCCTTCTCATCGGTGAGTGCCCATAGGGCCTTGATAGGACCAAGAGGAGATATTTTAGACTCCAATCTCTCCCTTATGTTTTGATTGATGGGGTGTTATTAAGAAGGTATTTCTCAAGAGTACTCTTGAGGTGCATAGACACAGGTCAGGTTGATATGGTGTTGTTCGAGTTCCCTGATGGGCCAGCTAGTGGTCACTTTGCTCCTAAGCCTACAGTTGTAAGGATTATGAGAGCTAGTTATTTTTGGCCCACTTTATTTAGAGACACCCATGCTTGGATATGAAAGTGCTAAAAGTGTGCACTCTTTGATGGGAAACAATGACTAGTTATAATGCCTCTACAACCTATTTAAGTAAAACAACCATTCATGCAATGGGGCCTAAACTTCATAGGGATGATCAACCCTCCCTCTAGTGTTGGCCACAAATGGGTCTTGACCACTATAGACTACTTCACGAGATGGGTAGAAGCTATTGCTTTGAAGGAGGCCAATGAAAGTGCAGTCCTAGATTTTTATGAAGGCCTGGTAATAAGGTTTGGAGTCCCAACTACCATCATCTTAGATAATGCATTAGCTTTCTTGGGAACTAGAATGAGTGAGTGGGCGTTGGGATACAACATCTATCTTAGCACTTTTTCCAACTACTACCCATAAGGGAATGTGATGGCTAAGTCTACCAACAAGAATATGATCAAAATTATTAAAAGGACCATAGAGAAGAATTAGAGAACTTGGCATGCCAAGTTGAAAGTAGCCCTATGGGCAGACAGGGTTATTCCAAAGAGGGTAGTTGGCAATTCACCATGCATGCTTGTGTATGGAAGGGAAGCTAGACTTCTTATTTCACTTGAATTGTTAGCTTTGGATCTTGCTTATCAGCTACAATTGGAAGAGGGCAACAACATGGAGGTCAGGTTGTGTGAATTGATGGAACTTTAGGAGACAAGGGACCAAGCCATGGTTTCTATGATTAGTTGTCAGTAACAAATGAAGAAACACTTTGATAAGAAATCATCATCAAAAGGCTTCTCTGAAGGTGACATCATCTTAAAATGGGATGAGGACTGAGCTAAGATTGGAAAGCACATAAAGTTTGATGCCCTATGGAGTGGTCCATATGTCATCACTCAGTGCAAGAAGCACAATGCATTCCAACTCTCTAGGTTGGATGGTGAAGAACTGCATATCTCAATTAATGAGATATATCTTAAACACTGTCATTGAGCCTTCTCTCATCATGTATATATTTTTCTTATTTTTTTCTATTTTTCCTAAGTGCTCTTACACATGTGTGTAGTGTTTTTAGCCTTGTTGAGTATTATTTTTCCTTGTTGCTTGAGGTAAAGTTTTGTTGGTTCATAGGTCCTTACAAGGTTGTTAACTTCTCCACGATGCATCCTGACTCCATGCCCAATGGACTTAGAGGCTACCAGTTTTCCCAAGCATAGCAGGTATACTTCCCCTGTGTGTCACCAAATATGTTGACCAATATGTGGTCTTACAGACTAAAATTGGCCACACCCTCCTTTTTCTCTTTACAAAGAGTCTTTCACATCCATGATTTGGCTAGGTCATCCCTTAGCTACCTTGTGCAAAATACCCCCTATCACACTTGTTCCATGAAAAAGCCAAGTGTCTTGACATTTTGCTTAGTCTAGTGCAAATCAGGTTTGTGCAGGTACATTACTTGTCTACTTTTATAAGTAGAAGCAATTAAAGAACCTGAAATGGTCTAAGTAGTTCACAAAAGGGCAAAAGATTTCCTTTGGTGGGCATTTTGATAGCTTGAAGGAGGTTTGTAAAACACTTTAAAGGGTAGGTGCCCTTGCGGAGGGCAAGGAACACAATTGAGAGAGGTCAAAGAAAAGGGGCAAGGTTCTCCTTTGGAAGAAATAGCAAGGCTAAAGGCAAAGGGATTCCTTCAAATTTTCTATCCAAAGGAAATCTAAGGAAGAATTAATTAAAGGGTGAATTCCTTCAGACAAAATTTCTGAAGGAATTCCTTCGAACATTTTGTCTGAAGGAAATCACAAAGAAGAAAGAACAAGGCAAAATTCCTTTAGATAAAAAGCTCAAAGGAATTCCTTCAAACTTTTGTTTGAAGGAAATTCAAAGGGAAAGATCGAAAGAAAAAAGCTGAGACCTTGAAAGAGAGATTTCCTTCAAGCAAAATGTCTAAAGGAATTCTTTCAGACATTTTGTCTGAAGGAATTGAGATGACCAAAAGGAGCCCAAAGGGCAAGTGCCCTTGCAGGGGACTCCCAGTGACCCAAAAGGGGACCTTTTCTAAGCTCTAAAGGGACACCTTCCCTTTGGGAAGATTCAAATACAAAAGGCCAAAGAAATTACCAAAGGGGTGACGGTCCTGAGAATGTCAATTTTAGCACGGTGAATTAACCGTTGGAGGTTCAAACATCTGGTGATGGGTGTGCGAATGTCAAATTCAAGGTGGTGAAATAGTCATTAGTTTTCAAATAGGCGATAAGCCCATAGATTTCAACCTTAATGGGATGCATTAGCCACTAAGAAAGGAGCCCAAAGAGCCAATAAAAGACCAAGGAATAGCCTGAGAGAGCTCAAATTACTAGAAAACAACAAAACTAATAAGGAAAAGGGGAACAAAATAGATAATCTAGAACATGGCCACACATACATATGACAACATTTGGAATGTTATAAAAGATGCACCTAGCTAAGCACAAACACAAATTAAGTAGTCCAGGTGGCAAAAGAAGGTGTCTGTAGGAGAAGTTATTATTGCAGGTGAAATAGTCTCCACTAAGTGGTTATCAAAGAGCATAAGCATTCAATGGCACAACCTATTTTTCTTCATTTGAGCATGGATGAGTAGACAATCATGTAAGTTTCAAAAAGAGGGACGGCCATGCCATTCAAAGGATCAAGCAACCCATGCTTTTGAAGAGACATTTAATATGATTTAAATGCCAAAGTCAAGGCTTGTGACTGACCCAGCATGGTTCATTCACCGGACTTCCTCTTTCTAATGTATTCAATGTAGCATGGGCCACTTGTTCAAAGAGGCACCATAGTCTTCTTTTTCATGCTATATATTGCAACCTCTCAAGTTGAGAAGGGTATCTCTCATTTTGTAAGGTGAAGCCCTACCAAATTTCACCTTTGATCAATAAGAATGTTTTTTACCTCTATCTGATTGGCTATGCTTTTGAGTGTGTCTGTATATCAATTTTTTGTTCAATCATTTTAGCTTGATGTTTCCAAAAATTGACACCAACACACCTAGTGTAGCCAAAGCCATTTCTGTAGGTTAACTGAAAGTGCTTCACCTAGAGCGCAAAGACAGAAGAGTAGCTATCAGACAGTGTGTTTTCTATAGTGCCTATGGTAAGTTCCTTTTCCTATGTGTCTTCATTAAGCATCCCTTTTAAAGTTCCCTATAGTATGGTCTTTTGTCAGATAAAGTCTATGTTCACCCCCTTTCTGGTTTGAAGTGTGAATAGCTGAGTAGATCAACATCATTTGGTGCATCACCACTTAGAGTAGTTTTCTATTCTAGTTATTCCTTCTCCCTTTCCCCCCTAGTATTAGCAGTAGTAGCAAAAGAAAATAGAGATACATCAAAGGGATCTATCCCTTATCTAGAAATTTTCCCCTCAGTTTTTCCAGACCCACAGCAAGAGGGGAATCTCCATTATGCCACATGGAAGGGAGAAGCCCAGCCTTGTTTCAAGGGTGCAATCCACAGTGTCAACATTTATCTTTATAGAGACATTCAAATGAGCATATAAAATCAAGTATGGCCTTCATCGATGTCCTATCAGCCTCTGAACTAGAAACTTGCATTCAACTTGATACAAACCTTAAGAGAATCTTATCGTTCTTAAGGGTAAAAATAGAACCAATTTTGTGTAGTTATTACAAGTGAATCATGAGGTATAGATAAGAATTTTTATCTCCTACAATTCCATGGGAGAGTCCTCCAAGCACCCCTTGGAGGATTATCTTCCACTCTTGATGAGGAAGAAATGGCGACATCTTTTCTCTCTCAGTGATATCCTACTTTAGGGATGAAAAGTTGGTCAATATAACGTGCAACATTTAAATCATGCACATAATCAATCGACCTCTTTATGGACACATATAGATGGGCATGTAAACACAAGTATGGCCTCCATCTAACCTTTATTGACAATTGGAATTGAAACATTCATTCGATTGAATGCATCCCTTAAGAGAGTATTTTCCTTGTTAAGGGGAAAATGAAACAAACTTTGTGAAGCCATTGTAGGTAAATCATGAGGGATAGAGATAAACTATCAACTCCTATAGTTACATAGAAGATTCATTTGAGTATTATCTAGAGGATTCTCTTCCATTATTGAGGATAAATAAATGATGACACATCTCTTGTAGTGAAATCTTTCTTTAGGGACTAAAAGTTAGTTAGTATAATGTGCAACTTTTGAATCATGCACTCAATCAATGAACCATCTTTATGGACACATTTGGATGGGTGTATAATTACAAGAATGACATTTTTATTCCCTACATTGTCCCCTATACTATAAACTTTCATTCAATCAAACACATCCCTTAAGAGTGTATTCTCATTCTTAAGGGGAAAACAAAATGAAATTTACATGCCATTATAGGAAAACCATGAGGAGCAGAGATAAAACATCATATCTTATAATTGTATGTGAGATTCCTTTGAGCACCCTCCAAATAATTATCTTCCACTCTCAATGAGGAAGAAAATTCATATTTTATCTTGCAGTGAAACCTTACTTTAGGGACCAAAAGTTGGTCAATATAATACATAACTTTTGACTTGTGCACCCATTTGATGAACCCTTCTTACAGACATGTCTATATCGGAATATAAAAAAAATCATGGCCTTAATCCACCCTCCATTGGTCCTAAGACTCAAAACTTGCATCTAGATGGATACATACCTTAAGAGAGTCATGTTGTTCTTAAGGAGAAAAAAGGAATGAACTTTGAGTAGCCCTTGTAGGCAAACTGTGAGGGGTAGATACAAATTATCAGCTCATATAGTTGTATATGAGAGTCCTTTATGCTCCCCATAGATTATTCTCTTCCACTTTTGACAAATAATAAATGGTGACACATCTTTTCTCACAGTGAAATCTTGCTTTGAGGACCAAATGTTTGTCAATATTATGGACAAATTTTGACTTACATGCCTTAGAGAAAAACCATCTTCATAGACACATTTGGATGGTTGTATAAATGTAGGTTTGTCTTTCATCCACCTTCTATCATCTTGGGACTTGAAACTTGCATTTAACCAAACACACCCCTTAAAAGAGTCTTATTGTTCTTAATGGGAAAAATATAATGAACTTTATGTAGTTCTTTCAATCAAACCGTTAGGGCTAGAGATGAACCATCAATGACTAAAAATTCACAAAGAATTTCTTTAAACACCCTTCAAATGATTATATTCTAATAATTTAGAGGAAGAAATGGTGACATGATTTCTCTCATAGGAAAATCTTTATTTAGGGATAAAAAATTGGTCAGAATAATGTGTAACTTTTGACATGCATGCTCAATTGACAAACTATATTCATGAACACATCTATATGGGCATATAAATTTAGGAATGGCCTTCATCAAACCTCTATCAACACTAGGACTTGAAACTTGCATTTGACCACACATATCCCTTAAGAGATTATTGTTGTTCTTAAGGGGAAAAATGGAAAGAACTTTTTTTATCCATTACATAGAAACCTTGGGGGGTAGAGACGAAGCATCAAGACCTAAAATTTCAAGGGGAAGTCCTTTGATCGCCCCTTGTAGTTTTATCTTCCACTCTTGATGAGGAAGAAACAATGACACGTTTTATCTCATAAAAATATTTTATTTTAGGGACCAAAAGTTGGTCAATATAATGCACAAATTTTAACCTGCATAATTGATTAATGAACCATCTTCACAAACATGTCCATATGGGAGTATAAATATAGGAATAACTTTCTTATACCCTATAATTTTTCCAAACTCAAAACTTGCATTTGGTAGGATGCATCCCTTAAGAGAGTATTATTATTCTTAAGGAGAAAAATGAAATGAATTTTGTACAACCCTTGCAGGTAAACCGTTAGGGGTAGTGACAAACCATCAATTCCCAAAATTACATGGGAGAGTCATATAATCACTTCCCATATAATTATATTTCACTCTTGACTAATAATAAATGACAACATATTTTATCTTGTAGTAAAATATTGCTTTAGGGACCAAAACTTGGTCAATATAATGCACAAATTTTATCTTACGCCCCCAATCGATGAACTATCTTTATGTACATGTATATGTATGCATATAAATATAGGAATGGATTTCATCTAACCCCAAACTCAACACTTGAATTCATCTAGACACATCTCTTGAGAGAGTCTTGTCATTCTAAAGGAGAAAAAATGGAACAAAGTTTGTACAACCATTACAAGCTAAATGTAATGAGAAGATATTAACCATCAGCTCCTATAGTTGCATAAGAGAGGCCTCTAATAACCCATTTTAGGATTTATATTCCACTCATGATGAGGAAGAAATGATAGTATATTTTCTTTCATTTTGAAATCTTCCTTAGGGACTAAAAGTTGGTTAGTATAATGTGTAACTTTTGACTCGTATGCCCAAATGATGAATCATCTTTGAAAACACAACAAAATGTAGGTATGTCCTTCATATACCCTCCATCATCCCCAAGACTCAAAACTTGTATTCAACCAAACACATCCCTGAAGAGAATGTTCTCGTTCTTAAGGAGAAAAATGAAATGAACTTTGTGTAGCTATTGTAGGTAAACTATGAGGAGTATAGATGAACTGTAAACTCATAAAATTGCATGGATAACTCCTGTAATCACCTATTCGAGGATTATATCCCACTCATTATGAGTAATTTATGGTGACATGTTTTCCCTCGTAGCAAAATATTATCTTAGGGACCAAAATTTGGTGAATGTAACATGCAACCTTTGACTCGCAAGCCTAATCAATGAACTGTCTTTGTGAACACATCTAAATGGGAATATAAAGACAATAACAAAATTGTTTTGTGCTCTGTCATCCCCCATATTCAAAATTTTCAAACATCCAAATGCATCTCTTAATATAATCTTTTTATTCTTAAGGGGAAAGACATGATGAACTTTGGGTAGGTGTTGCAGGAAAACCATGAGGGGTAGGGACAAACCATCAACTTTTATAGTTATACAGGGAAGTCCTTTGCACACATCATAAAGGATTGTCTATAATTCATGATGAGGAATAAATGGTGGCACATTTTATCTTGTATAAAAAATCTTTCTTTAAATACCAAAAGTTGGTCAGTATAACACAACTTTTAATTCGTGAGCCCAATCAATGGACTATCTTTGCAGACACATCTACATGGGTGTATTAACTAGTCTTTGGATTCCCCAAACTTTGTATTATTAGGTATTCTTATTTCTACCTTAACTTCACCTATGACCATATCTGACAAACTTCTATAAGCTAAAGGAGAGATTAATGCACCAACAAGTCAACCTAGTGTAAGTATCCTAGCCCTATACTCTTTCTTTTGTACTTTGGTTAGTATATTAGATTGGTTTATTTTTGTCTATATATGCTTAGATTAGTGCATGATTTTTTATACATTAATACCCTTTCATGATATTTATTTACACCTCATGGTTCTTGACTAATGACACTTATATAACCCTTAGACTAGATACTTCATCATTACCACCTAATGACATTTTACTATCTTTGATTACACATTTATCTCTTATTTTTACCACCTTGAATATAGTTAGTTTATTATTATCATTATTTTATTTATATATTCCCCTCTGAGATCCTTTACAACCACCTTTTCTCATAACCCTTGTCTATAGCTCATACCGCTTTGTGGCTTAATGTCTTGTATATGTGTTGGAGTTGGTATGGTCTTCTATCTTTTAGTATTTTAGAGGATCCTTGTATTGTTGACCATTTTAAGCTTACACACACACCTCATTTTGAGGAAGTGTGTACATGGTGGGACTCCTTGGATGGAGTGACAATGGATGGAATAGTCTCCATAGATAGAGTGTTAATGTATGGAATAAGGTAGTATTATACTCGTAGAGTGTTGTGTCACTAGGAATAGTAATGTTGGATAATAAGTCATTATCTTTATCATCAAAACAATAGGAAATATCAACCATGTTAACACTTTGGATGGATTTTTTTTGTTTTTTCCAAATGGATTATTTAGATTGTAAAATATCTATGTGATTATCTTAAGAAGAGATAAACAAGTATGGTTTATCTACTGTGTAGTCATCTTCATCATTTGGAGTAATGAGATAGACATTGAGTGATTCAACCACTATGTCAATAGGTTGAAAATATCTTTATTGGAATTATTATTAATGGATGATTTTATAAAATTTCATCAATTCACTTCTTGAAGTATCTAAACTTCAGGTTAGGAGGAAGTTAGTCAATAATTCGTTGGGAGTAAAATAATAGATAATGCTTTGAGTAAAATCAATAGTTTTCATCTTGAGATTGATATCATTGGGTTCATCATCATTGGAATCTAGGAGATTTGGTGGTGTTCTCCCAACTAGTCTAGATGACCAATATAACCTTTAAAGGGGTCAATGGGATAGTTTAATCTTTGGTATTTGATGATAGGTACACAAGATAGTTCTTATAGGACATGGAGATTGTAGACTCCTTTTTGTTGTAATTGTGTGAAGTCCCAAGGATTGGTGTCACCTTGGACTTTGTGGGTGCCTCATAAGTGGGAAAATTTGACACTTTAGAATGCAGAGGAAGCTACAATGTTCATTCAACAAGTCCAATGGGGGGAAATCAAGATTATATAAGAGAGTGGGAAGTTAAATACCATGACTTTCATTCTAATTATTATATAAGATAATGTGATGGGTATCCAAATACATTCCATTATGTTGGGTGAATATTTTGTCACCAGCTAACTGATGAGCAAAATAGGTTTCTTCAACCATAGCATAAGGAAATTGGTCGGCCTAACGTGCAAGTTTACCACATCAAAAGGGGACAATTATCTCCTCTCTTCAAGGGGAGGTTACCTATAAATATAAGGGGATATATACTATATATATATATATATATATATATATATATATATATATATATATGTAGAAAATAACACTTAGGGGTAGAATAACACCATCCATATCTCTTCTTTCAGAGATGATGTTCACAAATAAAGGATAAATCTAGGTGAAAACACTGAAGGCACTTCTCTTCTTTTAGAAGTGGTCTTACAGGAAACAACATGAGTTCTTTAAAGTAGTGACAAATAACTGGTAACAAGGTGCAGTAACCAGCAGACTGAGATGTAGCACAAAGTCTCCACCTCGATTGCCCAAGAGTGAAATATGAAGGACAATGAGGGCACAAAGTCATCCCAAGGTCCTTTACACAGAAAACAAAAAATAGACAAACACACTAAAGGCAATTATGGTAGCACAAAATCTCTCCACAGTTCGCTTCAGGACACCTTCCTGATTACTTCTATTGATTCTACTTATTTCATTAACTGGACAAGAATGCATTCAGAAGACAGACATAAGAACAATCTCCTAAAATGACAAGCTATAACAGCACAAAGTCTGAAAGTAACTTGCTTTCTCATTCAAACAAAGAAATATGATCAATAATCTGAGCTCAAAGTCTTAGTAATCGCCTCTCAATTTTGGTAGAGTTTTGCTTCTATAAATAAAAAGATCTCCCTTACATAAAATAAGAGTTTACAATATATAGTAGCCAAGAAAGTCTTGGTGCTTTATTCTATGGAAAAACTCATGCCGCATTTAATGCCTTGATTGCATTTTTAGTTTTGTCAAGGGACCATGTTGGAACAGGGCAGCTGCCTTAACTTTGGTGTGTCAATTCATCTCAAATGTCTTCTCCTGGGCCTGGGTCATCTAGTCGATCACTTGATATCTGTGTAGCTGTCCACTTCACCTTTACTCCAAGGGAGAAAAATAGGTTGCACCTTTTAATGATTGTGAGTTCAGACGTCTATTTGGTGGACTATTCCACCTACTGGAAATAACTCCTACACAGATATTTCTGGTCTTTTCCCTCTTTCTTGCTGTAATTTGAGCTCTTAGAGCTATATTCCCATTCTGTTGGCTCTTTCAGCTCTCTCTTCAGCTGGTCATTGAGTTTATTTTTAACTTTTATCTTTTTCCAGCTTTGTCTCTTCCTAGTTTTGTCTTTTCCTAGAATTTGAGCTCTCAAGGCTACATTCCCAGCTTTGCTAGCTCTTTCGGCTCCTTCTCTCAATGGTTCTTCCTTTTGGCCTTAAGGCCTTTGAATGCATTCAGGTCCATGCTCAAGCCTTCAAAGATCAACAATTATTTCATTGCCATGAAATTGATGGCTTCAGGGACGTCACTATTTGAAATCCAATGGCTAGTTTATTGCCTTGAATTTGATGGCTGTGGGGACATCACCGAACATCTAGATCCCAACGGCTAGTTCATGGTGCTTAATCTTGACGTCTTCAAGCCCGTCCCCTTCCTTGGAAATTCCTTTAGCTTTCTTGTTTGATCCTTCTCGAAGGGGAGGAATCCCTTTGGGGTCTTGAGAAAGGCCCATTTTTTGGTCAGTGAGAGCCCCTTCAATGGTACCTGCCCTTCGGGGTTCTTCAGGTGGCCTTCGAGGTCCTTTGGCTTCAATTCCTTTGGACAAAATGTCTGAAGAAAATCTTCTCACTTGTTTTCAATCAGCTTTCCCTTCGGTCGGGCTTTATTATTCAGGTGAATTCCTTCGGACAAAAGTCTGAAGGAATTCCTTCAGACTTTTTATCCGAAGGAATTGCCTTACATTTCTTTCCCGCTAGTTTTTCTTTCAGAAGGATTTCTTCAGACAAAATGTCTGAAGGAATTCCTTCAAACATTTTGTCTAAAGAAATTCAACCTTAGCCTTTTCTTCTATCTTTACCTTGTCCTTTTCGTGAAAGAGAACTCTGCCCTCTGCAAGGGCAAATCAATCCCAAAACTACCCTTCAAATTTTTGCAACGGTCCATTTTGCTAATCACCTACCCTCTGCAAGGGCTGTTTGATCTCCAAAATTTCCTTTCAAAAAAGTTACAAAGATCCTTTGGGCACCTAAGTGCCCTCTATAAGGGCACTTGCCCTTCGAGCTTTTGGAAAACTCCTTTGAAATGTTTGATTGAACTGACCTTGAAAATGCCTGTGTTGGGAACTCATTTTTGTCCTGTGAAGTCCATAGAAACGAGCCTACAAAGTCCATAGAAATGAGCCTACAAAGTCTGTAGAAACTAGTACGTAGGACCAAGAAATGAGTCGATAGAAATGAGTCCGTAGAAACTAGTCCATAGAAACTAGTCCATAGAACCAAGAAATGAGTTCGCAGAACCCAGCTTGCAGAGTCTGTAGAAATGAGTCCATATAAACTAGCCTATAGATTCCATAGAAACAAGCCTACAGAGTTCGTAGAAATGTGTCCATAGAAACTAGCCTATAGAGTCCATAGAAACAAGCCTACAGATTCCATATAAATGAGCCTACGGAGTCAGTATAAATGAGCTTGTGGAGTTCATAGAAATGATCCTATAGAGTCCATAGAAATGAGCCTGTGGAGTCTGTAGAAATGAGCCCGTAGAAACAAGTCCATAGAAACTAGTCCGTAGAACCAAGAAATGAGTCTGTAGATCCCAACCTATAGAGTCCATAGAAATGAGTCCATAGAAACTAGACTATAGAGTCCATAGAAATGAGCCTATGAAGTCCATAGAAAGTAGTCCATAAAACCCAGCCTACAGAGTCCGTAGATTTCTCTAAGTCTCTTGAGCTTTAAAAGAGTCCACTAGCTAAAAAATATTGAAAAATGGAGAATTTGCATGCCCAGATCAATTTTTGAGAAAGGAAGAGAGAATTTTGGCCTGTAGGACCAAAATAGTTCATGTGTTGTCCCAAAAATGAGTGACAGACTTTAGGAACAACAGCTGGCTCCAATAGGGGAACTTCTTTCAGTTGAAATTTTGAAGCAGCTGAGGGGAGTAAAAACTAGAATCTCCAGTGCCTTGAAGTGTGCCATTGGGATACGGAGTCATGCTAACCAAAAAGAAAGGTGCCAAAAATGAAAATAAAAAGCACAAAATAGAACTAAAGACTATACAAATATACATATGTATAGATGATCTTATCTGATACTTCAAGAATTGAAGTGCTTCAGATGTTGCCCATTGTGAGGTAGAGAAAAAAGTGTGCCATCTTGGTACTTCAATAGAAAAATATTTTCACCATTGCGCTCATGAATAGTAAATGGGCCTCTTCATAGGGAATCTAATTTCCCATGCATTCCCTTTGGTTCTCTTCTCTTGTCCCATGACATGACTTGGTCTCCAATGTAGAACTCAAAGTTTTTTGCTTTTTGGTCAAAGAGTTTCTTCACCAAATTTTGATGTGCAGCAATTCGGTCCATCACCATAGTTTGCTACCCATCTAGCTCAGTCAAGCACATGATCCTTTTGTCAATAGAGCTTTCATATGTCTGATCTTTGACTGCCTTTGCCAATTTCAGTGCTGGCAATTTCAGGGTGATCGGTATCTCTACATTGAGACCATATAAAAGTTGGAAAGGTGACATACCTATCACCCTCTTGGGTGTAATTATATCTATCCATAAAGCATCAACCAATGCTTTATGCCATGTTCATTGGTTGTCATCCACCAGCTTCTTGATGATGGTCACCAGGTTTTTGTTGCTTGATTTAGCTTGGCCATTCCCTTGTAGAAAATAATCAGAAGAGTGGGAGAGGGTAACCCCATAGTAAAAATAGAACTGAGTGATCTCATGAGAAGAAGAAAAGGTAGCATTGTCTGTGACAATCTTGGTTGGGACCCCAAACCTAGAAATGATGTTCTCCTTGAGGAAATTGCATACTACTTCTGAAGTAGCATGCTTGGTTGGAATTGCTTCCACCCATTTGGTGAAGTAATTCATGGCTGTGAGGACATAATCATGTCCAGCACTTGAAGATGGGTTTAAAACACTAATGAAATCAATTCTTCATCACTGAAATGGCTTTTCTATCACCACTAGCTTGAGAGGTAGAGCAGCTAACTTGGGTCTTCTGCCGAACTGTTGGCATAGTTCACATCTTCGTACCCATTTATATGCATCCTGAAATAAAGTATATCAATAATACCTGGCTCACAAAATCTTATGGGCAGTCATAGGAGTAGAAAAATGTCCTCCATAGGCCAGATTATGGAAGGACTTTAAAAGTTGGTTCTGTTGTTCTTTATCTATGTAGCAAAGGAACACTCTATCAAGGCTCCCCTTGTACAGGGCATTGTCCCACAAGACAAAATTGGTAGCTTTCAATTTAACAATCCTCCTTTATTTATGAGATAGGTGAGTATAACACTCATCATAAGTAAGGAAATGAGCAATACTTTAATACCACTCATTCGTGGTGGAGACAAAGAGGACTATTGGTGTGTCTTCCACTTCTTTTTCTTCATGCCCTGCTTCTTCAGGTCTATTATCCGCAATCAATTGGTAGAGGCCCCTTCCTCGTACAAGCTTTGTTGGTTTGATAACAAGATCAAACTCTTGGATTTTATCAATCTAATTGCCTCTTTTGGTTCCAAACTCCTACTAAGTTAATATGGATTTAACTGTGGTATCAGAAACCAGGGCAGTAATGCGTGAATTGAGGATGTAAAAATAGAAATGCTTTACTACCTTGACCGCCACATAATCATGCTTATCTATGTTTGAATACTTTAACTCATGAGCTTTGAGAGGACAACTCATGAAGAATATGGGATATTTCACACCTTCTTCATTTTGTTGAATTAAAATTGCTAAAAGTGTGTGCTTAGAAGCATAATGATACATTGTGAAATCCTTGGTATAATCTAAATAAACTAGAATTAGGGCATGGGCAATAGCTATCTTGATGTCTCAGAATGCCAATTTGCCTTATTCAGTCTAGCTTAAAGTGGCATTTCCCTTCATCATGTTTACAATATGGTGAGTCTTCTCAACGAACTCAGGGATGAATCTTCGTAAAAAATTCACTTTTCTGAAGAAAGAGTGAATTGCAGTCTTACTTGTGGGCAGAGTGAGCTCTTGGATGGACTTGACTCTTTTTGAATCAATTTTTATGCCTTCTCTAGATACAATGTGTTTGAGAAGCTTTCTTTTTGTTACTCCAAAAATAGACTTCTTGGGATTTAAAGAAATCCCATTCTGGCGGCAGTGTTCTAGCACTTGTTGCAAATGGCACACATGATTAGGGTGATGCCTAGAAAAGATGGTCAAGTCATCAAGATATACTACAATGAACTTACACATTTCATCTTTGAAAGTAAGGTCCATTACTCTATGGAAAGTGGCACCAACATTTATCAGGCCAAAAGGCATTCTTTGATATGCAAAGGTGCCCCAAAGTGTGGTGAAGGCAGTCTTGTGCTGGTCTGCTTCACCAACTTCAACTTGATTGTATCCTGAGAAGTTGTCTAACATTGATAACATCTCTAAACTGGTTACTGTCTGAAGAACTTGGTCCATGATGGGCAGAGAATAGTTATCCTTTAAGGATGACTAATTTAAATTTCTAAAGTCCACACAAAGACAAATTTCACCATTCTTCTTCCTCACAGGAACTATGTTAGCAATCCATGTAGAATGATAGATTGAGAAAATTATCTTAGCATTCAGTATTTTCTATATTTCAGATAGAATAGTACCTGATATCTTTGGATTGTACTGCCTAGATTTTTTATAATAAGGCACCGAATCATCCTTGAGAGAAATTTCATGGCAAATTTTCTCAGGCCTGAGCGACTTCAGATCATCATAAGAGTATGTTAAGACATCCATGTAATAGCTGAGCAGAGCAGTGAACTTAAACTTTTCTTCCTGAGTGCAGGACTTCCCAATGTTCACCATCTTGGGATTTTCTTTGGTACCCAAATTTATTTGATCAAACTCCTGAGAAGAGCTTGAATCCATTTGTTGTTGTTTGACAAACATGTCATGCTTATTGAATAGCTTCTCAAAGGAAACCAATTCTTTGGGAATTTTGTTCCCTTAAAGTTGCATGAATTCTTCACCTGCGTCTGAATTTGATTTAGGGGCTGGTTCACTACCTTCAAAGTGGAGTTGTTTGAAGCTGCCTTTTTATTCTAAGAATACAATTATTTGGTTGTCACCATTAAATACTTGCCAATGATTGGCATTGTCAAGCACACTTAGTCAAAAGACCAGTTCGATAGTGTATTTATCTCCCTTAAAATTAGGGTGAGGAATTAAAAGAGTTGCTGAAATGGCCAAAGCATCAGCTTGGTCATTAAATTCTTTGGGAACTACAGAGATACTGAAAGCATCAAAACATTCAATTTGATCCCAAACCAGATTGTGGTAATGGCACAATTTCTCATTTTTGGTTTGGTACAAGTTTTTCACCTAACAAACCACCAGTTTGGCATCTCCCTTGGCATGAAGGAGTTTGATGCCCTTGTCTCGAGTGGCCTTCAATCCAAGCAATAGAGATCTGTACTTAGTAATATTGTTAGTATTGCTGAAATGTAATTTGTATGATGAAGGAAAAATGTCTCCTTAAGGAGATATCAACATAATCCTAGCTCTTGAATTGGTAGAGGAATAGCTGCCATCAAATTTTAGTATCCATACATTATCAAAAGCTGACCTTACCTTAGATTTTTCTTCATTTGGAGTGGAAGATTCTTTTGCACTTGCACTGCACTCTACCATGTCTTCTGTTGTTTCATCTGAACCAATTTTCAGACTATCATTTTTAGAAGTTTCATTAGTTGAAACACGAACATCCTTTATGGTCAAGAAATAATTACCCATGCCTAAAGATTTAAATAAAATTTAAGCTTCAAGCACTAATGTTTTAGTGACCACATATTTTGCTTCCTTCTCAGGGAGCAATCTCTGCATAACACCTTTGACTGGGATCTTTGCTTCAGACAGGTCCATGCTCAA
The DNA here is from genome assembly GCA_037957365.1 of Torreya grandis. NCBI lineage: Eukaryota > Viridiplantae > Streptophyta > Pinopsida > Cupressales > Taxaceae > Torreya > Torreya grandis. The sequence continues at coordinate 269,391 of JARHVA010003494.1, read as the reverse complement.
CTCGCCACCAACATCCTTGCAAAAATTTCACCCAAGAAGGATGTCGTATGAGGCTGGGACATTAGCCACCAGGACTATCATCTTGATTCTCTTTTCTAGGAATGCTACAAATGCAAATTAGGCATCCTTAATTTGTCCCAGCAGTGGCACTTGTTTGTTCTCCATGGAAAACATCTCCCAAATGTCTTGGTTAGTGTGAGACCAAGAGATTCAGCTACTTTGGCAGGCATGACATTGTCTGACACACCTGAGTCTATGATGCAATTATTCAACTGATGTCCATTTATTAGTAGGGAGACAGAATGGTTCAATCCTTCTGAGAGCAGTAGGAGTAATGATAAGGTTATTCTAGGTGGATGTGGGAGTCACCTTTGGAATAGTTGGTCCTATAGGGATGGTTTTATTCCTCACACATTCCACTAACTTATCCAATTGCTTAGGATTGGATTACAGGAATTCAAATTCAGACATTTGAATCTTAGTTTTCTTGACATGGTTGACTATGTCAAATGTCTGAAATGAATTAAGAATGGGGAAAGGCAGTTCATCCTTCTAGTTTTTAAGGGGGGAAGGACTGATCTGTGAAATTGAAGCTGAAGGTGAAGGCATATTTGGAGTACTTACTTTTTTTACGATCACTGGGTCCTTTGCTTGAAAAGGCAGAGTGGTTCCCTGCTTAGCAATTGAAATTGTAAGTTGAGATCCTTCTCCTATTTTATCCTTATCAGCTTGCTAGGTTGACTGGTTCTTAGATTGGGTGAAAATAGCATATGATCCCTTAACTGCTTTACCTTTACTTCTAGGTTCATCTTGGTAATTTAAAAAAACTAATGTTGGAGTCGCCAGTTAATTCTTTTTCTCTTTCTGTGAAGAGATTAGCATCATCTTCTGGGTTTAACTCAGGCTGGAAGGAGAAATCTGATTTTGCTTCAAGATATCTAACTGTTAATTGGTTGGAGGTGCTTTAATGGCAAGTTTCCCCTATGTGGGAAGAAGATGATTTGCCTACCCTTGATTCTTGGCAGCACTGCCTTGGTATGACTGATTAGGGAATGTCCTCCTTGGTATATCTTTGTTCGAAGGAGCAGAAGACATTCCTTGTGCCATTTGCTTTTTGAGAGCAAGAAACTCATTTGCCAGCTTTTGCACCATTGGATTAGTGGTGCTTGTAGATGGATATTTAGAAGATGAAGAAGATTTACCTCTATTAAGATCTCTCCTTATCTTTCCTACCAAGATAAGGTCATCTTCCACCTCAGTGGCCAAATCCTGAGCAGTAGTAAGGTCTATGTAGCTAGCAGGTCTCAATAGAAAACTCACTTTAGGTAGCTGTGAGTTGATGAAGAAACATTTAAGGTTCTTAGGTGTTGGCTAAGCAATGGTAGGAATATTGTTCCTTAGCTTGTCAAATTTGGCAATGAAATCCCTCATAGGTTCATGGGGTTCTTTATTCATCTACATGAGCTAGGCCAACAAGGCATGTACATCTTCTACATACTTGAACTTGGCTTCAAATTTAGCTTTAAGAGTGTTCCAATCAGTCACAGTCTGGGCCTGCAGATGATAGAACCAGTCTACAATGGCACCTTGCAATGTTTCCACAAACATCTTAACTGCTACGTCTTCATACTCCATGCCTATCACACCATAGGCTATGCTAAAAGCTACAATGTGTTCATCAGGATGAACTCTCCCATCACCAAAAAAATTGGAGAAATTCTTCCTTGAACTGTGTGGTAGCTCATGTAGAGGTGGAGTTAAATTGAGTGGGCCAAAAGAGTTACCCCAGGGGCCTTGAACTGCCATGATTTGATTATGGAAAGTGGAGATAACAAATTTGGGTGGAGTATGTATAGGCAAAGCTCTGCTAACAGTAGAAAAAGAAGCTCTGCCTTATATTGGTGACCTGGTATAGGTAGGAGGAACACTCCTAGATCATTGAACTTGAAGTTATGGAGGAAACAAATTGAAATTTCTTTGCTACACCAACTCAAAACAACACCTTGGGCTCTTTGGCTTCTTGTTTAGCATGGAGTTGCCAGATTGTAGAATAAATATGGAAAAGAACTGGCCCTACTTTAGCTTGAAGCTTGAGGCTTCAAACTGCTTGTTTTTTCCCAATGGAGTCACCAAAAATTGTTGGGTGAATATTTTGTCACTAGCTAATTGATGAGCAAATAGGTTTCTTCAACCACAACATAAGGAAACTGGTTGGCCTAGCGTGTAGGTTTACCACATTAAAAGGGGATAAATCTCTCCTCTCATCAAGGGTAGGTTCCTTATAAATATAAGGGGCTATATACTATATATATCTAGAAAATAACACTCAGAGGTAGGATAACACCATCCATCTCTCTTCTTTCAGAGATGATGTTCACAAACAAAGGAGAAATCCAAGTGAAAACACTAAAGGCACTTCTCTTCTTTTAGAAGTGGTCTTACAAAAAATACCAAGAGTTTTTTCAGGTAGTGACAAATAACTAGTAATAGGGTGCAGTAATCAGCAGACTGAGATGTAGCATTAAGTCTCCACCTCGACTGCCCAAGAGTGAAATACGAAGGACAATGAGGGCACAAAGTCATCCCAAGGTCCTTTACATAGAAAATAGAAAACAGACAAACACACTAAAGGCAATTATGGTAGCACAAAGTCTCTACATAGTTGGCTTTAGGACACCTTCCTGATTACTTCTACTGATTCTACTTATTTCATTAACTAGACAAGAATGCATTCAAAAGATAGACATAAAAATAATCTCCTAAAATGACACAAGTTATAATAGCACAAAGTCTGAAAGTAACTTGCTTTCTCATTCAAACAAAGAAATATGATCAACAATCTGAGCTCAAAGTCTCAGTAATCAACTCTCAATTTTGGCAAAGTTTTGCTTCTATAACCAAAAAGATCTCCCTTGCATAAAATAAGAGTTTACAATAAATAGTAGCCAAGAAAGGCTTGGCACTTTGTTCCATGGAAAGACTCATGCGGCATTCAATGCCTTGAATGCATTTTCAATTTTGTCAAGGGACCATGCTAGAATAGGGTGGCTGCCCTAACTGTGGCATGTCAATTCATTTCAAATGTCTTTTCCTGGGCCTGGGTCATCTGGTTGGTCACCTGATATCTGCGTAGCTGTCCACTTTGCCTTTACTCCAAGGGAGAAAAACATGCTGCACCTTTTAATGCTTGTGAGCTCAGACGGTTACTTGGTGGACTATTCCACCTACTAGAAATAACTCCTACGTAAATATTTTTGGTCTTTTCCCTCTTTCCTACTGCAATTTGAGCTCTCAAGGCTATATTCTCATTTTGTTGGCTCTTTTGACTCTCTCTTCAGCTGGTCACTGAGTTTGTTTTTAACTTTTGTCTTTTTCCAGCTTTGTCTTTTCCTGGTTTTGTCTTTTCCTAGAATTTGAGCTCTCAAGGCTACATTCCTAGCTTTGTTGGCTCTTTCGGCTCCTTCTCTCAGTGGTTCCTCCTTTTCACCTTAAGGCCTTTGAATGCATTTGGGTCCGCACTCAAGCCTTCAAATATCAATGGCTATTTCATTGCCATGAATTTGACGGCTTTGGGGACGTCACTATTTGAAAGCTAACGGCTAGTTTATTGCCTTAAATTTGATGGCTACGAGGATGTCACTGGACATCTGGATCCTAATGGCTAGTTCATGGTGCTTAATCTTGACCTCTTTGAGCCCGTCCCCTTCCTTGGCAATTCCTTCAACTTTTTTGTTTGATCCTTCCTGAAAGGGAGGAATCCCTTCGGGGTCTTGAGAAAGACCCATTTTCTAGTCGACGAGAGCCCCTCACAAGGGTACCTACCCTTTGGGGTTCTTTGAGTGGCCTTCAGGCGGTCTCCGTGGTCCTTTGGCTTCAATTCCTTCAAACAAAATGTCTGAAGGAATTCCTTCAGACATTTTGTCTGAAGGAAATCTTTCTGCTTGCTTTCGGTCAACTTTTCCTTTGGTCAGGCTTTATTATTCAGGTGAATTCCTTCAAACAAAAGTTTGAAGGAATCGCCTTACGTTTCTTTCCCACTGGTTTTTCTTCTGGAAGGATTTCTTCAGATAAAATGTCTGAAGGAATTGTCCAAAGGAATTCCTTCAGATATTTTGTCTGAAGAAATTCAAACTTAGCCTTTTCTTCTATCTTTGCCTTGTCCTTTTCCTGAAAGAGAACTCTACCCTCCGCAAGGGCAAATCAAGCCCAAAACTATCCTTCAAATTTTTGCAACGGTCCATTTTGCTCATCACCTGCCCTCTATAAGGGATGTTTGATCTCCAAAATTACTTTTTGAAAAAGTTACAAAGATCCCTTGGGCACCTAAGTGCCCTTCGCAAGGGCACTTGTCCTTTGGGATTTTGGAAAACTCCTTTGAAATGTTCAATTGAACTGACCTTGAAAATGCCTAAGTGTTGGGAACTCATTTCTTTCCTACGAAGTCCGTAGAAATGACCCTGAAAAGTCCATAGAAATGAGCCTGCAAAGTCCATAGAAACTAGTCTGTAGAACCAATAAATGAATCCATAGAACCCAACCTGCAGAGTCCATAAAAACTAGCCTGTAGAGTCCATAGAAACGAGCCTATAAAATCCATAGAAATGAGCCTGTGGAGTCCATAGAAATGAGCCTGTGGAGTCCATAGAAATGAGCCTGTGGAGTCCGTAGAAATGAGCCTGCAGAGTCCATAAAAATGAGCCTATGGAGTCCGTAAAAATGAGCCTGTAGAAACTAGTCCGTGGAACCCAGCCTACGGAGTCCGTAGAAACGAGTCTGTAGAAACTAGCCTGCAGAGTCCATAGAAATGAGCCTGCGAAGTCCATAGAAACTAGTCTATAGAACCTAGCCTGCAGAGTCCGTAGATTTCTCTAAGTCTCTTGAGGTTTAAAATAGTTTGTTAGCTAAAAAAGCTTGAAAAATGGAGAATTTGAATGCCTAGATCAATTTTTGAGAAGGGAAGAGATAATTTTGGCCTATAGGACCAAAATAGTTCATGTGTTGTCCCAAAAATGAGTGACAAACTTTGAGAACAACACATTACACATTTTTATCTTTAGTTTTGTCCTTGACAAGTGTTGTGAGTAGACTTTAGGTTATTTTTGGAATAACAAGGGACTTAATGAAGTATAAAAAATAACACATATGTTAGAGTTTTGCTCAATGAAGGCTCACTTGACATGGACATCATCAATTTTGACTTTGATAAACAATATAGGATCAACAACATACAAGATGATTTCATCATGAATCATGGATTGTATGAGAACTTAAGATATAGAGTTTGATTGGTTATTTTGCTAATTTGGATTGATAGTTATTCACATAATTCCATAATACTCCCTTTAAAAACGTGCAAAGGGGTTTTTTCACAAATTGGTGGTGGTTAGGGAATGTTCATGTCAAATATAATTTGCATAAAGTGATTGTGGTGTTTATGACATGTATTCTTGAACTCAAGGAATGGGATATTAATAAGTAAATTGGAGATCTCCATAGTGTAACAACCATGCTAGGTTTAACACTATAAATATGTGATTTTTAAAAATTAAACACATATAATATAAATAGATTACACCTATGCTTACTCGTAAATATATGATTTTTTATTACTCCTATGCTTAACATGTTATGTGATATGATTGCTAGTAGGATGTAAATTTTATGAATATTTTGTTTATATTATGTTAACTAATCTTGCATTATTGATATTGAGTAAAGAGTGAGACGGACTTCACTGGCTTACTAGCATCACAATGCCAGATGAAGGCAATTCGATCAAGTGGTGTGTGTGAATTTTGACTGATCTATAAATTACTATTATTGATTATTCTTGAAAACCTTGGCTAGGTAATTTTTAGTGATAGAATGTCATTTCATGAGTATGATTTACTTGTTTGTGTGATATCTTGAAATATAATAGGGTTTATATGATACATTGCATATTTAGTTTTAGAAATCATATAGTACATGAGTACTAGCTTGTCTCTCTATATTCCTGTATCGTCACTATCTACTCATCTGTGAAGGGAGGCCCAGTCCCTGATGGGATTAGTGTAGGGGATCATTGGTCCATGGTTGGTGTGGAAAATCACTTGGATTATGTTCTCCCTTCCCAAAATAGTACTAATTTTGAGATGACACTTGAGATTACCACAGATACTAGAGAGTCTGGGGAACTCATGCTCTAGAAAACCACGTATATTATTTATGTAAATTGTATTATATTATATTTATTATTGCAAACATTATAATGAAGAGTTGTAATTACCTATTTACTATGGATTGACAACAGTGGTTGGCTATTTGTAATTACTTTTTATGTTTGTAATATGATGTATTTCTTATGTTGACGGGGATTAGTGATTGTTAGATGTCATGTACTTATTTATAGTTTTCACACTTAGAGTATTTTATATGATCACTGCCTAGATTCTCATGGTGTAATCTATTTATAGTATATGTGTTTAATTCTAAAATAAAAATCACGTATTTCTAGTATGATCCCAACAGGGTTGTTACACATTGTGTGGTCCCAACAATTGAAGCTAGGTTGGTTTAATGTGTATCATACCTTAAGTGATGTGGTAAGAAATATATCAAATTCAGCATTGGGATGGGCTAAATATGATTATTTATTTTTCTATTATGTTTGAATATCATTGGTTATGATGATGGCATTGGATGACTCATGGAATGTCATCAACTTGATTGATGATGTTGGGGTAGTATTTTATTTATTGGTTTCATCAACTTCATCATTGAATTCATACTTTTTATAGATTCTTAGAATGCCAATTGTATAAGGAATTATTTTGAGGTTGAGTGTGTTGGGTTGTGCTCTTGGAATGATCTAGTAATGGATTGGTGGATATATGTAAATGCATATTAGACTAGTGTATATCTTCATGCTTATTTTTCCTGTCAAATATTTATTTGGCATTGAGAAAATATAATTAAATTTATTTAATAATTATTTCATGATTAAACTTTTTCCCATAAGAAAGGAATATGCTAGGCATTCAAGGGAACAACAATTTTTGTGGGAGTGGCCCCAATTTGTGTTGAACCAAAAAAATTGAGGGAGCCACTTAGTAAGGTCTAATTTTTGAGGTTGAGGCTTAGGTAATTTGTGCTTAAACTCTTCTTTGCTTGGAGGTTAGTGATTGCATTGTCATGGTTTAAGGATGTGGATAAAATGGATTTCCCATGAATGGTTGGGAAATACATGATTTTTAGGGGGGTTAGGCATGATATCATGAATTTTTATTTTGGTGTTAAAGTTGTGGTCAAATGTATCAAATACACCATTGTCTATGGCTCATCAAGTTTTGGTCCTCATTAAGATTCCAGTTCCTTATGTTGGGGGTTATCAAATCTCAAATTATCTCACATGATGGTTCTATCTTTTGGCTTGGTCAAAGGAATCCTCAAAGTTCTTAGGAGAGAAGGATCAAACTATGTATTGTAGCTTTTAGGTTTGAAGGCAACTTTGAAAACTTTTAAAAGGCTTTCTTAATTTGTGTTGTGGTTGGATCTACTGGCTAATGACTTCCATCACTTGATGAAGTTGTGGCAAGATTCATGATATAATTAATTAGCATTGACAAAGTTGCCTAAATTGTCTCTAGGCAAGTCATGGTACTTAAAATTTTATACAAGGTCATTTAATAATATTTCTAGTTCAATTGTGGAGTGAAGCTTAAATACATTATACCATTCTAAAGCATTCCTAGTTAGGGTTTTTACTAACAGTTCGATAGCTACATTTGTATTTTTTTAAGCTAATATTTGTAGAGATTAAAGGCTTCAAGGTATAAAGCGGGGTTAGTGTACCCATCATATGAAATGGTTAGAGTTATTCCTCCAATGTCCACAATGATCATGTAAAAAGATAAGGGCTCATTTTGAAAATTTTGGAACATTTTGTTTTGAATAGGTGCTTGTGGGATGAGTTACTCATTACCATCATTAGGATGGAGGGAAGACGCATTAATTAGGTGATCCCCATTCTATTTGTTGAGGTTAGTTTGACATTTGTATAAGTTGAGTTTATATTTATATAATTTAGTTGGTATATGAATCTTGCATTTGGTCCATTCAATCTAAAACCTAAATGATCATTTGGGTATGGTCTACTTGTCAGTTTTGATTTGCTTTAGCACTAGTGTTGGTTTGAGTATTATTATGTGACTAGGTGTTAAATGTGACACCCACCATGGTGGTATAAATTGCAGGAATTGTAAATGTAGTATGGGGGAAGTCACGGTATTGGCATGTTTTTTCCTTGACCTTGAGAAAATATTAGTTGCCTTACTGGTAGTAGTAGTGTCAAGATAAGAATTCATGAGGGGTTGAGTCTCTTCAAGATTTTTTCCCATATGACATGGATTTTAATCTATGAATTGTTGCATTTCAGGATTAACATCAATGTTTTTTTAATGTTCTACTTTTTGGTTACTTTCCTCTTAGAGATTAGGTTTTTTTTCGTTTGTTTTAGATCTAGTGCTAACCTTATTTAAAGGGATTATGGTTTGCTTGGAATTAATAGAAGCATGTTATTCACCTTGCTATAAAATTATGCTCGAGAGAATGGAGATCGTTGTGTGGTCTCCTCTTGATTACCATGGATATATTCCATTGTAGTATTGGGTGAATAACCTTTAGGGGTTCTAAAGGGAGATAAATTTGAAAAGTAATTAATGCTTGACAAATCAATTGGAAAATAAAAATAAAGGAAAATGTGTTTATAACCCAATTTGAGGTGGGATAAGACTCATGTTGGGTTCAATAGAATGTATTAGGCCTAAAATGAGGTTGTTACCATATAAAAAATCCTCTAAATAAGTGAAAGGTGTGAGATAATTCTAAATCCAACATGTAAAAATACCAGTCCACAAATCAGTTCAAGGTTGTAGGAAATGGCCATTTGTAATGTGTCTATAATGGGAACCCACACATACAATCTCTATAGAGAAATAAGTTGGAGAACCTTATTAGATATGAGGTGTCATTCGATGGTAAATTAAGAGTTGTAGATATGGTACCAATAGGAAGTAAATCAAGATATACAGGTGTTAGTATATGGTAAATAAATAGTTATAACAATAATTTAAAGATATCAATAAAGTAAATGAAAATAAACACTACACTATCAAGTGTATATGAAACATACAACATTCAAAAATTGACCAAATTATACAATTAAAAGGTTAAACATAGGGATACTTGCCTTGGGTTGATTTGTCAATGCATTAATATCCCCTTTTATTTTAACACTCTGTGAGAGATGGTTATAGGTGAAGTCGAGATGGATAGAAGAAATCTTAAGTAAAACAAATTTGGCAACTCCAAAGACTTGGTGTACCTTTTCGAGGTACATCATATTCTTGAAATATTAAATATCTTTATTTCCATTTTGTCTTCACTAAGTTTAAGCTCATTTAACCCCAAATCATCTTTTTTCCTAAGGATGAATTGAAGGCACAATTAGTGCGAATTATTATTACTTCTTGAGAAATGACAAAGGGAAACCTGTAAATATGGATAAGATACATAAAATTCAAAACTTAATTTTATCAGACATCATCAACTTGACCTATGATATACAAAGAAATTATTATAATCCAATACATCATTATCCTAGTTGATGATGTCAGCTAAAATAATGGTGCTAAGAGACATCACTAGCCAAGCCAAGAAACATTGGCTATGTGCAGATAACACAAAAAAGGGTCAAATGAAGGATTACGAGGCTAATGAGGAAATATCTACTGATGTGATGGTGATATGAGTGTAGTAGTAGAAAAAATAACCAATAACACATCTTTTATAGAGTACTAGGAGATAATTCACCTCGGTCTTGTTGCTTACACAAGCATATCATTAGGGAGATTAATTGTAGATAAGTTATGGACAAGAAAAATGTCAGTGAAGTAAAACTAATGTGTATATAACTTTTGTAATTATAGACAAATGAATTCAAACTATAACCTAATTAGCACATAAAATGACCTTTAATATATAGTAGTGAAAAAGATAGGATGTAGGGGATGAGTGTAGCTTGACTTAGAGAAGAATGACGAAAGGGACTAACCATGTTGGGGCACTTACAATAAGTGTCAAGAGCTTCGAGGTACCTTTGGAATAGAGTCCAAGAAACATTGGAGAGAAAATAGATGGCTTCATAGAGTTAATATGGGGGGGTGACAAAACCATTTAAATTTGACAAATGCACCAATAATAGTTAAATTGGACCAATAATCGACAAATAGATAAACACACTAAAAGTATAGTGCACAATAACACTAAATAAATACCTTTGGGTGAGTTTTAGGTCAACTATTAACAATAATACATGAGGAAAAGTGTCATTAAGGTATTGACTACTCATAGATGTCACCTTGAGATGAATTAAACACACAAATGATATCCCACAAAAATTAATAATTTGATTAAATTATCCACATAAGCCTTCAATTACTTAACATGCATTGTAATTAGGTTAATCCCACATTATCAAAAAAATATGTGACAATAACGACTTATAAAGCATTGCATACTCAAAAAGTTTTCCCAATGGGGGAAAAGGTTACGAGGTGGGAAGCAAAGACTAAAATTGATGGTTGTATGACCATATTTACAAAAAAAAAATTGTATACTGTATTGGATGGTAGGTGAAAGGCTACCAAAAAAATATAAAGGATGATAATTAATATATAGTATCTTTACTGATTCTTTCTTCTCTTCTGAATTATACTAGCATCTGAAGGGCAACGTTGAATTGGTCATCATCAAGATTTTACATGAGAGGTAGGGTCAACCATCAAATTTAATCATATGAGAAGCCTAAAACTATACTAACAAATACTTTAATGTGTTTGTCATACCAAAAAAAATTTGTTAAAACAATGCTTATTTATGGACCTCATCTTGAAATGACTTAAATACATCAGAATAAAATCTCACAAAAAAATAATAATCTATTTAAATGGTTCATAAAAACCTTCTATTACCTAATACAAATTACATGTGTAAATTGGAAATGATGATTTGAAATAAGTTAGTTATAGAAACATTGAATTACTTAATGAAAATTAAGTATATGAATTGTAATTCGATTAATTCTACATTTGTAAAAGTCTGAAACAAAGATGACTTATAATTACATGCTATAAAAACTATCAATGTAATTTTTTTTAGAAAGTAATAAACCTAAACAAAGATGACTTGTAATTGCAATTAGGTTAATCCTACCATAAGACAAAAATAATTTTTTATAAGATATTATATGTTTCAAAAGTTTTATCAATAGAAATAGAAAACATCATTCTTCCATTAATGAAGGATCTTTAAAAAAAAAACTAAAAGTTGTAATTAAATTAATTTTATATTAATATAAATTAAGAAACAAATATGATTTATAAAGTATTATATGTCGTAAAAGTTTTACCATACAAAATGAAAATGTTATTCTTTACCCATTAACAAAAGATATAAAATTTAAAATACCAATCTTCCTTCATATATTTTAAGATGTTTGTATGTTAAAAGAGGATTTTAGAGTTTAAAACAATCCTAAGCATAATTCTAAACATTAATAAGGTATATATAAATTGGATTGATAAGACATATAATTGAAGAGGTATATCTAACTTAAATAAATTATATATACACACATATATTTTAACATATTTGTTTATGATTACAAGGCCACATAAAAGAAGATCCCAATATAACAACACATCATTGATATAATGATCATGGTCTATTGAAATTTGGGTTTATATTGACATAAATAAGTTGTCAACCATCCCTCCCCCTCCCCCTTTTTTGGCTAAATAAAGGTATTTCAAATTAATGTAAAGAAAATTAGAGACATAAACAAGGGGATAGGCAACATTTGAACTTCACCAAATCCCTACCCAACTTAATATAAAGGATAACACACAATATTTAGAGGAATTACACAACTTATTATTAATCAAGTATAAAATAGTTTTGGAGACACTTAATGCTCGATAATAAAGAAGAACCACACAAAAGTAATGGAACATATGAAAAAAAGTCAGTAAATAAACTAAAAAGGCGTCACTACCAAAAATGCCATCAACTAGTAGTAATGTTAATGGTAATATTAGAATTCTTCACAGTCAATCCCCTTGAAATCCACTCAAAACAGGGTAAAAGACAAATGAGAGTGTTCTAGACACCATCAATATTTATATTATTAAAATTGATAATAGCAAAAACCACAATCTAAATATGCATATTGGTAATGTAATAGACGTTGGAGTAAGGGGTTTGGACTTTGATACCATTGAGTACAAGGATTCTTGATCTCCTTTTTAGAAGTAATAGAGTCTATCACCATACCCTTTTGGAAAAACTATGCAAATTTATAAATTACAAGAAAAACTTGAACCTTGTTTCGAGGTTTTCTCTTCATTGGTAATTCTTTGAGTTTCAGGTATGAGTAGTGTTTCCTCTTGATTTTTTCAAATTTACTCTATAAGATCTCCTTCATCTCCAATATTAACTAGAGAGACCACAACTCTATTATCTTCACTAAACCCATGCTTGAAACTGTATATGGGGATTTTACTTTTAAGTTTTAAAATTTCCTCAATAAATCCTTTAAATTTTCTATCATCACATTTTGATTTATTAAGTGCCTTAATAATCAATAGAGAATCTCCTTCAAAGATGATATTATGCACTTAAGTTTCACAACAACAAACAAAACAAGTGCTAAGATCCATAATTTCAACTTTATTGTTTGTAGTAGGAAAAAGGTAACGAGCAAATATAATCAATAACTTTTCCTCACTATCAAATGCTACGCCACCACTTCCCACCATGCCCAAATTACTAGGAGCCTCCCCATCAAAATCAAATTTGATCATATCCTTGGGTGGAGGAACCAACTTGGTTCCTATTTGATTCACATTTTCCCCCTTTTTGAAAGAGAGCTTAGAAACATATACCTTGATCAAAACTATTATTTTTGAATGGATGCTATTCCATAGTTACTTGGTCCTTATGCATATACTTGAAAGATTATGTTATTTGTTTCATTCTATAGGAGTCATGGTAGGAGAGAGACCAATTTTCTATTGATATTGTCTCTCTTTAGACTTAAAGATATAAGGCCACTGTGCAATCATTTCCTCCAAATTCGTTAAGGGAGGATTTTGACATTTAAATTTAAATTATAATTTTGCCCACAAGTTTTATGTGTTATCACAATGAAACAACACGTGATTGGCATTTTATACTAACTAAAAATAAATGGGACATTACAAATGTCTAATAAAATCCTTCTTCGTAAAATTATCTCATATATATATATACATGCGACCCACATTTTTTTACAAATCTGGGGTCATTATTCTTTCACCTATATTCTTTCATGGGTAAGAGAGATCTCGATTAAGAATGGGTTTGCAACATGGTGGATACATTTAGAGATTAAATACGGTGGGGAAGATGATAATCCAATTCAACAAAAGATGGAACAACATTCTAAAAGATACCTTGTGCCTTGGAAATCTTTAAATAGTTGGAACAATCGATATAATTGGTAATCCCATAAATTATTCAGTCATAGAAACACAATTAAAACCATTTCATTTCATTTCAAAAGTTTAGATTAGATTAAGACCACCTTTAATAACTGGTGTAAGTACCAACCCAGATACATCAGGGGGTTCGGGTCTCCCTCTACTCGGAAACAACGGACCACGATTACAAAAAGGACCCAACTAGAAACATCAACGGGCCCGAGTCTCTCCCTAACTGAAAATCACTAACCATAAGTACAAAAAAAATCAGATCGAAAAAAATAACATCCGATTTTGAATGAATCGAAAACCAACATAGGGGGGAAGCTTACTGTTGTTTTGTGGATTTTAAAAAAGCTTTTTACACAGTTCCCAGAGACAAACTCTGGAAAAGGATGGAAGAACTAGGGGTTCCCGATGAGTTTAGAGCAACTGTCCACAAACTCTATGAGCGAGTTAGAGCAAAAATTAGAACTAGAGAAGGCATGTTTGAATGCTTCGACAACAAGATCGAGGTCAAACAGGGGTGCCCACTCTCCCCCACTTTGTTTGGTCTTTACATTGACAAACTTGAGGAATGGATAAATAAAACTGAAGGAGGTGGCATTCAGTTGGCCAATGTTGTAATAAAGCTACTTTTATATGCAGATGATCTTATTCTTATAGCAAAAACTGCCCATGGTTTGAGGGATCATTTGAAGGCTCTAGAGCTATTTTGCCAAGATGTCAAGATGCAAGTGAACATTAGCAAGACTAAAGTCATGATCTTCTCTCTAAAAAGGAAACAACAACAAACTAATTTTATGTTTGAAGGTAGCCCGTTGGAAATCGTTGAAGAATACAAGTATTTTGGCATTGTTTTTCATAACAGGCTCAGTTGGGAAACTTGCAGGGCGAAAAGGATTCAAGGAGGTTGGAGAGCTTCTTACCTTCTCCAGAACAAATGCAGGAAAGCGGAGCTTTGGGACTGGAAAGCCAAGAAAACCCTTTTTGGTTTGCTCGTCACACCGGTTGTCCTCTACGGTTGTGAGGTTTGGGGAAGTAACATGTCAAATCACAAATGGAGATAGTTGGAAATAATTCAAAAACATCTTATCACCAATTGCCTTAAAGTTAAAGCAACTGTTCCATATGAGATCCTCTTGGCGGAAGCCGGTACTTTCCCAATGGACGCTTTGGCTATTTCACGAGTACTAAGCTACATAAAAAAGGTTGAAAACATGGGGAATCACTGGTGGCCCAAAATGGTGGTGAACGAGGTGCTAGATTGGAGGAAGAAAACGTGGATGAAGAAAAACATCAAGTGGATGGGAAAATGGGGCATTAAGTTACATGAGTGCCCTAACTCCAAAGAGGAAATAAACAAGTTTGTGTTAGAAAAATTCAAGACTGCCATGTGGACAAATTAGATTGGACGTAAAAAAATGCATTATATCAAAGAGTTCAAAACCACTTGGGAGCATGAGGATAAAGCATACCTAAGTGCTGAACTTAAAGGTAATGCTAGGATCCTAATGGCACAATTAAAGACCGGTTCACACCATCTTAGGTGTGAACCTGGAAGATGGACGGTTCCCAAAGAAAGATGGGAAGATAGGACTCACATTTTTTGCAGTGATAGAGTAGTTGAAACTGAACGACACTTCATTAGGGAGTGCGATGCGCACAAGGATCTCTGTATCCAGCAGGTTAATAGTGTGAATGTGGGCAGTTTTAGTGAATTATTTGAGGAGGAGAGGCTACACAACACGACCTCGCTGTTGATAAAAATTCATAAAAGACGAGATGACCTTGAAAAGAATATGAAAAATCTCCAATAGTCTTGACACTTGGTCCCATAGACTGTTTGGTCTCGTGGACGTTATTAAAACTCATTTCATTTCATTTCAACAACCAACAGATTTCGACTTGACTGGAAACCAGATTTCATTTCAAAAGTTAATGAGAAGGCATGACCTTAACAACTCAGATTCCTTCCCACCATATCCAATTGATGGGAAATACCACAAATCCGTCAATTGACGCGAAATACCACAAATCCGTCAACTGACGTCCGCTGCTTGCGAATGTGAGAGACAGTTCCCTCTACTCATTCCTCCACCATTTTCCTGGTTGACAAACCTCGCCATACTTTTTCTAACAAAAAAAATCTGCAATACAATCAATTTTGTTATAGTCCTCCATTATTTTTTTGCCCTCACAATGCAGGCGTTATCTCAATCTACAATATGTTTACAAATGCAGGTGAAGGCGAAAGGGCTATCATCACCTCTACATAAACCCCTGCCCAATCCTTCTTGTTTTACCCACAGAACAAATTTTTCTTCAGGAATTATTTCTTTTCAATTGCCTACAAGGCCTCAATATGCTGATGTCTCTGCATTTTCATTTTTTGGGGCATCCAAAATTTTTAGCCCCTCATTTCTCAAGGACAACGGGGTCTTTTTTAATAGGAATTTACATGGAGGAAATGCATACAATCCGGCCACTGCAACGGTCGGGTCCTCAGATGCAGAGCGTGAAAATGAGAAGCTTGCTCAGGTACACCCATTTTGTTTTTAGTGTCCAAATGCTTCTGTTTGAGCACCTCTAAATGCATAGATATTGACTTATTTTTACCTTGCATTGTTTTTTGTTCCTAGGGTTTATGGAGGGCTTTTATTCTTTTGTCAGAATTGCAGATTATTTTTTGTTCGTAGGGTTTATGGAGGGCTTTTAATTTTCTGTGAGAGTTGTGTAGACTTTTAATTTTTCCAGAATACCTACTCCAAGCTTCTGGACTCTTTGGTTATTTTGTGGACATTGATATATACTTTTTTTCGTTGGAAGAACAATCCACACTCTAGAAAGAGGGCTGTAGCTCAGGGTTAGAGCACCCCAGCATGCTGATAGGACTTTCTAGGTTCAAGCCTTAGCTGGTCTATGGTAAATAACATGGTATCAGAGTCAGGCTAGAAGTGTCGCTTGAGGGGGTGATGGAACAACAATCCACGCCCTACCATGCATGGAGGCCAGTAGCTCAGTGGTAGATCATCCCAGCATGCTAATGGGAGATTTTGTGTTTGAGTCCTAGTAGTTCATGAAAAGTATCAGTTTCTTTGTTTTGTTTAAGTCTATTGAAAGTAAAATTACCCATCTTTAAAAGAGCATAAAATCACCACCATGTTCTGATTTCGAGTTTTCAGGAGGCCAATTTTGCCATCCTATTAGTTTTCTACATGAAGTGGGTCAGGCCTAATGTGTAGTTGTGACGTCAATCTGACCCTGGACATCAGGTCCAGTAGCAAAAAATTACAGTTCATCTGAGGATTGCTTTTGAATCCTAATACATTAAATAGGTTGCTTTAGCACTGCCAATGAAATTTCTTGACCTTGGTATCTCCCTTTTCTCTTGTTTTCTCTCTGAAGAGAGTTAACACTTTAAATTTGGAAGTTGTCATTAAGGGGGAGTGCGGAAGTAATAACAGCTTCTCCCCTTGGACACTTTGTAGAGATCTACTACTGTATCTTGATGTACCTTTTTTCATTATGATGTACTACTTGATGATATCTACTTGTGATGCCTATTTGTTTCCTTTCACACATTCTGTAATTTTTCCCCAAAATACCTACAAAATATCTCCCTTACAAAATGTGACAATCATTTTGTAGGAGGTTAGAGCTTATTTACTTTATGTCATATGAGAGCCATTGTGTGCTGTATTTTTAAAGATAATAAATTCACAATGCATTGTCCTGCATGTAAGAAATGATCCCTTTTGCTGAGTACGGTCTCAAGCCATTTAGAAATTGGAAAATTGCCAATTGCACTACTGTATACAAGACCGTCAACCCTGTTTAAAGAATACTCAAAACTGTCTGCTTAGCTACAAACAAATGCTTATATGCTAAAATAAACCTTTTAGATTCTGTGGCATCAAGCCTTTTAGAATTTGACAAATTTCCTTTTGCACCTAGTGTATACAAGAACATCAGCCCTGTTTGAAGAGTACTCAAAACCGTCTTCTCGTCTACAACCAAATGCCTATACGATGAAATAAACCTTATAGAATCTGTGGCATAGTGTGCTGAATCCAAACTTCCAGTAAATTTGAAGCAATTCTAGATGGTTTGATACTTGAGATCCTTCATCTTAAGATTTGAGTAAGAAGCAATCACAATATTTAGATGGAAATAAAGATGAATTTCAAGCGAAAATGGTCTATTTTTGTATGACAGCCACATGGTTGTTAACACAAAAACCTATCTTACGTTGAGCTGTAAACATTCTAAAACCTGTTTTAGCTTAGCCTATTTTTATTACACTGCATCCAAAGAGGTATATAAGTATTATATTCAATCATTTTCAGATATTTTACAGTAAATGTCATGTATATCTTTCAAATTGCAGCAAATCTCAAACTTACCACTGAAATATTTAAGACTTACTCTAGGTTATGGAAATGATTGTCATAAACTTAACCGGATAATTCCAACCATCGCCCTCTGCCAATTAACATGATATATGATAGCTACGCATTTATGTATAAATAAATTTTAAGTGTTTGTAACATTGATATCTGAGCATTTCTTAGGATATAACACAAGCAACTTCATACGGAAAGAACAAAAATCCCAAGAGGGGTTTTTGTCTTTTTGCCTTAGTTGTTTTCCATTTCTGCATTTCCTTCTTGACCACTTGTTTTCTGGTTTGTGGTTGTTCATTTTTGTCAGAAGCTTTCCAAAGCTTTCCAAGTCTAAATCTGGACATGTTCCTTAATCAGTCTCATCTCTAGTAATAGCTTATTGTGGTTTGCCCCACAGTCATGGCTGATTTAGACATGTTTTCAGCATTGCCTGGTGTAGCATCATACGAGTCTCACCTTGTGACATGACTTGGCCTTGCCATCTTGAAACTCAGCAGGTGTAGCATTAAATCTCATGTCAGTGACAAGAGTAATAGCGTTGCCACATCCAGTTAACACACGTGGTCTTGCATTTAGTCGTGAATATTTTAAAACTTGTTTTAACTCAGCGAATTGTTCATCAGTGAAATTGGTCATCTGAGTTGTTATTTGATAAGTGTAATATTCTCTATAATAATTAATAATTATTAAGGGAAAATTATGCATTTCTTCCTAGTTTCAACAAAATCTCAAGTTTATTTGATTGAAATATAAAATGTTTTTTATTTGCTCTGTACCATAGAGCTTACTATCATATACTTAATCATATAATTCCAATCATAACTCTTATCCAATCAACATGATAAGGCTTGGCCACTCATTTATGTAGAAATTCATATAAATAATTTAGAATATTAAGATCTAAGCATTTTTTTGTAGGATTGACATAAGCAACTCGATACTGAAATAAAAGAAAACTGAATAGATTTATTTGCCCTTTTGGCCAAGCCAATTTTCATTTCTGCAATTTTGCTTGAACACTTGTCCTCAGGTTTGTGATT
Source organism: Torreya grandis (assembly GCA_037957365.1). Classification (NCBI taxonomy): domain Eukaryota; kingdom Viridiplantae; phylum Streptophyta; class Pinopsida; order Cupressales; family Taxaceae; genus Torreya; species Torreya grandis. The sequence goes on along the minus strand of JARHVA010003494.1, from coordinate 250,386 downwards.
GTTATCAGCTCAACTGTCATGTCCCTCTTTTGATAGGGACATGGTAGAAGACCCTTAGCCTTAAAACCTTTCCCGGGGGCTAAGGGACAAATATAAAGGGAAGTAAGTATTGAAATGTTTTAATTGAATATTAAGGCTAAGTTTCCCTATCAAAAGAACTTTTACACATATTCAATTAAAACATTTCAATACTTCCCTTTATATTTGTTCCTTAGCCCTCGGGAAGGGTTTTAAGGCTAAGGGTCTTCTGCCATGTCCCTATCAAAAGAGGGACATGACAATCTTCTCTGTCCAAATTTGCTTGTCCTCAAGCAATAGAAGTAACCAAAATGCTATCTCCATGGTTGGTCTTGTGCCAAACTCGAACCTAGGTCTTTTCCAAATGAAAGACCTCTCTTGGTGATGTCTTCTACAGCTGCATATGAAGTTTTTGTGTGGTTTAAGCAAATTGAAAATGCAAAACCAACAGCACCTTATGTTGTCAACTCTCACTCTTAAAACCACATGTTCAAAAGATGCTCCTAAGATGTTGGAAGCAAGAAAATCCTTGATTTTGTCATTACAAAGGTCGATGGAAATTGGTATTCCGGCTAGGAAGTCTTCATTTGTGAGGGCTTTGATTGCCCCTATGTCCTCATCTGCACATGAAGCAAACATGTTAGTCAAAAAAATCATTTTCCCTTTCTCTTTGGTGTTGTTGACCAAGATGTGTTTGGGAAGTATGGCTGTAAATTTATGAATGTCATGAAGGATATAGCCCCTATCAACCTCCTTGTCCCTACATCCAATGATTTTTCCTTTTACCATCTTGCTGCCCCAAGGGTAACCTGCTGTATGCAACCCATAACAACTGAATAAACTCCTGAACTTATTCTTCAAATTCCTCCAATGATGTATCCAAAGGGCTGAAAATATTCTCAAACTCGTCATTGCATGCTTCTTTCGAGCTGAAAACTTCCTTCCCATGGTGGTCATCCAATCCTTGGCCCTCATGCCATCGGGCCTTCCATCCTTGGAGAGAAACTCTTCACCAAGAGACCTGTACTTGCTGATTAGAGGACTGTATTTGCATCTTAGAGCCCCATAGGTGCCCCAAACTGTCAATTTATTCACTACCAAGTTGTATTCAAAAAAACTCTTCACACTTGGGTCTCTATTGGACATCATCATATACTTACAAAGTGTGCTAGGAAAAGGAGTATGGCTGGAAATTGAAGCCCTGCTGCCCCATATGAAAAGGTTCATTTGATCCTTAGCCCTTGAGTGCATACTACCTTGGTAAGCATTCACCAACTCCTTAGCCCATCTTATGTGCCTTAACCAAGCTTTCCCATTTTGCAAGAAAAAAACAACCTTGAACCACATTGGAAGCATACCTTGAGAGAAGATATCATGGGGATGCAAGCAACCTTGCTTTTGGGCCCTCATGTGTGCCTCACGCCTTCCCTTCTTCTTCCCCGTGTCAACCCTATCAATCATGTAGAGAATGCATTTAAAGCCTAACAACGGTCCAAACTTATGAGTGGGAGGGGGCTGTACCAAACGTGTACCAACCAATCTTTTGTCATGAAAGAAGTGCCCCAAGTTATAAGCATTTTCAGAACTTAGCATGGGCTGTAGGATGCCCACCAAATTAAAACCTTTGTCCTTCATAAGCAGCTGTACTTGCTTTATCAATTCAAGATTTGTTAAGAAGAAAAAATCAGATTTTGCACATGTTTTTCCAGTATTCATTGGGAGCTGAACTGTACCTTCTTTCTGTGATTTTTCTGAGTATAACCTCAGTCTCTTAGTGATGCTAGTTTCAGATCTACTTCTCTTTCTCACCAACTGCAGATTATTATTTTTATTGATTTGCTTGGTATCTACATTTCTAGAGTTCATTAAGTTTTTCAAACAAAGAATTAAATGTTCCTTTGCATACCTTAGTGGCTGCCCTATGGCCCCAATATTGAGTTTTTGGCATAGGAAACCTTTTCCCACTTTTCCTTCACCCCACATGCTATGTATGTGACTTATTCTCTTCATGAGAGTTGGCTATTCTAACTCAGAAAAATTCACTTGTCTTGCTGCCCCTATTTGAATTCCTTCATAAATTATGCTCTTCATTCTCTTGGACATTGCCCCCTTGGGTGTCCTATCATGCAAACCATGTAGAATCACTTCTTTCCCATTGGCATCCAATTTGAGCTCCATTGCTTGGTAATTTTGGGTGTTTTCTCCAAGAGAGTGCAACCATTGTACCCCTAAAACCTCATCCACCTCTCCAATATCCATCATGTTGAATTCTCTTTCAACCTTTTGCTTACCCAAGGTGAGTTTTAAATCTCAAATCTTATGATGACAAGGAATAGAAAATCCATCTCCTACAGTTACCTTGAAACCCTCAAAAGAAATAATGTTCAAACTATACCTTGTAGTTAATCTTTTGCCAACAAAATTATGTGTAGCCCCATTATCTATGAGTATAGTGACTTTTTTGCCTTGCAAAACTCCTCTAACCTTGAATGGGTGGCGGTTAGGAATTCCTATTATGGTTGCTAGGGCGCCCATCTTGCCTTCATCAACATTTGTAGCTTGCTCTACTGTTTTAAGGACTGTCTCAGATTTTTCCATACTGCTGTCACTTATTTGCAGTCCTTCTAGTGGTCCTTCCTTTGGCTGGAAATTCATCTTTTTATGTGGGACGGTCTTTGGACTCACTTGCAGCCTCTTTGGATGCCTTTCTCCTTGCTGGAAATCTCTTTTTTCCTGTACATTAGGGTCTGATTTTGCAAATTCTGAATTAACTCCCTAGGCTGCCTTGCCTTCCTTCCTCATGCTCCATATAAGATACATCGCTGTTTTTAGGCCATAGGAAGGGCAGATTTTGCACAAAAGGGGCTGCGAACTCACAATCTTGGGCCCTTTTGATGGCCATGTGTAATGAAGGGGGATTAAAAGCCTTAACCAAACCCTTGAGAGATGGAGATAATCCTTCAACTAACCATGTTGTGATTCTATTCTTGAAACATCCTTAACCAAGGTGGATATCCTATGGAACTCTTCAATGTAAGTTTTTAAAGATTGCCCTTGTTGCAAGTGGGCCAAATCTCGGATATGCAAGTTTAAATTTGCCTTTACAAATTTATCAATAACTTTATTTCGGAATTCCTCATAGGTCTCTATGGTGTTGTGTCTTAGGATTATCAACCTTTGGTGCCACCATTCATAGTTACCGTTCCTCTTTCAAAGCCCAAAGTGCTGGCAGATTTTGTAAACATCACCATGCTTCCCCCATACTAACAAATTGTTAGTGGTGCTTGTGTACTTTGTGGGTCCCCTTGCCTTGTGATTATTCACAAATGTACTCGTGTTAAAAAGCATAGTTGCTATGAGACAGATACGGGTACAAAGAGATGGGACTTGTATGCCATTTTTTAGAAAAATAGGAGATGGGTACTTGGAGACAGAATATAATATTGATTTCTCTTTTATATATATATATATAAGAGAAATCAATATTATATAGCCTAATCTATGCCTAACAAAAATAGTAATAACTTTTTAAAATAAAGATATTAGATGTTGACAAAAGATGAGAGTAATTATATTGACATTTATCTTTGATATCTCATCATATCCAGGGTCAAAAGTACAAAATATATCAAAATAAAAAACTCTGAAATGCAAGTTTCCGAGATGAGTATTGATGACTACTAGTCTCTGAGATGTGTCTCTGGTGGTAGGAGATGAGTCTCCATGCAACACTGTTAAAAAGTCAGAAATGACTACTCATGGGATCTAGCCATCAAAGTGATTATTTGAGTATAAAAAATACTCTTAATGTAGTGAAAAATTCCACAAAATAAAAAAATATTTAATTAATTCTACACTACGGAAGCTCCCATTCATTACAATTGGTAATAATCGAGAGTCAAGGAAGAATTATTAGCATAATTACCAAATACTCTTAATGTAGTGAAAACTTCCACAAAATAAAAAATATCTAAATAATTCTACTATTGGAAGCTTCCATTACTTATAATTGGTAATAATCAAGAGTCAAGGAAGGATTATTAGCATAGTTATCAAATTCGGAAATCCGGATCCTTCCGGGAGGGGAAAAAAATCTGAAAATTTTGGAATTCTGGATTTTTTATTTCAGAATGAAACAAGAATGTCAAGGTGACGTGGCAGAAACTCTAGTGTAGTAAGGCTTAGGTGAAACTTAAAACCTTTATGTGGCTCTTATTGCATAATTCTTTCTTAACAACTGAAGTACCACACAAAAAATGATGGATAGGGTTGTGTGTTATGCCAGGTGTAAGAAAAGGCCACTTATCTATCACTTGTACCTGCACTATCAAAGATTAGAAAGAATGCGCAATTTGGTATGACATCAAAGGTGGCCAAAGATTAAATCACAGTTAACTTGTGCACCTAGCTTCACAAATCACTCCTTTTTTCAAGTGCCAGAATATTTGGTGGCAGTGAAAGAAAATAATTTTTAGTGACAAGTTCAAGTTGGCATTTATCACTGATTCAAGCTCAAACCAAAAGTACAGTGTTTGTTTATAAATAAAGCATTCCGACACAGTTTCACATCCTTTTGAATATGCTTTTCACAAGAGTTGGCATTTTCTAGTCTGCTTCATACTGCCAACATTCACAGTTTCTCCGAAGTCAGTCCTGACTCCACCTCCATATCCATTTTACAAGTTTAACATTGATGGAGAGAGTAGTGGAAATCTAGGAAGAGCAGGAAAAGGCTGCATAAAATGAGACCTCAAATGCCGGACTAGGAAGGGATTTGATGTGAACATAGGTGACACTACAAGCAATGTTACCTATGCTCTTTGCAAGGTTTTAGACTTGCTAGTGAACTAAAAATCTCCCATCTCATGGGGGAAGTAGTTTTTGATTAAAAAATAAGAAGAGTGTAGAATCGATACACGATTACAGAAAGGTGATTGTTTAATAGCCTTCATAATGCATGTTAATGCAGTGGTTTCAAAAACTCAAATCGGCACATGCTGCCCCATTCCATTAAAATCATGCATAATTGCCTATATTTGCCTGGTGGATTTCAATTTTGCAACTGAGATAGAAAAAAGAGTAGATATAGTGGAACCTCTTAGTTGATTGTTTTTGCAGCTGTTGCATGTTCATTTCTTTGACATTCTATGATACTTGTCTATGAATTAACGAGAGTAAAAATCAGGAACAATTCAGGAGTGTTGGTTGAGATGTTTGGGAAAGCTGCATTGCAGTAGCTGGAAATAAGAATAAAATTCATAAAATATCTAATTATATGTTTAGTTAAGAGATTCCTATGTCAAAAATTATGCTGAACATCTTTAGGTAACTGTTCAACTATTCAAAATCAGAGTAACCAAAAAATAGAGCTCATTGCAAGGGAAGAGATAAGCGGATTCAGATCATTAGTTGCAATCATAGGCCTGAGTTGATACATCTCCATCTTCCACATTAGTTATGTTTTAAAGCTGCTTTGAATTTTATAGTCTGCATGAACTTTTGGAAGAAATCTCAATCAATTAATTCATATATAACTATTATTTCTTTTCCGTCAACCAAAGATGCACTCTGAATGGTAATGGACAAAGATCAGTAGCATAATTACATGTATGATTTTGTCAGTTATATAACCTATAAAGACATAGAAATCATGTGACATTTTATGAAACAGTGGTTAAGGCCTTTTATTACTTATATCATATCTAGGTAAGTGTGAACAAAATATTATTGAGATTGTGTGCTATGCATGGACCAGTGGATGTATCCTCTCATTGAAAAATGCTTCCAAATCGCATTCAGCTTGTCACCTTAGAGACCACCACCATCTTTAATCCAATTCAGAAGAAAATTGGCTCAACACCTGAAATATTTCAATGAATTTTGGAAGATTTTAGACGTTCCAGCCTCCAGGTGCCCTTTAACAGAATATGCACAAGCTGCTATTCCATCGATATATAATTTAAAAGTCCATATTGGACCCTTATATGAGTTAGTGAATTACATGATTTTTAAAACTCTTCCTTTTGTCAATCACATTGCTGAAAAGTCACTGAATGTACATTTGCTATGCAAATTACTTTATGACTTGGGAATCTAAACTTAGTCAATAGACTTTGAAATAAATATTGAATTTCAAAACCTTTATCGTGTTGTTCTCAAGTAAAACTAAAAAGACCACAAACTTAAGCTGTTTTACATATTATCAAGAAAGTTTATCACATTATTGTTAGCTCCAAATTTATATTTTTATTGACACAGGTTTCGAAGCGACTCGAAAGGACTGGAATATATTTTAAGCGGCTGGGAGGGTTAGGTTTCTGGAGCCAGCTTGTATGTACAGTTGTATCTGCTGTAATACTTGCTTTTTCTGTAGTCATTACTGGGAGCCCTACTTCGCCACCAACATTTTACATGACTGCTGGCGGAATTGTAGCAGCATTTTTGTCTGTCTTCTGGTATTTTGGGTATATTCGGCTATCTGAGCGTCTTCGGAAATATGCAAATGATCCTGCAAAGGTATAAGAATTGACAGATGTGTTAACTTCCTTGTAAGCTGAGTTTTTTTTAACTTTTTGGAATTAATTTAGAGAATATGTATATTAGTCTGAAGTTGAGTAAGAAAATTGCTGCAATGTATTATTTTTTATTGATTTGTCAGTCTCCTTGGCAACTTCTTGCTTTGACAAATAGTTATGAGTAATGGTAGAAAAGAGAAATCTCAATAAGATTCTTCATATTAGTATTAATTTCACAACTTGAAACTATGCTATGTACAAAAATGGAAATGATCCTGCAAAGTTACAAGAACTGACAGATGTGTTAAGCTACCTTGTAAGCTGAGGCTTGTTTAAATTTTTTGGAAATAATTTAGAGAATATGTATATTAGTCTGAAGCTGAATAAGAAAAAATGCTGCAATGTATTATTTTTTAAAGATTGTTGGTCTCCTTGGTAGCTTCTGGGGTTGACAAATAGTTATAAGGAACGTTAGCAAAGAGAAATCTCAATAAGATTTTTTGTAGTAGTATTATTTTCACAACCTGAAACTGTGCGAACCATGCGCTCATTGATCTGCCTTGGCCCTTGCCGTATCCCATAATCATGCTGCGGAGGAATGGGCAATAGCTTTGATAACAGCTCCAGTTGGAGCAAACCCTGAAATGGTCGAATGGTGTGATAGGGCTTCTCCGGTTCCGGTTGGATTGGGGTATATAGATGGTGGGCTATCTGGCTATCGAGCTAGTCTAACTGGCGTATTGTATCTATATGGATGGGATGGTGTATCTGGCTGGTAGCAAATCTACTAACCTGTCTGATGAGCACCTAACCCCTATATATCTATATGGGACCCTATATGAAGATGCCCTATCCTTAACAAACGAGCACAAAACCTGTCCGATCGGCAACTATCCTTTCCAAGAAGCACCTATCCCCTATATATATAGATGGCGACAAGCAACTGAATATATCATGAGCAACCAGCCTTTCTGATGAGCAACTAACCCCTGTATATATTAGATGGTGAGCAGCTACTCACCCAAACCTCAAATCAATGGCCAGAGAGTTAACTAAGCCTCAACCCATTAATGGCCCAGAGAATTAACTAAACCTCAACCCATCAATGGCCCTATATATATTGTATATATTAGATGGCGAGCAGCTACTCACCCAAACCTCAGATCAATGGCCCAGAGAGTTAACTAAGCCTCAGCCCATCAATGGCCCATGTGTTACCTCAATTGAGCCTTCAAATCAATCAGTGGTCGATGAATTGCATTTAATTGAGTCCTCAAATCTATCAATGGCCTATAAGATACCTTATCTGAGCCTTCAAATCAATCATTCACCCAAGAGGTATTTTGTCTGAGCCCTCAATGAAGCAATAGCCCATGAGTTCAACTGAGCTTGAACCAAATAATAACCCAAGAGATACCTCAACCAAATAATAACCCAAGAGATACCTGAACCAGGTCTCAACCAAATCAGAAAGTACAACAGTGTTTATAGATAATAATTCTCATATAAAACAATAAAATATTCGTCAACAGTAGTACTATCATAATCAACAACAGTAATGACAATCGACACAAGTAGCTAGATTTGTGCTGTATCATGCTAATAAAAGTGCATCTCATTTGAAATATAGCTACTTGTATGTTCTTATTCATTAATCACTATTTGTAGACTTACGGAAGATTTCAATTGCTTTGTTGAAAATGTTATATGTTGTATAATTCCGTATTGCTTCTTGTCGAATTATTAATGTACCACAGCGTTTGTTTGTGATGCGGATATAGTCACTTTTATACTCATTTTGATTTGTGTTAGTCAAAGTTTCATGTCAAACTGATAGCGTAGACCTTATTCCCAATCTTAGGGAAATTGTGTAGTTGGTATTGAGATTAGTATTTTATATGGCAGGTGATCTAATCACTGTTCTTTGATGTGTAAATATTCCTTCTAGGTACATATCAGACGGTTGGGCATTTTCAACTCATCCTTGTTCTCGTCTTTTGGCATTTGTTCTTTCAAGAGTTGGCATTAGAGGAAGTTTTTCTCTTGGCTATTGGTTTTTACAATTGCAGGGTCTTATTTACTGCGTGTCCTTTTGAACCTCTATCCACCTTGTGTTTGCTTTTTGGGAAATGTTCAAGTTGCGGCATTGGTGTCCAAGTTGGGTTTCTTCCCTTCTCATCGTTTATTTCTTGTGAATTTCCTGGGAAAAGCAACTTCGTCACAACTTGTTCTCTTTTTCTGCCATTTTTTCCTTTTATTGGTTTTGTCTCAATTTTTTTAACTACCCTTACCTTGTGATTGCCTCTTTGATAAATCTCAATTGTGTCCTCTTTATCTTCTTTTTCAGCTTCTGCATGACACACACATTCCTCTGTGCAGCCTGTTCTTTTTGGCCACCTCTTCAGAGTGATCTCTCTGCCCATGTTTTGCAGTTCAGCCATCAAACCTTTAGCCTCCCGTTTGCAATGAGGTCCTACCCTTATTGAATTGGCCCCACATTCATGGTTCAGTGAAAAACGACATTGGAATTTGAAAAATAAAATTAGTTTTTGATCGATTTTGTACTTTTTATCAGCTTCAATAAATTCTTTGTTGTCAATAATCTGCATGTAAAAGATTTCCAGTTCTGGCTGTGCTAGATAATTTAAAAAAATCTTTTTCATATACCAAAAAAACAGCGTAGTTAGACGCTTCATAGCTTGTCCTGCCTTTTTTGTTTTAAATATGTTTTTTTTGGAAAAGTGTTGGGGATTAAAGTCCTGGATCTGAAGAGAAAAACTCTTCAAATTGCAAAATATAACTTCCCAGAAAATTTTAAACCTTATTAAGATTTTTTCTGCGTTCTTCGCCAACTCCAATATCCAATTACTGTTACATGTGGCATCATATCTTAATTTATTTTATTAATCCATGATTTATTATAAGAAATCTTTTCCCATATGAAATCAATATTTATGAATTTTTGGGTTTGCATCCCTGTGTCGCCCCCCGAATTTGGGAGGCATCTCCAGCCGTCCCAAAACATGGCCTCTCCATTTTTCATATCCCGTGCCTAATAATGGTGGTGATATAATCATTGCATTTTTTTAATATATAAACACATCCTTTTCTGAAGGTAAACTAGAGAGTTTTAAGGTATTCAGCTTCTCTTTGGCCTCATCTTTCTTTTGCCTTTTGTACCATATCAGTTTGTAAAATCATGCCAATATCCATCACAATTCACGATTCATGGATATAAAATAATCGACTCAAGAAGGGAAAACTTATCTGGAAACTAGGGCACCCTTTATTCCAGGTGACATGATATTGCTTTCTACGAGTGACAAAACAACAATTCCCCTCATGGCCTCATTCCATGGTAAACTTCCATTTCCCATATGATACGTGAACAGTAACTGGCCCCATAGCAGACTCTGGAGAGAGCATCTTTGTTGGAAATTCCAGGATGGCTAATACCAGAGTAACTAGTATTCCATTCAACTCAGTCTTGCTCTCATGTTGTAATGTTGGTCTGCTTTTTGTTGTACAAGAATACTTTTAAGTTTTTTCTGTTGTCCAGACTGTAAATGGTTCTTATGTTGTAAACACAGCTCCCATCATCTTCTACTTTTTTAATCAAAGGATGGTTTTTGTACTAATCTTTTTATATATTAGAAATATTTATTCTTTTATAAAAAAATAAAAAGTATTGTTTTCATGGATATGAAGTAATGGCCTTATGAAGGACGAACTAATCTGGAGACCGGAATAATTTTTATTCCAGGTGACTAGGTATTGCTTTTTACAAGTGATTTAGAATTCCAATGTTCCTCCCAATCCCTAGTAAAAAGCCTTTTCCCATATAATATGTGAACAGTGATTGGCCCTAAGACAATAGAGAGAGCATTTCTTATGTTTGAAACTCTAGACACATGCCGACTTGAAAATTCTCTCAGGAGGCTGAGCTTTATTGAGTCTAAATAGACCCTTGTGCTGACAGTTATAGTTTTTGGGAAGCTGAGCCATATGGAGTTAAATAGGCCCTCATGGCTTACATACTTTGCTTGGGAGGCTGAGGGCCCCCTATCTAGATCTGCCCCTCGCTGACCCGACAAATTCTCTGGGAGTTCGAGGGCCCCTATCTAAATATGGGGCTCTATTTCAAATTCTTCAAATAGGATGTTATTACTATGTTAGTGTGGCAATAGTTCATCAAGGTAGATAATTCTTGTTTGACATATTTCTAGGGATCTAAAAATTTAATAAAGATACTTTGCTGAATCGAAATTGTGCATAGCGGTTTGAGATCAAGAGCTTTTTATTTTTTGTTTTTGTTGTTGAGATATGTCACACTTGATCTTAACGCAGGAGTATGTTCGGATAACACTGTTGATATGACTAGACTGGTTTTCTGATGAATGTGTCTAAAAACTTATTCATATACTTTTGGGATTACTTCATCTAGTGCATTTGTTTTACAGGCTCCTCCACGTGCTGAAGTGGTGAACAGCCTTAAAAATGGAATTATTATAAACATTCTTGGTATGGGTGCAACTGTGCTTGGCATACAAGCAACTGTAGGGGTGTTGGTGGCAAAGGCTCTCACTTCTTCAGCTAACCCGTACTATCAAGGAATATCTCCAGGTTACAGTCCAGTTCTGGCTCTTGATGTGTTCTTGGTGCAGGTATTTGCTCTATTTTTAACAAGTCCATACAACCTTTTAAAGTTTCTACTTTTGATTCAGATGATGTTTCTGCCTATTAATGTAGTCTCACACTGAATATTTGAATGCTGAGATGTGGGCAATTATAGCTTTCAAGTTTCAGATTATATTTTTATTCTGTTGCAATCGGATTTCTCTTTGAGATCAATTCAAAATGCATATGCCTTGCTACGATATATCAACTGCTAAGACTTGCTAGGCCATCAACCTCCAATTATGATGCCTAATATAAGCTTGAAAAACAAAACATCATGTATAGTTGAACAGAAATGGCCAAGTCATTAGAATGGAAGGGATCACAAATGAATTTTATGGGCGCTTTTTAAGCAAAGTCTGCCCTGGATGTTTTGGGAACAGTCAAGCATAGTCTGTATGTCTGTAAAAGGTATTTCTCTTGTTCCTTAATAGCTCACAATCAGCACGTTTATGCCCAAGAACTCCCTCAAATTTTCGCATTGTTTTCTATTCATAGTGCTACCAAGCGAATCTAGGATCCTAGTTTGCATTGAAGTTTTTAATTGACATCCTCTTTGCTGCTAAATGGACATGTCATGTGGTGCTGACATGTCTGCTTTTCTCCTCTTTACACTGGTTGTCTATTAAAGAATAGATTCTAGTAAGTCTCTGCAAGAAGTTCAGAATTCCTCAGTTGTTGTTGCTTTGACAGTAATCTTGCTATCTGGATTTAGATGCTCAGATTTGCCAGTCTTTCCTAATTAGGTGTGAAAGGTTCAAGTGTGCATCAGACACAAGGCAGAGTTTTTATAAATCTTTGAGATGAGCTATGGTAAAGGAAGGTTGCCTGTTTTACTTACTCTTTTGGGGTATAAGTTTAGAAAGTCTGAAGTATGGAGAGAAGAAAATGGTGCAAAATGGCATCGACTTGGGAAGAATAAAGGATGCATTATTGAAACATACATTACAGTGTAAGCAGTGAAAATTTGTTTGCACGGTATTTAAAGGCACGTTAAGCTTAAGTAATTGGAGCTTTCATACTGACATATTATTGGAATATTTTGTTTTTGTGGGATATTTCACTACACGAAGTACTTCATACTGACATATTATTGGAATATTTTGTTTTGTGGGATTTTTCGCTACATGAATAATTTAATACTCGAGTCATCTCTTCGATGACTATTTTCCATGTGTAGTCATTTCTTCTATGACCTTTTACTTGTGCACACTGGTGACAATCAGATGGTATGGGAACTTACAAAGCGCACACACACCTCTAAGCAATGTTAGTACTGGAGAGGAGGACGCTAACACATCAATCCATGGACTTGCACCCCAAAGGCATGCTTCAGAATTGGCAAAGCTTTTGGTGAATGTAATGCCTTATAAGCCTAGCTTGACTCTCAGTTATTATCAATGTGGGATATTCTATTCCTGACACTTTTTTGTTTTGAAATAATTGGAGCTTCTGTAGTGTGATACCCACGTTAGGTTTGTTGAAATCTATGAAATCTCTGTTAGCTTCACATATATTTTAGTTTAACATTAACAAAGCTAAAGTGCACTGTTTTTCTATCAACAGAAAACAGTCTATGTTGGGAATTTTGTATCACATATACCTGCAGTCTATTTCCCTTCACGTATACCAAGGAGTGGGATACAAGAGTGGAGGTCTGTTGTGGCAAATGAAAATCAATTTTGGGGGAGCTCATATTTTCTCTCGGTGATACAAAATGTGATAACATGGTCTTCCATGTCTCACGAAAAATTTGTGATGCATGGCAAAGACTGTAGTTTAAGAAAATCTCAAGTTAAAAAGGAAGAGTGCCACCCATGTTTTCAGCTTTAATAAGCCAATGCCATCTCTGTTTGAGTCAAAATAAGCCGTAGGAATGCTGTTCTTGTTTTCAATCTGTCCCATGGGGTTGCTGTCATGGTCCTCAAGCTGTCCCATGGGGACACCATCCTTGGCATCTGAAATTGGGACAGCAGATTGAGGACATCAGATTGTCGCTGGATCCATGAGGCACTATAATGTTATGTATGACTTCCTCTTGAAAACTTCAAGAAAAAATATGAACGTTGTTTGGTTTTTTTTGGTCATGTGCTATTATTCCGATTTCTCTAAATATCATAAATTATAATACCGGGAATTTGGAATACTAGGAACTGTTTGAATCCAGAATAGAATTTAGTGTTTCCGTAAAGCTTTTTGTATTCTGGTTGTATATGTCTTTAGAAGCATAGAAAAATTATGTTGTTTTTAATGGTTGACCTGGATTCTGCTATAGATATATTACATCTGAAAATAGATATACATTCATTAGCATACTGATTTATCTATACCTCCCTTTTTTTTGTTTTTTTCATAATGACAGCTTGTGTGGGTTCCCCTGAATTTGGAGTGTGATCCCCAGCCGGCCTTGTTTTCCCATCCCCTAGGAAAGCTGGTGTAATCTTGGGGAACACAATTCATATGAAGATGCATTTCTCCTTGCGAGAAGCACACCCACCATGTCTCTGCTGCCTAGGATTTGTCATTGTAACAAATTCAATATGGATCATTGACATGTTCCATAACTCTTCTTAACTCACTGACACTCGATGAGTTGGCTTGGCTTAACCCCTTTGTGATCTGATTTGGTAGTACTTGGCTAGGCTTTTTGATTATAACTAAAACTCGACGGGTTTTGATGGACTCAATGAGCTTAAGATAAACTAGCGATTCAGATGAAGTATTGAAATGAAATTTGCAGCCATTCATCTCTTTTGAGAGAATGCCATGTACAAAATGATTACATTAATACTACTTTTGTTATAGTTCTATATCTTGCCTATGCTTCATTTCTGAATATTATCTCATTTCAGATTTCTTGTTAAATTTTTGCTTCAGCAACGAACACATCTTAGTTCTAGCAATATAGAGTTTTGTCCACCGGATGCCTCTTGGGATCTGTATCAATTAGACTCCAAGCAACCATGGCATGATGGCTTGCACGTGACTTCAACTCTTCACATGTACAACATCAGACTTTACACCGACTTTATTTACTTGGAGCTAACATCTTTCAACCTTGATTTCGGGATGAAAAAGCATTATAGGTCTGCTTTGACCTTGTGATAGAAAAGATCAAGACTTTCCACAGAATATACTGATCTCAGGGGTTGACTTTAAATCTGGTCCCTTCATATTCCTCCATTTATATTACCATGACATGCCACAACATTGCTCATGCATCTTCATAAGGGAGGTTGCCTGTATATGGTCATACAAAGAAAACATAAACACATACATGCCTTTTGACCAACCAGGGATTGACGTGATTATATACACGTTACAATTGATGATGCCTGAAAAGTACTTAACAGTCTAATGCAATACCCTACGAGTTTTATGTGAACTTATGATGGCCAAAATATGCATGCATAATAAATGACTGCCACATGTATACACTCAACCCAATGATCATAGACCGTAACCTCTGAATAGATATTAAAGATCCCATTATATTTTGAAGATAGGCTGATGACATTCTCGTACACCACCTTTGGTGTATTTTTTTTTATGTAGACCCCATTTTATTTGTGACACGGCATATATTTGTGACGCGACCCTCAGGTCATGTTGCCATATATTATGGCACTAACATTATGTCACGGGATTCTTTTATATGAAATTAGTTGCCTTGAATTTATTTGATTTCTGATCTGTTGTAAATTGCAGCACCATAATTACCTTTGAATGTTTGAAGTAATGGTCGACTGTAAGACATTGCAAATGAAAGTTTCAGAGCCAAAGAAAGGAGGTCAAGAAGCAAGTGGTTATTGTATGTTTTCATTGACCTAACAAATATTGTTTTTGTGTGTTTGCATTTGCAGGCTTGTGCAAATGCCATTCTCTCTCATTTTCTGGGACTTCTCTTCTCATTGGAGTTACTTCGATCTGTAACTTTACCCCAGCCTCCAGAGGCAGTAATACCTAAGGTTGCCTAAATCCAGCGCATGGTTAGAAAGCAGGTGTATTGGATCCAATCATTGCATGGACGCTGGTCCCTTTTAAAGAGCCATTTTTAATAGATGGCATGAGTTCCTCATCCACCATTCTCCTTTCATATCAGTTGGATCTAAGCAAAGTCTTGATTGGAAAGATGTTTAGCAGTTGTTTTTCTAACTATTTCCGGGTTACTTCTCTCTTCAAAGCAGCAAAAAGTGTTTGCTCCAATTTATATTTATGAGCTTTTAATACTTTTCCTGTAGGACTGGTTTTCTTTCCTATTTATCTTCTATAGATTTTTTAAATCGCAAGTTATTAGCAATGATTTCAGCATGATGTGTAATAAATGTAAAAAGAAATTGACAATCATGAGATTGTCTTGGATTCCCATTCTAAGCAGGCACGTTGTATAATAAAAGGTGGGTTTGTCAAGACATCAGTGACAGAAGGATCCTTTCATGTATATTTCAAGGGAACTGTTTGCATTATTCTACAGGATCTTCTTCCTTATCACTTGATGATAATGCTGACCACTTAACTTGTATCTTTTTCCTGGTATGAAAGCAATCGGGGATTGGAATCCTCAATGCGCAAATACCTGAAAAATTCTCCTCCAACTCAAGTAACGGCTGTGTCAGTTCCCTAAATGGCTGTTCATTTGGAAAAGAATTCAAGATAATTATGCTATCAGCTCTTCCTAAATCCTGTGGCACACCTTGATCTCATATTTTTAAGGATTCTTAGATCCAAAAAACTAATCTTATTGTAGCCATTTCTTCAGCAGATCGTGTGGGAAAAGCCTAAGGTCCCCACAATTGTAGAGACGGTTTGGGAGGGAGCAGCACTCCTGGTCAGTTTAGGAATTATCAGCATAATTGAAAAAGAAAAATTCAAAAATACATATTATTTATACTTGGAAATAATGCAAGAAAGGTTTAAAAACAACGATACAACATTATAATTCGAACACATCATTTTCAAATGAAAGAGACCACAATGCAGGCCCATTTTAAAATAACGAAGACATTTTTAAAATAATTGTTTGACATTCAAATCAAAATCTTGCTAGATAACGTTGAAGCAAAATTGTCCGAGATGAAGAACAATTTTTGCTGGATAAATGTCTTTGGGATGGGGCATATGGGATGGAACATAACACTTGTCCATACATTCAATCATAAAGGTGTGAAATGTGTCAGAAAAGGTTTTTCCTTCAGTGGCATTGTGTTAAAGAAACACTACTTGTGAAGCTCCTACGAATTGTTTCTCTGTCTGTATGCCCTCTTCAACTTCACACTAGAGTTTACCTACCACCCCCATGTTATCAACCAAATTTGCACCATTTGAAAGGTAGTTTAAGCTTTTCAAATTTGATGTAACATGGAAACACTTCAAGGTTGTGGGTAACCTATTGGAGGTGAATCTCGAGGTTGTAGGTCTAGCTTCCCTTGATGAATCATTTAAGCTCATACACTATTTTAACAATTTGCTAGGAAAAGAGATAGAAACCTATTCTAATGGGGGTGATGCACTAAATATGATGTGACCACTACCAACCAGCAGCAATTGCACTTCAAACATGAGACTAATTTGCAATAAGCACGACTCCAAATTTGTCTCTTTACATTAGTATTTCTCATGAAAGTTGTGAAGAATGCTTGGGCTAGGAGGACTAGTCAAAAGGTCATATCATGACACTAGTGAGAAGACTACTCGTTCAACCTTTACACCTCACTTAGACACTTCATCAGACTTACAAAAGACTTTCAAATTGAATATGAATGCTAAACAAGGAAAACACACCAAGGAAGTTAAACTATCACTTAACAAGATCAATTATTCAAACATATACATTGAAACTAGTCAATGAAGGAGGTTAAACTAAAAGTTTTTTCATTGATCAAAGATTGCAAATAGGCAAGGCTTTGCCATACCTAGATGGAGGATACCAACTTAGCCTATCAATGTTGAATGTATAGAGAAAGTGAGAGAATGAGAGAAGGGCATAGGAGATGGGAATTGCCAAGTGTCTCATGAGTTACAAGCAAGAAGAGAGTTACGAAACCTCCCCATCAGGTTTTCAAAGACAAGTGTTGGTCTTCTGAAGATGCTCTTCTACTCCAAGTGGCATGGAAGTTTCAAATCTTGCTTGACATCTTGCCTTGCTTTTCAAAACTTCCCTTTGCCTTGGCTTGTGAGATGACAAGTGGCTTCATTGATGCTTAGGCATATTGAACTGATCTCTTTCTCTGCACTTGACACCTTTCATTTGATCTCTGAAGGTTCCATTTGACACATCATTTTATTCTCTTATTAAGTGTCTTGAAGTCTCTGTCTCATTAGGCCAATCTTGCTTACAAGTGTCAAATCTTAAATTCATCTTTACCAAAGCAGTCTCTCTCTATGGATGGCCTATTCACATCATATTAGACCTACAACTCATTTGGAGGTCTCAAACTATCCCCAAGAACTCATTATACAACAAAACCTCTCATTTGCCCGATTCGTCGTAGTCATGAAAACGTGTAAACCTCATTGTGTAGAAGAATGTATAGAGGATCTTAGAGAACCAAGGACAATTTTGAGGACCTAGTATGGCCTTACAACTCCATGCCAAATTTTAGGCCCTGAGAGTGAGTGGAAGTGTCTTTTTTCTGCCATTCTCTGTCCTCAATTAGGCCTTCGTGCCTAAAAACTAAGTTTTGGCTTAAAAACACTTCCACACATGTGAATTTTTTTGGAAGTGTGTGATTCACTTTACCTATGCCAAGGCCAACCTCCATGTCAATTTTTAGCACTTGAGAACCTGTACGGATGGGTCAACCATGAAATGGTCAAAAACCCTAGTCTAGGAATTTGACAGGGATGAGAAATAGTTTGAATGTTTTGTTAAGAAATTTTCAAGGTTCTGAAGCTTGGATTGAGTTTGTTTAGGTCTGAAACATCCTTAGGCAACTCAATCCATTGAATAGAGGTCTCTTGAAGTGTTTTATAGACCTGCATATAGGCTTCTTAGCTTGCATACTAGTGCATTTTCCACTTTTTGACCAACTTGACAATTTTTAGAGCCTGTGTATCATTTTGAGAGACCTGTAGAGGTGTGTAGAAGGCTGTAGAACCCTTTTCAAGTCCTAATAGACCTCTTCACTTGGTTTAGAAGCCACTCCCTACTTTGCACCTTCACAAACAAGCTTACAACTGTGTATTCAACGTTGTTCGGTAAACCCTTGTGCTTGCACATGTGCCAAAATTGTCTGAGAGGGTGCTCATGAGACTTGGGTAAGATCACCAAGGTCATTTGGAGGTCAATTCAATCCATCATATGACGTTTGGGGGCCTCTTCCTTCCATTGGGTCACCGGGAGGGTTTTAGGCAAGTTTTATTTTTAGGGATTGTTCATAAAGAACAGAGCCATTTCTCCCTCTTGATGCCACAAGTTGGAAGTGGATAAACCCCTTCAACACCTCCAAACACCATTGTTACCATGTAAACTATCAGGAAATATATGAGCATAAATTGGTAGCCTCTCGGGTTACAAGCATGCATTCTATAAGGTCTACGAGAGAGCAAGATAAGTGAAAGAGATCCACAGTGCTTAATTTGACTTTAGATGCCTCAAGGAGGTCCGTGACATTATTTCCAATGTTTGCAAGTGGTCATCTTTGCCACTTCTCTTCTAGACTTGCTATGACCAACATCGCTTCATGCTAGGGTTCTTGAGCATAGTAGTTCACTTGACCCTAATAACCTGTGCTAATCCCTTTTCCATTGCTGAGGGAATTGAAACCTTCATGGAATGTTGTTTTGAAATTCCTATCACCTTCAATAGGGTTTTTCATATCCTCATCCTCCTTCAACAACAACATTCTTACAAAGTATGCACACATGACTGTGCATTTGGCCTAAGTTCAATAATTCTAGACAGGGTTGTGTTTTGGCTATTGAATGTGATGATCTTTCAAGGTCAGGGTATCACTATGAGATCACATTCAAGTGATTTCTTTCCTCTCAGACCTTCTTTCTCAACCAAAAGACACCTTCACTAAAAGTAGTCTTGTAGATGACACATTGAATGTGTATACAGGGTCACAATGAGTTTGTTTTGATCATATCTTCTTGATCTTTCTCTTTAGCTCTGTTTTGTATTCAAATGACTCTTATCACTTGTTCATTCCTCTACCTATCTGAGCTCCAACTCATTGTTCATCATGGCATCTTTTCTCAAGTTTGAAGACCAATTGAGCTACTAGGTAGTCTTGTAGGTGTCTTTGGGATTTTGAATGCATTTGAAGTTTTAGGATCTTTCTACAAGTCAATGAACAAGAGAAAGACCTTCTACATCATCATACCGAGAACCTAGTCAACTTTCTTGTAACCTTTTCAACTCTCTCAAAAAAAGGCATATTCCACAAGCATACAACCTTGTTTTTGCAATTGTTTAGGCTTGGTTGTAGGCATTGATTGAAGAGTGTTTGGACATGGACTTTGAGAATTGGCCTTCTCAACTAGGTTAGGGTCATTTGAGAGTGAAGAGTCTTTTGGAAAAATCCTTTCATTACTCCACAAGTTTCATTCACCTTTCATAACATCTTTAGGCATGTTTGCCTTCTTGTTTTCATACACAAGTTGGTGTATGAGTATTCAGGCCTGTACATCCAATCCTCTTAACCCTCATTGACTTTCAAATCACTTAGATGCCTTCATTGGTCATGAAATTATCCAAGGTGTTTACAAAATTTCTACACCTTATTTAGCCCTTTAGACATCATTTCAAACAAGGATTATTCCATCTTGTGTGCAAAAGAAACCTATAGGGCTAGGCGGACCTATAGGTCTGCATCTTAATGCAAAAACCCCTTTATAAGGTATGTTTTGACCTTTTTAGCCATTGAGATCATTCTTCATTGCTTCTATACATTTTTTATGAGGTCAAGACCCTCATACAACATCTAATGATACAAGATAAAGCTCTGTTGGAACCATCCCTGTAGACATCCTCAAGACACAGTTGTCAAATATTGAACATGAATACCACTAGAGAGCTAGTACGAAATGACCAGTCAAGATAAAGAGCTTTGATGGAATAAGAAGATGGTGGAAACATATTCAAATTCCCTTGAATGCACTGAGACTATCAAACTCCTGCAAAACTTCAAGTGCAAACTGTGACACATTTTGCATGAAGGCTACTCTTGACACTACGAAGGCTCACATGTGCCAACCTGGTGAAGGTAAGCATGAAATGGTTTTGAATACCTGTACAAACCCTCTACAACACTTTCCATGCTTCAACAAGCTTCAACCTACATGAAAATGGTGAAAAACACAAGCTTGTGGGGTTTACTAGCTCTTTTGACCACCCTAGCTCCTTAGCGATTGTTCTTAAAACTAAGGAGCTCAATCAAACAACCAATGACATTGATTGAGAGGTCATAGGGGTCTCCAAGTTTGTACGTTTTGGTTTCATAAGAGTCTATGTAAAACCAATGTTTCTTGAAAATATAAATCTGGTTAGCTACATAGCTATCTGTGATAGGAGATAGAGTAATTTCACCCATGCCTATCAACTGTGTAGTATTTCCAGACTAAATGAAGGACCAATATGTTATTAGTTTTGTTTGAATTTGTCTGTTAGTGTTCGTGACAAATGTTGTGATGAAGTGAAATTGGGAAGCTTAGACTTGGGGATTATTTTCCTCAATCTATGGATAACAAATGTTTGGTCCATTTCAATATGCAATTTTGAACATCCAAGTCTATATTCGGTGAGTAATACAAATCATCCAAAGATTTTAGAAAATCTTCCTTACACAAAAATATTGAGTGGAATTGTACAACTCCGGAAAGCCCTGAATGACAATATCTAAGTCCTTGTAGAATGGAAACTGAATTGGCTAAAACATGTAGTTTCCAAGAACAAAAGGAACTAGAATCCAATTCATAAGGTAGACGTGAATAGGATACACATATTATCTAGAAGCCAACCGTCTTTTGATTCTTTGAAGCATAGAGAAGTCCCAAGGCCAAGTCTTTCTAGCCAATCTTCTAGAAGCTCCAAAAGAGGAAATATTTATGTTGAACTAGAAGATGAGAAACTGAATCAAGGAAAATAAGAGTTCCATCTTTGTCTATGTCAGCATTACCTAGAGAGAAAAATCTAGAGTTTTACAAGGAAGCAGATCTTACTTTTTATAGAGGAGGTAGATGGACACCATTGAAAGGGTACTATAAACATGAAAGAAAAATCTATCATTTCTCATATGCCTTTCAAACATCCAAACTTGAAGATAAAAAACCCTGTATAGAATTCAAACATAGGAATTATGTGGCTAGATTTAACCACTATTTTCAAGAAAAATTTGATAATGTGTAAAGATGTTCAATAGATCAGAGCAACCATTGCTATTGTACATAATATAAGTGATTTTGTAGCATTTGTAATACAATATGTACAATAAGTTTATAAGATTGTAGATAGTAATCTAAATGTTTTGTATTCTTCAACAAATAAAATTGATTATGTAAATATGAATATTAACAACATCAATAGGATTGTCCATGAAATTGATGATAAAATTGACCATCTTGAATCTAGTCTTTCATGGCTAAAACAAGAAGAAAAGAAAGAATTAGAACAAAGAGTAAAAGAAGAACAAGATAAATAAAAGCAAAAGGATAGAGCTTCTTTTAGTCTAGATTTAATTCCTCTAGACTTTGACATAAGATTTCTAGGATATCTCGCCCCTAAGCATAGGTAGAAAACCAAGCCTTTATCTAATATGCAGAGAGATCATGTACAAATTCAACAATGGTCCTTGAACGTAGATGATAATCTCAACCCCATGTATGAGATTACTGCTTGGTCCAACAATATGTCAACCATAGGCATTACCTCTAGTGCAGATGAATGCTCTATTGCAATGTTAGCAACTAGATGCTTATGGGGTATATTAGCAACATTGTGGGATGCATTTACAAAAACTATGCAAAATGGTATTGTTTTCAATAACTAGTACAGAAACAACAATATATGATTAAAAAAACAACTAAAAATTGCATATAAATGACCAAACATGATCACGCGGCCATTAGTAGTTTATTGCTAGTCATTTATAACGTGACCAAATTAATGACTAGACTAGTTTTAGTCATTTATTGGTTGTTTTGATTGATTGATTTGGTAGTATATTTAGTCATTGATTGTTGTAATCTGGTCGCTTATTTAGTCATTTTTTATTCATCGGTGTATTTAGTCATTGATTGTTGTTAACTAGTCACTTATTTAGTCATTTTTATTCACTAATTTTTGTCCATTGGTAGTGTGTTTAGTTATTAATTTTAATAATCATTTTGATCAATTTGGTAGTATATTTTGTCATTTTTATTCACTGATTTAACACTGGTCATCATTATGCCCTGATCACATTTGTTATGAGTATTTTCAAATCAAATAAAATCAATATCACACGAGGCAACCTCAATCCTTTAAGGCACGTTCTCGCACGACAAATTCTGGCAAGCTCTCTCACATGTGCAATCATTATAGGATCAACCTGCATTTCACTAAAGATTGGGTGTGGGCTTCAAAAGCTTTCAGATTTTTTGATTCAATTTTTGTTAATTCTTGGTGGTGGTTCACTTTGGTCTGGGTCCCTTTTCAGCTGTGCAACAATTTGATGAAGCTTTTAGTCATGAGACGAGAAAAATTTAGAATTGAATCATTGTCGTGTGATGAAACCAAAGCGGATGCTATGCTCTGGAGTATATGTTATGAAGGTGAAATTTATCATTTTCTTGAATGTCTGAATCGATATGATGAGAACATCTCCATTCAGTTTGCTTCGAGCTAGGATGGTGACCATAAAGTTTAGGTTGGAGGTATAGAGTTTGTTGTTAGTGAGGAGTCGATTGTTAAGGCCACAGGGTTATGCTGCGAGAGCAGAAGATTGAAAAGACTCGCCAAATTTCAAGACCCGAAGGGGTTGAATTTTTTTTTCATTGAAGGAGAAACGTCACTGAAGTTGCAGGGAGGCTTTGATAGAAAGAGCTTGTTTAACCCTTGGGATAAGGTATGCTTCACCATCATGAAATGTTTTACCCTTGAAGATTGTTTTAAGTGATTTTCTCATTACCATTTCGTTCTTTTGAATCACTTTCATCACAAGGTGTTGGTTAACTTCCCCTTCTTCCTCCTATCATCCATGGAGATGTCTGTTAAGTCTGTCAAAAATTCATTAGAAAAAAACCTAGTTGCCTCTGCCATTCCACTCCACCAAGGTCTTATCTTTAGTCTTTATCACTTTCACCTTGCATTGTGTCCCTTTAAGCCTTTAAAATCATAGGTTTTAGATAGTTCCCATGACAACGACCCTGATGAATATCACATTCCCTTGATAGTCAGATTTGGTTTCCTACCCTTTTCCAAGAACTTAGTTCTCACCTCTTCAAACATATACCCTAAGTTTGAAAGCTTTTCCTCTCTCCGAATAGGCTCTGGTTGTTCCTCCCCAATAGCTGTGACTTCTAGATCGCCCGACCCTTCTCACTCTCTAGTTGTCGAAAGGTTGCGGGGGCTAAAAAATAACCCTTCCTTTTCTGACAATAAAAAGAGGAAATCGATTGTTTGGATCAATTCTAAGATCACTCAGAGAAAGAGTAAGAACAAGAAAGTGGTGGGGGTGAAGCCTCAAAATTTGGCCAATGACAAAGAGCACTTGGAGGCCTAGGTGCAAGGTGAGGAGGTTGTGGAGGAAGGGTCTGATTTTAAATTTCAGAGTTGTACAGAAGAAAGATGAATATCAGAAGATCCAGGAGACTGGCAAGGGAAAAAATTTCATTGGTAAAGACTGTGGATGATCCCTCTACCTCGAATGCGGGGGAGGAAGTAGGTAAATGAAAAGATAAACCCAATTCTGATAAACGATTGGAGGGAACCAATTATTTTGAGGAGCTGAATGACTCCACTTATGATTCTGATAAGGAGGATTTCATGGATACCAGTGAAGAGGAGAGCCAGATTGAAAGGGACTTGAAAGAAGTGAAGAAGGGTTTGCGCTCCCTTCAGAATGAAAGAAAGGTGCTAACCACTGTTTTCTTGAAAGTTGTCCACCGTGCAGCTTCTTCCCTGTGGATTCTGCAAAACCTCCTAGAAGAAGAAGGAGATATAGAAGGAAAAATTGCTAGCATGGAGGACTTTCTCAAGTTCATCAAAGAAGATTGGAAAGATTTGATAAAAACCTAGTGTTTTTGTTATGATTAATCCCTAGTCTATTTGTTGTTTCCTATTTTGCTTTTGTCTATCCACTATTTTTTGACTGTTAGTGGCTTTTGGCCTATTTTGCTTCCCCTTGGGGTTTTTGTACTTGGGCTCTGCACCCTCTTTGTAGACTTATAATATCAAAAACATATAATTGATGTAATTGTAAATGCTCACTTCTTGAAAGAAGAATTTAGAAAACCTTCAATATGGATTACAAATGATGATTACAAACACCCATTACACTATTCTACTTGTTACATTCTGCAGTTGGGGGTATCTTTTCGGCTTCCATTGGATGCATAAGTAGTATTAGTACATATATTTTAAATATATCTATTTAAAAAATACAGAGAGGTCAAAATTTAAACTCCTATTTTAGACTTGTCACATACCATACTGATTAAGACTCCATTAACTTCTTCATTAATTTATAGCTGACAAGAGTAAGAGAAAAATTAATTTGTAATATTAAGTACAAGAAAGGTAATTCCAATTAGGCTACAAATTGCTTAAGTCACCTCCAATTAAGTAATAAGAGTACCTTAATATTAGGCACAAGAAAAGTAGCTCCAATTACGCTGAAAACTAATTATGTCACCTCCAATTACAACACTAACAATAGTCCTAGATTCATGTGGCCATGAGAATTTTAAATGGCCTATGTTGTATGACAGTGATCCTTAATTTTATTCATATACTACATAAAATGCATAAATATTATTCTGCTCAATATATAGAGCATGACTATGGTGAACCCATGAATATTTCTCATGAATCAACATTTACAACACTAGGGAATATAGCTTACTCTAATTTGAAACTCAAGATGAATTAATAAATGTTTGGGTATTAGATACAACTCCCACCAAACATATGACATAATGATGAGACTTCAAAACATATGACATAAAACATATAAAAACATAATCAATCATTCATTTGCACATAATGAAACAACTATTAAGAAGGCAAAATACTACAATTTTATTGAAAAAAGATGTTCTTATAGCAGATACAAGATAGAAAAACGTGTCTTTGCTTTGAATAATGTGTTAATACAAAGTGTGTTTCTCAGTGTCCTGACTGATAAAAATGAGTTACAATTTTTTTTTGCTTATATAGCTCTAAAATAGATTAAAAACACTAAGAATATCCCTGAACAACACATTCAAACTATTGCATAAAGTAGTGGGCAAAGTTGTCTAACAACTAGTACATGATAAACATCAACTATGTCATTTTTTAAAAATATTTTAGTGGCCACCGTGTGAAGGTCCCTTCTTTCTCTTTTAGATGGACAACTCTATTTATTTTGTCTTCATAAGCAAGGTGTATGTTACTTGCGACCTTTAAAATATTTACATTTGCATCACCTGTTCCTTTCAATTTGACTCCATGTACAATAGATAGTGAGTGAATTTGCCTAATACCCACAACAACACCATCAAACGGATCCAACACCTGGACTTTATCCCCTTCTTGGAGTTTATCAATAAATATTTGCAAAAATAAAAAAATACACATTATATTGAGATATAAAACACACATTATATTTTAAAAATGGAGCGGGGTAACGGTCGCATACAGATTTGCAGAGGACATTCGAACCGATTCTGGGTTCTTTGGGAAGAAAACAATGACTTGAAGAAAGGGGATTCACAAGGTGTTGATGAAAATTTAGGATATGGTAGAGTTGAAGTGAGTCAAAGGGAGAAGATTTTCGCTGTCAATTTTTTTTTGAATGGTAGAGGTGGTTATGCGCAAAGCTAAGATGGAAGAGTGCCCTTCCCAATGATATAATGACTTTGTTTCAATATTGGCCCAATATCAAAAGACATTATACTTATCATTGTTTATGGTTGATAAGTCCCACAACTCTAATCTGGGAAATCTGAAGGAACAAAATAGAAGATTGTTCCAAGACAAAGAAATGAGTCTCAAATCCCTCCAAAA
This sequence comes from Torreya grandis, assembly GCA_037957365.1. NCBI lineage: Eukaryota > Viridiplantae > Streptophyta > Pinopsida > Cupressales > Taxaceae > Torreya > Torreya grandis. Next base: position 223,986 of record JARHVA010003494.1, on the reverse strand, counting down.
CAAGATTGAAGCAAGTATTGTGGAAATAGTTAACAACAAATTAAACTCTACTAAGTTAAAAGAACATTTTAAGCATGAATAATGACAAAACATTGGGACATATAACTGACAACTATTATATTACCTCAATTAATTCATCACAACTATGACGATTGTGTTGCACATTCTTGTCCAGTTCATTATGATCACTATCAATATTAGTAGCTCTGTTGACATCATAAAAGCATTTTTGTTTCCCTGCCGCTTTGATAAAATTGCTTTGCATGTGGTTTAACCGTCATGCAAAAAAATATACAAAGCATTCAATAGTCAAGTAAATAATGCAAGCTATAAATTTGTTCAAAAGAACATTTTCTGGATCACTCCAACAATAAAGAAATTGGGTTGGATTCTCCTACACTCAGATTTTAATAATATACATATTAAGAGGTATTTGTATATAGATTTCTAAACAAGAAGAAATGAGATCAATGGAGCCTCTTACCTCAGCTGAATCCATGGATTTATGCTCATTCCATGCAGAAATTATAGGGTTAACATAGGCAACCAACTGTGAAAATTATTGAATGAGACCAAACATGCAACTCATTACTTGTTGGTACCCTTCATTTGAGTTGACATGATATAGAGAGGCTCCTACTGGGCATTGATGGCTATGAAATCTCTATTGACGAACTAGATTTCTACTTCATCTCATTCTTAGATTTACTAGGTCGATCTAAAGCTGCCATATAATTGACAATATCTTCTGCACCTGCTTCTCTATTACTGTTTTCCACCTAAAATACAATGTCAATTTCAACATATAGCTAGTTCAATAAAAAATCAAAATAAATAACACAATGTAAATTGAACCAAAAAGCCACACACTGTAAATTTGTCCATTTTGGCTTGCAACCTGCCTCGGCCAAATTTATATCTAGCCCTCACATTATCTCTTGCTCTCTTGCCTCTGTTACTCTTTGCCAAATATTCTTTGGAATGCATACTTTATTTTAATGCCTCCCACTGTTTGGGAGATAGAGTGGAGTCTAACCTCTTTTTTCCGTCCATGATTGTTTTTCTGTAATTGTATCTAAAATTGTTCATCAAAATTCTCATCTTTTGCTTGTAATATTTTCTAGACATTTGTCCACTAGTAGTCTCAAAAGCATTTTCCATTTTTTTATAACATTTTCCACAGTTTATAGATCTTTCTCTACAAGACTAGATTTGCAAATATTCAAATGGGCCCTACATCTTACACCCAACTCAGAGGCCCACTTTGTAGCATTTAGCCCAATGGGCTCACCATCTCTCGATACCTCAGCCAAGAATGGCTTCTTGCCTTCTAATTTTCTTTTTTTTACATTCCTATCTGTAGATTTATACAAATCTTGACTCAATCTTTGTCTTTTTATAAAAGCAGACACATCTTCTATTAAACCACTACCAGTATTTTTGGCTGATCCACTAGTTCCATCAAAAGTTTTAGATGCAAGATGTGCACTCTGAGGCACAACAAATGTAAGCAATCTCTCTTCATGACTTTCATTAACCATAATTTCATGCTCCTTAGCCACATCAAGTGTGGCATGAGTAGTATATTAGTACCAATATCCATAGATTTCACTTCAAACACATCTTTAATGTTGAATAAATCATCTGCAGACCTATTGTTCCTTTGTTTTATTTTTTTCAATAATCTCTCTTAAACTTTGTGCTAAGAGATCATCATGATGTTGCACATCACCAAGTGCTATATCAAAATGCACATCACCATGTGCTATATCAAGTTACACATCATCACAACTATTGTTTTCACCAACTGCATTTGTTGAATCACAAATGCGTTGGCTTCTATAAGATGGTGACATTGTATCTTTTCTTTCCTTTTGTTTTTTCTCCACATTTTTTTTTCACTATTTTTGTTGCCTATAAAACAAAAATAAATATCATATTATGTCTTATATACATAAAGCTCTTGCCTATAAAATTTTATTAAACACTATTAAATAAATAATGTACTACTTAGTGGATTTACAACTTGCTTGTTTGTCAAACCAATACACGATAAATATCCATTATTCTTGGCCACTTTTTATGTACAAAAGCACTCATAATTTGTTGATAAAATTTCAGCATTATGGTCACTATCATTGAATAATTTATGCCTTACAGTTATTTTCCTCATTTTTTGAAGTGCGCAAATAGACAATAATGTATAAATCAACAACTTGAATCAGTAAAACTTTATTGAGTTCATAAGTTAACATGGAAACTTAAAATAGAATTCAGTTTACAGATTAAAAAAAAATTGCAGTCAAAAATCAAGAAGATATTTACAATTACAAGTATCAGACTATCAATATGACTATCCTTTGTTTCAACTAGATATTAACACTTATGATTCCTGATCACTCCTGTTTGCATCTGCTTGAATTTCTTCCTCATCCTCATCTGTGACATGCAATACATTTTCTCTCCCAATCTCTTCATTGTTAATCAAAATATCTTCTTCAAACACTCCATCATTGTCTTTATGCACTTCTTTGAATGTTTCTTGTAAATTAACATATTGCCCATCATGCATTATATCGATAACTTCCATGAATGAAATTTTCATTTGGAAAGAGATTTTGTTTGAATGACATACGACCATCTTGGTCTTTTTACATCATCAATTAGAAATGATTGGTTCATTTGAAGAGGGGAAACATACGACTCATCTGTCTTTGATAAAAATTGCCCTATATTTGCGCGTACAAATCCATACTCATCAAATTATAATGTGGATGGTCAGATCCACTTATATTTTAATAATATAGGACTATTTTCATCAAAATCCACTTGAATATTTTCTTGGATGAATCCAACATAATTTTTTTTCTCAGTTTCGTGAAGAAATTCAACACTAACAAAACAATCATAATTTGTCTTTTCTTTGTCTTTTTCTTCCACTCTTAAATGACTACCATAGGCCCACATTCCACTAAAATGCATAGCCCCTAAATGTGGAGATTGTGAAAGCTCACTTTCCTTCATTTTTATATCTTGACCTTCTTCTTTTACATCACTGAATGTATTAGCAATCCATTCTTCAAATTTTAGAAAAGAATCACCTCCAATCAAATCATGATGTCTGCACTTTTGAGGTCGATGTTGCATCCAAGCTTGATTCTCTTCTTCATATTTTATACATAGAATATTAATGTACAAATAGTACTATTAATAATATAAATGTGTAAATGCAATTGAGTAAATAAATTATTGTGTAATTTTTTTACTTGTGCCACTTATCGAACGGACATGTGTTTTGAAGAATATAGGCATGCATCACACTTATTTCTTGATGTGATAGCTTGAAGTGACATCCATTGCCTCCTAATACTTCACCTACAACTCTCTCATCTTCCTCATCATCCCATACATGATGATTGACATTTTAGAAATCCTTCATATATTTTGTGCAAAATCCCATGGCCTCTTGCATTGAATATCCCTCAGACATGCTACCCCCTGATTTTGCCCTAGTACGAACAATTTTTTTCAAAACCTTCATATATCATTCTATAGGATACATCCATCTCCTTTTTACTAGGCCATAATGCTCTAGTTCATATTCTAGATGTGTCAAAAGATGCATAGAAATGTTAAAAATTGTCGGTGGAAATTTTCGTTCCAATAGACAAAGGACTTCAACAACCTCCTCCCTCAAACTATCAAAGTTTGAAGGATCTAATACATGTAAACTCATTCTATTTAATATTAGGCCCAACCTTATAATTTCCAATCTTGGCCCCTTTTCCAAACTTGATATATTTACCACAATAGGTAAAATATTCTCGAATATGACATGATAGTCATGGGTCTTGAGGCCTCTTAATCTATTAATGTCAGTTTGGATTCTAATACTACTACTTACATATCCAGTGGGAAAGCGAGTCCGAGACATCAACTATAAGAATTGTGCACATTGTTCTTTTGTCCAGACATAATGAGCATTAGGTTTTCCATATTTTTCATCATCACATTTTTCAACCCAAATATTTTGACGAATCTTTAATTGTCAAAAGTATTGACGTGATGAAATAGTATCAAAATCACCAAAAAGAGTTTCTATAATAGCATAGGCTATATTTTTCTTAGTATGCATAAAGTCAACAACATACCTGATGGCCATATCCTTAAAAAATGGCAACTTATAGAATATGCACAACCATTTTACACCACTTTCATTACATGGATCATATCGACTACCATCAATCCCATCATTTTCAATAAATGACATTCTTTTTTGTCCATTCTCAACAATGTAATCACCTGTTATTAGCAATGGTGCTTCACAATTCTCTTCTTGACCATTGAAACATGTTTTTTGTTGATGATATGGATGATCCATTTTAAGGTAAGCACGATGTCCATAATAAATACACTTACACAAACTTCTTGAGTGCCTCACAAAATCCTTAAAGTTGTAAGCAAGACATCCATGGTATCCATGAACACTGAGACCAGACAATGTGTCATATGTAAGAAGATCATGAATCGTAAACAATAAGGAAGCTCTTAAAGTGAATTTGATTGAATGACTATCCCATAAAGATTGAATTGCTTCAATTCCTTTCCACAATTCCATTAGCTCATCATATAATGGCTCTTGATAAGCATCGATTGTATCTAAAGTCACACTTTTCTTTCCTAGTATAATCAATGATATTATTAAGATAAATGGTTTAGTTGCTAACCATGGAGGCAAGTTATAATTTATTAGAAACACTGGCCAAGTTGACCATTTAATAATTTGATCTGAGAATGGATTCACGCCATCTAGAGCCAAACCCAACCTTATATTACAAGGATCTTGAGAAAAATTAGGCCATCTATTATCAAATTCCATCCACATCTTAGAATCAGGCACATGTCATTGTTTTCCATCAGTGATCTTATTTTGGGCATGCCATTGCATAAGTTCAACAATGTCTTTGCACCTATACATTCAAAGTAATCATGGGATTATCGAAAAGTGGTGAATAACCTTTCTAAGAACCACAATTGATTCCAACCCTTGTCTATACCTCGCTTCATGACATTTCAGATATTCACTTTCGTTTGCAAGATTATTGTAAAATAATACACAACCATTCACACATGTGTGGATGTTTTCATACCCTAAGCCTAGCTTAGTGATTTGATTTTTACATTGAATTCATTTTGTTGGCAATGTGGAGTCAGGTGGTAACACCGAACTTAATAATGCCAATAACTAATCTACACTCTCATTTGTCCAACCAAACACCACTTGCAAGTTAAGAATTTGAAGGATTGTTGTCAAATGACTTAACTTTGAATTAACATACATAGGATTTAAAACATCTTCCATCAACTTGGCCCAATCATAGTTTAAACCCTCATTCAACATTCTATCAACTTCAAACCCTTCGTCTAACATTGCTGCCTCTTCATCTATGTTTGGTGCCACTTCATCTATGTTTGTTTCCTCTACATATTTCACTCTGTAATTCTATCATATCTTCATTATAATTGTAATCTCAAGGGCTTACACCACTATGCCTATATCTTATCATATGTTGATAAATCATATTTTTTTCTCACCTTTCCACCAAGATAGTCATTACATGGACATGGATATTTGTCTATGTCCCTCTCATCAGATACTCTCTGATCAAATGCATGGTATTGATCCGTAGTCCACCTTCGACATTAATCCATCTGTAATTTTATACACATAGCAACACAAATCTTTTGAGAAAAAAATTGACAAACCAAAAATTCAATTTTTTTTGAAAATATCAAGAAAAAATCAAATTTTTAAAAAAATGTAAAAATTTGTAGAATAAGAGACAAAAACTATTTTTTTTAATTGAAAGGCATTTCCATAGCAATAGATTTAGAGAGAGAAAATAAAATAGAGAGTTTAACTAATGAATTGTAAAAAATATATTTTTGTAGTTTATATTCAAATTGCTAATTACATTGCATTGCACATCTTTCAAACTCAAAACATTACTTCACATTGCATAACTAATAACTAGATCCTAATAAATGACAACATTTCAATTATAATATAGTTTTTACAAAGTCAACCTAAGCAGTTATGCAATTACTTCAAATTGCATAACTAATAACTAGGAGAAACTGCCAGTTGTATTTGTTTGCCATGGCATTCAATGAGATCACATTTCTTTGAGACATTTTTTCAAATAGTTCATTGCCTTGTCTATGCTACCATATTTTTCATACATGTCTACCAAAATATTTTATCAAATAGTTCACTGCCTTGTTGCTATGGCTAAAATCCTAAAACAAGTACTTTCGAACAAGCTATGGATGCTTAAAAAAATCTATCAAAGCATAATAGTAAGCAATAACATAGACAAGACAATGAATTGGTTGAAAAATGTCTCAAATAAATGTGGTCTCATGGTGATGGAATGCCATGACAATCCATAAAAATTTGCTTTTCATGGCATTCCATCACCATGAGACCACATTTCTTTGAGGCATTTTTTACAAAATTTATCCTGGGAGTCCATATTCCTTTTACAATTATTCCAGGAATTATTCATAAGCATCCCATATCATGTCCATGTAAAAGATATTTGTATTTTGATCATTGATATTTTTTTTGTCTCTTAACGTAGCTCTGCAGTACATTTAAATAGCTTTGGTGGGTGTGTGGGAACCAAAAGAAGTGAAAAAATAGTTCTCGCTTCCCCACAACATGCAATAACTTCACTTATGGTGTTGAAATATATAGAGACTGGTTACCGTAACTCCACGGAGGTCTCAAAAGTAATTGATGAGTTGGCGACAAGAGTCTGAGTAGCATATAATATTTCATTACGACTCGTGATAAACAAAATGTTGACTTATGGTGACACAGTAAGAGCAAAGAGTAAAGGTTCATTGTAGCCCTGTAGTGGACAAGAAGATAAATGGTGGTATGGCGGTAAGGGCTAAACCAAGTGCCATGTTGTGTCCACCCAATTATTTTCATCATTCTCAATATCTAATGAGCATACAAGACAAGGTCGACCTTGGTGGTCCCTCAAGATTCCTCCACCGCTTATTATTATTAGATTACCTTTTTGATACAATTCTATTTTTTGAATTTTTTAGTTGATACATGATCTTTTTTTTTCTTAGGAAAAAATCATAATTTCATATTTAAAAATAAGAAATTGGATAATATCAGATACATCTAAAAGCATACCATAGGGATGAAATACATGGATATAACCATCCAAAAACCCAAACATAGAAAGAGTTGAAGTGTAAGGCACTCAAAGAAAAACACACCAATATAAAAAAATGTTTGTCAAGTAGATAAGAAAGATGTTAAAGGTAAATAAGTAGCCTTACCACATTAGTCTCATCTAAGTGTTAGAGTGAGAAATCACATTCGTTCATAGATTTAAGTTTGATTTGGAGTGTTTTGTTATAATTTTTAGATTGTTTTCTTTGTGTACATGAACAATATTTTATTGTGTATTTATTTAGACAATCCACCTATAATTTGATTGATCACAACAATCAAATGGTTGTTGTGAAACCAATTCATTAGCTTATTTAACATCCCATATCATATCCATGTGCAAACTATTTTTATTTTGATCATTGATGTGTTTTTTGTCCCTTACCTCATCTCCATAGTACATTCAAATAGCTTTGGCGGGTATGTGAGAATTGAAGGAAGTGAAAAGGCAGTTACCGCTTCCTTGCAGCATGTAGAAACTTGACTTGCAGTGTTGCAGTATACAAATATTGGTTACTGTAGCCTCTTGGAGGTCTCAAAAGTAATTGGCGGGTTGGAGACAAGAGTTTAAGTAGCATATAATATTTCACCATGACCCTATGACAAATAAAATGTTGACCTACAGTGATGCAATAAGAGCAAACAGTAAAGGTTCACTGTAGCCCTGCGATGGACAAGAAGATAAATGGTAGTATGGTGGTAAGCGCTAAACCGAGTGTCATGTTATGTCCACCCAATTATTTTTATCATTCCCAATATCCAATGAGCATACCAAAAAAGGTTGACCTTGGTGGTCCCTCAAGATTCCTCCACCATCTACTATTATTAGATTACCTTATTTGATACAATTCTATTTTTTGGATTTTTTAGTTGATACATGATCTTTTTTTTCCTTAGAAAAAAATTATAATTTCATATTTAAAAATAAGAAATGGGATAATATCAGATGCATCTAAAATCACACCATAGGGATGAAATACATAGATATAACCATCTAAAAAACCCAAACAAAGAAAGAGTTGAAGTATAAAGCACTCAAAGAAAAACAAACCAATATAAAAAAATATTTGTCAAGTAGACAAGAAAGATGTTAAAGGTAAAGAAGTAGACTTACCACATTAGTCTCATTTAAGTGTTAGAGTGAGCATTCACATTCATTTATAGAGTTAAACTTGATTTGGAGTGTTTTTTTATAATCATTGGATTGTTTTCTTTGTGTACATGAATGATGTTTTGTTGTGTATTTATTTAGACAATCCACTTATAATTTGATTGATCACAACAATAAAATGGTTGTTTTGAAACCAACTCATTATCCTATTTAGTAGTATTTCCTTATTTTTCAACATGTCAAATCTAATGCTTGTGGTGATATGGTAAACAGTGAAGGGATGCCAAAGGATCCCATGGTGTCGCGATGGTAAGATCAAAGGTTGGCAGTAATGTGGTATAAGCTATAAAGGGTAAAATGTATCCTACCATTTTGCGATGATGTGTATCAAGGCTTGCGTGGTGGTGGTAAGCGGTGAAAGATGCAGTATAACCGTCTAGAAGCTCCCACGGTCCTTTAATAAATCTAAATAGGTCTTGTGGTGATGCAGTAAAGTATTAAATGCTGAAATGACTATATTGCCACCTTGAAGTGGTTGTCATTGATGTCTGTGATTGAAGTGACCACCCAACCATTGGATTGGACCAAATCAACAATTTGTGTTTGAAAGACTTGAATGCTGAGATTTATCAATTTTGTGGCATGAACCAGAGTAATGGAAAAATGATTAGCTCCATAGCAGAATAAAATTTGGAATTTCTTTATAGTTCATCATTCAAGAAAATTTAATGGTGATTATAGATGGTGAATTCAAGCTCTGTGTGCGCACTTCAACCATCTTCCAACTGGGTAAGTCTACCTCATCACTCTCTTCATACAAGGTATTTAGTTTATGCTTTGTTTTTTAACTAGTTTGGTAGAGCAAGTGACTATCAAAACCCTAGTTCATAAAAACATCAAACTATGGCACCTAAGAAATATGAGTCTACAAGAAAAAACATTGAACCCCCTATTCCCAAGAAGTGGTCCCTTCAACAGTCACTATTGGACATTTTGCCAAATTTAGTTGACAAAGGGTATAAGAAACTATTCAACGATGTAGCAGAGGGGTGTTGAGATGCTAGAGTCCCTATCTTAGGTTGGAACTATTTTTAGTATTTTTATCAAAAGTAAGATGGACAAGGACTGGTTGCAAACAGATGAAATTTAAATTTGGCTAAGCTTGTGGTGCCAAATGTATTATTGTGTAGACACCGAAATAGTGTCTAACCCTTGGTCACCTTCCCCCTTGGTCCATTCTTAACCCATTCTTAAACCATGCACTTGCTAATTTAAAAATAATAATTTATTATTAATATCCTCCCCTTTGACACATCACCTATAACACCTCGTCTGACACCTCGCCTTGGACTATTTCCCACCCTATGACTCACCCAAGACCTATTCTTACTTCTCTCTAACCGCCTAACCAACTCTCGTGCGTATTTAGCCCAACCTTTGACATTCTCCAACGGATAGTGCACTTGGCGGATGAAGAATGGGCTTGGTGGCTCGTTTACCCATTCTCCACCCGCCGACGTCGGTCAAATGTCGGCCGATGTCGACGGAATCGCCGACGTCGGTTATACTTAAACCAATTTTCTAACCCTTTGACGGGACCCAAATCAAAAATCGTTAATCTCTGGAGCTAATCACGAATCTCTAATCTTCTTTCGGCGAAACAAAGTTCTCGTGCTTTTGCTTTCTAGTGTTCTGGCTTCTTGGTGTTCTTGCAGGGATCAACATTTTTGACAGTATTTTCTAGGCATTGAGGTCTTGCATCAGACATTCTGCACAGGGATTGCATGATATCTCCATCACCAGCGACAACGGAAACACAGCTTCTGCACCTTTGCCAACTCGTATCACAGCTAAGTATTTGTACTGTTTTCATTTTAGTATCATTTCAAATATATTAGCATTCTGTCTATTGTCTATTCCAAGCATCCTTGACCCAACCTTCCCTGTTCTTCTCGGAGAGGTTGAGAAGCCTTCTCTCACCCCTTATTCCCTTTCCTTTGCCTTTGACACCCCTTTAGTCTCTCTTTAGACAACACCCTTTGTCCAATCAACTTAGCACAAGCTATCAGAGACCTACAGACCATCTTAAGACCAATCTAATCAACTTGATTAAATTGCTTTACGAAAAGGCTGAAAGGCCTTTTTCCTGCCCCTTACCCCTTTTCCTGACAACATTCTCAGTCTCTTAGACCTTAAGCAGTCCCTCTGAATCCCTCATAGACCCTCAGACCCCAGACAAGACCACAATCCATTCTGCAGACCAAAAACCAGTCTTGAACCCATCGCTGGCCATTACCCCGACCGACCTCGTCCATTACCCCTACCGACGTCGGCAGTCTAACCGACGTCGGCGACATTTCTGACTGACGTCGGCAATATCACCGCCGTCGGTGACTGTGCTAAGCAGATTGCAGCTTTATTAGGTACGCATTTGCTTTTAGTTCTTTCTTTTCAAGTGTTTTATCATTTCTCTTTTCTGTCTCTGTCATATTCTGTTTTAAACAGTGGATTGTCATCCTCCAAGAAGCCTTAGCGCTTCTAGGACCAAGCTTTTGCTTGGCAATCCACCCTCTTATCAGCTAACATTTTTTGTGTTTTAGTGTCTGTCTCTTTCAAGTGTCATCCTCCACAACCAAAGAGGAGTTCTCACAACGTCTGGATTACGGTGCACAGACTACATCCAGGTACATACAAGCCTTGACCATTTCTTTAAGTTTCTCATTTTTTCTCTTTGAATGTGAAAGCGAAATTGCATATAAACATTCTGGCACGCCCGGTGGGACCCTTAGGGCCTTCCTTGGGTTCCTTTCCTTCTTTTTTTATTTAGGTGCATTAGGTTTCTCCCTCTTCACCTCTTTCTTCTTCTCTAAAAGACATTATAAGCAGGAATAAAAAGAACTTTTCTTTCTTTTCTTACATTTTTAGACTAGTCAAAAATCATATTCTTCAAACCCTTTCTCAAACTTGTTTTCATTCCAACTTAACATTTTGATTTGGGGCTTTAAAATATATTGCATTCCATTTCTGCTTGCTTGCATTTCTTAGTCCACACTTAGTAATTAATAAACCGCATATTGAATTAATCGTAGATCACTTGATGTTACACAACCAAACCACGTGCACTAAATTAAACATCAAACTCACTTGAGACAAGGCCCGACTGAGATTTCATTACCCAGCGGATACCTTACCCATCCCGGTGATCTTACTTGGATTTCACCACCAAAGGGAAAGCCCACTCTGTTCTCTGGCAGAGTCTAATCTATAGGGAAAGTATATTTTGGCTAAGCGAGACCAGCTAACCACTGGAATTGTGAAGTGAGGGGAGCTTGCTCCTTAGCACCAGGCCAAGTACAAAACCTAACACAGACTTTTGAGCGCCTAAACATACCTGAAACCAACTTTAGACTACCTCTTTTAGGACCCTTCTAACAACCAACCTCCTCAAACATCACTTTAAGGCATAAGCCACACGATCCTAATAAAATTATTTCTAGGGATTTAATGCTTAGGATCTGCCTGTCTTCATCTTATTTTCTATTTTTATCTATTTTTTTGAGCTGGTAAGGACGTCTTATTTATTTTCAAAAACTTTTTTTTCTGAGTTTCTGGAAAACACAGTAACTGACATCGGTTTTGTAACCGACGTCGGCAACTTTTCTCCACCGGCATCGGTTATCTGACCGACATCGACAGACTTCTTCATCGACATCGGTTTTTATACCGACGTCGGTCACTGTCCAATCTTTTTTTCCCAAAAATAGCAAGCTTAAAATCCAACTTTCTTGCTGTCTTAAACATCCATTCTGAGTTTTTAAAACTGAAAAACACAGTTTTCTGAAACCTGACCCTTTCTTGCCTTGAATGGTTTTGACACACAGTCAAACCAAGGCTCTTCTTGACCACGCTAGGCAACAACCGCTTCCACCTTCACCATCCATAACCAGTCCTATAATGGAGTTCCACTCGGAGACTGAAAGAACTCCTACTCGCCCAACCCCGCCTCAGACTCCTATTGTCCCAGAAGGGGACCAAGATTTCGCACGATTCTTGGACCTTAACGTCAAAGCCTTGAAGCACTATCTCGCGCATAGCTAAACGCGAGACTCCCTAGGCCACCCAATCTATGGGATGCCGACTTCCTTAGTCGAGACAAGAATCACATCAATAGCATCTACAAGTCAACCTATAGACAATCAAGCCAACACCTCGACTAATAACCCAACCGTGTTCTACCTTCAAAATTTAACCTTTCTTTCTAGACCTACCTCCATGGGGGTTCCGGTACTCCCTCAACCTTAAACTACTCAACCAAATCCCACACCTTTCCAAAACCTACTAGTCTTTATCCCCCTTACTCTTGCACCTATCAACACAAGAGTAATTGTCTACCCTTCAACAAGCGTGGCTACTCCTCAAACATCTTTGATGGCCCCTATCCAACTTGTGCCTACCAACCCCATAACACAAGTGCCCTTGGCTTCAAGTTTCGCTCCAATAACCAGTTACCCATATGTTGCATCTACACAACCAACCACGTCATATGCCCCTCTCAATATCTTTCAAACGCCTTATAATCTAGGGGGCGCTCCACCCGCCAATCCGTCAGTAGATATCATCAAAATGTTGATGGACAAGATGTCTAGCCTAGAGACCTCCATTTCTGGCTCATGCAATGCTCTCTCATACGAGCAAATTTGCAATGAGCCCATTCATCCTTCTGTCCCGATTAGGCCATACCCCAACCAGTGGGAGCTTCCCAAATTTTTTTGCTTTCAAAGCAAGGAAGACCCACAGCAGCACTTACGGGCATTTAGACATGCCTGTTACCTTATTGCCCATGATGATGCATTACTCTTACACACGTTTCCTATGTCCCTTTCTGGTGCTGCACTTGACTGGTACAACTCTATTGCCAGCCATTCCCTCTTCACATTTACACAGCTGGCCCAACTCTTTCTTGATCACTTCTCCATTAACATCACCAAGAAGGTCTCGATCATGGACCTCTATACTATCCGCCAATTCAAGGATGAATCTATAGCTGACTTCGTTGCTCGCTAGAGAGGCCTCATCAATCAACTCTCATTTTCCTTACCCCAACCTGAGCTTATTGAAATTTTCTCTCGAGGCTGCGCCAAACATATTTCTTCCACCTTACAGGTTCAGACCTTTCGCACCTTCGACGAAGCCTTCACAATGGCTCACAAACTTGAATTACGTGCCATCAAGGAGAATAAATTCAAGTTGCGGAGCAAGAATCCCAACTCTAAGACCAATGACTCTTTTTCTAAACCTTCATCATCCAATCCTAAGTCTAAAGCTTCATCTAACGCTATGGTCGTTAGACCTTCATCCTCTTCAACCAATCAGCTTGAGCCATCCACATCTCAGAGCGCTACCCATCAATTCCAGCAGAGATACGTACAATGACAATATACTCCTCTTAGAGAATCATACGTGTCTATACTAGAAAAACTTGTTAGACAGGGGGTTCTCAATCTCTCCCAGATTCGACCACCTCCACAATTTGATCCCTCATGCGCCATCTCTGCGTGGTATAGGGAAAATGACTTCTGCAATTACCACCGTGTCAAAGGTCATGACATAGGAAATTGCAAAACCTTTAAAAACATAATCCAAGACATGCTTGAAAAGGGTGACCTCGTCCTAGATAATCTCAATGCACCTCGTAATCAGGCATCGACATCTTCAAGCAACCATTCCCCAATCATCCACCGACCCAAAATAATGTCCAGACCTTGATTGACAACACCTATGAACACGACATTCGAACAGTCAATACGGTCTCGCCCTTCATCCCCGACCATCCTCAAGAGGTTAGTCCATCTATCAGTCCATCACGTGTGGATGAACCTCTTTCTCTGGTTAGTTCTCCATCAACCTCTCTCATCTTGGAGGACGCCTCAACCTTACCGGCACCACCGGTCTCACCATCCTCCTTCCTACTGCCTATGGAGGACCTGACCTTACGTACTCCTCAACCGCAAGTGGAGGGCACCATAATCCCTGCCCTTTACCCACTTGAGGAGCCACATTCTCCAGTTCCTTCTCCACCAAGAGAAGAACCTGACTCTCCATCTTCTTCGACCAACGACAATCCAGTTATAATTCTCACACACCTTGGGTCCGAGACTACTGCCACACCTAACACATCTTCTCAAGGACCCAAACCTCATCCAACAACTTCTCAACCATTCTCTCGATTAGTAGAGAAATTAGAACTTCTCCCTTCAACGAAAGTGGAGCATCAGGGATTGTGGGAGCGTCTTAAAGCTCTTCAACATCTCCATGCTCTCTTGTCTCATGCTGCCAATCCTCCCAAGGCAGAATCACCCAAGACTCTCAACAAAGACCAGACTCCTGCTTTTAAACCTACAACAACCCCATCTAAACTGATTAAGTCACTCGGCGTTCGCCTTGTCTCTACTCTCACTCACCCGCAAGTGAAGGTAGACTTAGACCAGACCTCGACCAATAGTAGTCTTCCAACCAAGTCGAAAAAGACTGCCAGACCACAGAAGCGAACCCCTCCTCTACCGTCAACATTACCCTCTATTTTAGGCCTTCATCCTTCTACCCTAATCGGAGTGCTCCCTACTCCGACCCTTAACCAACACAAATTAACTCCATTACTTCCTTTGCCATCCACAAGTTTACCCCCTCTCAAAAATTCAGCACCTCTCACAAAGAAAGTGCCGTCTTTACATGTGGCCACACCACCAACCCAAAAGGTGGTACGGAAGCCTTTTTCAACACCTCCCAAGCAAAAGTCACCAGCGCATCATGCATCAACAAACACGGACCCCTTAGTAGGTTCATATGCTTTGATATTACGCCAACTGTTGCAAACTTCTAGCATAACCCTTCCATCCATCAAGCCATTCCAACTCCTCGGGTCAAAACCTTCTTGGTTCGACGATACGAAGATTTGTTTATACCATCGTACACCAGGACACGATATCGAGACTTGCTGTACCCTCAAGGCAGTCATTCGCCACTATATAGAGAAAGACACTCTTCTCCTTGAAGACACTCTTGACCAACCTTCAACACCTTCCCAACCAACCTCTTCAACTACATCAACATCTCACTAGCAGGCCATGACCCCTTCTTCACCTCCTATCTTTGAAATCAATGCTATTCACATAACCACTAGGTCACAAAAAGACAAGGCGAAAGAAAAAGCTGCTATTCCTTGGACCTATCCTTTTGTCTAGTCACCTCAACCACTAAAACCCAAGATTTCCATCTTAGGTGCATCCCAACCCCCTTCTTCAGAGGCAATCAAAGATTCTATGATAAAACAACTTCACCAAACGCTTGTGAAGATGACCTTATATGACCTTATCCAAATCTCTCTCCAACATCGTCAAGCTCTAATCAAAGCCTTACAGGTAGCGAAAGTCCAACCTGAAGACCCTCAACCACTAGCTGCCCTAGTCCATTCTTTATCCCCCGTCGCCTCTATCACTTTCAGTGATTCTGAAATTCTTACCTCTACCTTGGAAGATCAGGACGCTGCCCTTTTCATCACAGCCTACGTTGATCGAACCCGTATTAAACGAGTTATGATTGACGGGGGCACCAACATTAATATCATTTCTACCCACGCTTTTGATCAATTGGCTCTTCCCAAGAATTGCATATAAAAAATTGACGCAATCCTTAGATCCTTTAATGACACCACCGCTAACACTATTGGCACTGTTGTCATCCATATTCGTGTTGGTCCACGCACAATCTCGGAGCTCTTCTACATCATTGAGGGAGAATTCTAATATAACATGCTATTAGGACGACCCTGGATCTACGCCATGGCTTGCGTCCCTTCAACACTTCACCGTTGTGTCAAATTTGAACACGACAAACAAGTCCATGTCATTCCTGCTGACCCATCCCCTTTTAAGACTTGTAACACAACCTATCGACCCAATGACGTTCTTATTCCTCTCAAGGCACCAACCCAAACATCGTCTCCATCTGCAGAAGCATCAACTAGTACACAAACAACAGTTGCCATCACATCACCTTCTCAATTAACAACCAAGGACCCCATGGACGATATCTTCTAAAGACTTTCACTGGGGGAATACCGCCTACTTACTCTAGACATGTTCTAAACTCTTCAAGAATATGGACAACTTCATCAAAATCCAAGCTATGACTGTCGGATCGGAATGGTCATTCCTTATGGTCCTCCTAGCCTTCGAACCAATCTTGTCTATGGGGGGCTGGATCAAACTCCTACTGACTCAAATCCTTCCTCCTCACCTCAACTAGTCACATCCGATTTCTCCTTTCTTGGCAACCCCACCTTTGCACATACCTACCTTTATGGGTGTGCATGGAAGGGTTTTGGCTTTAGACGCTACGAATAAGGCTCCCATCGGCCTATCGAATCACCCAATGACGATAATGCAAAGAAACGATATGGACTGGGTTTTCAAGAACCCACTGGGGCTTTTGCAAACCTTTGCCCCGAACCCACCATCGACCAATTTCTTCCAGACTCGCCTATTCTTCCATCTTCACCTACGGAGTCAATGGTTTCCATCTTTCCCAATTTTTTTTGCATAAACACCATCCGCTTGGAACCCCTAACCTGTCAGCTCAATGGGGTTTTTAGGTCTCTCCCTCTCATTTATCCCAGCATGATAGACGATGAATCGGCAACCATCAACACTATCCACTGCATAGACGACGATGCCATTCTTACCTATATGGGTGCCGACGATTCTTTCATTCAGCGCTCTTTCCCTTCTGAAACATAGGTTATGTTAAATGAATCAACCTTTGACATTAACCTTCTATCTTCTGATGTTCCTCATGTCTTAAAGATTGGTCAATCTTTAGACACCCAAGAGCAGATCAACTATACCACATTTCTCTCAGACAATTGCAAAGCCTTTGGCTGGACCTACGCTGACATGCCTGGCATCGACCCTAACATTGCCACTCATAACATCGTCACAAACTCAGAGGCTAAGCCTGTTAGGCAAAAACTTCGCAAAATGCATCCTCGTGTTGCGCTCTTTGTCAAAGAGGAGCTTCAGCATCTTCTCTCTGTTTCTTTCATCCAACCCATCGATTATCTACAGTGGGTCTCTAACATCGTTCCTGTCACCAAGGCGACTGGGGGGATCCGGATCTGCATGGACTATCGCGACCTTAACCTAGCCTGTCCCAAAGATGACTTTCCTCTTCCAAACATTGACCAACTTGTTGATCTTACGGCTAGCCATGAGATGTTATCACTCATGGACGAATTTTCAGGATATAACCAAATCTTGATTGCACCATAAGATCAGCACAAAACCACCTTCATTACACCATGGGAAACTTTTTGCTATCGGGTCATGCCTTTTGGTCTGAAAAATGTAGGCGCCGCATATCAGCGTGCCATGACTTACATCTTTCATGATCTCCTCCATAAAATCATGGAGAACTATGTAGATGACCTGCTTGGCAAGTCTAAGCTTCGTTGCGACCATTTGACTATCCTCAAGATCATCTTCTCTCATCTTTTTCAGTATAATGTCCGTCTTAACCCCAAAAAATGCGTCTTTGGGGTCTTCTCAGGAAAAATCTTGGGATTCATTGTCTCTCTTCGTGGCATCAAGATAGATCCTGCCAAAATCTGCGCTATCCTCGAAATGCCACCTTCAATTAATCTCAAGCAACTTCGCAGTCTACAAGGGAAGCTCCAATCCATCCGTCACTTCATTTCGCAGCTTTTTGACTGCTGCCAACCCTTTCATCACCTCCTCAAGAAGGACGTCTCCTTTAAATGGGATAAAGATTGCCAAGAGGCTTTTAAAGCCCTCAAACGCTATTTGGTTTCTCCACCAGTCCTTATTCCACCAAAAGACGACCAACCCTTTTACCTCTACATCTCAACAACCAATCATTCATTAGGTGCCATGATCGCGCATCGAGACGAGCAACACCGTGAGCAAGCGGTCTACTACATAAGCCGAACACTTGTTGACTATGACACTCGATATACTCATACCGAGAAACTCTATTTGGCATTAGTCTTTGCCACTACCAAGCTCTGCCACTATCTTCTCAATCACAAAACTTTTGTCATCACTCACACTGACCCTCTTAAATACATGCATTCCAAGCCATATCAAAACCAACGTATGGCTCGTTGGCTCATGCTTCTTGCCGAGTTTGACTTAGAATTTGTCCAGCAAAAATCTATAAAGGGGCAAACAATCACTGACCAACTAGCGGATGCCCCTCTTCCCGACAATCAACCTTCTCAGTGCCAGTTTCTCGATGAATCTATCGCCACTCTCTCGACTGATGACACATTCTACCAAATGATGATGTTCTTCGACGGCTCCAAATGTCAACTCGGTGGGGGTGCGGGGGTCATCCTCATCCCACACGAGGGTGAGCCCATGCCCCTGTCTTTCAAACTCAACTTTGAATGTACCAATAATATGGCCGAATACGAAGCCTTAATTTTGGGACTTCAAACTGCTCTTTTTTTAAACATCAAGACCATCAACATCTTCGGTGACTCACAACTTGTCGTCAATCAAATTAATGGTTCATATCTTTGTAAAAACAAAATTTTACAAATGTACAAGCACCGTGTTGACACCCTTCTAGCATCTTTCGACCATTACTTATTGCAGACTGTCCCTCGATCTACGAATAAGTTTGCTGACACCATGGCTTCCCTCGCTTCGCATATTCCTTCTTCATCATCATCCTCATCAAAAATTTATGTCATGGTACATCGTGTGCCATTGCCTTCATACATTTCCACTGACATCAACCTCGTCCACACCATAGACTCTAGTTCACAAGATGTATGGTATAAACAACTTGAGGTTTACTTGGCTCATTCTATCATTCCTCCCAACCTCTCTAGCAATGCACGATGGGCTTTCATCAAGCGCACTGCTCGCTATACTATGATAGGGGGCCTTCTCTATAAAAGAGATTTTGATGGCCTTCTTCTTCACTTTTTAAACTCCACTGACGCCTCTCATGCTGTTAAACAAGCCCATGACGGGATTTGTGGCAGACACTTCAGTGGTAACTCGGTTTCTAAGCGCATCCTTCACCTGGGTTATTATTGGCCCACTCTTCATCAAGACTGTAGCGATTATGTTCAGCATTGCATCAAGTGTCAGCAACATGCTAACTTGCTTCATCTCCCTAGTCACGCCTTACAAGTCACTCAAGATTTTTGGCCTTTTTCACAATGGGGCTTAGATCTCATCGACGAGATTAACCCTCATTCGTCTCTTCGTCATCAATCCATCATCACTGCCACCGAGTATTTCACTAAATGGGTGGAAGCTATTCCTCTCGTCTCCACAAAAGCCGACAAGATTGTCGACTTCATCAACACCCACATCATCTGTCATTTCGGTGTACCTCACAAAATCATCACCGATAACAGAAAGTCTTTTAAAAACAAAACTGTCCAGAAACTTTGTGACTCCTTTGGCATTAAACTCAGCTTTTCTTCGCCTTACTACCCACAAGCAAATGGGCAGGCCGAGTCTTCTAATAAAATCTTAACTAAAATTCTCATGAAGGTGGTCAACGACACTGGAAGGGATTGGCACATTCAAATACCCTTCGCTTTGTGGGCCTACCGCACTAGCATCTGAACCTCTACAGGTGCTACCCCTTTCTCTCTAGTGTATGGAACAAAGGCTGTTTTACCTCTCGAAGTACAGATCTCGTCTCTTCGCATTTCTCTCCATGACATTCTTTCTAATGATGACTTTCATCAAGATCGATTAGCTCAACTTGAGTTACTCGATGAACGTCGTCTTGCTGCCCTCAACCATCTCCATGTCTATCAAAATCGCATCAAATGAGCCTATAACAAAACTCTGAGAGAAAGAGATTTCAATATCGGAGACCTTGTCCTCAAAGAGAATCAACATGTGACTAATATGGAACGGAGTAAACGAGGGAAGTTTGCTCCTAATTGGCTCGGACCTTATATCATCACACACAAGTATAGATCAGGGACTTATCATCTGTCTTCTCTTAAAGGCCGGCCAGAACCTGAGCCTCTTAATGCTTTGCATCTGCGACCATTCTATTGTTAGTCGAGTACTCATCCACTTGACATTTAACTTGAGCTCGTCCCTTGAACAATCTTTGTCCTTTTAATCTTCAATCCTTTTCACCCTTTTTTCTCTTAAAAAATTCTCTATAACCCTTTTATGATGTATGGATGCTTCATCCTAATAAAAAGGAGCTCTTGACCTTCTATAAGTCTTGTCCATAACTCAACATTCTGTCAAAACTAAATCAAGATGTCAAAATATCCAAGGTCACAAAACCAAATCAAAAAGCAGACTGCTCCCTCGAAGGACAGCTGTGATATCATTGTTGTAGCTAATAGACTGCTCCCTCGAAGGACAGCTATTCAAAAGTCTTTAAATCTATAAAGCAAAATATAGACCACTCCCTCGAAGGATGGATATGACTAAATCTTGCTACAAACAACACTTTCTTAGAAGCTTTCCGCATCGATCAGCTTCACAAATGGCCACAAAACAAGTGACATCTTTATGTGGACTTCCCGCATTGATCAGTCTGCTCTAAAAAAAAAAAAAATGGGTCATGGACTTGACTTGTAGTTGTCTCAGGGTCTCCTATAAAAAGGGGCAAAGTTATCCCTACTCTAAAACGGGTTACCCTCTCCTCCTATCCCATTACCTACTCAAGGGACTTCGATCTCACTTTAATGTCAAAGTGATTCGATTACTGCTCTAACATAACTCATGGTCAACGATGCAACGCATGAATAGGGCTCTTGGTTCTAACAACCCTTATCTATGCTGTCATTTCGGTCCTTGTCAATAAAAGGGCGCTTATGCCTTTTACTTTCTACCTACACTTTGGTCACATTCAACCACATCATTTGTCAAAACAATTCAACCCGACTCTTTTTTAACCACTCACATAGCCTAATCATTTTGGTTTCCATAGACATCAACACACATGGAAACTATCAACCACACAATTTATGTCAAGCATAAACCATTACTTGCTGAAACATAAATCAACTTGCCATTCATTTTTAGCATACATCCATCACGAATATGGATAGTTGCTAAGGGATGAAAAACCCTGACCAATGTTACAGAATACACCACTTGGAAAAGGCTGTAGCATCATCTTCTCCTCATCATTTCAAAGCATGTACCCTCAGACATATGGGAAGTGCTATATGATTATCATGACCAAAATCAACCACTTCGATCTTTTTCCTCCTTCTTGGGAGAACTACATTAGCCTGAGGCCCTAATGACAGGGGCTATGTAGGCAGCACTCAGTTGACATGGGGTCTTCTGGGGTTAACTCGGCAATTCTTTCATCGCATTTCTTCCATCGCGTTCTTTCATCACCTGCCAATCACATCACAAACAATCACATATTTTCATAATCATTAACATTAATCATTTTCATCCATATCATTAATCATTAATCCTAATCATACATCCATCATCATATAAACACAATAATCTCAGCATCATAATCCTAAACATCATATCAAAACATATATCAAATCAAAATAACATACAAACGCATCCATAACATTTTTCATAACACATCAATGATCAAAATCACATCATATATATATAACAATGTTTTATACAATCGCACAATCTGTGCCTCTGTCTCTCTCTCATACATCTCACATCAACGGCTCACAGGGTGGTATATACATCAAAAATAAACATCCTAATTTGTCCTCAAGGCTGTGGCTGTGATGGTGGTGGCGATGGCCGAGAAGATGCTGTATCCTCTCCCCACTCTGATCTGTGTCGTCTGCGAGACCTAAAAGCCATCACTCGAGACATAGACCTCTGTCGACTCTACTCTGCCCTCCTCTCAGAGTATCATTGTATCTGAGAGAACCCCCTGATGGCCCTCTCATAATATGCAATCTCGTCCAGTGCATCACTGTATCTAACTAGAGATACAGTCTGCGGTGGACCCATCATACCTGTTGCCGTGCCCTGCACTGAACCCTGCGGCTGTGAAAACTCTGGCTGCACTGACACTGACTGTGTGGGCTACTAAACTGGCTGCTGAAGTGGATACTACATCGAGCCCTGTCCTCTCAAGCCCTATCCTGTCGATGCCTGTGCCTGGACTGCGGCCAACTGACTATGTAAAATAGTGATCTGTCCTGTCAAAGCAGCCACTCAACCTGTCAACCCTGCCATCTCCTCCTATAAACTGGTGACCTGGCTCTCCAAAATGGTCACTCATCCTTGTGCTACATCCCTCTCCTGGATGGCAGCATCTCTCTCCTATCGGGCCACATCCTGCTCCCTGATCACTGCCTGTAGATCAAGCTGTGGTCCCGCCTGCACCCCTGTATACTGACCTACCCACCATGTCAAGTAGGCCTCTAAACATCCTGGGTCGGCTATCCCAGGTCCTACCGGTAACTCCTCAAAATTTGGCCCCTCTGTCTCCTCTGGTAATGGGAGCAGCACCTCTATATCATCCCGCCTATACTGCGAGAACGCGGGAGGTACATCTTGTAGCAGCTCATACTAGCGCCACTCTCTCTGCTGGGATCCTCTCGAGCTCACCAGCTCACCTACCTCTGACCCATCGCATGCTCTGAGTCCTGATCAGCTGCTCTCCTTAATCTCTGAACGCTAGATACACCAGATATGGTCTCCAGATGATATTTACTGGGATCAGGGCCTCTAGTACCCCTCGATAGTGGTCAATATCCCTGACCACTCCATCCACCTGTGTCTGCACCATCACCTCGTGTTATCCCCTAAATTTAACCCTGAAGCCAGCTTGAATTGCCATTGGGAGGCTGAGAGGTCGTGTGACCACGATGTGCTCATAAGCCCAGCAATGCAGAAGGTGGCTGAAACACAAGTTGTACCGCTGCCGCCGGCTAATGCCCCACAACTCTCTGTATACCTAGGCCAAAAAGACTGGTGCCTAGGCAAACACTGTCTGTCACTCTATCATATCTGTCAAAACTCTGGTCATAGCGACCGGAAACCTACCTCCCTCTGCATCTAGTAGCGCGTAAACTGTGATGCCTATCATCATCAGGATCGCTCGCTGATGTGCATCCTCGTTCGCAACGTACAGGGGCTCATACGCAAAACTAGCTGAGTGATAACTCACCTCAGCTACATGCTCTCCAAACAATGTCACCATTTAAATATCATGCACCTCTCTCAAGCATGCATATAAGTCTGCTTCGTGTACTGACAGCTGCAAAATCTGGTATACATCCTCCACAGTCATTGTCATCTCCCTTATCGACAAGTGGAAGGTGTTGGTGGAATGATTCCACCACTCGATCAGAGCCACCATCAGGCTCACGTCCCTCACCACTCGATAGTATTGTCGCAGCCCACCTAGTCCCACTATGCTCATCTGCGCCCACTCCTCTCCTGTGATGTCCCGACGCATCCGCGTTAGCAATGTCAGTAGTCGGTCTCGTAGCATCAGAGTCTGCATCACCTGCATCCATCCAAGTTAATCTCATGTTAAAAATTTCCCTCCTCTTTCTATTTTGACCAACCTATTTGACCATCTATGCCTGACCCGACCCCCGAGAAGCCCTTAGTGTAGCTTCGGCCCCTCGACTTGACCATTTTTCATCTCTCTTTTGATCAGGCAGCCACCGACATCGGTTAGCATGCCGACGATGACACTCACCTAACCGATGTCGGTCACTTAGTGACCGACGTTAGTAGGTTAATGACCGACGCCGGTCATTGGTCGGCTGACACCGGCGAACACGCCGACGTCAGCGACTGGTTCGGCCCTAGGGTCTAACAGGGCGAGCCCTAAATTTAGGGCTTCCCCATTTCTTCCCCCCCAACACCTCCCAAAACCCTCTCAATACCTCCTAACCTATCCTAGATCCCTCCCCCACCTTCCTAGCTACTCTCCCCCCTCAATTTCTGCCTATATTAACAAAAATTTCAAAAAACAAATCAAATCAAAAATCTAACTAAATAGGGCTTAGAGACCCTCCTACCTCGTCTCGGTGTCGCCGGCGTGGTGGCACGATGGGTGCCGCTGGTGGTGGACCTCCCACGGGTCCTCTACTGCCCTCTGTCATCACTTCTGCGTCAAGCTCCTCCTAGCCCACAAATGTCTCTGCAGCCTCCAATCTCTCTCTACACGTCTCTCTCTCTCCACCAATGTTTCTCTGACACCTCACACTACTCCTCGGTTAACCTAGTTTCACTTTCACTCACTAGGCTCCAGAGCTCTTTTCTCTCAGTTAACTAAATCACAAATGACTTCTGGTCGGTCGCCAATCTGGTTTTGTCAGATTTGGCAGGCCGCCGACGTCGGCATAATCGTGCCCTAGTCTGCCGACGTCGGCCAATATCCTTCCAACGTCGGTCCCTTTATGTCTTTGACGTCGATTTTATCACCGACGTGGGCAACTTTCAAACCACTTTTTTTCATCACATTGCCCCACAAATCATGTCCCCAATCAGTCAGCCCTCTAGTACACATCATTTTGGCCCCCTGGGGCACACTTGAGATCACTTTTGCCTCCATCCATCGACCATCAGACCTTGGAGATCATGACCATCTCCTCTAATCGCGACTACTTCTAAAGTGATATTGCCTTGATTGTTTTTGCATGAATGCTACCTCATGATTGGTTAGCAAAATTGTTCGCACACTTTTGACCTTCACAAATATAGGATTGCAAGCCGGTTGATCCCCACTACTTGTGACATTTTTGTGTTTTTGAGAGCACTTATTGAGCCTGGAATACCTGGCACACGACGACCATTGGAGCTTCAGCTTAGATTGAATAACCCAATCAGTAGATGACTAAATGCTGGGGCCTGGTTATTTTAATTTTGGCACTCCTCAACCCTCGACCTGTGACAATTTGACCTGACCATCCTCGTGCAGTGGTGTACGTGCAATCACAACTTTTGTAGCGTTCTCACTCTATCTTCACCCTTTTCATCCACTCTCTATCAAATCAGCACCCGATTCTAGATTCCCTTCTCTCGACTCCTGCTTTGAGGGGGAATACCTCATCCATAATCAGAGCAACCAACCCTCCTATTATTGTCTTACAGTTCACTTGAACAACCAACAAGATGAAATCAACCTTATCCCATACCTGAGGCAACCGACTCCTGTTTTTGTCTTGCAATTCGTATAGAGCAACCAACAAGACAAAAATGAGCAAATGTAGACACCGAAATAGTGTCTAACCCTTGGTCACCTTCCCCCTTGGTCCATTCTTAACCCATTCTTAAACCATGCACTTGCTAATTTAAAAATAATAATTTATTATTAATATCCTCCCCTTTGACACATCACCTATAACACCTCGTCTGACACCTCACCTTGGACTATTTCTCACCCTATGACTCACCCAAGACCTATTCTTACTTCTCTCTAACCGCTTAACCAATTCTCGTGCGTATTTAGCCCAACCTTTGATATTCTCCAACGGATAGTGCACTTGGCAGATGGAGAATGGGCTTGGTGGCTCTTTTACCCGTTCTCCACCCGTCACGTCGGTCAAATGTCGGTCGACGCCGGCGGAATCGCCGACGTTGGTTATACTTAAACTAATTTTCTAACCCTTTGACGGGACCCAAATCAGAAATCGTTAATCTCTGGAGCTAATCACGAATCTCTAATCTTCTTCCGATGAAACAAAGTTCTCATGCTTTTGCTTTCTAGTGTTTTGGCTTCTTGGTGTTCTTGCAGGGATCAGCATTCTTGACAGTATTTTCTAGGCACTGAGGTCTTGCATCAGACATTCTGCACAGGGATTGCACGATATCTCCATCACCAGCGACAACGAAAACACAGCTTTTACACCTTTGCCAACTCGTATCACAGCTAAGTATTTGTACTGTTTTCATTTTAGTATCATTTCAAATATATTAGCATTCTCTCTATTGTCTATTCCAAGCATCCTTGACCCAACCTTTCCTGTTCTTTCCAGAGAGGCTGAGAAGCCTTCTCTCACCCCTTATTCCCTTTCCTTTGCCTCTGACACCCCTTTAGTCTCTCTTTAGACAACACCCTCTGTCTAATCAACTCAACACAAGATTCAGAGACCTACAAACCATCTTAAGACCAATCTAATCAACCTGACTAAATTGCTTTATGAAAAGGCTGAAAAGCCTTTTTCCTGCCCCTTACCTCTTTTTCTGACAACATTCTCAGTCCCTTAGACCTTAAGCAGTCCCTCTGAATCCCTCATAGACCCTCAAATCCCAGACGAGACCACAATCCATTCTGCAGACCAGAAATCAGTCCTAAACCCGTCGCTGGCCATTACCCCGACCGACCTCGTCCATTACCCCTACCGACGTTGGCAGTCTAAACGACGTCGATGACATTTCTGACTGACGCCGGCAATATCACTGCCGTTGGTGACTGTGCTAAGCAGATTGTAGCTTTATCAGGTACGCATTTGCTTTTAGTTCTTTCTTTTCAAGTATTTTATCATTTCTCTTTTCTGTCTCTGTCATATTTTGTTTTAAACAGTGGATTGTCATCCTCCAAGAAGCCTTAGCGCTTTTAGGACCAAGCTTTTGCTTGGCAATCCACCCTCTTATCAGCTAATGTTTTTCGTGTTTTAGTGTCTGTCTCTTTCAGGTGTCATCCTCTACAACCAAAGAGGAGTTCTCACAACGTCTGGATTACATTGCGCAGACTACATCCAGGTACATACAAGCCTTGACCATTTCTTTAAGTTTCTCATTTTTCCTCTTTGAATGTGAAAGTGAAATTGCATAGAAACACATTAATGTGAATTTGATCAGGATATTGAAACAACACTATCATCTAGCCATCAAAACTATTAGGTTTCCAAATGGGTCACCATTAGTGGCTGTGGACAGAAATGCAATCATTGATTACTTCATACTCAACAAACAAGCCCTCACAAAAGTTGACTTGAAGAAGAGTGAACAAGAATATACCAGTCTGAGAAATACACATAAGGTTGATGAGTTGGCCATGTACATGAGGAAAGGGGCCAACAATGGAAGGATTTCAATCCCAATCACTGCAATTGAGTAGAAATTACATGGTGGATTTTTTCAAATAAGGGAGAATAAGACACCTATGGAGTTCAAATATTATTCTTTGTTGTGTCATTTAATTTTGTATCAGAATAAAAGGAATTGACCCAACAGGATGGACTTGATCATGATTGATCAAAAGAGACAGAGATTGGCTACATAGTGCTAGTGTTACTAATGGGACACGCATTGCCAAAACTTTAACTATGTTGTGTTCCATCATGATTTCTCAATCAGAATAATGAATTAGCTTGGTAGCCTTTTTCCTAGATTGACCAAAGAGGTTAGAGAAATGTTGAGGCCTCTTGCTCATAGGCCAGAACAGGGTCACAAATATAACTTTACTGATTGGTTTTTCTTGCCTGACCATACTATAATCAGAGTATATGGGTGTACTCAGCCACCCCATGTGTTGCCACAATTTGTGCCAAATAGAATTGCTTTTCTTGAATTCATGTGGTAGATGCTCTGGATAGAGAAAGATGTGATGAAAAAATAAAAGAAGGTCACATTTCTTCCAGATTCCACTATGTTTGGTGAATGGTACATTGGTGCAGATACCTTGGAGGAGTTGCAAGCCTATTTGAAGGCTAAATATTCTTTAAAATCAAGGATAGAAAAGGTTTGTGATATAGAGGGTCACATGAACTTTGTTAGACAAGTCATCCTTACTAGGATGGGGAAATCCCATCAAATCAATTTTGATGAGGATGTGATCAAAAATTGTATCATTTTTAAAGAGGTATATAATAGGAAAAGAAAATGGGGAATTTTGAAGAATATCGAGGATGACAAGAAAACAAAACCCTAAATTTTTAGGATTTTTAGTTGTAGAGAAGGACCCTTTGAAAAGAATAGATTTGATAATTGATAATTTTTTAAAAATATATGGTAAATCTGAGAAGTAGCCTACAAAGGCTACCGACCTCCTTGTCAAAAAGTCAACAGGAGTTATGATTCCAGAACGTAGTCTAGATATAATGTTAGTTCAAGATCCAACTGTTCTTAATTCACCACCTACCAAAAGGCAAAAGACTAATGATGTTTCTCCACTGGTTTTGTATGAAATGACTGAAGGAGTTAGTGACTTTGAGGAGGTGGCCAATATTTTGAGGCATATGGAAGAAGAAGAGGAAGTTGATCAACCCTTTTTTGGTCAAGAAATAGAAGCACACAAACCAAAAGCAAGAATGGATGAATAGGCACAAGGTGAGCCTGAACTACAAGAAGATGAAAGGGTTGTGGCTTCTATGCGGTTCATCAAGGATGATGATTTCATCAATACCCCAGAATTTAAAGATTTTTGGCTCACAATGAAGATGAAAGATTTGAAGAAAAGGTGGAAATAAATAAAATGGGTGCTCATGAATCTTAGCATGATCAAATTGTGACATAGACTTTCAAGGATTTGAAAATTGATGAAATAAATGTCATCCTTGATGAGGCTAGACAAATGGTTTTGAAGAGTAATATGTTGATCATCCTTGGCCTTGAACTGAAAAAAATGTTTTTGTTGGACTTGTTGTCCCCAAAAAATGTCACTCATTTTTGGGACAACATATGAACTATTTTGGTCCTATAAGACCAAAATCCTCTCTCCCCTTTTCAAAAATTGTTCTGTGCATTCTAATTTTCCATTCTTCAAGCTTTCCCAGAAATCTACGGACTCTACAGGCTTAAATCTATGGACTCTGTAGGCTTAAATCTATGAACTCTGCAGATATGTTTCCATAGACTCAACATGCTTGAAATTAGCAAGTTCAATAAGTTCAAAGGCTTTTGTAGGCAAGTTCAATCAAAAGAACAAGTTTCCAACAATTAGTCATTTTTGGGGTTGGTTCAATCACAGGTTCAAGGGACTGCCCTAGGACCGAAGGAACAAATGCCCTTGCAGAGGGCAGTGAACTAGAGGCAAGCGCCCTGGCAGAGGGCACCAACATTGGTTCAAGGGTCAAAGAGAAGCCAAAAAGATAGAATTCCTTCAGATTTGGTTCAAGGCCCAAAAGGAACAATTCCTTCAGACTTTTTGTCTGATGGAAATGACTAAGTGAGGGAGGCCGAAAGAATTCCTTCGGAAAGGTTTTTCTGTGGGAGAATGACCAAGGCAAAATTCCTTCAAACACTTTGTCTGAAGGAATTCACTCAGAAAGGAAAAAGCCTGAGAGCGGAGCGCTCCAAGTGTCATCATCTGTGTGATTGCTAGATTACGCAGAACATGCCACGTATCCCATTGTAACTCAGCAGAGCGCAACAAGTGTCAGTGTCTACGTTTCAGGCCTCTTATAAGTTTCAAAGCTTATTTCAATAAGCTTCTCACATAATCCCATAAAAAGTGCCAAGTGGCAACAATATAAGGTTGTAATATGCTTTTCTATAAAGCCACAAAAGATGCCACACATCCCTTGAAAAACTCAGAGAAGCACAAGTGTCAACATCCATAGTCTCTCCCTTTTGCTTCGTAAGGACTGTGGTGGGCCCCGGGTGAGTTACTAAGGTTAAGCGGAGCGCGACAAGTGTCATCATTCACATGAATCTAAAATAAGTCTTGAATGTTTATACAGTGTTTCTAAGAGCTCAATAGAAGCTACCACATGTCATCTTCTACAGGACTCTCAAAAGGTGCCTAAAGTTGCTAAAGTAAGCAGATGCTGCCAAGTGTCCTCACTTATTTCACAGCAGAACACGCCATGTGTCACTTATTGAGATCAGCAAAAAGTGGCCAAAGCAAGCAAAAAAGACATGAAGGAATTGCTAAGGAGGATGATGGACCCAAAGATGTCAAATTTGTGGCAATAAAATAACTGTTGATCTTTGTAGACTTGAGTGTGGGCTCGAATGCATTCAAAGGCCAAAAGGCCAAAAAGGAAGACCGCTGAGAGGAGCTGAAAGAGCCAACAAAATTGGGAACGTAGCCCTGAGAGCTCATATTCTAGAAAAGAGCCAACAAAAAGTGAAAAGATAGCTCGAGGGCTCAAATCATAGCAGGAAGAGACAAAGAGGGTAATATCTGTAGTAGTTATTTTAGTAGCTGGAACAGTGCACAAAAATAAATATTTGAGCCCTTAAGCATTGAAGATGCTGCCTATTTGTCCCCTTTGAAGTAAAGCCAAGGTGGATGGATGTGTAGACACTAGATGACTCAGGCCCAAGAGAAGACATTCGAGATGAATCAACACGCCACAGTTAAGGTAGCCACCTTGTTCTAGCATGGCTCTCTTTGACAAAACTAAAAGTGCATTCAATGCATTGAGTGCAGCATGGGCCGTTCCATGGAGCAAAGTGCCAAGCCTTTCTTGGCTGCTATATATTGTAATCTCTTTGTTTGTTTTAAAATAGATCTTCCTATTATCAAAAGCAAAACTTTGTCCAAATTGAAAGGCATTACTTTGAGCTTAGATTGTTCATCATATTTCTTTGTTTGAATCAAAAAGCAAGTTACTTTCAGACTTTGTGCTGTTATAGCTTGTATCATTCTAGGAGATTGTTCTTATGTCTATTTCCTAAATGTATTTTTGTTTATGCAATTTAAAAAGCAAAACGTGTGGAAGTAATCAGGAAGGTGTCCTAAAGCCAACTGTAAGAAGACTTTGTGTTGCCTATAGTTTCCTTTAGTGTGTTTGTCTTTTTATGTTTTCTGTGTAAAGGACCTTGAAATGACTTTGTGCCCCCATTATTCTTTGTATCTCACTCTTGGGAAGTCGAGGTGGAGACTTTGTGCTACATTTCAAGCTACTGGTTACTCTACATCTTTAGTTACTAGTTACTTGTCACTAACAAAAAGATTCCTGTTGTTTGCAAGAACAAACACTTTTGAAAGAAGAGAAGTGTCTTTTGTCATTTCACCAGAATTTCTACTATCCAGAAAGGGATCTGGCTCTTGGTTGAATGTTACTTCTAAAATAAGAGAAGTAACTTCATCAATCACCCAAGATTTCTCTTTTGATCTGTGAGCATTATCTCTAAAAAAAGAGAGATGGATGGTTTATCTTACCCTCGAGTGTTATTTTATGCATATATATATATATATATATATATATATATAGTATATAACACCTTTATACTTATACGTAATCTCCCCTTGATGAGAGGAGAGATTTGTCCCTTGTTGATGTAGTAAACTTGCACATTTAGCTGACCAATCTCCCTATGCTGTGGTTGAAGAGACCTATTTTGCTCACCAGTTAGCTGGTTGACAAAATATTCACCCAACAGTTTTTGGCGACTCCGCTAGGGACACAATAATTTTGTGCAATTTAGAACCTCAAGTTTCAGATTAAAACATCACCTGTGTCTTACCCATTACCTTTATACCCTTATCCATTATAGATTCTGGTGACTCCATTCCGTGTCTTACCCATTATCATTATAGCCTTACCATCTTCCTCCATCTCCATTATATTATCTGGTCTACAAAACTAGAGCCACTGGGGAAGAGCGTGCAGTTTGAAGTCTCAAGCTTCAAGCTGAAGCAAATCCTATTCTTTTCTATTTTTGTTCTATAATTTGGTAGCTCCACGCTATACAAGAATTCAAAAATATCAAAGTGTTGTTGACCCTATTTTCAAGTTGGTGCAGCAGAGCAATTTTGATTTGTTCCCTCCACAACCTCACCTTCAACGAATTAAGAATCTTCATCCTACCCATACGAGGTCACCAATACAAGGTAGAGCTTGTTTTTCTACTGTTAGTAGAGCTTTGCCTATCCATACGCTATCCAGATTTGTTATCCCTCTTTTTCACAATCAAATCATGGCTCAAGGCCCCTGGGGTAACTCTTTTGGTCTACTAAATTTGACCCCACCTCTACATGAGCTTCCATGCAGTTCAAAGAAGAATTTTTCCAAATTCTTTGGTGATGGAAAAGTTTACCCTGATGAACACATTGCATCTTTCAACATAGCCTGTGGTGTGATAAGAGTAGAATTTGAAGATGTGGGAGTTAGGCTTTTCATGGAAACACTACAAGGTGCTGTTGCAGATTGATTCTACCATTTGTAGGCTAGGTCAGTGACTGACTGGGACACACTTAAAGCTAAATTTGAAGCCAAGTTCAAGCCTACAGAAGATGCACATGCCTTGCTAGCCCAACTCACACAGATGAAGAAGGAACCTCATGAACCTATGAGGGATTTCATTACCAAGTTTGACAAGCTCAAGAACAGAATTATTGCAATTGCTCAGCCAACACTCAAAAACCTTAAATGCTTCTTCATCAACTCACAGCTATCTGAAGTGAGTTTTTTGCTAAGACATGCTGGCCACATACACCTTGAGACTGCTCAAGACTTGGATATTAAAGTGGAAGATGGCCTTATCTTGGCAGGAAAGATAAAGAGAGATCCAAATAGAGGTAAATCCTCTTCATCTTCTGAGTATCCATCTACAGGCACCATGGATCAAATGGTGCAAAAGCTAGAAAAAAAACTGATAGCCTTGAAAAGATAAGTGGTTTAAGGTATGTTTGCTCCTCCTTAGTGGGATATGCCAAGGAGGACATTTTAGAACCAACCATATCAAGGCAATGCTGCCAGAAGTCAAGGGCAACCAAATCGTCTTCCTCCCCCACAAAGGAACCTTACCCTTAAAGCACCTCCAACTAACTCAACCATTGGATATCTAGAAATAGAACATGATTTCTCTTTCCACCCTGAGTTTGAGCAAGAAAATGATGCTGATATCTTCATAGAGGATCAAGAAGAATCAACTGGTGACTCCCACATTGGTTTTTTGAATTACCAAAATGAACCCAGAAGTAAAGGTGAAGCAATTGAGGGATCATATGCTGTGTTCACTCAGTCTAAGAACTAGTTAGGCTAGCAGGCTGACAAAGAGAAGACAAAGGAGCAACCTCAACCAACAATTACAATTGCTAAGCGTGGAACGACTCTGTCTTTCCAGCCAAAGGACCCGGTGATTGCTAGAAAGGTAAGTGCCTCAAATATCCCTATGCCTTCTACTTCAAATCCACAGGCCAATCCTCCCCCTCCCAAAAACCAAAAGGATGAACTCCCATCCACTCTTCTTAGTCTATTTCAGTCATTTGACATAGTCTACCATGTCAAGAAAACTAAAATCCAAATGACTGAATTTGAATTCCTACAAGCCAATCTTGAGCAGTTGGACAGGTTGGTAGAGTGTGTGAAGAATAAAGCCATCCCTACAGAACAAGATATTAGAAAGGTTACTCATGATCCCTCAAAGAACATGCCCATCCCAAAAAACCTTGTCATTACTCCTCTTGCTGCCCTTGAGAAAATAGAGCCTTTCTATGTTTCCCTATTGATAAATGGTCATAAGCTGAGTAATTGCATCATTGATTTTAGAGCTTCAGACAATGTCATGCCTGCCAAAGTGGTTGAATCCCTTGGCCTCACAGTGACCAAGACATTCGATATATGTTTTCCCATGGAGAACAAGCAAGTACCACTGTTGGGGCAAATCAAAGATGCCTAATTTGTGTTTGCAACATTCCCAAAAAAGAGAATCAAGATGACTGTCTTGGTGGCTGATGCCCCAACATCCTATGGCATTCTACTTGGATGATATTTTTGAAAGGATGTGGGAGGAGAACTAAACATGGCCCTGTCTGAGGCAAGGATCCCTGTCAAAGATGTAATGAAGAGATTGCTCCTTGAAAAGGAGGCAAAATATGTGGTCACCCAAACGTTAGCCTCTATAGCTCAAATTTTGTTTGATTCTTCAGGCAGGGGTAATTACTTCTTGACCACAGAGGGTGTTCATGTTTTTGCAGATGAAAGTCTTGTAGGTGGCAATTTGAAAATTGATTCAAACAAGACATCAAAAGAATTAGTAGGGTGCAGTACAGATAAAAAAGCATCTTCCACTTCTAATAAAGAGAAATCTGATAGAAGATCAGTTTTTGATGATGTTTGGATCCTAAAATTCGATGGCAACAATTCTTCTACCAATGCTAGAGCTGGGACTGTGTTGGTATCTCCTCAAGGAGATATTTTTCCTTCATGTAAGTTGCAGTTCAGCAACACCAACAACACAACTGAATATGAATCTCTGTTGCTCAGATTGAACGCTGCTCAAGACCAAGATGTCAAACTCCTTCACACCAAAGGAGATGCTGAGTTGATGGTTTGTCAAGAGTTTAATGTTGGCAATCAAAACATGTGCTAGACTGAACTAGCAGAACAACAAGCTATGGTAGTGGACCATACTGCTATACTCCAAAGTCAACAAAAGGAACTCTTCGCCAAGAGAGCAAGGAGTTATAGTTTTCCGATTGAAGACCACGCTTTGTTATGGGGCAAGAAGAGAGAACCAAAAGGAGTGCATAGAAAATGTGATTCCTGGTGGAGAGTTCCATTCGCCCATCACCAATTCTAGAGAGAAAATGGTTTCTTACTGGTTTATCAGGATGGAATGCCATTTTCACTGTCTCACAATGGGCGACATTTGAAGTGCTTCAAATCTTGAGGCATCAAATAAGATCATCTGTATATATTTATATTTTTATAGTCTTTAGTTCTATTTTGTGCTTTTCATTTTCATTTTTTGGAGCCTTTCTTTTTGGGTAGCATGACTTCATATCCCAATGGCACACTTCAAGGCACTAGAGATTCTGGTTTCTACTCCCCTCAATTGTTTCAAGTTTTCAACTGAAGGAAGTTCCCCAACTGGAGCCAGCTTTTGTCCCCAAAAAATGTCACTCATTTTTGGGACAACATATGAACTATTTTGGTCCTGCAAGACCAAAATCCTCTCTCCCCTTTTAAAAAATTGTTCTGTGCATTCTAATTTTCCATTCTTCAAGATTTTCCAAAAATCTACAGACTCTACAGGCTTAAATCTACAAACTCTGTAGGCTTAAATCTATGGACTCTGTAGGCTTAAATCTACATACTCTGTAGGCTTAAATCTATGGACTCTGCAGATATGTTTCCACAGACTCAACATATTTGAAATTAGCAGGTTCAACAAGTTCAAAGGCTTCTACAGGCTAGTTCAATCAAAAGAATAAGTTTCCAACACTTAATCATTTTCAAGGTTGGTTCAATCGATCGGTTCAATCACAGGTTCAAGGGGCTGCCCCAGGGCCGAAGGAACAAATGCCCTTGTGGAGGGTAGTGAACTAGAGGCAAGTGTTTTGGCAGAGGGTGCCAACATTGGTTCAAGGGTCAAAGAGAAGCCAAAAAGATAGAATTCCTTTGGATTTGGTTCAAGGCCCAAAAGGAACAACTCCTTCGGACTTTTTATATGATGGAAATGACTATGTGAAGGAGGCCAAAAGAATTCCTTCAGAAAGGTTTTTTCTTGGGAGAATGACCAAGGCAAAATTCCTTCAGAGACTTTATCTAGAGGAATTCACTCAGAAAGGAAAAAGCCCAAGAGCAGAGCGCTCTAAGTGTCATCATCTGTGTGATTTCTAGATTACGTAGAACATGCCACATGTCCCATTGTAACTCAGTAGAGCGCGACAAGTGTCAGCATCCACATTTCAAGCCTTTTATAAGTTTTAAATCTTCTTTCAATAAGCTTCTCACAAAATCCCACAAAAAGTGCCAAGTGGCAACAACAGAAGGTTGTAATATGCTTTTCTACAAAGTCACAAAAGATGCCACGTGTCCCTTGAAAAGCTCGGCAGAGCATAACAAGTGTCAACATCCACGGTCTCTCCCTTTTGCTTCGTAAGGACTGTGGTGGGCCTCAGGTGAGTTACTAAGGTTAAGCAGAGCACAACAAGTGTCATCATCCGCATGAATCCAAAATGAGTCCCGAATGTTTCTACAGTGTTTCTAGGAGCTCAGTGGAAGCTACCAGGTGTCATCTTCTGCAAGACTCTCAAAAGGTGCCTAAAGTTGCTAAAGTAAGCAGATGCTGCCAAGTGTCCTCGCCTATTTCACAATGGAACATGCCACATGTCACTTGTTGAGATCAGTGAAAAGTGGCCAAAGCAAGCAGGAAAGACACGAAGGAATTGCTAAGGAGGATGATGGACCCAAAGATGTCAAATTTGTGGCAATAAAATAACTGTTGATCTTTGCACACGTGAGTGCGGGCTTGAATGCATTCAAAGGCCAAAAGGCCAAAAAGGAAGAACCATTAAGAGGAGGAGCTGAAATAGCCAGCAAAATTGGGAACGTAGCCTCGAGAGCTCAGATTCCAGAAAAGGAGCCAATAGAAAGTGAAAGATAGCTTGAGGGCTTATATCACAGTAGGAAGAGACAAAGAAGGAAATATCTATAGTAGTTATTTTAGTAGCTAAAATAGTGTGAAAAAATAGATATTTGAGCCCTTAAGCATTGAAGACATCACCTATTTGTCCCCTTTGGAGTAAAGGCGAGGTGGACAGCTATGCAAACACCAGATTACTCAGGCCTAGGAGAACACATTCAAGATGAATCAACATGCCATAGTTAAGGTAGCCGCCCTATTCCAGTATGGCTCTCTTTGACAAAATTGAAAGTGCATTCAATGAATTAAGTGCAGCATGGGCCATTCCATGGAACAAAGTGCCAAGCCTTTCTTGGCTGCTATATATTGTAATCTCTTTGTTTGTTTTAAAGGAGATCTTCCTGTTACTAGAATCAAAATTTTGCCCAAATTGAAAGGCATTATTGAGACTTTGAGCTCAAATTGTTTATCATATTTCTTTGTTTGAATCAAAAAGCAAGTTACTTTCAGACTTTGTGCTGTTATAGCTTGTATCATTCTAGGATATTGTTCTTATGTCTGTTTCCTAAATGTATTCTTGTTTATGCAATTTAACAAGTAGAACTTGTGGAAGTAATCAAGAAGGTGTCCTGAAGCCAACTGTAAGAAGACTTTGTGCTGCCTATTGTTGCCTTTAGTGTGTTTATATATTTATGTTTTCTATGTAAAGGACCTTGGGATAACTTTGTGCCCCCATTGTCTTTATATCTCACTCTTGGGTAGTCGAGGTGGAGACTTTGTGCTACATTTCACGCTGTTGGTTACTCTGCATCTTTGGTTACCAGTTACTTGTCACTACCAAAAAGATTCCTATTGTTTGCAAGAACAAGCACTTCTAAAAGAAGAGAAGTGCCTTCTGTCATTTCACCAGGATTTATACTTTCTAGGAAGGGATCTGGCTCTTGGCTAAATGTTACTTTTGAAAGAAGAGAAGTACCTTCACCAATCACCTATGATTTCTCCTTTGATCTGTGAGCATCAAATCTGAAAAAAATAGATGGTTTATCCTACCCTTGAGTGTTATTTTCTGCATAGATATAGTATATAGTGAATTTATACTTATAAGGAACCTCCCCTTGATGAGAGGAGAGATTTTTCCCCTATTGATGTAGTAAACCTGCACATCTGGTTGACCAATCTCTCTATGCTGTGGTTGAAGAGACCTATTTTGCTCACCAATTAGCTAGTTGACAAAATATTTACCCAACAGGACCAAGTGATAAATCAAGATGACCCCATGATGGTTTTTGAGTTTGATTATGAGGATGGTGTCAGTGGTTATGGGTTTAACCCAAAGATGGAGACTCTAGCAATATGGGCGACACAGAAGAACACCAACAATCCAAGATTGCTTGATGTAGTCTAGGAGTTGAGGGGAATAACTATGGTGAAAACATTTTAGGATACATTAGTTCTTGAAGCTGCCACCCTTACTATGTACTCTGCAATGTTCACACAAGCTGCTGTCAAGAAAATGGACCAAAGATTGCTCGACTATGAAAAAAATCAAATTGAGATGAATGATGAAGTGAATAGGATGTATTTGGAAAATATCAAACTAAAGCAATAGTTAAAGGGTGTTGACTCTCAAAGCCAAGAAATTTTTCCATACCAAAGCCCTGTGCCACAAATAATTAGTGATAATATAGTCCCATTTGATCAGTTGAATGCATTGAAGTTAAAGTTGGAGAAAGAAATTGAAGTTTTGAAAAAGCAAAATGAGAAGACAAATGATGAGGCCAAATTGAAAATTATTGAGGTGTTTGAGAAGATTTTGGAATATAGAGTAAAATTGGTTGTCGACAAGTTGGGAGATGTGCATGAATGCTATTCTTCCTTGTCTCAAGCCATTGATCAGTTGAAGGTCAATGTTTTTGTTTTGGATCCTATATACAAGAAATGGCAACCTATACACCATACATTGATAACCTTGTGCAAAGTGCTACAAAGAGATCCAGGTGCTTTGACCTCACTCATTCCAATAGAGGATAGTGAAAATGATCTTGGATGAATTTGAGTATGTGAATGGTGAGAGCCAAAAAATGCAGACAAAGATTGATTCTTTTGTGATTTTCAAACACTAGTTTATTCCTTCCATTTTGACAGAGGATAAAAAGATCAAAGGTTTTGATGCATGGAAAAATGAATATGGTCAAATAGTTTCTTAAGTCATTGATTTCTTGAAAAAAGATCAAAACATAAATATTCTTAGTTTCAATGTCATTTTAGATAGAGTAATTGCTTTAGATGCTGGATATGCAAAGTTCATCATTGACGTCAAATTGTTGCTAGACAAAAGATGGAAAGATCACCATGCCAACCTGCTCTAGATCTAAGAATATAAGTGGCCTAAAGATTTCACAGTGTACCAATGGGAGAATCAGTGTTTGACAACTGAAGAATAAGCAGGCCAAATATGCAGAGGAGCATTGAGCATCAAGTTGGCATCAACATGACACCAACAAATCTTGGATGTCTTCCTATTTTGTCTTTGTCTTGTTTTTATGCTTTCCAATATGTATTCAAAATATATTTGGCGGTGTTTTTAAGACTTGTCAAAAAGTATATGTTGTAATAGGTCATATTAAGGGGTGGGTATATGAAAAGACATTTTTTGGAATGTGAAAGGTCTGAAGCTTGTAGATTCCTTCACCTCTATAAGAAGGAAACCAATACCTTGGGAAAGTTCTTTGGGAATTTGATTTTGGGAAAAGACATTGTAAGGCCTGCTCTTTAAAGATATATTAATAAAAGCAAACCACATTTCTCTAGTGCTATATATCTAGTTATCAATTACTTTTTGAATATTCATGTTATACTTTATCTTGTTGTCTCTATTTTTGTTTCTCCTTGTTATTTGAATTAAGATATCAAGCATATGTTTAGTTCTTCAAAACACATTTGTTGTTTTTGGGTGGTTTATCTAATTAGGTTTCCTCAAGTAGGGATTAAATTCCTTTGAGTAGATCACTATAACTTGGAGGATTCAATTTGGATAATTAAGAAGAGTCAGATAATAATAATCTTGCATGTTTATGCCAGTCATAGAGAATCCCATGCCAAGTAATTCAAGTTGTGGCTAGATAGAAAGCACAAATATTTCTGTGAACATACTCCGTTACCCAATTATTGAGAAAGGCACCGATAAATTCTTTTCTAGAATCATTTCCTTGTATCATATTAAAAAATTCCAATTTTAATTTTCTATTGTGTAGGACTAGGAGTAATAGTAGAATAGAAAATTAAAAAAAAAATCTAATTCAAATCATATGCCAGTTTGGATTAGGGTGAATTGGATGATTCAATTGACAAAATTACATAAATCCCTTAATTTGCTCTAAAGTCAACAATAAATTTGAAGAGTAATTAATCATTGATGAATATAAGGAAACACCCCCTAGGTAAAATAGAGCCTAAAGTGTAGAGAATCCTAACCACTTGGGTTGATTTTGTTGGTTGGCC
Organism: Torreya grandis; assembly: GCA_037957365.1. Taxonomy (NCBI): domain Eukaryota; kingdom Viridiplantae; phylum Streptophyta; class Pinopsida; order Cupressales; family Taxaceae; genus Torreya; species Torreya grandis. Next base: position 183,878 of record JARHVA010003494.1, on the reverse strand, counting down.
AAATTGGTTGCATAACCTAATCATAAAGCTTGGTATCCTTTTAATGCTTTGCATATTGAAAATTTGAGAACGAACAAAAGGCTTTGGAAAATTTAAGAAAGGTAACTCGCATAGATCCACGTGATGCCCATGCATTTATCAAGATGGGTGAGTTATTAACATCGTCAGACCCCAGTGTAGCCTTAGATTCTCTTAAGACAACAAAGTCTCTTATGAAGAAGAGCACAGAAAAAGTACCCATTGAATTGTTAAACAACATTGGAGTTCTTCATGTTGAGCGTGATGAACTAGAGTTGGCTCAATGAAATTTTATGGAGGCATTAAGAGATGGTATTTGGGTTGAATTCATAAATAAAAGCCCTAGTGCCAATTCTGTAGTTTATTTTGTGCGCTTTAAGGATATGGAATTCTTCCAATGAATAGAAGAAGGTGGTGTTTTACTTGAGTTACACGTTCAATTCCCATATGCTCCAAAATGCATAGAGGAAACTAATGAAAAAATAGTCCCCAAAACCCTAAATTGCCTGTATGGTTATGGTACTTAGTTGCCTATGTAACTATTGTAAGTTATCAAGCAGAAAGCTATAGATTTTCTATTTAATATAATAAGGGTTTTGAATTACCTCTAAATTTCCTATAGAGGGCGTCTCCAAATATGACTTCACTACAGAGAGCCTCACCGACTTCAAATTCTTTACAACAAACTATGAATTCCTTGCCCACCTTTTCAGAAGTCTCCAAGTCCTCTCCAAACAAGCTTTATCGCACATACAAGTATCTACTATAATAAAAAACACCTCAGTGCCAGGGTAATTACCAACAAATGAAATGAGGAAATATTCAATGAATAATGAATCGTACGCAATACACTCCTAGATTTTTAAAAAAAAAAAAATCATCTAATTTGTATTTGCATGAGTAATTATTTAGTTATTTTTATTGGTATGACTAAATAATTTTTTAGTTGATGACCAAATTAGTCATTTATTTACTCATTTATAGTTGTGTTACAAAAAATTAGTAGAATTTAGATATTTTTAGTTGTTGTGACTAAAAGTTTTAGTCATGTAGTCATTTATTTGCCAAATTATACTACTGAATAAATCTGAACCAAATGAAAGATCTTTATCTTCTCTTAACTAATGAATTTGTGCCCCCTCAAGGGAATAAGTAGAGTCAACAAGATTGGCTTTCTCAAATGAAATTATGTGATTTAAAGTAGTTTGAGGTTTTTATTAACCAATAAAGACATCTTGCTTACCAAGCCAAAACTCAAAGCTCTGATGCTACAAAATTGTAATTTATCCATACATTGCCCTATAATCTTGCTGATAATGTCATTACTCATATTGAATTAAGACAATTAACTATTACTTCAATGCCATTAATTGATATTATTGATTTTTCAAGACAACAACTCATGCAGCTTGTGTCCCAAACCAAATCCATCTAAACACTAAGCAAACATTAAGCTAGCTACATGGATGTTAAATTTCCTGAGATTGATTTATTTAGATGTTACCCTTATGTAAATAACCCTAAAAAAAATTTAAAAAATGAGTTGCTTTTAAGTTCCACTATTTCCCTAAGCACCACACTCCTGCTCTTTATTGATGGATCTTTTGAAATAGTCAACAATAGGTAGGGTTTGTTAATCCCTATCTCTCCTAAAAGGAGACTTGCACAAAAAAATCTCCCTAAGGTCTTGGTTATTAGGTCTTGGTACGCAGGGTAACCTAGTTGGATCATTGTGATCATTCCATTTTAAAGGCCTTCGATGAGTATTTGAGACTAATCATATGCATTCTAAACGTAGAGCTTATGCCTTAAGAGAATCAACAAAATGATCTAACTATGAATATGAACAATTGATTCAAAATGAAATGTCTATTGTTTACTAGTTCAACAATACATAAATGAGTAATAGATAAACAAAGGAGCATGAAATCAAGGTAAAACATTAGATTCATATTGTAACTTAGAAATTAAACTAATCTAATCTAACGGAGTGATTAAAATAGTAGAAAAAGAGGAAAAGATAGGGAGAAAGAGAAAAAGAGCCTGATTTTTAATGGACACAATCAATTCCTCTTGAGTAGACAAGTCCCTAGATAAACTAATATTTAGTTGAGCCAGACCTATCACAAGTCTAACTAGGGATGGTGCAAGAGTATGCAAAACAAAGTAGCAAAACTAATGAAGAAAATAGGGTCACCATATACATGCACAAACCAAGTTTATCAAATGACAAAGATTTCAGATAGATATTTCCATTAAAGAGATCAATTGTGAGTTCATCGATACTCATGTGAATTACAAAGTCAACCTCAAACAATGTTGAATTAAAAAATACTAACTTAAAAACATGAAAATGTTGAAAAATAAATGGGTATAATCTCTCTAATCCTAAATGAGATAAGCCCTTATTACAATGTAGGATTTGATCTTATATAGACACATCGATCTATGGAGTTAAAATTCAAAGTCACCCACAATGAAGTGATTACATAAATCATCAATGCGGTGAGTTCCCTTGAGATCAATTGGAATGAATCCCACTTAATTCCATCATAAAAATATCAGGGACCATGCTTGATTGAATTGGGAATGAATGCTTGCAAGAGAGTGCAGTTGAGATTGTATCAAGATTCCCAGCCACCCACATCTTGTGCATCTGACAATTAGAAGCCATGCCTCTTTAAGGCATATATTTTTCCTTTATGCTAGATGTTAGATCCTGACATGCACACCATACACTGATTAATGCTACCAACTAGACTTGCATTGAATTTTGCCACCCAGTCTGTGTTTGAATTTTGCTTTTCATGATCAATCTCACCATTAAGATGTCTCTATAAATCAACATTGCAGGTCAGATAAGACACATAATCTATTTTCAAGTTTTGATAGTTTTAACGACCAGAGGGGATGTCAACTTTAAACTAGTGTTTTATTGATGTCATTCCCAGTGTGTCCTCTATTGGCAAGGTCATGCCATGTGGCTACTCCACACTCTTCCATTGCTTAGCTCAGGCCCAATACGTGTGGACTGTTCCTTTGGCTATAGTGAAATGATATCATGTCATGCGACACAATCTCACTCACCTAGGACTCTGATGTGTTTTAGAATTATATGGACCGTCCTAGGGCAACATGTCATAGGGATCCCACCACATGGTAGCAACCTGTTAATCCACTTGCCTGAAGGATTTTTCTTTATACATATTCAATCGGGGTAGCGGGTCACTGATATTTTTCTAATTGGTATCATCCCACTAATTTTCTTGCCCAAAAGAATTTGTTGAGTATGGAATCGCTTAGGGCAACGGGTCGTTGGGATCTCCCCACTTGGTAGCATCTTCCTGATCTGAGAGTTAAAGGCTCCTAAGAAAAAATGAAAGTTTATAAGTCCTATCGAGTAATAGAAAGATGCCACGTGGCTCTAAGAACCCTTTTGAAGAATCAACTAAGTCCTATAAGAACATAAATTTGACACATGGCTCTGGGGCAAATTGCCAAAAAATGATCAAGTGTCGAAATGTTGTTTGAGAATGGGTTGGGGCTGTTGAGATTTGTGAAAGGGTGCCGCATGGCACAAGAAACACTTGGGTACCTATGGGCAAGATAAATAAAGTCCCAATCATTAATTTTAAATTATAAAAGCAAATGACTAAGTGATTTTTAAAAATATAATGGCTAAAGCAAAAGCTAAAAAATGACTAAGGCAAAAAAGCTAAATGAAAGCATGAACCTTAGGACAAAGAAGAAACCAAAATCTGTCAAATTAAATGTTTTTTGTTCACTTTATATAAAAATGACCAAGAAAAAGAATAAATATTTATGAACACGTAGTCAATCAATCTAAAATTAAAATAGAAATGGACTAAATTACTCAAGACAAACTTTGAAACAGTTAGAAAATTTGCATAAATCTAAGGTGAAATGGTATAAAAATGAAGCTTTAAATATGTTTCAAAGCACAAGCATGAATATAGACCAAGACTTAATAAAATCATGCAAATTCAAATTTTTAAATCAATGCAATCCTAGATGTGATTTCTAAACCAATATCTACTAGCAATGTTATTCCTGCGATGAAATGAATTCATTATAATAAATTTGAATTAAATTCTTTCACAATTCAAATCTTGGGAGATTAGTTTATCACGTCAGTTCATGTGAAATAATTGTAAAAGGTGGCATTTCATATGTTTTATTAATTTTACATAAGTTACACTTTGATTTTGGTATCTTCATGGATTTATTATCAAACATGGCATGTTTTCCATCCACGTGTTGAGATATAATGACTTCAGAATCAATAATCTCACATAGTTATTTATTGGTTGCCTTAACTACCTCTGTTATTGAGAGGAACGTTTGAGTGCCATTGACGACTTTGAAGATAAGGTTGAACTCAAAGGGACAACCTCATTCTTCTTGGTTTTCTTCTTCTTGGCACCAATAGTTTAGCTCAATGTTATCTTCTTCAAGTTCATCATCTTCTAATGATGAAGGGGAAGACAAACTATGACCACTAAGCTACTGATCATCTTGGACCAATTTTTCAAATGTAAGAGCAACAACAAAGGGAAATGATGCTTCAGATGCATAACATGATTCATCCTCATTTAATAACTCCAAATCCTCTAATTATTCTTTTGGCTAATTGTAAGAGATGTCAAAATGTTCATTTTATGCGGACAACTCTTCACCAATTTACTTTTTAGCACTAATTTGCCTTCATGAGTTGATGCTTCCTCATTTTTGGAGTCATCATCGCCACTGTTGTATCCTCCAAAGAATGGATCGGGATTGTGAAATGGGATGTTCTTAGCATGTATGATCAACTCAACATTAGCAACATAACTAGGTTCATAGACTCAAAATGGTACATTTGTGTATGTAGCCTCATAATTTGGATTAAGCATCGCTCGATAATATTATCCTGCAACAAATGGTATTTGATTAGTAATAACACCCATATATACTGAATCACTAAATAATATGAATTAGCCAACTGATTATACAGATAATTAACTGAGTTATATGCATTAAAAGAGTAAGCAAGGTTCTCATTCATCATAAGGAGGTTTGGTTGGGTGAAGGCTTAGGGCAATACTTTATTATGAGGCACGTGTTGGTCCATGGGCTGACTTGTAGGCATGCTACTCAAAAGATTCTGGGTATAAACACCCTACTGTCTTGAGGAATAGGAAGGGTAGGCATCAAATCCTTGAGTCATTGATTGTTGTTCTACAGTGACAATTTCTTGGTAGACCAATCCTAATGATGCTAGAGTAGATGGATTCTTCCTAATGAATATGGTAGTTAGATGATCCAACGCATTGAGATATACTCCAATAAATGCATCCTATGATTGTAGGAAGGGATCCTTCAACCTAGTGTATAAATGATGGAATCTATGGTTGAACACACTAGTTGGTTCATTAGGATCTTTACAAGTTGTGGCAAATTGATAAAACAAGACAAAAGAGTCAATGGGCACATTGAAATGGTTAAGGAACAATTTTTTAAACATGGCCCAAGTGGTGATGCACTTTTTTGATAGACCAAGATACTAAGAATAAGTCATTTAATCCAATGAAAGGGGAAATAGATGAAAAACCACATCCTCATGCTAAATCTATCTTCTGATAATGGCTTTCTTTAAAGAAATGGATGTGTTCCTTAATAGTCTTAACCCTGCCATAAATATATTTTGCACAAAATTTTTGAGGGTTTTTGGGCAAGTCATGGGATAGACATAGAATATTAATAAGGCAGGTATGCCCACCTAGCCAATCAAAGACCCTTGGTAGGCTCAAAATACCAATCTTCCAATATTAGAACCTAGAAGACAACTAGGCAAAGCTACTATAAATTAAAAAAAAAGTTTGAAATATGCAAGAACATGCCTTCCTTTTAGCACCAAATATGTTGATAGGTTTTTTGACATAACCAACAATAAGCAAGGGTTGTTAATCCTTGCCTCTCCTGAAAGGAAACTTGTGTGAAAAAATCTCCCCAAGATCTTGATTACTAGGTCTTGGTATGCACGATAACCCAATTGGCTCGTTGTGACCATTCCATTTCAAGGGGCTTCGATGAGTATTTTAGATTAATCGTATACATTCTAAATGTAGAGATTATGCCTTAAGGGAACCAACATAATAATCTAACTATGAATATGAATAACTGATTCAAAAATAAATGTCTATTACTTACTGGTTCAACAATGCATAAATGAGCAATAGATAAACAAAAGAGCATGCAATCATGGTAAAACATTAGATTCAAATTGCAACTCAGAAATTGAACTAATCTAATCTAATTGACTGATAAAAAATAGGGAAGGGCAAGGAGAAAGAGAAGAACCCATTTTTCAATGGACCTGATCAATTCCTCTTGAGTAGACATGTCCCTAGATAAACCAATACTTAGTTGAGCTAGACCTGGCACAAATCAAACTAGGGATAGTGCAAGAGTTTGTAGAATAAAGTAGCAGAGCCAATGAGGAAAATAAGGTCACCATATACATGCGCAAACCAAGTCTATCAAATGACAAAGATTTTATATAAAGATATTTCCATTAAAGGGATCAATTGAGAGTTCATCATATACTCATGTGAGTTACACACTCGACCTCAAACAACTTTAACTTAAAAAAGACTTGAAAAATAGGAAAATACTGAAAAACAAATGGGTATAACCTCTCTAATTCTAAAAATATAATCCCTTATTACAACTTAGGAGTTGATCTTATATAGACACGTAAGCCTATGGAGTTTCAAATTCAAATTCACCAACTAATGGGGTGTTTAAAAAATTATCAAGGCGGTGGATCCCTTTGAGATTAATTGGGATGAATCCCACCTAATTCCATCATGAAAATATTAGGGACCATGCTTGATTGAATTGAGAATGAATGCCTACAAGAGAATACATTTGACATTGCATTAGGATTGCCAACTTCCCATGTCTTGTGCTTATGACAATCAAACTCCACTCCTATTTAAGGCAGATATTTGTCCTTTGTATTTTGTGCTTGATCCTCACATGCACACCATACCCTGATTAATGCAACTAGCTGGACTTGTATTGAATTCTACCGCCTAGTCTGTGTTTGAGTTTTACTTTTCATGATCAATATTACCATTAAGACATCTTTGTCAATTGGTGTTGTAGGTTAGATAGCACACAATCCTTTTTTTAGGCTTTGATGGTTCAGTAGTTAGATAAAACGTCAAATTTAAACTAGTGTCTCAGTAACATCATTGCTAACATGTCCTCCGTTTATAGCTCATGCCACATGGCTGCTCCACCCTCTTCTATTGCTTGGATTAGGCTTGATATATGCAGATAGTTCCTTTGGTTTTGGTGAAGCGAGATCATGCCATATGGTGCAATCTCACTCACCTAGGATGCTGATGTTTTTCAAAATTACATAGACCATTTTGGCATAGTGGGTCATCAAGATATCACCATGTGGCAAATCCCATTAATCCACTTGCCTGGAGGATCTTGATTTGTATGAATTTGGCTGGGTTAATGGGTTATCAAGATCTTTCCACTTGACAACATCTCGCTTGCCCGAAGGACTTTGTTGAGTATGTAATTGCTCGAGGCAACGGGTCATCGAGATCTCGCCACTTGGCAACATCTTGTTGATTCCAAAAGTTAAAGGCTCTTGGACAAAAGTGAAAGTTTCTAAGTCCCTTGAAGTGGTGGAAAGATGCCATGTGGCTCTAAGAACGCTTTTGAATAATCGACTAAGTCTTGGGGAAGCATAAATTTGACACTTGGCTCCATGAGAAATTGTTAAAAATTGACTAAGTGTCAAAATGATTTTGAGAATGTGCTGGGGCTGTTGGGAGTCATGAAAGGGTGCCACATGGCACAAAAAATGCTCTTGGTACTTGTGGGAAAGAAAAATAAAGGTCTAGTTAGCACTTTCAAATTATAAAAGAAAATGACCAAGTAATTTTTGAAAATACAATGGTTAAGGCAAAAGTTGAAAAATGACTAAGGTAAAAAATCCAAATAAAATTTTGAAAGCGTGAAAATTAGCACAAAGAGAAAACCCAACTTCATTAAATTAAATCCAATTTTGTCCATTTTACAAAAAAGTGACTAAGTAAAAGAATAAATCTGCATGAATACCTAGTTAATCAATATAAAATTAAAGCATAAATAGATTAAATTGCTCAGGATTTTTTTTGAAACAATTGGATAATTTGTAGCAATCTAAGGCAAAATGGTCTAAAAAGGAAGCTTTAAATGTGTTTCAAAACACAAGCATGAAGATAGACCAAGACTTAACATAATCATGCAAATTCTGATTTGTAAATCAATGCAATCATAGATGTGATTTTTAGACCAAGTGCTTATGATGAAAATTCTTTATTATTTAGACTTGGATAAAACAATGAAGCACATTTAGAGTTTAAACCTTCACATCTAGCGAAAATGCACTCCCAATATGAAAATTCAAACAAACAAAACCATTGAACCCATTCAAAACATAATACTAGAGAGGGTCCCCATTTTTAGTTCAAAAATGGGGCGTGTTGTGCAAGCAACAACACTCCTAAACATTGGTTTTAGCATAGACACACATTTTCTCATCCACAAACCAAACAAATCATTTTTTATATTCATCACCAACCAGGGCATAAAACTTATGACAACAAGTCTAAAAATCCAACAATCAAGGTAATGTATTCTATTAGCATAACAATGTGGTGGAATTTGGTAGAAGAAAATGAAAATATTTATGACCAAGACAAGATCTATGAGCTTGTAATTGAAGAATTTGAAGAGAAATAAGATGAAGAAGAATTTGATGAGAATATAGATGAGCTAGAATTGCTAATTGATGACTTGGAGCAAGATATCCCAACCTTCATTTAGAGGCCATGGATAACATCTGGGGAAGGTAGTAGTTTCAAAGGAAGAGGACAAAGTCATCATGATAAACATAGAGGAGGTTGCTACCCAAGAAGGGGTAGGCAACCAAAACACTTCAACTGACCGCCTACAATTAGATCACGGTCACCATCTTCAATAATATTCCCTCAAAATTTTAAGCCATGTGATAAATGGCTTAAGGATAAGTTTAGCTTCCTGTAACCTGAAGAAGCAATTCATAGATTTTATAGTCCAAAGTGGGATGATGACCCATACACAAAATAAGTATATGAAGTATAAAAATATGAAGAAGAGGAAGCAACACTGAAATGGGATGAACCTTAGTATATAATGAGAATAGGTGATGAAATAGATTGGGTTGAAGAAAGACATCTAATAAGACAAAAGGACCCTGTCTGTGACCCAACATGATGCAGATTGGTATGCTCAACAACATTAGTCCCAATTGAGCCAAAGCCATCACACATATCACATAAAATTAATGGGAAGTATGCTCAATTTGTTTCTCTTGAAATTAATAGTAAAAAGATAGATGCATAAGTTGATACTGGCACACGTTTATGATTTTGTAAAATTGTAATTCTTGATGATTGAGAAGAATTAAATGAACAACATATTCACAAGTCTTTAAATATCAAAAGTAATGTATTTACCTATAACAAATATAAGCATCAAGAACCAACCATATTACAAGATAGGGTATTTTATTGTGATTTGTTTGCCCATGATCAGTTACCTCCTAAATTGCCTTTTAGGAGGAGCATTCATAGATCAATATTGTACATAGGGTAGTACTCCTAAAAGTGTCTTGTTCACAATTAATGGTAAAAGAATAAGGTCACCAAGACTTGGTGCACCACAGAGCACTATCCGAGTCATACAACCATGATCCAGAATCCAAACAATCATGTCCTAGAGAAAATAAAAAAATTAGGACAAAAGATTAAAAATAAAACATGTTTTAGTGATCCTCAAATATTTTGGAACAAATCTATGCCATAGATGGAAATCAACTTTATTGAATGTAATTACATGCAAATAGGGAATAAAATCCCTACACTAGCTCATGATTATCAGGTTATGGAGAAAACTATAAACGAGTTACTAGATGTATGGTTTACTAAGCCAAGCAATTCACCATTATGTTGTTATGCTTTTATGGTGAATAAGCACTCCGAGCAGAAAAGAGACAAGAAAACAACGGTAATAAATAATAAGCCTCTAAATGCTAAACCTTGCCCTATCCACACCCAATTCTTGATAAATCCTAATTGTGACAGAGAGTTGCAAGATGTAAATATTTCTCATAGTTTGGCTGTAAGTCGGGATTCTCTCAGATAAGGGTGAAGGAATCAGACATACCAAAGACTGCATTCAGTTGCTCTTTTGGTCAATTCTAGTGGAAAGTAATGCCATTTGGCTTAATGAATGCTCTAACATTTCCAAATCCACACGGATAAGATACTATGGTATGTCTGAATTTCTGTGTTTACATAGACGACATTCTAATTTTGAGTCGGACATTAGAATAACACTTGCAACATTTACAAAAATTCTTTGACAAAACAATTAAAGCAAGATGTACTTTCAGGCACTAAAATACAATTGTGCCAACCTGAGTGTAAGTTCATTGGAATGAAAGTTAAGAATGCTAAATTAAAAGTCCAAGGACATTTCAAAGATAAAATCCTTGAATTTCTGGAGAAGCTTGATAAGCAGCAGTCGTAATCTTTCTTAGGAATTCTAAACTATGTAAATAGTTTTTAGAAGATAGTGGTGTTGATGGACATGTGTTGCAGGTATTACTTAATAAGAAGTTTGTATAGATTGATGTACACACTAGAACAATTGAAAAAATAAAAGCCAAGGTTTCTAGTCTCCATGAACTTCATGTACCAGTGTCAAAAATTGTGTGTTGTATAGAAATGCTTCTGACAGCCTGGGGATGAATTATCTGCTATATAAAAAATGATATAGACTGTGTGTGAATAATCCCCAAGTGTGTTTGTAGATGATGTTAAAAAATGGATCTCTTCTGAGAAGGAGATCTCTGCTGTGTAAAAGTGTCTAGAGAAGTTTGCCTTGAAATTGATGCATCTTAAGAATTTTGTAATAAGGATTGATTGTACTAGATTTCTCACATTCAAAGAGAAAGACCACAAAAGAAAGGGCAGTAGAGGTAAATATATCAGGTGGAAAAATTACTTTAACCAGTTTAAATATATTGTTGAACATGTAGGAAAAGATAATTTGGCTGCAGATTGGCTAAGTAGAGAACCTGCACTATATATGATGGACAAACCTCAGGGATCACCACCTCAAAATTTTCCTCTAACCAGAATAAAGTGTGTCAGGTTTGATAATATCTTTCTTTCGATAGAGTCTAAAATATTTTGCTATGGAGTTATTGAGTGATACAAAAGAATGTCCAAACATGATTCAATGGATTTACAGTCTGTAGGTGCTTGTCACATTAAAACCTTTGGAACATACGTAAATATCACTATTCATAGGCTAAATAGTGCATTACTAGTTGAAAGTTTTTTGATTTAATTTACAGATTGGAATACCAATGGAGGATTAAGATTGATACCATCCAAAATGAGCATCTGGGGGCCAATGCCAATCCAATTGATTTTGTTACAATAATTGGACCTCCAGTCATTTGTACACAAGGTTGACAACAAGAAGAAGATACAATGGCCTGCAATATCATTAGGAGAAAACTAAAACGGGAATCAACTTTAGTGTTGAACATGAATCCCCTTTTTCTTCAATATTAGTTGTCTTTTCAGGGCTATTACACTTGATGACCTTGACAAAGAAGCTGAAGCTTTACTGGAAAGATAAACATCTAACGATTGGAACCCAAGGTACCAAACAACATCATCATCAGATGATGACATGAGACCAACATGTGGCAAAGACTTTATTAACCTGCTGGCATCATCCTCATCGCACTCAACTTAGTGCATCCATATGAATAACAGACCATCTCTTTCGGTAGTGGGTATCTCTTTTGAGTTAGTGTACGTAACTTTTGTGCTATAAAGTGATTAGGTGTCAGACACTATCGGCAAAGCTACACTAAAACCACACCTCTTTCGCTCTATAAATAGAAGGCAGGGAAGTAGTAGTGGATATATTTTGCCATGGAGTCTTAAGTCTTAGGAAGTTTTTTTAGTCTTGTGAAGTAATGCATGTCCTTGCCTTGTGTCATGAACGACCTGGGTAATCAGAAACTGTTTCAATATTGTAATAAGTTTAGTAAGTATATTGTTTACTTTAATAATTAGAATCTGTGGTCATTTGGCTGCCAATCTCTATTGTTGTTTTTGTAAAATCACGATTAAGATCCTATGTAGTTGTGTCTTTGTTTATAGTGAGGGTTTGGGTTTATAGTCTCTCAGATGATTATAAATTTGCAGTAGAGCTTAATTTTTATATTTCATATTATATTAATCATAAAAAAATTGGGAAGTTGTGAATATTGCATTCTCTAACCCTTCTTCATTTATTCAAAAATAATAAATATATTAGCTATATCTTGTGGTTGAATTAAGGTTATTTCTATCTTGTTATTGCATTTATTTCTAATTATTGTCATTACAACCAACATGAGATAACATATATTTTGTTATTGATTGGATCCAAACACTGACAAAGATTTGATAAGACCACACCTCAATCACTTATAAATAGAAGGCAAGGAAGTAGTAGTGGACATATTTTGCCAGTCTTAAGAAGTTTTCTGAGTCTTGTGAAGTAGTGTACACCCTTGCCTTATGCCACGAGTTACATGGGTAAACATTTTTTTTTCCAGTATTGTAATTAGCTTAGTAAATCTCTTGTGTGCTTTAATAATCAAAATTTGTAGCCATTCGGTCACCAACCTATGCCATTGTTCTTGTAAAATCACGACCAAGAACCTACGCAATCATGTGTCTATGCTTAGTGAGGGTTTGGGTTCATATTCTCTCAAATAATTTTAAATTTGTTGTAAGGCTTATATGTTTATATTACATTTTATATTAATCATACAAAAATTGAGGATTTGTGAATATTGTATTCTCTAACATTTCTCCACTTATTCAAAAAATAAAAATATATTAACTAAATTTAATGGTTGAATCAAGGTTATTTATATCTTGCTATTGTATTTATTTCCAATTATTGTCATTTCAATTAACATGAAACAACATATATTTTATTATTGATTGGAACCAAACCTCAAATTTACGTCTTCATTATGTTTTATGTTTGTAGCCATATATCTTTAGTGTTGCACCCCAACAAACCATATTTGGGTTATTATAGACTATATGAAAACCCTTGTTTGTTGATTACATATTATTATCCTTTTTATCTCTAATGACATCCATGTATATGCATTCACACTACTTAAGGATGGAACCCACACTCACATATATGCATTCACACTACATAAAGATGGAACCCACACTTCAAGGTAAAATTTTATTAGATGAAATAGAAAACAAGTTATGGTTGTTCAAGGAGAAGCCCATGATATGCCACTTCATTTGAGATTTTCTTGGACACAAATCACTTGGGCTATGGGTATAAGAGAAGTGAAGACCCACTGCTTTTGTGAACATCCTCATGGCCATCTCCTCAAAATAAGAGAAAGATTAAACCTTCCAAGGTGGATTGTGGTTCATGAAAAAAAATTGGGGGCTTTTTATGAAACCATGGTCACATGTACCCAATTGAAAACCGTCCAAATGTGGTTATACTTGGGTAAAACTTACACTTATCTCAAGTGAATATTGGCAAGAGTATTCCTTTAGGAAAATATTAGTTATAACACAAAACAATTAAGAGTTCTCAAGTACACTAGTGTTTATGTCCACATGGATTTGGAGAAGCCATTATTAGACAAAATATTACCACACATGAAGAATTAGGGGGTACAACCAAGAGTTTGAGAATGTTTGCATCATATGTCCAATCTTCCATCAACATGGTCATTTGGCTAGTGTTTTATCTACCATGCAATACGAAGAACATAAAAGGCCAACATATCACGATAAGAATAAGAGAATTACATGCCACAAGGGGACAATCAAGGAAAGCAAGCATTGATCCACTGAGAAAACCACCTAGCTATGACAAAGGCTCAGGCAGAGAACAAATTCAAAAGATGTTACACAAGAAAAAGCAAGACAACAACTCAGTGAACGAAATATGCCAAAACATCAAATCCATTATGAGGCACTCAACCACCCTGTGATTGATGAAATGAAATGTATACGTAAAAATAAAGAACAAATGAAAAATCCTTTCCAAGCCCTAACTTATACACTACTACACCAGTGTAATTTGTGCCGACATTTGGGTTGGAAATTGATCTTTTTAGGGTTTTTGTACACAAAATCTCAAAAAAATTTATCAGTTTTGGTGACATAAAGTTGACATAAATTCCACTGCGTTGACTTTGAGATAAGTTTGGGTCAAAAAATAAAGAATCATGTTTTAACTCCATTCACATTTGTGAAAAATTAAGCAACATAATTTCAACACTAATAAATTAACACACACACACACACACACACAAAATCAAATTGTAATATTTTATCTGTGAATGTTTGTGTCATGCACACACACACACACACACACACACACACACACACACACACACACACACACACACACACACACACACACACACACACACACACACACACACACACACACACACACACACACACACATGCACATGCAAATACAAACGCGCGTGTGCGCGCACACACACACACACACACACCCACACACATGCACAAACACACATACACAAGCACACATACACACATGCACACACACACATGTACACAATATATTACAATTTAATCCAATTACTTGGGAGAAAGATATATAAATTAATGTCTATCTATAATAACATTGGATGGAGTGGAATTTATGAATTATCCATTACATACAAATAAAAAAATTATAGTTATAAGTGAGATCCTAGTCTATATCATGATTATCATCTATCATGATGTCGTCATGATCATTATTTATCAACTTATTATTTATGTCATGTTCATGCATGGATTACTTGTTATATTCATTATCATTGTCATCATCTCTTAGAATAACTTAAGTTATTAATTCATCTTTAAATAATTGTAAAAGTGAAGTTGTTATGATAAAACAACTCACTTAGTGGAATAACTTGACTAAAATAAATATTAATGTAATATTAGCCTTGTAACAACTAATTGGTTTTTTAGTTGATTTTTTGGGTTTAACTTCCATAGGTTTTTTGAAAGTTATTATAATTATTTTGTTTTTTTATACATGCAATTTGGTTACTGTTGTATAAATAGTTGAATAAAATAATATTTTATTCAAACTCTGCTCTGCTAACATTTGGTATCATAGCCATGGTGAAGAGCTCTGTTGCAAGCTAGATTTGATCTTGTGGTAGTCGGTATTAGGAAATGGATATTGTTTTATAATATTTCTCATAGAAATTCTAAATTCTTTATAGGATTCATGTTCAATTTCCTTCCATGGCGATTTTTTATTAAAGATTCATGGGCTGTCCTGAGCTTGAAGTGTTGGTGCTCGATCTCTAGCTTCTAAATAGAGCTTTGTATTTGATCTATACACAACACAAGAGAAAATGTAGAATTAAGATTTGGTATGCATTTATTTCAATGACAAATGACCCTCTGACTCTACCTCACAAAGCACTTGGTCTTGTAAAAACAAGACAGGTAATATTTTTTGGTTGTTATAAACCAAAACATGTTTTTCATTTCACATACATATACATGTCCTCATATATATATTTTAAGCACCACATATTATTAAGGTTCTGATAAATAATTTACCACCCAAGTGGTCAAGGACTCAAGCCCCACCACTATCAAGTGGCAACTATTATTATTTCAGGGGGGCTATTTTTTTTTTTTTTCAAAAAATATAAAAAGAGGTGGTACTTTTTTGATACAAAAAAATATGGGTGGAGAAGTCACAACTCAAAATCCAAGCCACATCGAGTTATACAAGTTTCAGGAGGAAAATAAGAAACAAGCTAAATCAGGGAAGAAAAAACTAGAAAAATAAAAAAATCATATATGGCTAAATCCCATATCCAAAATACAATCTTTTTTGTTGTTTTTCTTTTAAACCTCTATCTAGCCATTTGGACTACCAATACAAATCAAACTAGCAATAACCATTGGAAGCACAAGAGTATTTTGAGGTTCAAATGGGGGTTATTCCTTATCAGATTCATAAGTGTTAGATTCATGTGATCTCTTGATTCCTCCACCTATAGCATTATTCGTAAAAGTTGTTTTGTAAGAGGAATCTGTGATAGTCATTTATCCAATAACCTTTGTGTCATTTTTCTTCCATATGTCATCTTTAGTCCTTTAATGGGACCTCATTTGAAAGAGGGTTCTCATACAGTTGCTAGCCTTTGGGATTAAAAGATTCATCCTTTTTATTTTTTGGCTTGTCTGCGTAAAGGTAAACCCCCTGTAGATGACTAATTTGATGGCATAAACAACATCTTAAGGCAGTGTTTTCATAATCGAAAATTTGGATCAATGTAAATTAGCATGTTTCAATTGGATTCTATTTGGGAGACCTTTCCTATGGTCCACCTCCACACAAAAACAAGCATAGTTAAATAGCTCTTGCTCATTATCCATATTGATGATTTTTAAAAATGCTTTTCTAATAGCTTCACATACTTAGGGGTCTTAGAAGGGAAAAGGGAGATTTGAGAGTCAAACCCAAAATGACATTTTAGACACCACCAATGTTGAGGGATCAAAATCGAAGAACCATGGGGTAAAAAAAATCCCAGCTCTATCTTGAAACCAAGGTCCCTCCTTACAAACTCTTTGATATTCTTTAGGTTCAAAAAATTTAACTATGATGAATCCTTTAGAACATAACTAGATCTCAAAGTCATTGGTTGAGGTAATATAGATCCAATGATGCAATTCTTATGACTGAGGCCAAAACACCTTAAACCTACAAATAAATGCATAATCTGTAAATGTAGAAATTAATAGAGTTATCTTACAAATAGAAATCTCCAATATTGGCACTTCATTCAAATTTTCCACAATATACGAATTGGGAAAACTTGTAGGTGAATTTGATATTGGAGGGACCTTAGGGTGAACATCTTTGTATGATGAACCATAACTTTGTTCCTCATAACACTTGTTATAAATAGCCCTGACACCATACCTATGCTTAACCAGTACTTCTATCGACCTTAAACAATGCCTTACCAATGTAGTAACAGGGTTGCTTCCACCACCATCGTGCCTCAATCATTGATGTAGGTTTGAAACCCTAATCCTCGGTCAAACAGGAGGTGGTATTCAAAACTAGGAGGGATTATTTTTAAGAAAATAAAAAGGGGGGAAAAATTTAAAAAGAAAGTGGAGTTATGATTTTATCTCTTAATCAAATTATCTTTTTTGCATATTATAAATTGTAAATTACAAAAAAATCATTTTAAAATCTCTATTTTTATAAAACACAAAATAGTGAAACAAAAAAAAACATACAATGATATTATCAAATCTCAATAACAACATTTGATATTAATGATGCCTTTGGATCGTGTTTATGTGTAATGTCATTACGTTTGATCTATTGCATCCATAACCTAATATAGTTTAAACAATGATGTTTGGGCATTGTACCTATAAATTATTAAGGAGTATTAAAGTTCACATTAATCATTTAAATCATCCCTTAGTTACCCATTCACCATGATTGTTCGGTGAAAGATAATACCCAAGTATATAGCGAAGCTACACCCATGTACAAGGATATACACTAAGTAGGTGCCATTAATCAAATGAATTATTTTCACATACTATCTTGGTACCACATACCACTCTAAGCTCATGTATGTAAATGTTTTTTTCACATACTATCGTGTATATTGAAAGGATGAGATTCTTCCACATACTGATGTGTATATAAGAAGAGCATGTATATCAAGAAGTGAGGTCTATTGTAATGGCATTATATATAAAGAAAACATATTTGGAGTGATGGAACCTATCCATCTCCCTTTGTTAACTTGTTCACAGTGGCTAGAAATGGATTGAGATTTGTTCTGCTAAGACACTCAAATTCTTTGTGGTGACAACTATGTAGCATAGAAAAGTAATGTAGTATTCACTTGGAATTTGAAGATATATGGCTATTTATTAATGGTACATGGCCTTGACATGCCATTGACGCTAATCAGTAACATAAATTTGACAAATCCAATCAAAACTTGAAGTTAATAATCATGTTCAAAGTCTTGAATGAGGTACATCCTCATATTTGCAATGCCACTACAATAAAGGATGCCTAAGACAAGCTCAAGATTGTCTCCTAAGTGAATAATTAAAATCAAATTTTGCATATATAGAGGCAACTACATTGTCTCAAATTAAAACCAAAGGAAAAATTGGAAGATTTATTATGCCATGTTGTAACTTTGCGGGCTTTTATTCTAGCATTTAGCAAGAGAACGACAAACAAATATTTGGTTACAATTTTCCTTAGAGTGCTTCCCTTTGCATACAAATTTTATGTTACCACTCTGAATGTCACAAATCAAAAACCAACATTTGAGATATTGGTTAACATGTTGCAACAAGAAGCCAGTTAAACTATAGAGGAAGTAGATGGGGAACATGCACTTGCATCACATCAGAAGGGGAAGAAGCCCATAGGTTTGAAATCAACCCCTAAGCAGAACAATCAACAAAACCAACAAAGGAACAAACCCTATTCCAAAATATTTTGTCTCATTTATGACAAGACTAAACATGAATTGAAAAAATGTTGGTACAATGCATACACACAAGGCTCATCCAACAAGAAACCCAATTCACATAATTCACCATAGGTAGAGAATAAACAACATCCTTCCAAATGCCAATGGAAAAAATAAACCTTTCAACTCACAATAACATGGGAAAGTTGCAGAAGAAAATGATTCT
Source organism: Torreya grandis (assembly GCA_037957365.1). Lineage (NCBI taxonomy): Eukaryota > Viridiplantae > Streptophyta > Pinopsida > Cupressales > Taxaceae > Torreya > Torreya grandis. The sequence continues at coordinate 164,943 of JARHVA010003494.1, read as the reverse complement.
TTAGATGGGGATCATCTATTTTCCACTTAGACATATGAGGATACCATTTCTCTAAATTCAATATGGTATGTGGATTCCAGAGACAAAGCACATGACTGATAGGAATGATTGGTTCTCCACCTTGAATATAACAATGTCACAAGAAAATGTCTCTCAGTAATGATACAACGCATATTATTCAAGGTTGTGGTAATGTCTCTCTAAATATTGGTAATATTACTTGCACAATTATGGATGCTCTATATGTTCCAAGACTCACTAAGATCTTGTTATCTATAAACCAATTGCTCAATCACAATCTGAAGGTTGACTTTGATTGTGAATATGATCATAAATTTTGTGTCATAAAAAACAAGTCTTTAGGCTCCAAATTGTGGCTCAAACTTCTTGCATCAATAAAATGTTTTAACTTGATGTGGTACATAATAACCATCAATCCATTGTTGCAAAGGCTATTGACATAACAAATCTTTAGCATCATAGATACAATCACTTGAGTTATGGGTATCTTCTATAATTGAGTAGACAAAAAATGGTCAAAGGCTTTCCCACACTTAATCACAACACTACTATTTATTCTAGTTGCTTAGCTAGAAAATAACACAAAAACCCTTTTGGGAAAAGTGAATATCAAGCTCCTATTACATTTGATCTGGTGCACACTGATCTATGCAGACACATGACTTTGAGTATTAGAGGATACAAATAATTTTAGCTCTTTGTTGATGATTACTCATTGAAAATGTGGGTATACCTTTTGAAAACTATGGATCAGACATTCAAAGCCTTAAAATAATTCATGACCATTGTTGAAAAGGAAATTAGTCGTACCATTAAGTCCCTTCACTCAGATTAAGTGGGGAATACACCAGCAAAGAGTTCTCAACCTATCTCACAATGAATGGAATATGATGCCAAGTGATTGTTCCATATACACCACAAGAAAATGGAGTTGTAGAATGACATAATCATGCCATTGTAGAGATGTTTCACATCATGGTTGAAGATGCACAACTACCTCATTCATATTGGGAAAAATCATATCAAACAGTGGTATACATATTAAACAAGTTACCCATCAAAGTTCTTGATGTAATTATAGTAGACGAAGCTTGGAATAGGAAGAAATCGAAGGTCTCTCATCTTTGAGTTTTTGGTTGTAAGGCATACATGTATGTCCTTAAAAATAAATTAAAAAATTGGATAATAAGACCAAGGAATGCATTTTTATGGGATATAGTAGAGAGTCAAAAGCATACCGACTCCTTGATCTACAGACTACGAAGGTGATTATTAATAAGGATGTATTGTTTGATGAAAAAGCTAAAATCAGTCCACCTTCTACACAAGAATTTTATACAGGAATAAGACCTATAAATTTATAATATGGTAATAGTGGTAGTGCAAATGATAATGGTTGACTAGGACGTCCAACACCACCACCCAATATTTAATGTATGCCTAAGTGGTATACCAATAGTATATGAGATGCTAAATTGGATGGAGTCCTAGACACATCCACTATAGGATTGAAGACTTTCAGTATGGCTTGCACAAAGGTAAATTTGGCCCTAATGAGCATAGTTGATAAAATCATTGAGCCCTCAATAGTCTGTAAAGCCCAAGAATCCAAACCTTGAAAAGACATCATGGATGTAGAGTATCAGTTTCTCATGAATAATAAAATATGGTAGCTTGTTGATCTTCCACCAGGAAGAAGACCATCAGTTGTAAATGGATATTCAAGACCAAATAAAAGGAAAATGGAAATATAGACAAACACAAGGCAAGACTCATAGCAAAAGGCTATGCTTAGAAATAAGTCATAAACTATGTAGAGAAATTTTATCCCACAACCAAGATAAAGACAATCAAAATGATCTTTGTTATGGTTGCACATTTTGGGTGAGACATTCATCAAATGGATGTAAAAAGTGCCTTCCTAAATGGAGATATATAGGAAGAAGTATACATGACTCATCCAAAAGGTTATGTCACACTTGGTCAAGAACAAAAGGTATGCAAACTTAAAAAGTCATTTTATGGTCTCAAACAAGCTCCCAGAGCATGGTACAAAAATATAGATGAGTATCTCATTCAACATGGATGCTAGATGAGTCCATATGATCGAAATCTCTACTTCAAATATTAACAGGTGGGGTGTGGTGTGGGTGGGGGAGGTTGTCATAATAGCTATTTATGTCAATGATCTAGTCATCCTTGTAAGTTTAGTAAAGATGATAGATGCATCGAAGAATGATCTCAAATGATAGTTTGACATGATAGATATTGAACTACTACACTATTGTCTTGGTCTAAAATTATGGAAAAACGGGCACCACATCTTCATGTCTCAAATGAAGTATATCAATAAAATGCTTGAGAATTTTTAGATGATGAATTGTTTACCAATATCAACACCTATGGAGATAAGACTTTATCTATCTCGTACATATCCATCACCAATAGTAGATTCCACTCTCTATTGATATTTGAAGTCTCATTTACCTAGCCTACACTAGATCATATATAAGCTATCTTTCACGCTTCATACAAGATCCAAAGGTAAGCCACTAGAAAGAAACTAAGTGGATAGTACCGATGTATTCGAGGAACAATGGAGTATGGCCTAGAATACAAGAAGAATGATAAGCTCTTATTGATATGTTACATGGACTCAGATCATGCAAATTCTATTGATGACATGAAATCCACTTTAGGATTTGTATTCTTTCTTGGATCTGGTCCTATCTCAAGGGGGAGAAAGAAGTAGAACTTTATTTCTCATTCTTCTACTTAGGTAGAATATCACACTACAAGAGGAGTTATCTGTAAAGTGATATGGCTACATCACATACTTACAGGATTGGGAGTATCTTAGATTCAACCAATAATTTTGTATTGCGATAATCAAGGTATTTTTAAACTTGTTCACAATACAATGTTTCATGAATGCATGAAGCACATAAAAGTATATGTTCATTTCAGATGCAAACATGTTAAAAAACACAATATATAGCTCTACTATTTCCTCACTCATTATTAGTATGCAAATGTGTTTACCAAGGCAATTTCACGTGATAAGTTTGAGGCATTCAAAAATTCTCTTTCTTCTAATTTGAAGACTATGATGAATTAAGTTGGAGGGGATGTTAGAATAACTTAGGTTATTAATTCATCTTTAGATATTTTTAAAAGTAAGGTTGTTATGATAAAACAACTCACATAGTGGAATAGTTTAGTTAAAATAAATAATAATGTAAAGTTTTTAGTCTTATAACAACTAAGTTATTTTTTAGTTGGTTTGTTGGTTTTAACTTCCATAGGTTCTTTGGAAGTTATTGTTACTATTATGTTTTTGGATATATGCAATGTTGTTATGGTTGCAAAACTAGTTGAATAAAATAATATTTTGTTCAAATTATGATATGCTAACTTTTTCTTCTTTTATATTAGGAAAATCAACTATGATAGATGGTTTATTGACTTATATACACATAAATTAATAATTATTTAAGTACTTGAGGTTGAAAATTTGTTAAAAAACTAATTACAATATTTGCTAATTAAATAATTGTAAACTAATGTATCTTAATGTAAACAACATGATTAATATTTTATCAAAAGAAAGTTCCCTAAAATGATCCCACTCATTGAACACATCCGTGTTCCACCCAAGGATTTTCTGCTGCTCTCACACTAGCACACTAGTGCCATAGTCATAGCACTTCTCTTGCAATAAATTCTAAATGTTAAATTGAGGTCTTAGTTAAAACTTACAAACTAGTTTATTTAGATAATATTATGAAGTTGTGCACACCTTTTTCTACATTCATTCGACCCAAGTGATAAGTCACCAAATTTCCCTAACTCAGTCTGGCTTTATGGGCCTTGTCTTGTCTACCTTTGACTCTGCATTACTTTGAAAATTTACATAAGTTTTAGTTAATTTATATATATAAATAAATAACTTTTACATGTTATGATTTTGTTTTTTACAATTACCTACAATGTGATCTCTATTCCACTTGAGCCAATCATTGCATCATTTCTCCCAAGTAGATACATTTACGCATGGAGGTCAGAGCCTTCCCCTCTCCTCATTTGTATTTCCATGTATATCACGTACTATTTTTTTTCCATAAATTATTAGAAACCTATAAATCTATAAAAATTATTTGAACTAATTGTGTAGCTTTTCCCACACATGCCTTCTCATCCTCCTAAGTGCATCTATCGTAGATGTTTTGATTGTCTTCATATTATAGTGGATTTTGACAAACATTGTTTGAATTGCACTAATCAAATCTACATTCAACTGACATGTATTTGAATTTAAGGTGGATTTTTTTATGAAAAAATTTATTGGATTTTAAAACCATAATTTTTTAAAAACTATCTACAACAAATTAAAAATTGAAATACTCTAAAAATTTTAAGATATTTATAATAATATAAAGTAATTAAAAAATTAATGATTATATAAATAAATTAAAATATTAGAAATTACAATAATTTAAAAATTTACAAAATATTTTTAGATAATATACTTACATGCCTCAAGCATTTTGTACATTGTCATATCATCATTTGTATCCAGTTTAACTTGGAGAGCCCAATACTCAATATCTATTCCCATCTAGTGTGAGACGAGATGGTCGACCATTGTCACACTTGAGTGGAACATCATATTCACCTCTTCAATGCTATAGAGAGAATATCATCAAGGCTTCTGGGGGGATTTCATATCGTCTCAATTTATTAGAAATAGAATTATGAGGCTGTGGTGAAGACACAAAACCCTAGAACTGCAAATAAACAATAAGGTTAAAAATAATAATTTAAAAAATAATACATTTAAACAATTAATTTAAATAACATGACTACAAATATGATAAAATTAAAAAAATGTTTAGCTTCATGTCTCCCTTGAAGCAGATGATGGTCGACGGGTCACATTGTGTTACTCTATATCATCACTATGCAATTCCACATATCTATTATACCTATCATTAAATATATATATATATCAATAAATTTAAATTGTATAAATTAATAAAATAGTATAATAATAAATTTATTATACTTGCATGTCGGTATCATAACCCCTATAGACCGTTGATGCACCTGAGGGGTGTGGTACTCCTTTACTTATTGATGTGTGAATGACCAACGAGAATGTGAGGGGGTGTAGAACTCTTCCTCTATATCTCATTCTACGACTACACAAATGCTAGATCCACCACAACCCACAATATGCAACACCCTTTATATATATATATATGGGGAATGAGATTGTTTTTTTACATGCCTAATATTTTAAAAAATTGACGTAAAATTTTAATTTATGATCAATAAGGATAATTGATTTTAACATTAAATACTCCACATGATTGATTTTTTTACCTAGGGTTCCTATTAGTATTTTTGTGTAGGGTTTTTCTTATGGTTTATAATTTTAATATTTTTTTTTAGCAAGGATTTATAATAGGGTTTTCACTTAGGGTTTTTTCTACAATTTTTTCTTAAGTTTTTTTATAAGATATTTTCCTAAGTTTGTGCTAGGTTTTTTATCTTCTTGTTAATGTTTCTACATTTATTTATTTTGTTTTTTATTTCAAGGTTTATTGTGATGCTAATCCATTTTTTTTAAACTCTTAAAAATGTTGTGAGTTGAGTTAATTTAGGGATAAAGATGCATTAAAAATGGACCTAGGTTACTTTAGGGACAAGAGGAACATTATAGGGACTTAAGTTAGTGGACATTAGTAAGGGATTTGGGTTAATTTACGGACAAGGGGGACATTAGTAAGGAAATTAGGTTAATATGAGGACAAAAGAGGTATTAATTAATAAGGGATTAGGTTAGGGGGTAAAAATAGATATTAGTAAGGGGGTTAGGCTAGGGGTAATGATAGATAATAATAAGGGGATTGTATTAGGGTGAAGTTGGGAAACTAAAATATAATAGTGAAATATTATAATATATTATTTCATAATAGTATATTGTAATATAATGAAGTATTAGAGAATGCTTAGCTCTATTCAGTCCCTTTTATAGTTTTTCCCTTATCCCTTCAGTTGGAATTCTTTTTTGAAGTAGTTTGGAATCATCCTTCTTACTTTCTGCTTGCTCTTTTTTTTTTCTTTTTCTTTTTTTTTCCCTGTTGATTGGTTATGGTCTTCTTGCTAGGACTTTGTTAGCTCATATTATCTTGAACCCTTTGTTCTATTTATTCACTAATCCATGTTCTGCATTGCCTTTTTATGGGCTTGGGTCACTTCGAATACCCAACCTTGCTCTGGGCATAGCTTCGATCAAAGCATTTCCAATTAATATCATATTTTGATCACATGAGGGATGATTTCAAAACTTTTTCTTATAATTATTTGGATTCAAAGTTTTAAGTTTAGTCCTTTGTGTGTTGTAAAGGAGTTTTGTTTTGTTGTTGGGTTGCAACACTATTTTAGTTTGGGTATTGTTAGCCCTGTTGGGTTGTGTTCCTTGAATTTTTGAAGCTAATGATCCATCTATTGTATGATCATGTAAATGGGTTTATGTCCTTTCAAAAATCCATTTTTACTAATGACCAAAAAATAATATATTATAATATAACCAAATATTCCCTAGTGCCAAAAATAGAAATTGAAAATATAATTGGACTATAAAAACATGAAGATTATAGAATGAACGATAATTATGTGAAATGGATACACCTAGGCATTGCCACTAAATTATAAGACCAAGAGTAAGATTTTAAGACTGATCAAATTAAAGTTATGAAAAATGACTAAAACTAGAAGATGCCCAGATTTGTGGGACCCACTAATATGGTTGATGAAATTTGTATGAACGAATATGGTAGTTTTCTAACGAATGTAGTAACTTGTTGTGAATGTCAAAATTTTGAATTTTGTATTTGAAAATTTCAAGGATGCTTCAACAAATGTGATGATCATGTTCCTATTTTTTAGATTGTTGAATTGGTGCATATCTTCTTGAAATAACCCTACTCTGACACAATCACCTAATAACACATCTAAAAACCAAAGAAATGTGCTGTAAAGTGACCTGGGCTTCCTTGACGATTGTAACTATATATCAATGTTATGAATTAATGCTAGATGTAGTTATAGTGATTGTGAATGTTATGAACCCAAGTTAGATATAGGAATCCGCCTTCTCTTCCAAGATAATCAAATGTAACTACATGAACTTTGCTTAAGCCTATTTTTGTTAAAAGTATGTATAAATAAAACACAAAATCACTTGAAAGTATTGAAGGGCATAATTTAATCTTAATGATGAACCAAAGATGTGTGGAATAACTTGATACATGTTATTACAATGCACTATAATCATTTGTATATATAAAATTCTCAAATTGGAAGTAAGAACCTATTGGCACACACACTATCCAATAAAAGAGAGAAAATTGACAAACATGGGTCTAGATATCTAGAAAAGAGGAAAAATAATCAAAGAGCCAAAAAAATAAGGATGACTAGATTCATGGGGCCTGCAAACACGGTCAACATAGAAACATAGAGGAAAAGACTAGGGGAAGCCTACAAGCACAAATAAAAAATATAAAGGAGATAGAAAATAGAGGAAAAAGATAAGCATATGGAAAAAAGAAAAAAGAAGTAGAAACATATGGAAAATTTCCAATAAATACCTAATTTTAATTACTAATCCATATACACAAAAAAACATTAAAAATATTGGAATAATAATCTTTGTATGAAAATTATGTGTTTACATAATTACCCAATTTGATGTGCATATCCAAGAAAAAAATTGAAAAATCAATAATTGTATATTACTTGAGGGATATAAGATGAAACTTAGATTATGGATTAGGTAATCCCATAATCGGTCATCAACATATTGAATGTACCTGTTAGGAAGTAGGAATACAAACAAGTAGTCAATGTCCTAGAAAATTGATAGTCAATATAAAAATAAATAAATGAACTAAACATAAGTAAAGGAAATAATGCACTTGTTTGTACGTGAACCATGTTGCCACTTTGGAACTTTGGATTTGAAGTTTGTAAATAGAACTTGGAATTAAAACTCAGGTGTTTAGGGGAAAAACTTTACTTCTTGATCAATAAAGTAGACATAGTTTGGTCTCACTACACGGGGGCAAGAACATAGTAGGTCTCACTGCATGATGGCAATAACACTCTACTTCTTGGTCAAAGTAGAAGATAAATATGGTGTCATTGCATGACAATATGAACATAGTTGGACTCACTACATGGCAATAGGAACATTTTTGGTCTTACTACATGACAACATGAACATATGTAGATTATGTAATTGGTAATAAGATAATATTGATAGATTCCCCCCTTTTGAGATGAAAAATGTACGTGTATCTGCATATCACTCATCTAAAGAAAAAGAGTCATGTGCACCATGTGTAATCATAGTTAAAACCATAAATATTTAACATCATGAAAGCTCATAGAAAACATACAAATGTATAGTAATATAAAACTTGATGTAACCATGTAAGCTTACCCATGTGAGGGTGGAATTATAGAAGGGAAGGGAAAATGATATGCCCTAATAGTACCTTATAAATATGGTTATGTAAGATTCCACACTATAATAATATACCCCAATAGAAAAGAAATAATAAGAGATGTGTCATGTGTGATACCACAATGTCATTGGGTGTATGAAAGACACAAGTAATGAGAGACCATATAGATAATTATAATTTAATATCAATAGGCATGATGTTGTTATAGGTTTTATGTAAAAGGCTTCATAAAATTAAGACAATATCAATGAAGCACTCATAGAAGATGTGGGTATGATTCCCCGATTGGAAATAATTGATGTATGCATAAGATAAGAATGTGCCTCCATGATGGAGAGTACATATTTGATGTAATAATGTGATGTCCTCAATATTATAAGATATAAGTAGTGAAAATCATAAGGATAATTTTGGTACGATGCCTCTAATGGTGATGTATCTATAGTGAATTATAGGAATAAGGGTATGATACCCCTAATGGAAATATATAGATAGAAAATGATATGATTTCCCCCATTATGAGGTGAGGAATGTACCCATATTTGTACATATCACTCATCTCAAAAGAAAGAATAATGCACATCATGTGTAATAAGATAATTTGGATATATGTTCCCTTTTTGAGTTGAGGGATGTACTTGTATCTGCATATCACTCATCTCAAAAGAAAGAGTCATGAACACCATGTGTAACACGCACCATGTGTCATACGCACCATGTGTAATAAGATAATTTGGTAAGGTAGTCTCACATAAAGTCTCATATAAAGTATAGCTTTGTAAAAAACTGATCTTTTAAGTAGTTATAGAATAAATAGTTTGGCATGGGTGTTTTTTAGTTGGTCAATGAGACCATAATCCTTAGCTGATTGGAACCTAATACTAAGAGCTTGATGAAGGTTATGAGGGGTGTTTTTGTTGACCCCACCTTAAGCTTGAAAGCATTGCATACTCTACCCCTACAGGTTGTTATGGCATCTACCCCATAAGGAGTCATTATATATTGAGTTAAACTAGAGGTAGTAGTAAAAGGAAAAACAAAAAATCTATTAATGGCAAGTGTATCCATACACAAAGCATTGATATCACAAACAACATTGTCATGTTTCAAACCATATGCTAGTATTTTATTATAAATGAAAAGAAGAAACACAAAAACATTGATAAGCATTTACGCATAAACCATATCATCAAGCTTAACAACATGTAAAAGATATGAACTCCCATGTATATATGATTTTAACAATAAACACTATATAAAAATTAGTTCTACCCATGATAAAATGGAAGAAACACAAGCATACACATAAAATACCAATTGGAAGGGGATGAATGATTAACAAAGTTGACATGCTCTAAGAAAAGGAAGCCTAATAAATAAAAAATAAGACGGGTTGATCAAAACCCTAAAATAATTAGAAATTAGAAAAATTAGACCCAATTAGAAATTAGAAAAATTAGACCCTATGAGAGAAGGGTATAAAACCCTAAGTTATATGATTACAAGGATTAGGTTAGCCAAAATATTTTAATGGAAAGTTCATAACGTGATGTTTGTCATGGCCCAGTCTGAAACATTTTTGGAAGTTATAATTTATTAATATTTATTGACATGGTTATTACACAACATTTATATGGCGTTTGGTTATGAAATCATAACATGGATTAGATTAGATACATGATTTCTGGTTTTTTATATATGTTGTAGGATGAATACCATTGATGTTTTCTTTAATGACTATAGGATTTCCTGTGAGCTAAGTTTGGTGGATGGGGTTTGGTTGGTAAGGTGGTGTATGTGGTAGTTAGTTATAATTCAAAAATTGTAAATAAAATGCAAGTTCCAATGTGACTTCATTTTTTGAGTTGTTTGACTACTTTTATATTATTGTCTTGGTTCCTTATCTGTGAGTTGCCTTTATGTAGATTTGGTTTTTGTCTTAACAAATCCTTGTTGAAAAGAATGAACTTACTTTAGTTTCATAGGACCAATACACAAACTTTGGAGACTGTGACAATGTTGTTTTCATTTCATCTTTTTCATTTGTATTCATGGGAGTCTATTTTATTTACTCTCTTGCTAAGAGTCATAGACTTTGAGTATGATGGACTTGGTTATTCTTGGGTCTTGAAGTCATCATTTGATTTTATTAATCATTGGTTGCTTGGACCTTAGTCATTTGAATTACATTGTTAATCATTGTAGTTATCGATGGATTTGGACGTAACCTGCATAGGGCTTGGTAATGATGTTAGGGTTTGAATTAGGGTTGTGTGAATATCAGTTTTGTTTGTTGAGAGAGTTTTTTTGTTGTGGTTATTTTGGATAACTTGTGTGCCTGACAAACATGAAAAAAAACCTAACTGTGCCACAAAACTTATGGAAGTTTGTCCACCATTGATTTCTCCTTAGAGCTTGAATAGATCAACATGAAAGGTTATGGTAGAGAAAGTGACATATTTTTCCATTTTTGATTGAAATAATGGGGATGTGAGTGAACATTATACTTTTCCACCATAATGTTGGTCCATGGCTTGAGGCTTTCTGGTGGGAATTAGAAGTTAGTCACGGGGGTTATGGAAGATTACTGGGCACAAGAGAGAGGATGCACCCTATGCAAAGGGGGACATGTTGAAAAGTAATCAAGGAAGAATGACTCTCTATTAAGTAAAGATGAGGTAACAAGGTTGTTTGTGCTCCTCCAAACAAGTAAGTCTATACTTGGATTTGTTGAGTGTTTTATTGCGTCATTTGTCTTAACATTAAAGGTATATGCTAGTGGACTTTGGTGTGTTTTAATTTTTGTGTTGTATACCTTTATGGGGATAATGCAGTTGAGTATTTTGCTAGGTCACATCTAAGACTATTATCAGGTCTTTTATTTTTTTGGGTTTTTGGTTTCCTGAGTATTTTGATTGAGAAATGAAAGGTTATGTTCGTGAGCAAAATATGGGTTATATAGCCATATAAGATGGAATTATAGGCATTAACGTGTAATTTTTGGTCTTTTTGAGGTTATGTTTCTTGATTTGGGGTATTTTATTATTAGTTTTTGGAACTCCAAATGATCCATTGACCTGTGATCCAAACCCCACCATCAAGCTAATGGTTGGGGGTGTTTACGGCCACCTATGGAGGCCTCATTAGAATGGTTCTTATGGATTTGGAACATCTACAATTGTGGATGCCATATATAGTATGTTTCAAGATATTTGTGTGATCAAAATGGTGGTGAATTATTTATTGGATTCATGCTTGACAAGTTCAATTTTAATATTCCTCTTAGCATTTTTATTGTAAATGTATTGAGACAGTCGATGTGATGGTTACTAGGATTCTATGTATATTTAAAAATTGCTATAGAGGTAGAGATCAGTACTGTAAATGGTGTATTGGAGTATTACTAAATATGAACCCAATTTAATTTTGTTTATTTTAACTATATTCAAGTTAAGAAGCTATGGCTTTATATTTACATTATATGCATACCTGGCTTGTCATCTTCTTACCTTGCCTAAGCTTGAAGATCATTTAGTTGTGTGTGCATTTGTGCTTAGTACATGCAGTCCTTCTTTGCAAATACAAACCTTGGTGACAAGATTTTATTTTAGTACCATGATTTTAAGAATGAATGTGCATCTTTAATAGGTATGAGTGTGGAGTCATGTTATGGACTATTGATTTAGATGAAATGTATGTATTTGGAACATTTGATATTGAGCTGGGTTATGTTGGATTCTTGGATAACGATTCTGAGAGGACATTTAGTCAAGGTCGAGTCTTGTTGGTACCTATCTTTGCTATTGATTAAATATGAAATGGATGATTGTATTCTGACAAGTCATATCTATACCTGATGGTGTAAGTTTTGTATTGATTGGATATATGGTAAGATATGCGGTGGAGATAATGGTTTGATAAATCACTTTGATAGAACTAATTAAAAAATTACTAGATATGCTAATTACTGTGGATTATGTGGCTTTCTTACGTCATGTATAACCATGAGTTTTCATGCTTTGACTGTACAATGAGTTTATGGAATAAGTTTTCAATATAGAGAAGGCTATAATCTTTTCTTATACGGTTTGCTCAATAATGTTTATTTGTAAAGGATTTACATTATGTGAAACCTTTCTAATCCTAATTGAGGATAAGTCTTAAGTTTTATGTATTTATTCTAAACATGTCAATTTTTTTGGGTTCATTATAAATTGGTATCATAGCCTGGTTTAAAACTCTAGGGAACTTTGGGTTAACTATTGAACCTTATCCTACCTTAATCTTGAACTTATAAACTCCTAAGGATGGTTAAAGGTAGATCAAAAAGATGATTTGTTGCCAATGTTAACCAAGATGACCCAAATTCTATAAGGGGTAGAGGTAAAAGCCAGGGTAGAGGTTGTGGTGCTCATCACTTGGATAATATGGTTGAAGAGAAGTAAAAAACTTGAAAAAATTCTAGGGAAGACTTTAAAAAGAATAGATTGCAAAGTAAGGCTAAAAATCTATCCCCCTTGCCAAAAAGATTCAAGAAACTAGATTAGAACTAGAGATTTACCATAAGCACTAGTGGTTTTGACAAATTTTAGGGGTAGAATAAGAATTTTAAAACTCACATCACACCTAAATATGGGTCAAATAGCATAAATTAGACTCAAAGTTTTAAACATGGTCTTATTTTCATTCCTATTACACCTGTTGGTTTGTAGTTGTACACCTCTTTCACTCAGCCTTGCACACTTGAATAAAATGACAAACAAAGATGAAAAACCTACTAGTATGTCATTATAGCCAAGAGAGGATTTGGCATCAAGACTAGACTGAATGGAGAAAATGATCGATAGGGATCGAAAGAGGGTATGGCCAGTTCCCTGCTACTTCTGGATTTGCCTGAACCAAGGTGAGAGGACCTATGGGGTAACTTTCTCACATGGAGAGAATATGCAATTCAATCTCCATGGGGATTATTGGCACAAGGGAACATAAATGTGACTAGGGAACAACCAAACTTGTTCAATCCACCTAGGAAGGGTTGTCACATAGAATGAATAAATGCTCTAGGTCACATACAAGCTGTTGAAGATAGATGGGTATATGACTAGAAATTTCATTTTAAATAATTTTCAACAACATGGATTGATTAGAAAACTGTAGTGTTGGGTCTTTAAAAACACAAAATGTAGAGACATGTTAAGTATGTAATATTTATGAATTTTTAAGGAGAATAACACTTATGGTATTCAATAGGGTGTATTATCTATAGGGTAGGACAGTTAAATAATAATAAAAATGGGTGGTGCGTTATTGGTTTTTAAACAATAGAGTTTCTTTCAACATACATGACATCACTCATTACAAAGATGCAGGAAAACTAAAATGCAATCCATGGAAACTACAAGGATGAATTTACATCCATTGGTGCCAATAGAATGCAAATGCCCAAATGATCCTTGAAACCCTAGAACATACATTGAAACTAGAATCTCAAATACTTTCTCCTACTAAATTCATGAACCTAAGGTGCCCTAATGAGGCATTCAACAAAATATTTCCAAATCTCTATGCAGAAAGGGGTTTATAACCTAGATTTATGCCCAAGATGACAACCATACATAAACACAAAGTTAGATATCCAATCAACATAACATGTAAAACATCTCATTACATTTCATTAACAAGATACAATAAAGAACCATAAGAATTTTCCATTAACTTGAAATAAAATCTTACATACACCAATGTTTCAAAATGCTAGCATGGGGACAAACATGGTGGATTTGCTCCATGTTGGATAGGGGAAACATATAGAGATGATCTCAAAGCTTGCTAATGGCTATGTAACTACAACCACCTTAATAAGAGAGGCAAAATACACACACAACCATGATCCCAAAACTTGGAAGAACCTATACTTTGGAAAAACAAATACCAACAACCACCAACACAATACCCAACCCTTGAATAGAGGATAGAACCCCCTATTTATACATTTTGCACTATCCTTTCAAATTTGGGACTATAGGTTGTAATTTGTAAAAATTGCATAACAACCCTCCCAATTTTTCCAAGATGCTCCCAGCTAGAAAATATTCCTTTGTTCTCATTTAAAAATATTCATCCGTTTATAAGAAATTATTGCTCTAACTACCTCAACAAGGCATGATGAATATTTTCAACAAACCTTTGGACTAGAGATGCCCTTTTTGATGATTTAGAAGTTGCACTTTGTGATGAAGGCCAAATAAATTTTTTCACCATGTGCAACTTCCTATAGATGCCAGTGACCACTTGCCTTCATAGCTAGAACCTCTTGGACAATTGTCTTTCCTCTTCTACATGCCATGGAATAACTTGCTCTTGCAATGATGGATGCATTGGAATGCTTGAGCTGTGGTAGAAACATAAAATAATCTATGTTCATTATTGAAAAATATGCTATGGAATGCCCCATAGACCTTCCTCTATGCTTCAAATCCTTGCCTATCCATGAAGGAACATTGATCTTGATTCATAATCCAAAGTTTTCCACACATTGACATGTAACATGCCACAATAGATCCAACTAGGCACTTATGGGGATAAAAAGTGACTAGCTTACCTAATTGGCTCAATCTAGACATGCATCACATTCTCATGCCATCTAATTTGAGCTCTATTAAAATGTCCATCTAAGACTAACACTGCCAGATCATTATCTGTATGATGAATGCAAGTGTGCCACATGGAGGCTTTGCAGGCTCTTAGTGTCCCTTTAGCCTTGGATTTTATTATGAGCCATTAAATCTCTATTAAGACCCTTGAGATCATGACACTTGGAGAATCTATGGGCTTTTTGTGCTTTACACAATTAGTCTTTGCTGAGCTAGCACCATTTCACCATGTGACATCTTCTTATTTGGCCTAGGTTCTTTGAAAATTCTACCTTTACCTCACACCATCAGATGAAAATCTAGGAGGTCGAACGCTATTAGATGATCTTCAATCCATTCGCTGTGGTTATGACATGCATTATCTTCATGCTTGATAATAAACTTGTTGACTTATTGACTTATCGAAGGGCCCACAAATCATTGATCTACCATCCATGCACCCAAGATGATGCCACTTATCATTCATGGATCCCTCCATAAGTCAGTTGACATGTTGACTCTATTGCATGTTGAACTACCCATCAAGATGGTGACACTTGTCACTCTCACAGAGCTCTTAAAAACTTTGATAATTTAATGTTGCTCACACATCATTTGATCATCTCCACCTAGGTGAACACACATCATTCGATTGAGATCCATAGGCTTCCATATTTTGTTCCACGTACCATTGTATTTATGACAAGGTTCCCATGATGGTGACACTTGTCACCCTCTTGCTCATCCTAGGGCTTTATTAAAGTTTTAACCTATTTCTCACCATCAATCAGGATTTGTATGTTTTGTCACATATCATCAATCGACTGGAACATGCTCAAGCTTTTAGCCATGCACCATTATCTTGACACTTACCATGTCTGCACTTGTCCTTTTCCATTTTAACTTTTCAACGTCAATCACACACTGTCAGATCATCTCTCCTTGATCTAATGCACACCATTATATCATGATCTGCTAGGTCAGTTGTGATTGGATCCGAGTTAACAATGAAAATAATGAAGTCATCATTCAAGGAACAAAGAACTTAGTATAAAATATTAGCCTAAGGTCTTGGTGCATAAATAAATACAATATAAGCTTTAGGATAGGACTCAAAACTAAGTTTTTAGTAAAGGGACCAAGTGCTAATTGAACCAAATAGATAAAAGGACCAAGGGCCACGAGAAATAAAACAGACCAAATATAAATTTTATACTAAGGTTTGGTCATGTTAATAAACAAGACTAAACCTTAGTATAAAATTTAAACTAAGTCCATGGCATATTTAAAGCATTCCTGCATAAATTTCTCCCACCAAATTTGATTTTAAATCAAAGGGTCTAAGCTAGGTAATTGGGACAAAAGACCTTAAAGTGCTCAGACATGAATTCAACTTGGCTTTTGATAGACCAAAGGCTAGTAAAGATCAAATTAATAGGACATTTGACCTCTGATGAACACTTAAAAATAAGAAGTGGGTTAACAAATCAAAATTTCATACTTGACAAGGGCTCAATTATTTCTAGTACAATTTTGGGCACTGACACTAGATCTTGCTCAGGGATGCACACCCCGTATGGGTGTGCAAAGAGCCCTAAAATGTAATACTAGGTGCCAATCCATTGGGTCACAAAGTCAACACTTTGTAATTTTATAAAAAGTACCCATGAAGGATCCATAAAACAAGGCAAACTAACAAAAATAGATCGGGAGGATCTGAAAAAGAACACAAAATGAAAAAAACAAAAGGAAACTATACAAACAAGGCCCAAAATAGAGGGAAAACAAAGCAATAAAACACTATACAATATGTGCATAGTTACGGGCTCAATTGAGGAAATGTTTCAGATATTTTTCATTAATTAGCAACTCTAAAATTTTGCCATTCCTTAATCTTTCTAATTTCCAGTAGCTTAGTGGCCAAGTTAAAGTAAACTAATCTCTACACTTTCCTGAGGGTATTGATGCTAGGCTATAATAGGATGATAAGTTGAAACAAATCCTCTTTACATGATCTCAAATCTAGATAAGACCGCACTAAAAGATCTTGGTGCCTTTTCATCAACTATAAATAAGTTTGCTTCTTAGCTATAATCAGATGAGTATCAAGTAAGAGTGATTCAGGATTAACGATGTCATTTGTGCACTCAAAGTACTGCTTGAAAGAGAATTTAAAATATTCATCCTTAGGGGCATAGAAGATAACCCCATATTTATTGAATGTTATTCTCCAAATAACACCTTTGTTGTCAAACCCAACATCAATAATAAATGGTTGCTCAACAACATCCATATTTCTAGCTAAGTTACCCAACTCCACATTTATGTGTGGCACTTCGGTTAGAAAACACTTCAATTCTTCAATTACATCATGATTGGGTAACTCATTTGCTTTTGTCACATTAGCATCACTAGCAAATTCATATATTGGGACTTTCATGACCGCACTCTAAAACTGATCATTAGTAGTAGCATTCAACATTTCCATAGAGGAAAAAAACTTACATGGAGAGTCTTGATAATCAAACATCATAATCTCACCATCATCAGATGTAGACTCAGGATCATCCGCATCTTCATCACTTAGTTCAACAGTATCACATGGGGGATGTGGAAAGAAGCACTTGTCACACCAATCAATGTTAGAATCATAATTCACATCATTCACTTTGTCATGCAATGGATCAGGAACTTCTTTTATATCCCCTCTATTCTAATTTCTATCCTATCTTTTATCACATGCAAGACCATGAGGCAACCCCTTCTCAGCTCTAGTTAGCTTGTAGGACATTTATTTGACATCAGAGGCCAAAGTATTCATGGTCTCTTCAAGATTAGCATTCTTAGTGGACTGTGTTTTTTTAGGATTGACCAACTTCATATCAGTCTATTTGTTCATGGGCTTTCCCACAGCCTTTATGTTGTTCTCAATTCGGATGGTCATATTGAAAACCAACCATAGTTTTGTGGGAGCCTTGTCTCACAAGTAGTACACATAATTCTTATCAAAGGCATCACATTATTTTATCAAGCATGCTATATCATTAGACCTTATTCTTTCAGTCAACTGCATCATAGATTTGTTGAACCATGTGTTGAAGTCCTACATGCACTCATTGGGGTTCTTGATGTTTTCAAACTCAACCAAAAAAAACCTTGGATCAACTCTATCACCATACTAAATTTTAAAAACATTCTTCATCTCTTCCCATGAATCAATGAATCCACAGGGAAGTGAATTGAACCACTTAGATGCATCTTCTTCCAGTGTGTGCATAAATAACTTGATGCACACATCCTCATGATCAACCTCATAGTCTTCAATGATATTTTGAAAGGCCCTCAGGTGTTGATCACCACTCACTACATTATTCCCTTGGAATTTTGGAAGGCATTTCATTATTTCATTTGGGACTTCATTGAATTAACCTTCCATGTCATCAAAATTAATAGGTCTAAATTTGGAAATGCAGAATGTAGGATGCTCATTCTCACCTTGATCCTTATGCCTCATGATTGGTTCAATGGCAGGTTTAGGAACAAATGGCAAAGGGTTGTGAGGGGGGTGAGTGAAGTGAACTTGGGAGGTTAGACTTAAGAGGGGATTCAACTAGTTGAGAAGGAGATGGATAGTAAATGGGGCTATATGATTTCAAATCACTAGAAGAATTATGATAATCTTGAATAATAGGAATTTCAATAAAAATTTTAGGATTATCAAAATCTTGATAGCCCAAATAATGTTTTGAAACTGTAATTTTCTCTTCAATAGGTCTCCAAACTTGTCTCCTTCCTTTTTGATGAATACTTAGGGGTGAGACAAGTTTCTTAGATGAGTCGCCTTTGAAGTATGACCTTAGTCCTTCTAGCTTTGCAATCAAAACAACCCTCAAAATTAAAGATATTTGAAGTGGGCACTAATCTTTCTTTGAGACTAGATGATGTTTTGGAGTCACCACTAGAAGCAAACTTATAGAATATAACTATTTACAAACTTGTAATGATACATATTGAAATCATAACTTATTGAAATTAGTGATGATGTATGAAAGCAAAGACAATGAAATTTTTAGATTCATGTTCAAATAGTGAAAACCACTTCAAAACATAACAACTTTGCAACTCTTTGAAACAAATTCAGGAGATGTAAAATTATCAAATCTCTAAATTCTTAGCATGTCTTAGTAGAGCATTATGATGTTAATGGCCAAGATAGAAAAAACATGATCAAATAACCCCAACTTTCAAACACATAAGATAAAATGACTAAACCTTGTCTAAAAATGTAGCTAATATTACTTGCATCAAAATAATGGTGGATAACTTTTTCAAACTTGAACTTATACAACCAGATCTAGCTCTCTACAAGAGTCCCCAGTAACATAAGTGATAAGAAGTGCCCCCGATAATGGTGCTAGAAGCATGTTGGTTCTAATTATACACCTCTCATGTTCAACCTTGAACACTTAAAAGAAAGTGGAAAACAAAGGTGAAAAACCCAATGATATGTCATTTTAGTCAGGGGAGGGTTTGGCATCTAGAATGAACTGAATAGAGAAAATGATTGAGAGGCACCGACAGAGGGTATGGTCAGCTCCCTACTACTTCTGGCTCTACCTGAACCAAGGTGAGAGGACCTATGGGGTAGCTTACTTACATGGAGAGATTATGCAATTCAACCTCCATGGGGATTATAGGCACGAGGGAACACAAATATGACCAGGGCACAACTAAACTTGTTCAATCCTCTTGGGAAGGGTTGTCACACAGAATGCACAAATTATCTAGGTCACATATAAGCTACTGAAGACAGATGGGTATATGACTTCAACTTCATTCTAAAGAATTTTCAGCAACATGGGCTGAATAGAAAACTATAGTGCCGGGTATTTAAAAACACAAAATACAAACACATGTTAACTATGCAATATTTATGAATTTGCAAGGCAAATAACACTTATGGTATTCAACAGGGTGTATTCTCTACACGGTGAGACATGGTAGGACAATTAGATAATAATAAAAAGGGGTGGTGTGCTAGTGGTTTTCAAATAGAAGGATTTATTTCAACATACATGACATCACCTATTAAAAAGACGTAGAAAAATTAATATGCAAGCCATGAAAACTATAAAGAAAAATTTACATCCATTTGTGCCAATAAAATGCAAATGCCCAAATGATCCGTAAAACCCTAGAACATACACTAAAACTATAATATCAAATACTTTCTCCTACTAAATTCATGATCCCAGGGTGCCCTAATGAGGTATTCAAAAACATATTTTAAAATCTCTATGCAAAATGGGGTTTATAACCTAGATCTATGCCCAAGATGACAACCACACATAAGCACAAAAATAAATATCCAATCAACATAACATGTAAAACATCTCATTGCATTTAATTAACATGTTCCATTAACTTGAAAGAAAATCTTACATACACCAATGTTTCAAAATGCTACCATGGGGACAAGCATGGTGGATTTGATCCATGTTGGACATGGGAGACATATAGAGATGCTCTCAGAGCTTGCTAATGGTTGTACAATTGCAACCACCTTAGCAAGAGAGGTAAAATACACACACAACCATGATTCCAAAACTTGGAAGAACCTATATTTAGGAAAAACAAAGACCAATAACCGACAACATAATGACCAACCCCTGAATAGGGGACAAAACCCCTTATTTATACATTTTTCACTATCCTTTTAAATCTAGGACTGTAGGTTGTAATTTTAAAAAATTGCATAACAACCCTCCCAATTCCACTAAGATGCTCTCAACTAGAAAATATTCCTTTGTCGTCATTTGAAAGTCTTCATCCATTTTCAAGAAATCATTGCTCTAACTACCTCAACAAGGCATGATGAATATTTTCAACAAAACTTTGGACTGGAGATGTCTTTTTTCATGATTTGGTAGGTGCACTTCATGGTGGAGGTCGAACAAACTTTATCATCATGTGAAACTACCTAGAAATACCCTTGGTCACTTGCCTGCATAGCTAGAACCTCCTGGACAGTTATCTTTCTTCTTATGCATGCCATTAAAAAACTTGCTCCAACAGTGATGGTTACATTGGAATGCTCAAGCTGTGGTAGAAACATAAAATGATCCAAGGTCATTATTGATAAATATGCTTTGGAATGCCCCATAGACCTTTCTCTGTGATTCAAATCCTTGCCTATCCATGAAGAAACCTTGATCTTGATTCATAAGCCAAAGTTTACCACACATTGACATGTAGCATGCCACATCAGATCCAACTAGGCACTTGCGAGGTTAAAAAGTGACTAAGCTACCTAATCAGCTCAATCCAAACATGTGTCACATTTGTGTGCCATCTGCTTTGAGCTCCATTAAATTTTCCATCTAAGACTAGCATTGCCAGATCATTATCTGTATGATGAATGTGAGCGTGTCACATGGTAGCTCTATGGGCTCTCGGCATCCCTTTAGCATTAACTTTTATTGTGAACTATTAAATCTCTATTAATACCCTTGAGATCATGCCACTTGGAAAATCTATGAGCTTTTTTCACTCTATATAGTTAGTCTTTGCTGGCCTATCACCCTTTTACCACATGGTAGCTTGTTATTTGACCTGAGTTATTTGAAAAGTCTATGTTTACCTCACACCATCAGATCAAAATCTGAGAGGTTCAATGTTATTGTCTAATCTTCATTCCATTCACTACATTTATGATAAGCGTCATCTCTATGCTTGCTCACAAGCTTGTTGACATATTGACTTATGAAAGGGACTATGAACCATTGATCTGTCACCCAGGCACCCAAGATGGTACCACTTGTTCTTGGATCCCTCTGTAACTTTGTTGATAGGTTAAATCTATCATGTGTTATAGATCTTTAGACTACCCACCGAGATGGTGACACTTATCACTCTTGTGGATCTCTTAGAACCTTTGACAATTCAATGTTACTCACACACGGTTCGATCATCTTTATCTGATTGAATGTGCATCGTTCAATTAAGATCCATAGGTTTCAATCTTGTGCTCCATGTACCATTAGATTTTTGATAGGGTTTCTGTAATGGTGACACTTGTCACCCTCTTGCTCATCCTGGGGCTTTGATGAAATCTTGATCTATTTCTCATCATTGATAGGGATCTGTATGCTTTGCCATGTACTATCGATCAACGAAAACATGCTCAAGATTTTAACTGTGCACCGTGAGCTCGACACTTGTCATGTTTGAGCTTGTCCTTTACCTTTTTGAATTTTTAGTTTCGATCATGCACCATTGGATCATCTCTCCTTGATCTAAAGCACACCGTAGGATCATGATTTGCTAGGTCAGTTGTGATTGGCTCCAAGTTAACAATGAAAATAATGAAGTCAAAATTTGGGAACAAAGAACTTAGTACAAAATCTTAGCCTAAGGTCTTGGTAAATAAATAAATATGATATAAGCTTTAGGATATGACTTGACGCTAAGTTTGTAGCAAAGGGACCAAGCGTTAATTAGACTAAATAGATAAAAGGATTAAGGGCCACGGGAAATATAAGGGACTAAATACAAATTTTAGACTAAGGTTTGGTCATGTTAATAAACATGACTAAACCTTAGTATAAAATTTAAACTAAGTCCATGGTGTCATGACCTC
Source organism: Torreya grandis (assembly GCA_037957365.1). Lineage (NCBI taxonomy): Eukaryota > Viridiplantae > Streptophyta > Pinopsida > Cupressales > Taxaceae > Torreya > Torreya grandis. Next base: position 142,114 of record JARHVA010003494.1, on the reverse strand, counting down.
TCTTCCTGCACTGTGGACTTGTGCTTATACTTTAAGTGGTTTTGGACTTCATTTAGTATTTTATGTCAGGATGAATTGATTAGATAACTTAACCCTTGTGTTGATCTCAAAGGACTACCGAGTCATTGACACGGAAATGCAAAAGCAAGATATATTTTAATTTCATTTTTTTTCAAATTAGTTGCTAAAATATTATAGTTATTTTTCTTACGTAGAAATATGTGATCTGATCACAAATGACAATTATGAATGAAAAAAATTAATGGAATGAATATTTAATCTTATACTCACATTTATACTAAAGGAATTTAAATATTTAAAAATTACCAAAAATTATTAATGGAGCTTTTATTTTATTTTATTAATTATAAAATCTACAAATAAATTATATTTTTCGTGAATAATTATTAATTTTATATTCCATAAATAAATATTAATTAATTTTATATCATCATAAATAATTTTTAAGATTTTTAATAAATTATATTTCTTTGAAAAACAATTTTTAAAAACATTAATTAATTATATTATTATAAAAAATTTAAAAGTATTAATTAACTACATTAAATTTAGCCTAACTAAGCCTACCCACCATGCATGCCAAAATTAAGGAGAAAACAAAAATAAACTTCAAGTTAAAATTAAATCACTCCACCTCTCTAAGGTAAATATAATATTTTATTTACTTTGAAAGGAAAATATAAACTAATTATATATCCTTATCTTTATTTTATTTTTATTTTATTTAGAGAATGGAATGAACTGATATTTATATGATATATCCTTGCATGCTTGTTTTTTTTGGTTTATTTCTAAGTATATTTCCGAGTTTATTTCAAGTGTTTATTTACATAAGAGTAGCCTGCATATGGCAGGTGGACAGCTACAACAAGTGTAGAGGGTGGATAGAAAGAATCTAGGGGAACGTAGATAGCAAAATTAATTTCTATTTTAGAAACTAAATTACTGGTGATATGTAGCAGTGAATTTTAGAATAATAGTTGTATATAAGCTTTAAAGTAGATCACTCTTCACCCAACATATATGTTTAAATATTTAAATGCAAATAAATATAAAATTGAGCTTGAATAAGAAAAGTTGTTTTAAATATTTGTAAAAATAATAGAGTTGTAAATCGACATTATGACTAAACTAGAAGTCTATGTTACAGATTTGTTTTCTACTTTTCTACACAAGAATTTGTTTTTGAAATTACATGCAATAATTCACTTCAATCATTCTTTACTTCTTTTTAAATCTCAAACTTAGATCAAGAATTTAGGGTTAAACAAAACTATGTAGCGTTCGATGCAAGCGTTGCCACTGACTCACATTTACAGGTTATGTTATCATGTTTAAGCTACTATATCCATAGCCTAATATAACTGCAACAATGACGTCTGGGCATTGTCCCTATAAACTGTCAGGGAAAAATAAGGATCATTTCATTTTTTTAAGACCAAGGGGTGGGATAATCCCTCTTGGATAACAAACACTAATCAAGATAATAAAATGACTTCGACTACCTTAGATGATTCTGACTTATGAACTTATGAAATAGAATGAAGAAAGTACATTTATTACTCAAAACTCTATATCATCGAAAATGAGCAATAAAAACCAGGATTGAGAGTGTTAAACCAATTATTATCAAGAAACCACCAACCATATGGCTTTCAGATAATGAAACTTTGGCAACAACAATTATATGGATTAGGTTGTCTAAAACAAGGACCAAACCATTGTAAACAAAAAGTAAAAGGGGGATGTAGCTTGCCATGTTCATTTCTATTTTTTGTTACGATTTAGGGATAGTCTAGTTAAACAAGTATTCAATCACTTTAACTGATACTTTTTATGCCCTTGTTTGGGTAGCAATCACAAAGGAACTGTCTGGGAAATTGAGCCCTAGAAAGGGATGCATACTCAGATTCATAGTTCACATGAAACTTAGAATAGAAAATATAACTACATCCATACTACACCTAGATCCTATTCAGAAGCAGGTATGTAGGCAGTCTGAGAAGCAAAGAATGCTTCTAGTACATAGGTGAATAGGATGAGATTTGGGGTTGTGCGCTAACAAGATTAAAGTTAAATGAAAAGGGTAGAACCATTATACTAAGGGCTTAGTTTAGATAAACAAAGAAAAGATAAGAAATCTGTGATATACTCAAAAAGATCTTGGTTGGATTGTCATAGTTCTTGAGGTTTTAGGCCAAATTTTGAAGTGGAATATGATTTTTTGATATATGTTTTATACATGCTACTATCACGATGACCTCAGTGCTTATCTAAGTAGAGATGATCGATGAACAATGAGTAAATCAAGATCTGGTTAATCTCGATGAGTCAAGTCTCTGGCCAGAGCATAATGTAGATATCTAACCCGTTTGGTTAGATGATTGCCATTTGGCAAAGGAATAACTAACCCATTTGGTTAGATGATTGCCCATTTGGCAAAGGAATGACTAACCCATTTGGTTAGGTGATTGCCCATTTGACAAAGAAATGACTAACTCATATGGTTAGATGCTTGCCCATTTGGCAAAGGATATCCGATAAGATAAGATATACCCGAGTTATATGTACAGGGAAACATTAATTAAATTAAAAAAATGTGTTTTAAGATATAAATTATTGTCTCTACCTTGTGGTATTAGAGCGATGGCCTCTACATTATGGTATTAGAGCCTAGGTTTGAAAGCTAGGCCTTAAGCCTACTGAGACCTATGCTTAATTAAAGATTGATTATTAATGTTAACTTATTGAGAGAGTTGAAAACTATGAGAAACAAATTTGGTTTAAAGTGGATGTTTAGACATGGCTCATGAAAAAACTTCAAGGAAAGGAAAAGGGAAAAGAACAAAGAACAAGGGGACAACGGAACCTCCCTCTACTTTGGAAGAACCCATTTACATTTTTGACTCAGATACAATAGCTGCACTTCAGAGTAAACTCAAATCTTTGAAAGTAGACCCAGTTAAAATAAAACCAACTATGATTGAACCTTTAGTCAAATGTCTGTTTAAGAGGCCCTCAACAATAAGAGGTTTTCCATTTGGAATGAGTTTTGATGCGCCCTACATAAGCCCTAAAGTATGTAAGAAATATAACTTATGCCACCAATATGTGGTTTATTCAGAAGATGAACTTCCCGAAAAAATGGAACTGGATGAATAAGATTCTGTTTAGAAGAATTTTGAATCAATGTTATATAGACATCTATATGTTATAGTCATAAAGCTTATCCTCTATAAAGCTAAAAACTCTATGTAATATAAAATAGAATAAGATTATCAAATGTTTACTTTTTGTCAATCCTATGTGTGACTGTGATTAATAATAGAATGTATGAGAAAAATTAGAGTTATCAAAAAATGAATTATGTTATGAATTGTCTTGAATAAAAACTTAAGAGATTGTGTTATTTCTATCAGGTAACCAAATGGCAAGTCCTAAGAGATCAACTAGGAATCGAAGGAAAAATGTGAGATACACTAAACCCAAAAATGAAAATGTTAAAAAATAGGTTCCAGAAAATAGAGAACCAATGACAGAATCCCTCATCAATTTATTGACTGAGCAAAGAGATAAAATAAACTCACTTGAGCAGGTGATTAATGATCTTATGTCAAGGAAAAAAATGTAGAAAACATATTATAACCTAACCTTGATAATCCACCTGAAGAGAATCCACCACCAATCAATGAAATGGAGGTTGTAGCTCCCAGAATTTAAGTTCCACTTTTTGATTTTAACAAGGATTTGAAGATTTTACCCCCTAAGTTTGATGGGAAACAATTAGGTGAAGGTGCTGAGAATTAGCTAAATGAGATGGAAAAGTACTTTGACTTGAGAAACTATAATGATGCAACTAAGGTGTTGTGGGGATCCTACCAACTGGTAGGAGAGGCAGTTAACTGGTGGACTAACACAAAGAAGTTGAATGGAATAACCAAGAAAATATGTCCTGGGATTAGTTTGACCACCATTTTAGGAAGAGATGGTTGCCCCAGTTATTCTTTGATGAGAAGACAACTGAATTTCACAACCTAAGGTAGGGAGGCATGTCAATCCAACAGTATTGGGATAGATTCACAAAATTACTTAAGTATGTGCCCATGTACTAGAAAGATGAAAGAGGTCAGACTAGAAAGTTCATCTTAGCATTGAATGCAAAAACAGGAATAGAAATAGATATGCATGGCCCTGAGAACATGAATGAAGTGTTGGAAAAATCCCTCAAATAGGAACAAAAATTGTAGGCCCTAGCTGTGGTAAGAAAAAACTTTCACAATGATAGAAATAGAGCCTTCAAAAGGAACCCAGATTTCAGGGGAGAGCAAGTTGTGAATAAAAACCTATGAGCAAATCCAATAGGCCATGCACCCCCACCAAATCAAAATTAGATAAATAATTTTGAAAAGAATAATAAAAGGGGAGGAGATAATAAAAAGAATGATCAAAGGAATTACAATCGCTAATGTATCCTCCATGGATTTATAGCAATGCCCCGAGAAACCCAATACCAAAAGGCCCGCCACGAGGATGTTTTGCTTGCAGAGGAAATCACTTTGCCTAAGAGTGGCCAAGGATGTAGGGATAGATAAGAGCCAATCAATCTCAGAGGGGACCACAAAAAATGATCAATGTTGTAGTAAGGAATCACCAAAATAAATACCAAAACGTGCTAGTTGAAGCTACAGGGAAATTATTGGGTAAACTCATTTCAATTCTCATAGATACTGATTCATCATAACATTTCATTTCTCTAGAATTAGTAATAAAAATTTCTCTTTTAGTGAATCACATGAATACATCATGGACGGTCTAGTATGGGGATAAGGCAGTCAAGGAAGTGTCTCAATGTCTACCCAAGGCAAAAATATAATTTCTAGATTTTGAGACAAGTTTAGACCTATTTGTAGCACTTTTAGGAGCCTATGATGTGATAATAGGGATGAGTTAGCTCACCAAGCACCAAGCTGAAATAGAATGTTATAGCAGGTTGGTTAGGTGTTACAATGACGAAAGGAGATGGGTCAAGATCCAAAGGGGCCATAGGCCCATACAAGTAAAAACCATATCAGCTATGCAGTTGAATAAGGAAAGAAGGGGGCTCTAATTTTTGTGTTAATGATGGATGATAAGGATGAAATCAAAGTGGAACCAACCTTGGAAGGGTATCCATTCCTAAGGGAATTTTAGGGTGTGTTTCTTGAAGAATTACTTGGAATGCCCCCTAACAGAGAATTTGATTTCTCAATTGATATTATACCAGGAGCCGAGCCATTTTATAGAGCACCCTACATAATGAACACAACTGAGTTGATGGAACTTAAAACTTAGTTAGAGGAACTCTTGAGTAAAGGATTGATTAGACCAAGTGTGTCTCCTTGGGGAACACCAGTCTTGTTTGTTAAAAATAAGAATGGAACTCTAAGATTATGAATTGACTGCAAAATGTTATATAAGGTCACAATTAAAAATAGATATCCCCTACCTTGTATAGAAGAAATTTTTGAGCAGATGAAAGGAGAAATAATTTTCTCAAAGATAGACCTTCGATCAAGATATCATCAGCTAAGAATTAAGGAGGATATTCCAAAAACTACTTTCAGGACCAGATATGGACACTATGAGTTTACTGTAGTACCATTTGGGGTAACAAATGGTCCTTCAACATTTATGAACTTAATGAATAGTGTGTTTCATAATTACCTAGAGAAGTTCATCTTGGCATTCATAGACAACATTATGATATACTCTAAAAATGAGGAAGAACACTTAGCACATCTTCAATTAGTTTTTCAGAGGTTGAGAGAACTTAAGCTATATGGTAAGTTGTCCAAATGTGAATTCTTTAAGAAGGAGATTCACTATCTAGGCCACATCATATGAAAAGAAGGAATTTCAGTATATCTAGATAAGATAAGGGCAATAATGGAATGGCCAATTCCCAAGAACGTATCAGAAGTAAGGAGTTTCATGGGGTTAGCAAGATATTATAGGAGATTTGTCGAAGGTTTTTCTAGGATCACCAACCTATTTATGACATTGCAAAAGAAAGGTAAGAAGTTTATATGGACAAAGCAGTGTGATAAAGCTTTCCAAATTCTGAAGGAAAAGTTGAGGATGACACCCATCTTGAAAGTACCTGATTTGAATGGACATTTTGTGGTTGTAACAGATGCATCCATCGAAGGATTGGGAGGAGTACTCATTCAAAATGATGGCATAATTGCATTAGTCCAAGAAATTGAAAACCCATGAAGTAAATTATGCCCCTCATGATTTAGAATTGGCAACAATTGTTCATGCCTTACATAAGTGGAGATATTTCCTTATTGGGAAACCTTTTGAACTAAAAACTGACCATCAAGGGCTAAAGTACATATTCACTAAACCCAATCTGAATGTTAGGCAAAGAAGGTGGTTAGAGTTCTTAAGTGAGTATGATTTTAAAATTGAGTATATGAAGGGAAAGGAGAACATGGTTGTTGATGCTTTGAGTAGGAGAAGACACCTAATGAATATAACAATTCTTAGATATAATCTAAAAAGTGTAAATACTAGAAGGACAAAAGCAAGATCCTTGGTATAATCATGTGAAAATAATGATAGTAGAAAATGTAGAAGACCCAAAAAACTGAAGGATATACCTTGGACGGTGAGGGTTTGCTTCGGTATAAGAATATGATCTATATTCTAGATGTAGAAGACTTAAGGAATATGATTTTAACTAAAGCTCATGTTTCACCCTACTTAGGCCATCGAGGGGTAAACGAACTATATGCTGATCTTAAGAAACTATACTTTTGGAAAGGGATGAAAAGAGATATAGTATTATATGTGGCACGATGCTTGGAATGTCAGAGGGTTAAAGCAACACACCATCATCCTGTAGGACTTTTATATCTGCATGATATTCCACAATATAAATGGCAAGTTGTCAGTATAGATTTCATACAAGGATTACCTATGACACCCTACATGCATGATGCTTTTATGGTGGTAATCGACAAGCTTACAAGGTGGCACATCTCATACCCGAGAATTTGACTAATGATGCGCCAATCTTAGCCAACCGATTTGTGAAGCAAGTGGTTAGATTGCATGGAGTTCCAAAAAATATCATATCAGATAGAGATTCTAGATTTACTTCAAGGTTTTGGATGACCCTACAGTCAACTTTAGGTACACAATTGAACTTTAGCTCTGCATTTCATCCTGAGATGTATGGGCAAACATAAAGGACAAATCAAGGTGTAGAAGACATCCTAAGGATTTATTATGTGGATCAACAAACCAAATAAAAAACTTATCTCCCATTGGTAGAATTTTCCTATAATAACTCAATTGAAACATCTTTAGGTATGGTTCCATTTGAAGCTCTATATGGAAGAAGTTGTCGAACACCACTTAGTTTGGATAACCTTGAGGACATAATAGTAATCGGTCTTGAAATGTTGAAAGACATGGATGAACATGTGAAAGTTATAAGGCAGAGGTTGAAGGAAGCATCAGATAGACAAAAGAGCTATTTAGATAGGAAGAGAGTTCATAAAGACTTCTTGGTTGGTGACAAGGTGATTTTAAGGGTCAGACTGCACAAAAGTTCCATAACATTTGGGAAAAAAGTGAAGTTAGCTCATCGCTTTGTAGGACCTTTTGAGATCCTAGAGAATCAACCCAGTAGCCTATCGATTGGCCTTACCCCTGTAGCTGAGTCGCATTCATGATGTCTTCCATGTGTCACTTCTTAAGAAATATGTGCTTGATAATAAACACATTTTAAACTAGAATGATTTGCACATCCAAGAGCATGACATAATAACATTCGAGCCATTTAGAGTGCTGGAGAGGCACTGGTTCCAATTGCGCAACAGAGAGGTTGATCAGTGGAAGGTACAGTGGGATCAATATGGCAAAGGAAGTGCAACTTGGGAAGACACTGAAGAAATGAAAAATATGTTTATGTTTTTATTTTAAATTTATGAACTTAATCAAATTCTTGTAGTTCATTAGGACAATGCACAATTTAAGGGGGGGAAGATGTCATGACCTCTCTTCCCATACTGTGGACTTGTGCTCATATTTTAAGTGGTTTTGGACTTCATTTAGTATTTTATGTCAGGATGAATTGATTAGATAACTTAACCCTTGTGTTGATCTAAAAAGACTATCAGGACATCGACAGGGAATTAATTTCATTTTTTTTTCAAATTAGTTACTAAAATATTATAGTTATTTTCCTTACATAGAAATATGCGATGTGGTCACAAATGACAATTATGAACGAAGAAAAATTTAATGAAATGAATATTTAATCTTATACTCGCATTTATAAAAAATGAATTTAAATATTTAAAAATCACCAAAATTATTAATAAAGCTTTTATTTTATTTTGTTGATTTTAAAGTTTACAAATAAATTATATTTTTCATAAATAATTATTAATTTTATTTTTCATAAATAAATATTAATTAATTTTATATCATCATAAATAATTTTTAAGATTTTTAATTAATTATATTTTTACAAAAAACAATTTTTAAGAATATTAATTAATTATTATGAATAATTTAAAACTATAAATTAACTACATTAAATTTAGCCTAACTAAGCCTACCCACCATGCATGCCAAAATAAGGAGAAAACAAAAATAAACTTCAAGTTAAAATCAAATCACTCCACCTCTCTAAGGTAAATATAATATTTTATTTAATTTGAAAGGAAAATATAAACTAATGATATATCCTTATCTTTGTTTTGTTTTTTTTGGTTTATTTCTAAGTATATTTCAAGTGTTTATACCCTGAAAGTATTACTATGAAAATTAATTTTGCGATCTACAGTTGCTTTCCACCTACTTTTAATTCATTTGCATCCAACTTTTATAACTGTTCCAGCAAGGAAAGTATATTATTTTTATTTATGATTATGAAAATGATTTAAAAGGAAAATATAATGCTTTGTTTATTTTAGAAACTAAATTACCAGTGATATGTAGCAGTCAATTTTAGAATAATAGTTGTATATAAGTTTTAAAGTAGATCACTCTTCACTCAACATATCTGTTTAAATACTTAAATGCAAATAAATATCAAATTTAGTTTAAATAAGAAAAGTTTTTTTAATTTTTTGTTAAAATAATATAGTTGTAAATCGACATAATGACTAAACTAGGAGTTTATATTACAGATTTGTTTTCTACTTTTTTACACAAGAATTTGCTTTTGAAATTAAATGCAATAATTCACTTCAAGAATTCTTTATTTCTTTTTAAATCTCAAACTTAGAGCAAGAATTTAGGGTTAAACAAAACTACGTAGCGTTTAGTGTAAGCGGTGCCTCTGGCTCACATTTACAGGTAATATCGTCACGCTTGAGCTACTGCATCCATAGCCTAATATAGTTGTAATAATGGCGTTTGTGCTTCATCCCTATAAATCGTTAGGGAGAAATAAGGATCATATCATGTCTTTAAGACCAAGGGGTGGAATTATCACTCTTAGACAATAAACACTAATCAAGATAATAAAATGACTTCGACTACCTTAGATGTATTAAGCACGAGATATACTGAGGGGGGGGGGGTGAATCAGTATATCATATATCTTATAAACTTTTCCTTAATCAAATTCCACTTTAACATACATTCAAGATATGCAATTAAATATGAAATAATAAACACCACACAAGATATAGAGAGACACCAGATTTAACGTGGAAACCCAATGTGGGAAAAACCACAGAGAACAATCTCAAGTATATGAATGAGCACCAACTCAAAACATAATATTCGCAAGCACCAACTTGTAGGAGCACCAACCCCTTTGCTGAGCACCAACACAACTATTCGTGAACACCAACCCACATGAACACCAACCCCTTTGCTGAGCACCAACACAACAAAAATTCGTGAGCACCAACCCACATGAGCACCAACCCCTTTGTTGAGCACCAACACAACAACAATTCGTGAGCACCAACCCCTTTGCTGAGCACCAACACAACAACAATTCATGAGCACCAACCCACATGAGCACCAACCCTTTTGTTGAGCACCAACACAGCAACAATTCATGAGCACCAACCCCTTTGCTAAGCACCAAAACATCAACAATTCGTAAGCACCAACCCACAGGGGCACCAACCCTTTTGCTAAGTATCAACACAACAACAATTCGTGAGCACCAACCTACAGGAGTACCAACTCCTTTGTGTATACCACACAACTATCTCTTAATGTTGCTATCTCAACAAATTATAGTTCATTACAATATCTCTTTCTTCTCTCACCTTTGCTATTCTAAGCTAGATATAACAAATATAAATCATACTCATCTCTCCCATTGCTCTTCTAAGCTAGATATTACTATATCAAATCAAACTCTATCTCTCACATATTACAAATGGCTTCTCAAGCCTTTATTTATAGCTTTCCAAATGACCTTTGGCCTTCCCCCTTTGTGACCCTTCAATCTTCATGGAAAATGACACCAAACTTGTATGACCCTTTGTATCCTTGCATATGAAAAGTCATGTGGTGACCCTTCATAAGCAAAAGCATCCTTTCCTCTTTTGTTTTTATCTTGGTGACTTTTCATATTCCTCAAAGTGTCCCTTCATGAGAAATTGTGCCCTTCCTCTTTTGTCTTCACTTGGTGACTCTTGGAATTCCCCAAGATGACTCTTCATGGGAAAATACATCCCATTCTTCTTTAGTCTTTACCCCGTGACTCTTTGACTTCTCCATGGCCCCTTCTTTTGTCTTATATGCAACCAAAAATATATTTGTGAATATTAAATAAATATTAACACGCATTAGCCAAGATATAACTATTAAAAACATCATTAAATGCAATGGGGCCTTTATCAGTAATAATGCTAGACCTTGACATCAATAAAAATATTTTCAACAATCTCCTCCTTTGTCATTGATGGCAACCTCAATCTTGAAACGTTCACATCCTGAATCTTGCACATACTGTCATCTAAAAAATTTATAGTAACTACCCTTTACTGTAGCAATATGTACTTGTTCTCTATACCTATTTCTGCACCTGTACTTGTACCTTTTATTCTCCCCCTTTGACATCAATGGAAAAGGGCCTACCTCTGATGCTGAACCTCAATAGCAGGAAGTAAAATAAATTACTCCCAACTCCTCTTGCAGATCTTTGAATGTTTCTTTTGATCGTGCCTTTGAGAAGATATCTGATAATACATATAAATTGTTGCCTATCTTTTGAGCATCTGCAATCAACTCATTTGAATATTTTATTCTAATCTCACAACCTTCTGTATAAAACTTTAATATATATCTTTGATCACATATTTGACTTACACTCAATATATTATGCTTAAGACCTTTTACATACAAAACATTCTTAGTCTTGGTTCTACCATTATCCAAACTCACAGTACCTTTTCTGGCTATGCTGGCAGTGGGTTTATCTCTAAATTTCATGGTGTCACCATTGATCTTCTTTAGAGTTATGAACTTACTCTTATCTCCTGTCATATGCCTTAAACATCCACTATCAATGAACCATGGCTGATCTTCATTTCTTGCATGCAAAGCTATCTGTATCAACATACAATCTTCAGGGTATTTCTTATGCCATGAACATGTTTGAACCTTCTTGATGAATGAAGCCTTAAAACTCTGGTCCTTCTTGACTGACTCAAACATGCTTCTACATTACCGAGATGTGTGTCTGAAGTTGTTATATTTCTAACATATTATGGCCTCTTCATCAAAGCTTAATAGAGGAGCAAAAGAGTTGTAGCTTCTGCTTGACTCTACATGATTTCTTATGACCATATCCATTACAATAAAAATAGTAACCATAAAAATAAGACCTATCTATATATCTCTAACCTAATTACCTTTTGTAGCTTTGTTCTCTCCAGCGTTCTTTGTTTGAAATGTCTTCTGTATTCTTCACTTCTTCCCTTTTTGTTTCCTCTTTTATAAGAGCTTCAACATAACTCCTTTTCTTTTCAAATCCAATACCTATCTTATCTAAATTTGCCTTTTGACTTTCTAATATCTTATTCAATATGTTAGTGCTATCCTCAAATTTTAAATCACTAACTACTTTATCATTGACTGATTTCTCAATGTCTTATTTTAAAGAGGCAATTTTAATAACATACCTTTCATGTTCTTTTCTTACTTTTTGCAACTGTGCTGTTAGACCTTCTTCATTCTTCTTGGCTTCTTCCAAGTGTGTTGTTGATCATCACTTATTTCCTTTGACTCTTTTTAATTTTTCTCGATCTGACGCTTCAATCGTTGATTCTTTTTCTCAACAGCGTCTAACTCTTCTAGGGTACAAATGAGTTCTTCTAGATTCACTTCAGCTTCATCCTCTTCTTCTTCTTGATTAACTGTACTTTTTATCGCAGAGACATCTTCATGTATGGCCATGAATAAAATCTCTTCTTCTGAATCACTGACTCCACTATCTTCGGCTGAGCTAGGATCTTTAGAATATAGGCTCTTCTTCTTGAATCCCTTCTTGAATTTACCTTTGAAATTTATCTTATATGTAGACTTTCCTTCATCATCATCACCCTTATTTGGGCATTTAGCTAAAAAATGTCTAATTTTTTCATAATTAAAATATTTAAAAGGTAATTTTTTTTGATATTTATCTTTTCCCCTTTTTGGCTTGCGAATGAAAAGAGCTCCATTGTCATCTTCATCATCACTGAAACTATCACTTGATTCTTGAATCTTAGCTTTCTCTTTCTTTGATGTCTTGAAAGCTGCTTCTCTCTTTGAGGGTTTATCTTGTTCAGTCTGCATCTCATATGTTGTGAGTATACCATGAAGCTCATCCATCTTTAGCTTGGCTAAATTCTTCATCTCCTTAATTGCTGAAACCTTTGCATCATATCTCATTGGTAGAGATCTCAAAACCTTTTATACCATTGTTGACTCATCCAACGTTTCTCCAAGACCTTGAATCTGATTTACTATTTGATCAACTCGCAAAAGATAACTTTCTTTATCTTCGTCTTCTTCCATCTTCAAACTTTCAAACTATCTTCTAAAAGTCTGAAGCTTAGCTTGTTGAACCTTTCCATCACCTTTGTAAATATTTTCAAGTTTTAACCAAGTTTCATGAATAAATTTATATTGCATAACTTTAGCAAATTTAGATTCACATAAATCACATAAAATAATATTTAAAATTTTAGCATTACAATCACTTGCCTCCTTTTCTGCTGCAGTAATTACAAGTGTCTGTGGCTCTTCATATTCTTCCACCACTGATTGCCATATGCCGAATCCAAGGGACATAAAATAAGTTTTCATTATTATGCTCCAAAAAGCATAATTCATCCCATCAAACAAAACAATGGCCATAAAAAGAATTAGAAAACTTTAAAGCATTGGGCTGCCTGATTGGCTTCTTTAATTCACCTTTAAAATTGCATCCTTCTTTTCTTGGACTAATATTTCATGATCTTTCTCAACCTTGATTATGAACTTCTCATGATTATCCTTTAAAGAACCTAACTCAACCTTCAACTGATTACACTCTTCTTCTCTTGATTTCAAACTTGAATTTACAACCTCTAGCCGATTCTTAAGATCCTAAATAAACATCTTATCTTCTTTTGCTTCTATAACCAACTTAGACTCCAAGATACACACATGTTCTTTAAGAGCCTCGACCACAGATTTTAACTCTTGATTCTTCTTCTTTCACTGCTTGGCCATCTTGTGCTTTCTTTGATCTACCTTCAAGCTGTTAAACCCTTTTTGAAGGAACCTACTCTGATACCAATTGTTAAGCATGTGATATACTAAGAGGGGAGATTTGAATCAGTATACTATATATCTTATACACTTTCCCTTAATCAAATTCTACTTTAACATACATTCAAGATATGCAATAAAAATGAAATAATAAACACCACACAAGATAGAGAGAAACACCAGATTTAATGTGGAAACCTAATTTGGAAAAAACCACAAAAAATAATCTCAAGTATATGAATGAGCACCAACTCAAAACACAATATTCACAAGCACCAACATGTAGGAGCACCAACCTCTTTGTTGAGCACCAACACAACAACTATTCGTGAGCATAAAACCACAGGAGCACCAAACCCTTTGCTAAGCACCAACACAACAATAATTTGTGAGCACCAACCCACAGGAGCACCAACCCCTTTGCTGAGCACCAACACAACAATAATTCGTGAGCACCGATCCACAGGAGTACCAACCTATTTATTGAGCACCAACACAATAATAATTTATGAGCACTAACCCATAGGAGCACCAACCCCTTACTGAGCACCAACATAACAATAATTCATGACCACCAACCCATAAGAGCACCAACCCTTTTTTTGAGCACCAACACAACAACAATTTGTGAGCACCAACCCACATGAGCACCAACCCCTTTGTGTATACCACACAACTATTTCTCAATGTTGCTATCTCAACAAATGATAGTTCATTACAATATCTCTTTCCTCTCTCACCTTTGCTCTTCTAAGCTAGATATAACAAATACAAATCATACTCATCTCTCCCATTGCTCTTCTAAGCTAGATATTACTATATCAAATCAAACTCTATCTCTCACACATTACAAATGGCTTCTCAAGCCTTTATTTATAGCTTTTCAAATGACCTTTGGTCTTTCTCCTTTGTGACCCTTCAATCCTCATGGAAAATGGTGCCAAACTTGTATGACCCTTCGTATCCTTGCATTTGAAAAGTCATGTGATGACCCTTCATAAGCAAAAGCATCCTTTCCTCTTTTGTCTTTATCTTGGTGACTTTTCATATTTCTCAAAGTGTCCCTTCATGAAAAATTGCACCCTTCCTCTTTTGTCTTCACTTGGTGACTCTTAGAATTCTCCAAGATGACTCTTCATGAGAAAATGCGTCCCATTCTTTTTTTGTCTTTATTCCATGACTCTTTGACTTCTCCATGGGCCCTTATTTTGTCTTATATGCAACCAAAAATATATTCGTTAATATTAAATAAATATTAACACACATTAGTCAAGATATAACTATTACAAATATTATTAAATACAATGGGGCCTTTATCACTAATAATGCTAGACCTTTGACATTAATGACAATATTTCCAACAATCTTCCCCTTTGTTATTGATGGCAACCTCAATCCTGAAACTACCACATCTTGAATCCTATATTTATTGTCATCTGAAAAACTTATAGTAACTCCCCATTATTGTAGCAACCTATACATATTCCTTGTACCTATTTTTGCACATGTACCTGTACCTTTTATTCTCTCCTTTTGACATCAGTGGCAAAGGCCCTACCTCTAATGCTGAACCTCAATGGCAGGAAGTAATATAAATTACTCCCAACTCCTCTTGTAGATCTTTGAATTTGTCCTTTGATCGTGCCTTTGAGAAGATATCTGATAATATATATAAATTGTTGCCTATCCTTTGAGCATCTGCAATCAATTCATTTGAATCTTTTTGTCTAATCTCACAACTATCTGTATAAAAATTTAATGTATATCCCCAATCACATATTTGACTTACACTCAATAGATTATGCTTAAGACCTTTTACATACAAAACATTCTTAGTCTTGGTTCTACCATTATCCAAACTCACAGTACCTTTTTCGACTATCTTAGCAGTGGTTTTATCTCCAAATTTCATGGTGCCACCATTGATCTTATTTAGAGTTATGAACTTACTCTTATCTCCTATCATATGCCTTGAACATCCACTATCAATGAACCATGGCTGATCTTTATTTATTACATGCAACGCTGTCTATATCAACATAGAATCTTCAAGTTGTTTCTACTGCCATGAACATGTCTAAACTTTCTTCTTGATGAATGGAGACTTGAAACTCTAGTCATTCTTGACTAACTCAAACATGCTTCTACAATACTGAGCTATGTGTCTGAAATTGTTACATTTGTAACATATTATGGCCTCTTCATAAAGGCTTGATAGAGGAGCAAAAGATTTGTAGCTTCTGCTTGACTCTACATGATTTTTCTTCTCCTTATTTCTGAAACTGTTAGCTCTTTTTTGACATTCTAATTTTTTGTGACCATATCCATTACAATAAAAATAATAATAAGACTTGTCTATATATCTTTGACCTGATTTCTTTTTGTAGCTTTGTTCCCTCTAGCTTTCTTTATTTGAAATGTCCTCTGTATTCTTCACTTCTTTTCTTTTTGTTTTCTCTTTAGTAAGAGCTTCAACATAGTTTTTTTTTTCAAATCCAATACCTATCTTATATGAATTTGCCTTTTGACTTTCTAATATCTTATTTAATATGTTAGTGCTATCTTCAAATTTTGAATCACTAACTACTTTATCATTGACTGCTTTTTCAATGTCTTATTTTAAAGAGGTAATTTTAATAACATACCTTTCACATTCTTTTCTTACTTTTTGCAACTGTGTTGTTAGACCTTCTTCATTCTTCTTGGCTTCTTCCAAGTGTGCTGTTAGATCATCAATTATTTTTTTTGACTCCTTTTTATTTTTCTCGATGTGACGCTTCAATCTTTGATTCTTTTTCTCAATAGCTTCTAACTCTTCTAGGGCACAAATGAGTTCTCCTTCTAGATTCACTTCAACTTCATCCTCTTCTTCTTGATTATCTATACTTTTTTTCATAGAGGCATCTTCATGTATGACCATGAATAGAATCTCTTCTTCTTCTAAATCACTAACTCTACTATATCTTCGGTTAAGCTAAGATCTTTAGAATACAAACTCTTCTTCTCTAATCTCTTCTTGAATTTACCTTTTAAATTCTTCTTGTATGTAGACTTTCCTTTATCATCATCATCATTACCATTATTTGGGTATTTCATTGAAAAATGTTCAATCTATCTATAATTAAAACATTTAAAAGGTAATTTTCCTTGATATTTAGATGTTCTCATTTTTGGCTTGCGAATGAAAAGAGCTCTGTTGTCATCTTTATCATCACTGGAACTATCACTTGATTCTTAAATCTTAGCTTTCTCTTTCTTTGATGTCTTGAAATCTGCTTCTCTCTTTGAGGGTTTATCTTGTTCAGTCCACATCTCATATGCCACGAGTATACCATGAAGCTCATACATATTTAATTCTTCATCTCCTTGATTGCTGAAACCTTTGCATCATATCTAATTGGTAGAGATCTTAAAACTTTTTGTACCATTGTTGACTCATCCAATGTTTATTTAAGACCTTGAATCTGATTTACTATTTGATCAACTCGCAAAAGATAACTTGCAACATATTCTTCTTCTTCCATCTTCAAACTTTGAAACTGTCTTCTAAAGTTCTGAAGCTTAGCTTTTTGAACCTTTCCATCACCTTTGTAAATATTCTCAAGTTTTACCCAAGTTTCATGAGCAAATTTACATTGCATAACTTTAACAATTTTAGATTCACATAAACCATATAAAATAATATTTAAAGTTTTAACATTATATTCACTTACCTTCTTTTCTACTGGAGTAATTACAAGTGTTTGTGGCTCTTCATATTCCTCCACCACTACTTTCCATATGTCGAATCCAAGGGCCATCAAATAATTCTTCATTATTATGCTTCAAGAAGCATAATTCATCTCATCAAACAAAACAATGGCCATGAAAAGAATTTGAAAACTTGAAAGCATTGGGCTTCCTGATTGGCTTCTTTAATTCACCTTTAAAACTTGCATCTTTCTTACCTTGGACTAATATTTCATGATCTTTCTCAACCTTGATTATGAACTTCTCATGATTATCTTGTAAATAACCTAACTCAACCTTCAATTGATTACACTCTTCTTCTCTTGATTTCAAATTTGAATTTGCTACCTCTAGCTGATTTTTAAGATCTTGAATACACATCTTATCTTATTTTGCTTCTATAACCAACTTAGATTCTAAGATACACACATGTTCCTTAAGAGCCTCGACCACACATTTCAACTCTAGATTCTCCTTCTTTAGCTGGTTGGCCATCTTGTGCTTTCTTTGATCTACCTTCAAGCTATTAAACCCTTTTTTAAGGAACCTGCTCTTATACCAATTGTTAAGCATGGGATATACTAAGAGGGGGGGTGAATCAGTATATCATATATCTTATAAACTTTTCTTTAATCAACTTCTACTTTAACATACATTCAAGATATGCAATAAAATTAAAATAATAAACACCACACAAGATAGAGAGAGACACTAGATTTAACATGGAAATCCAATGTGAAAAAAACTATAAAGAACAATCTCAAGTATATGAATAAACACTAACTCAAAACACAATATTTACAAGCACCAAATGTAGGAGCACCAACCCCTTTACTGAGCACCAACACAATAAGTATTAATGAGCACCAACCCACAAGAGCACCAACCCCTTTGCTCAGCACCAATACAACAACAATTCATTAGCACTAACCCTTTTACTGAGCACCAATATAGAAACAATTCATGAGCACTAATCCACAGGATCACCAACCCCTTTGCTAAGCACCAACACAACAAAATTCATGAACACCAACCCATAGGAGCACTAACCCCTTTATTTAACACCAATACAACAACAATTCATGAGCACCAACCCACAAGAGCACCAATCTTTTTACTGAGCATGAAAACAAAAATAATTCATGAGCACCAACCCACAGGAGCACCAACCCCTTTGCTAAGCACCAACACAATAATGATTCGTGAGCACCAACCCACAAGAGCAATAACCCCTTTGTGTATACCACACAACTGTCTCTCAATGTTTTTATATCAACAAATGATAATTCATTATAATATCTCTTTCCTCTCTCATTTTGCTCTTCTAAGTTAGATATAACAAATACAAATCATACTAATCTCTCCCATGGCTCTTCTAAGCTAGATATTACTATATCAAATTAAACTCTATCTCTCAAACATTACAAATGGCTTCTCAAGACTTTATTTATAGCTTTCTAAATGACCTTTGGCATTCCCCTTTGTGACCCTTCAATCCTCACGGAAAATAGTGCCAAACTTGTATGACCCTTCATATCCTTGCATTTGAAAAGTCATGTGGTGACCCTTCATAAGCAAAAGCATCCTTTCCTCTTTTGTCCTTATCTTGGTGACTTTTCGTATTTCTCAAAGTGTCTCTTCATAAGAAATTGTTCCCTTCCTCTTTTGTCTTCACTTGGTGACTCTTAGAATTCCTCAAGATGACTCTTCATGAGAAAATGCATCCCATTCTTCTTTTGTCTTTACCCCGTGACTCATTGACTTCTCTATGGGCCCTTCTTTTATCTTATATGCAACCAAAAATATATTCATTAATATTAAATAAATATTAACACACATTAGCCAATATATAACTATTACAAACATCATTAAATGCAATGGGGCCTTTATCACCAGTAATGCTAGACCTTTGACATCAATGACAATATTTTCAACAAGTTGACTCTGACTTGTGAACTTATGAAATAGAATGGAGAAAGTACATTTATTACTCAAAACTCTATTTCATTGAAAATGAGCAATAAAAATCAAGATTGAGAGTGTTAAACCAGTTATTATCAAGAAACCACCAACCATATGGCTTTTAGATAATGAAGCTTTAGAAACAACAATTATACAGATTAGGTTGTCTAAAACAAGGATCAAAACCATTGTAAACAAAAATTAAAAGGGGGATGTAGGTTGCAATGTTCAATTCTATTTCTTGTTAGGATTTAGGGCTAGTCTAGTTAAACAAGTATTCAATCACTTTAACTAATACTTTTTATGCCCTTGTTTGGGTAGCAATCACAGAGAAATTATCTAGGGAACTAAGCCCTAGAAAGGGATGCATACTCAGATTCATAGTTCACATAAAACTTAGAATAGAAAATAAAACTACATCCATACTACACCTTGATCATGTTAAGAATCAGATATGTAGGTAGTCTCGGAAGCAAAGAATGCTTCTAGTATGTAGATGAATAGGATGGGATTTGGAGTTGTATGCTAACAAAATTAAAGTTAAATGAAAAGGGTAGAACCATTATACTAAGGACTTAGTTTAGATAAACAAAGCAAAGATAAGAAATCTATGATATACTCAGAAAGATTTTGGTTGGATTGTCATAGTTCCTGAGGCTTTAGGCCAAATTTTGTAATGAAATATAACTTTTTGATATATTTTTTATACATGATAATATCACGATGACCTCAGTGCTTATCTAAATAGATATGATCAATGAATAGTGAGCGACTCAGGATCTGGTTAATCTCGATGAGTCAAGTCTCTGACCAGAGCATAATGTAGATATCTAACCCATTTAGTTAGATGATTGACATTTGGCAAAGGAATAACTAACCTGTTTGGTTAGATGATTGCCCATTTGGCAAAGGAATGACTAACCCATTTGGTTAGATGATTGCCCATTTGACAAAGGAATGACTAACTCATATGGTCAGATGCTTGCCCATTTGGCAAAGAATATCCGATAGGATAAGATATGCCTAAGTTATATACATAGGCAAACATTAATTAAATAAAAAAATTGTGTTTTAGGATATGAATTATGGTCTCTACCTTATGGTATCAGAGCAGTGGTCTCTACATTGTGGTATTAGAGCCTAGGTTTGAAATCTAGGCCTTAAGCCTACTGCAACCTGTGCTTAGTGAAAGATTGATTATTAATGTTAACTTATTGAGAAAGTTGAAAACTACGAGAAAAAAATTTGGTTTAAAGTGGATGTTCAAACATGGCTCATGAAAAAACTTCAAGGAAAGAAAAAGGGAAAAGAACAAAGAACAAGGGGAAAACATAACTTCCCTCTACTCTGGAAGAACCCATTTACATTTTTGACTCAGATACAATAGCTACAATTCAGAGTAAACTCAAATATTTAAAAGTAGACCCAGTTAAAACAAAACCAACTATGATTGAACCTTTAGTCAAATGTCCATTTAAGAGGCCCTCAATAATACGAGATTTTTCATTTGGAATGGGTTCTGATGCACCCTACATATGCCCTAAAGTATGTAATAAATATAACTTATGCCACCAATATGTGGTTTACTCAGAAGATGAAGTTCCCGAAGAAATGGAGCTGGATGAAGAAGATTCTATTTAGAAGAATTTTGAATCAATGTTAAATAGACATCTATATGTTATAGTCATAAAGCCTATCCTCTATAAAGCTAAAAACTCTATGTAATAAAAAATTGAATAAGATTATCAAATGTTTACTTTTTGTCAATCCTATGTGTGACTGTGATTAATAATAGACTTTATGAGAAAAATTAGAGTTATCCAAAAATGAATTATGCTATGAATTGTCTTAAATACAAACTTAAGGGATTGTGTTATTTCTATCAAGAAACCAAATGGTAAGACCTAGGTGATCAAGTAGGAATCAAAGGGAAATGTGAGATACACTGAACCCACCAATGAAAATGTTGAAAAATAGGTTCCAAAAAATAGAGAACCAATGATAGAATCCCTCATCAATTTGTTGACTGAGCAAAGAGATAAAATAAACTCACTTGAGCAGGTGATTAATGATCTTAAGTCAAGGAAAAAAATGTAGAAAACATATTATAACCTAACCTTGATAATCTACCTAAAGAGAATCCACCACCAATCAATGAAATGGAGGTTGTAGCTCCCAGAATTTAAGTTCCACTTTTTGATCTTAGCAAGGATTTAAAGATTTTAACCCCTAAGTTTGATGGGAAATAATTAGGTGAAGGTGTCAATAATTAGCTAAATGAGATGGAGAAGTACTTTGACTTGAGAAACTATAATGATGCAATTAAGGTGTTGCGGGCATCATACCAACTGGTAGGAGAGGCAACTAGCTGGTGGACTAACACAAAGGAGTTGAATGGAATAACCAAGTAAAATATGACTTGGGATTAGTTTGACCACCATTTTAGGAAGAGATGGTTGCCCCAGTTATTCTTTGATGAGAAGACAACTGAATTTCACAACCTAAGGTAGGGAGGCATGTCAGTCTAATAGTATTGGGATAGATTCACCAAATTACTTAAGTATGTGCTCATGTACTAGAAAGATGAAAGAGGTTAGACTAGAAAGTTCATCTTAGGATTGAATGCAAGCATAGGAATAGAAATAGATATGCACGTCCCTGAGAACATGAATAAAGTGTTGGGAAAATCCCTTAAATAGGAAAAAAAATTGTAGGCCCTAGCTGTGGTAAGACAAAACTTTAACAATGATATAAATAGAGCCTTCAAAAGGAAACTAGATTCTTGGGGAGAGCAAGTTGTGGATAAAAACCTATGAGCAAATCCAACAAGCAAAGCACCCACACCAAATCAAAATTAGAGAAATACTTTTGAAAAGAATAATAAAAGGGGAGGAGATAATAAAAAGAATGATCAAAGGAATTACAATTGCCGAATGTATCCTCCATGGATTTCTAGCGATGCCCCGAGAAACCCAATACCAAAAGGACCGCCACGAGGATGTTTTGCTTGCAGAGGAAATAAATTTTCCTCAGAGTGCCCAAGGATGTAGGGATAGATAAGATCCAATCAACCTTAGAGGGGACCACAACAAAGGATCAATGCTATAGTAAGGAATCACCAAAATAGATACCAAAATGTGCTAGTTGAAGCTACAAGTAAATTATTGGGTAAACTCATTTCAATTCTCATAGATACTGATTCATCAGAATGTTTCATTTATCTAGAATTAGTAATAAAAATGTCTCTTCCAGTGAATCACATGAATACATCATGGACAATCTAGTATGGGGATAAGGCAGTCAAGGAAGTGTCTCAATGTCTACCAAAGGCAAAAATACAATTTCCAAATTTTGAGACAAGTTTAGACCTATTTGTAGCACTTTTAGGAGCCTATGATGTGATAAGAGGGATGAGTTGGCTCACCAAGCACCAACTTGAAATAGAATGTTATAGCAGGTTGGTTAGGTATTACAACGACGAAGGGAGATGGGTCAAGATCCAAGGGGGTCATAGGCCCATATAAGTAAAAACCATATCAGCTATGCAGTTGAAGAAGGAAAAAAGGAAGGGAACTCTATTTTTCATGGTAATGATGGATGATAAGGATGAAATCAAAGATAAACCAATCCTTGAAGGTTATCCATTCCTAAGGGAATTTGAGGATGTGTTTCTTGAAGAATTACTTGAAATGCCCCCTAAGAGAGAATTTGATTTCTCAATTGATATTATACCAGGAGCCGAGCCATTTTCTAGAGAACCCTACATAATGAACACAACTGAGTTGATGGAACTTAAAACTCAATTAGAGGAACTCTTGAATAAAGGATTGATTATACCAAGTGTGTCTCCTGGGGGAATGCCAGTCTTGTTTGTTAAAAATAAAAATGGAACTCTATATTATGAATTGACTATAGAATGTTGAATAAGGTCACAATTAAAAATAGATATCCCTTACCTCATATAGAAGACATTTTTTGAAAAGATGAAAGGAGCAATAATTTTCTCGAAGATAGACCTTCGATCAGGATGTCATCTACTAAGAATTAAGGAGGATGAGATTCAAAAAACTACTTTCAAGACCAGATATGGACACTATGAGTTTACTATAGTACCATTTGGGGTAACAAATGCTCCTTAAACATTTATGAACTTAATGAACAGTGTGTTTCATAATTACCTAGATAAGCTCATCTTGGTGTTCATAGACAACATTATGATATACTATAAAAATGAGGAAGATCACTTAGCACATCTTCAATTGGTTCTTCAGAGGTTGAGAGAACTTAATCTATATGTTAAGTTGTCCAAATGTGAGTTCTTTAAGAAGGAGATTCACTATCTAGGCCACATCATATCAAAAGAAGGAATTTTAGTATATCTAGATAAGATAAGGGTAATAATGGAATGGCCGATTCCCAAGAACGTATCAGAAGTAAGGAGTTTCATGGGGTTAGAAGGATATTATAGGAGATTTGTTGAAGGTTTTTCTAGGATCACCAACCCAATTATGACATCGAAAAAGAAAGGTAAGAAGTTTATATGGACAAAGCGGTGTGATAAAGCTTTCCAAATTTTGAAGGAAAAGTTGACGATGAAACCCATCTTGAAGGTACCCGATTTGAGTAGACATTATGTGGTTGTAATAGATGCATCCATCAAAGGATTGGGAGTAATCATTCAGAATGATGGCATAATTGTATATGAGTCCAAGAAATTGGAAACCCGTCAAGTAAATTGTGCCCCTCATGATTTAGAATTGGCAGCAATTGTTCACGCCTTACAGAAGTGGAGACATTTCCTTATTGGGGAACCTTTTGAACTAAAGACTTACCATTAAGGGCCAATGTACATATTCACTCAACCCAATCTGAATGCTAGGCAAAGAAGGTGGTTGGAGTTCTTGAGTGAGTAAGATTTTAAAATTGAGTAAATCAAGGGAAAGGAGAACAGGGTTGTTGATGCTTTGAGTAGGAGAAGACCCTTGATGAATATAACAATGTTTAGATATAATCTAAAAGGGTAAATACTAGAAGGACAAAATCAAGATCCTTGGTATGATCAAGTGAAAATAATGATAGAAGAAAATACATAAGACCCAAAAAATTGAAGGATATACCTTGGACGGTGAGGGTTTGCTTCGGTATAAGAAGAGGGTCTATATTCCAGATGTAAAAGACTTATGGAAGATGATTTTAACTGAAGCTCATATTGCACCCTACTTAGGTCATCCAGGGGTAAACAAACTATATACCGATCTTAAGAAACAATAGTTTTGGCAAGGGATGAAAAGAGATATAGTATTATATATGGCATGATGCTTAGAATGTCAGAGGGTTAAAGCAAAACACCATCATCATATAGGAATTTTATATCCACATGATATTCCACAATATAAATGGCAAGTTGTCAATATAGATTTCATATAAGGATTACCTATGACACCCTACATGCATGATGCTATTATGGTGGTAATCGACAAGCGTATAAGGTGGCACATCTCAGACCTAAAAATTTGACTGATGATGCACGAAACATAGCCAACCAATTTTTGAAGGAAGTGGTTAGATTGCATGGAGTTACAAAAATATCATATCAAATAGAGATTCTAGATTTACTTCAAGGTTTTGGATGACCCTACAGTCAACTTTAGGTACACAATTGAACTTTAGCTCCGCATTTCATCATGAGACAGATGGGCAAACATAAAAGACAAATGAAGTTGTAGAAGACCTCCTAAGGATGTATTATGTGGATCAACAAACCAAATGGAAAACTTATCTCCCATTGGTATAGTTTTCCTCTAATAACTCATTTCAAACATCTTTAGGTATGGTTCCATTTAAAGCTCTATATGGGAGAAGTTGTTGAACACCACTTAGTTGGGATAACCTTGAGGACAAAACAATAATTAGTATTGAAATGTTGAAAGACATGGAGGAACATGTGAAAGTTATAAGGCAGAGGTTGAAAGAAGCATCAGACAGACAGAAGAGCTATGCAGATAAGAAGAGAGTTTAGAGAGGCTTCTTCATTAGTGACAATGTTTTTTTAAGGGTTAGACCGCACAAAAGTTCCATAACCTTTGGGAAAAAGGTGAAGTTAGCTCATCACTTTGTAGGACCTTTTGAGATCCAAGAGAATTAACCTAATAGCCTATCGATTGGCCTTACCCCCACTGCTGAGTCGCATTCATGATGTTTCCCATGTGTCATTTCTTGAGAATATGAGCCTGATAATAAACACATTTTAAACTATAATCCTTTACAGGTCCAGAAGCTTGACAGAATAACATTAGAGCCATATAGAGTGCTGGAAAGGCACTAGTACCAATTATGCAATAGAGAGGTTAATCAGTGGAAGGTACAATGGGATCAATATGGCAAAGGAAGTGCAACTTGGGAAGACACTGAAGAAATGAAAAACATGTTTCTATTTTTATTTTAAATTTATGAACTTAATCAAATTCTTGTAGTGCATTAAGACAATGCATAATTTAAGGGGGGAAGATGTCATGACCTCTCTTCCCATACTATGGATTTGTGCTCATACTTTAAGTGGTTTTGGACTTCATTTAGTATTTTATGTCAAGATGAATTGATTAGATAACTTAACCCTTGTGTTGATCTAAAAGGACTATCAGGATATCGACAGGAAATTAATTTCATTTTTTTTTTCAAATTAGTTACTAAAATATTATAGTTATTTTCCTTACATAGAATATGCGATGTGGTCACAAATGACAATTGTGAACGAAGAAAAATTTAATGGAATGAATATTTAATCTTATACTCACATTTATATGGAATGAATTTAAATATTTGGAAATCACAAAAAGTTATTAATAGATATTTTCTTTTATTTTGTCAAATTTAAAGTTTACAAATAAAATATATATTTTGTGAATAAGTATTAATTTTATTTTTTATAAATAAATATGAATTAATTTTATATTATCATAAGTAATTTTTAATATTTTTAATTAATTATATTTTTTTGAAAAACAAATTTTAAGAATATTAATTAATTATATTATTATAAATAATTTAAAACTATTAATTAACTACATTAAATTTCACCTAACTAAGCTTACCCACTATGCATGCCAAAATTAAGGAGAAAACAAAAATAAACTTCAAGTTAAAATTAAATCACTCCACCTCTCTAAGTTCTATGCTCCACCTCCCAAGTCATCGCTCACTTAACTTATGTTTGGCCATGCAAAGGAATGACTAACCCATTTGGTTAGATGAATGCCTATTTGACAAAGGAATGACTAATGCGTATGGTTAGATGCTTTCCCATTTGGCAAAGGATATCCAATAGGCTAAGATACACCCGAGATATATGCACAGGCAAACATTAATTACATAAAAAAAAATTTGTTTTAGGATATGAATTATGGTCTCTACCTTATGGTATCAAAGCGGTGGCCTCTACATTGTGGAATCAGAGCCTAGGTTCGAAAGCTAGGCCTTAAGCCTACTGTGACCTACACTTAGTGAGAGATTGATTATTAATGTTAATTTATTGAAAAAGTTGAAAACTATGAGAAACAAATTTGGTTTAAAGTGGATGTTCAGACATGGCTCATGGAAAAACTTCAAGGAAAGGAAAAAGGGAAAGAACAAAGAACAAGGGGAAAATGAAACTTCCCTCTACTTTGGAAGAACCCACTTACATTTTTAACTCAAATACACTAGCTACAATTTTAAGAAAACTCAAAGCTTTGAAAGTGCAGCCAGTTAAAACAAAACCAACTATGATTGAACCTTTAGTGAAATGTTTGTTTAAGAGTCCCTCAACAATAAGAGATTTTACATTTGGAATGGGTTCTGATGCACCCTACATAAGCCTTGAAGTATGTAATAAATATATTTTATGCCACCAATATGTGGTTTACTTAGAAGATGAAGTTCTCGAAGAAATGGAATTGGATGAAGAAGATTCTGTTTAGAAGAATTTTGAATCAATTTTATATAGACATCTATATGTTATAGTCATAAAGCTTATCCTCTATAAAGTTAAAAACTCTGTAATAAAAAATTGAATAAGATTATCAAATGTCTACTTTTTGTCAATCCTATGTGTGACTATGATTAATAATAGAATGTATGAGAAAAATTAGAGTTATCCAAAAATGAATTAGACTATCAATTGTCTTGAATAAAAACTTAAGGGATTGTGTTATTTTTATCAGGAAACCAAATGGAAAGACCTAGGTGATCAAGTAGGAATCGAAGGGAAAATGTAAGATACACTGAACCCAATAATGAAAATGTTGAACAATAGGTTCCAAAAAATAGAGAACCAATGATAGAAGCCCTCATAAATTTGTTGACCAAGCAAAGAGATAAAATAAACTCACTTGAGCAGGTTATTAATTATCTTAAGTTAAGGAAAAAAAATGTATAAAACATATTAGAACCTAACCTTGATAATCCACCTGAAGAAAATCCACCACCAATCAATGAAATGGAGGTTGTAGCTCCCAGAATTGAATTTCCACATTTTGATCTTAGCAAGGATTTGAAGATTTTACCCCCTAAATTTGATGGGAAACAATTAGGTGAAGGTGCTAAGAATTGGCTAAATGAGATGGAGAAGTAATTTGACTTGAGAAACTATAATGATGCAACTAAGGTGTTATGGGGATCCTACCAATTGGTAAGAGAGGTAGCTAGCTGGCAGACTAAAACAAAGGAGTTGAATGGAATAACCAAGGAAAATGTGACTTGGGATTAGTTTGACCACCATTTTAGGAAGAGATGGTTGCCCCAGTTATTATTTGATGAGAAGACAACTAAATTTCACCACCTAAGGTAGGGAGGCATGTCAGTCCAACAGTATTGGGATAGATTTGCCAAATTACTTAAACATGTGCCCATGTACTAGAAAGATGAAAGAGGTTAGACTAGAAAGTTCATCTTAGGACTGAATGCAAGCATAGGAGCAGAAGTAGATATGCACGGCCCTGAGAACATGAATGAAGTGTTGGAAAAATCCCTCAAATAGGAATGGAAATTGTAGGCCCTAGTTGTGGAAAGACAAAATTTTAACAATGATAGAAACAAAGCCTTCAAAAGGAAACCAAATTTCAAGGGAGAGCAAGTTGTGGATAAAAACCCAAGAGTAAATCCAACAGGCAAAGCACCCCCACCAAATCAAAATTAGAGAAATAATTTTGGAAGGAATAACAATAGGGGAGGAGATAATAATAGTAATGATCAAAGGATTTACAATCGCCCAATGTATCCTCTATGGATTTCTAGCGATGCCCTGAGAAACCCAATGCCAAAAAGCCTGCCAGAAGGATGTTTTGCTTGCAGAGGAAATCACTTTGCCTAAGAGTGCCCAAGGATGTAGGGATAGATAAGATCCAATAAACCTTAAAGGGGACCACAACAAAGGATTAATGTTGTAGTAAGGAATCACCAAAATATATACCAAAATGTGATAGTTGAAGCTACAGGTAAATTATTAGGTAAACCCATTTCAATTCTCATAGATATTGATTCATCAGAATGTTTCATTTCTCTAGAATTAGTAAGAAAAATGTCTCTTCCAGTGAATCACATGAATACATCGTGTATGGTCTAGTATGGGGGTAACACAGTCAAGGAAGTGTCTCAATGTCTATCTAAGGCAAAAATACAATTTCCAGATTTTGAGACAAGTTTAGCCCTATTTGTAGCACTTTTAGGAGACTATGATGTGATAATAGGGATGAGTTGGCTCACCAAACACCAAGCTAAAATAAAATTTTATAGCAAGTTGGTTAGGTGTTACAAGGACGAAGGGAGATGGGTCAAGATGCAAGGGGGTCATAGGCCCATAAAAATAAAAACCATATCAGCTATGCAGTTGAAAAAGGAAAAAAGGAAGGGAGCTCTTATTTTCATGGTAATGATGGATGATAAGGATGAAATCAAAGAAGAACCAACCCTAGAAGGGTATCCATTCCTAATGGAATTTGAGGGTGTGTTTCTTGAAGAATTACTTGGAATGCCCCCTAAGAGAGAATTTGATTTCTCAATTGATATTATACCCAGAGCTGAGCCAGTTTCTAGAGCACCCTACATAATGAACACAACTGAGTTGATGGAACTTAAAATTTAGCTAGAGGAACTCTTGAGTAAAGGATTGATTAGACCAAGTGTATCTCCTTGGGAAGCGCCAGTCTTGTTTGTTAAAAATAAGAATGGAACTCTAAGATTATGCATTGAATATAGAATGTTGAATAAGGTCACAATTAAAAATAGATATCCCCTACCTCGTATAGAAGACCCAATTTGAGCAGATGAAAGGAGAAATCATTTTCTCAAAGATAGACATTCGATCAGGATATCATCAGCTAAGAATTAAGGAGGATATTCTAAAA
Organism: Torreya grandis; assembly: GCA_037957365.1. Lineage (NCBI taxonomy): Eukaryota > Viridiplantae > Streptophyta > Pinopsida > Cupressales > Taxaceae > Torreya > Torreya grandis. Next base: position 112,256 of record JARHVA010003494.1, on the reverse strand, counting down.
ACTACTTTCAGGACCAGATATGGACACTATGAGTTTACTGTAATACCATTTGGGGTAACAAATGCTCCTTCAACATTTATGAACTTAACGAACAGTGTGTTTCATAATTACCTGATAAGTTCATCTTGGTGTTCATAGACAAAATTATGATATACTTTAAAAAGGAGGAAGAACACTTAGCACATCTTCAATTGGTTCTTCAGAGGTTGAGAGAACTTAAGCTATATGGTAAGTTGTCCAAATGTGAGTTCTTTAAGAAGGAGATTCACTATATAGGCCACATCATATGAAAAGAAGGGATTTTAGTATATCTAGATAAGATAAGGGCAATAATGGAATTGCCAATTCCCAAGAATGTATCAGAAGTAAGGAGTTTCATGGGGTTAGCAGGATATTATAGGAGATTTATCAAAGGTTTTTCTAGGATCACCAACCCGATTATGACATTGAAAAAGTAAGGTAAGAAGTTTATATGGACAAAGCAGTGTGATAAAGCTTTCCAAATTCTGAAAGAAAAGTTGACAATGCCACCCATCTTGAAGGTACCCAATCTGAATGGACATTTTGTGGTTGTAACAGATGCATCCATCGAAGGATTGGGAGGAGTACTCATTCAGAATGATGGCATAATTGCATATGAGTCCAAGAAATTAAAAACCCATGAAGTAAATTATGCCCCTCATGATTTAGAATTGGTAGAAATTATTCACGCCTTACAGAAGTGGAGATATTTCCTTATTGGGAAACCTTTTGAACTAAAAACTAACCATCAAGGGCTAAAGTACATATTCACTCAACCCAATCTGAATGCTAGGCAAAGAAAGTGGTTGGAGTTCTTGAGTGAGTATGATTTTAAAATTGAGTATATCAAGGGAAAGTAGAATAGGGTTGTTAATGCTTTGAGTAGGAGAAGACACCTGATGAATATAACAATGCTTAGATATAATCTAAAAGGGTAAATACTAGAAGGACAAAAATAAGATCCTTGGTATAATCAAGTGAAAATAATGATAGAAGAAAATGCAGAAGACCCAAAAAACTAAATTATATACCTTGGATGGTGATGGTTTGCTTCGGTATATGAATAGGATCTATATTCCAGATATAGAGGACTTAAGGAAGATGATTTTAACTAAAACTCATTATTCACCCTACTTAGGTCATCTAGGGGTAAACAAACTTTATGTTGATCTTAAGAAACTATACTTTTGGCAAGGGATGAAAAGAGATATAGTATTATATATGGTATGATGCTTGGAATGTCAAAGGGTTAAATCAAAACACCATCATCCTATAGGACTTTATATCCTCATTATTTTACTCTTATAAATAACAAGTTGTCAATATATATTTGATACAAGGATTACCTATGACACCCTACATGCATGATGTTATTATGGTGGTAATCTACAAGCTTACAAGGTGGCACATCTCATACCCAAAAATTTGACTGATGATGCACCAACCTTAGCTAACCGATTTGTGAAGGAAGTGGTTAGATTGCATGGAATTCCAGAAAAGATCATATCAGGCAGAGATTCCAGATTTACTTCAAGGTTTTGGATGACCCTACAGTCAGCTTTAGGTACACAATTGAACTTTAGCTCCACATTTCATCCTGAGACAGATGGGCAAATAGAAAGGACAAATCAGGTTGTAGAAGACCTCCTAAGGATGTATTTTTTGGATCAACAAACCAAATGGAAAACTTATCTCTCATTGGTAGAATTTTCCTATAATAACTCATTTCAAACATATTTAGGTATGGTTCCATTTAAAGCTCTATATGGGAGAAGCTGTCGAACACCACTTAGTTGGGATAACCTTGAGGACATAATAGTAATCGGTCTCTAAATGTTGAAAGACAAGGAGGAACATGTCAAAGTTATAAGACAAAGGTTGGAGGAAGCATCGGACAAACAGAAGAGCTATGCAGATAGGAAGAGAGTTCATAGATACTTCTTGATTGGTGACAAGGTGTTTTTAAGGGTCAGACCGCACAAAAGTTCCATAATATTTGGTAGAAAGGTGAAGTTAGCTCCTCGCTTTTTAGGACCTTTTGAGATCCTAGAGAGAATCAACCCAGTAGCCTATCATTGGCCTTACCCTCGCAGTTGAGTCACTTTCATGATGTCTTCTATGTGTCACTTCTTAAGAAATATGTGCCTGAGAATAAACACATTTTAAACTAGAATGCTTTGTAGGTCCAAGAGCCTGATACAATAACAATAGAGCCATACAGAGTGCTGTAGAGGCACTGGTACCAATTGTGCAACAGAGAGGTTGATCAGTGGAAGGTACAATGGGATCAATATGGCAAAAGAAGTGCAACTTGGGAGGCCACTGAAGAAATGAAAAAGATGTTTCTATTTTTATTTTAAATTTATGAACTTAATCAAACTCTTGTAGTGCTTTAGGACAATGTATAATTTAAGGGGGGAGGATGTCATGACCTCTCTTCCGATACTGTGGACTTGTGCTCATACTTTAAGTGGTTTTGGACTTCGTTTAGTATTTTATGTCAGGATGAATTGATTAGATAACTTAACCCTTGTGTTGATCTCAAAGGACTATCAAGACATTGATGGAAAAACGTGAAAGCAAGGTACATTTTAATTTAATTTTTTTTTCAAATTAGTCGCTAAACTATTATAGTTATTTTTCTTACATAGAAATATGCGATGTGGTCACAAATGACAATTGTGAACGAAGGAAAATTTAATGAAACGAATATTTAATCTTATACTCACATTTATAAAAAATGAATTTAAATATTTAGAAATCAGCAAAAAAATATTAATAGAACTTTTCTTTTATTTTACTAATTTTAAAGTTTACAAATAAATTATATTTTTCATAAATAATTATTAATTTTATTTTTTATAAATAAATATTAATTAATTTTATATCATCATAAATAATTTTGAAGATTTTTAATTAATTATATTTTTTTGAAAAACAATTTTTAAAAATATTAATTAATTATATTATTATAAATAATTTAAAACTATTAATTAACTACATTAAATTTAACCTGACTAAGCCTACCCACCATGCATGCCGAAATTAAGGAAAAAACAAAAATAAATTTCAAGTTAAAATTAAATCGCTTCACCTCTGTAAACCAAAGAAGGTAGAATATAATATTTTATTTAATTTGAAAGGAAAATATATACTATTGATATATCCTTATTTTTATTTTATTTAGAGAATGGAATGAACTGATATTTATATGATATATCCTTGCATGCTTGTTTTTTTTTGGGTTTATTTCTAAGTATATTTCTGAGTTTATTTCAAGTGTTTATTTACATAAGAGGAGCCTGCATATAAAAATTAATTTCCTCATAGATTCTTTCTATCCACCCTCTACAGTTGTTCTACCTGTCCACCTACTTTTAATTCATTTCCATCCAATATTTATAGCTGTCTCAGCGAGGAAAGTATATTATTTTTATTTATGGTTATGAAAATGATTTAAAAGGAAAATATAATGTTTTCTTTATTTTAGAAACTAAATTCCCAGTGATATGTAGCAGTCAATTTTACAACAATAGTTGTGTATAAGCTTTAAAGTAGATCACTCTTCACCCAACATATCTGTTTAAATACTTAAATGTAAATAAATATAAAATTTAGCTTAAATAAGAAAAGTTTTTTTAATTTTTTGTAAAAATAATGTAGTTGAAAATTGACATAATGACTAAACTAGGAGTTTATGTTACAGATTTGTTTTCTACTTTTCTAAATAAGAATTTGCTTTTGAAATTAAATGTAATAATTCACTTCAGGAATTCTTTACTTCTTTTTAAATCTGAAACTTAGAGCAAAAATTTAGGGTTAAACAAAACTACACATCATTCGGTTCAAATGGTGTCTCTGGCTCACATTTACGTGTAATGTCATCACGTTTAAGCTACTATATTCATAGCCTAATATCACTGTAACAATGATGCCTGAACATCATCCCTATAAACTGTCAGGGAGAAATAATGATCATGTCATGTCTTTAAGACGAAGGGGTGGGATAATCCCTCTTGGACAACAAACACTAATCAAGATAATAAAATGACTTCGACTACTTTAGACGATTCTGACTTATGAACTTATGAAACCGAATGAATAAAGTACATTTATTACTCAAAACTCGGTATCACCGAAAAGGAGCAATAAAAACTAAAATTGAGAGTGTTAAATCAGTTATTATCAAGAAACCACCAATCATGTGGCTTTTAGATAACAAAATTTTGGCAACATCAATTATACAGATTAGGTTGTCTAAAGCAAGGATCAAAACCATTGTAAACAAAAAGTAAAAGGGGGATGTAACTTGCAATGTTCATTTCTATTTCTTGTTAGGATTTAAGGTTAGTCTAGTTAAAAAAGTATTCAGTTTCTTTAACTAATACTTTTTACGCTCCCATTTGGGTAGTACTCACAGAGGAACTGTCTAGGGAACTAGGCCCTAGAAAGCGCTACATACCCAGATTCATAGTTCACATGAAACTTAAAATAGAAAATAGAACTACATGCATATTACACCTTGATCATGTTCGAAAGTAGATATGTAGGTAGTTTGAGAAGTGAAGTATGATTCCAATACACAGGTGAATAGGATGGAGTTTAGGGTTGTGCGCTAAACAAGATCAAAGTTAAATGAAAAAGACATGACCATTATAATAAGGCCCTAGTTTAGATAAACAATGCAAAGATAAGAAATCTGTGATATACTCAAAATGATCATGGTTGGATCATTATAGTTCCTGAAGCTTTATGTCAAATTTCAAAGTAAAATGCGACTTTTTGATATATGTTTTATACATGTTACTGTCATGATGACCTCGGTGCTTATCTAAGTAGAGATGAGTAGTGAACAATGAGTGACTCAAGATCCAATTTAATTTGATGAGTCAACTCTCTGGGTAGAACATAACCTACCCATGTGTAGATATCTAACCCATTTGGTTAGATGATTGTCATTTGGCAGAGGAATGACTAACCCGTTTGGTTAGATGATTACCGATTTGACAAAGGAATGATTAACTTGTATGGTTAGATGCTTTTCCATTTGAGAAAGGATATCTGATAGGATAAGATATATCCAAGTTATATGCACTGACAAACATTAATTACATATTAAAAAATGTGTTTTAGGATAGGAATTGTGGTCTCTACCTTGTGGTATCAGAGTGGTGGCCTCTACACATGGCATGTTTAAAGTGTTCCCACATAAATTACTCCTACCAAATTTAATTTTAAATTAAAGGGTCTAAGCTAGGGCAATTAGAATAAAAAACCTTAAAGTGTTCAAACATGAATTCAACTTAGCGTTTGATAGGCCAAAGTCTAGTAAAGATCAAATTAATAGGGCATTTGACCTTTGATGAACACTTAAAAATAAAAAGTGGGCTAACAAATCAAACATTCATATTTGACAAGGGCTCAATTTCTTCAGTGCAATTTTAGGCACTTATAGCACCTTTTAAGATTATACAACACTGAGAAAGTGGTGATAACCATTATTATAAGGATTGTCCCAAACTAAAACTTAGACAATCAACTAACCACTAGGTATTTGTAGCTATGGATAATCAAAATGCTCATTTTTAGGCAACCCCAATTGAAACCAAAGGTATATTATTTGGTATTAACATTTTTATTTTAATTTATTCTAGTGCTATAGATATCTTTGTTTCCCCTGTTGTAGTAAGTAAATGTAATTCTAAACCCATTAGATTCAGATAAAGATGGGAAATCAAGTTTGGAATAGATAAAAAGGTACCAATCTATGAGTGCTTAGAAAGGTCTAAGTCAGACTTGGGTGATTTTAAGACCCAACTATTTTTTTAGCTCCTTTGGGTTCTTATGACCTTATACTTGGAATGGATTGGCATGGAACATTAGATTGATTTGGTAAAAAAGTGCAATGCACAAATTAATCTGGGTGAATCAGATAAGTGCAAAGCATTCTAAGACCCAAGGCATGTAAGTTACTTTCATCACTACAATTGTAAAAGGTAGTGCATAAAGGCCTCTAAATTTGTGCAATCCAAATGCATGAGTCAACTGGAAAAGAGGAAGATGCTTTCCAAAAATTTCCTCTTTTAAGGGAACTCAAAGATGTATTTTCAGAAACATTATCTGGGCTTCCCCTTAAAAGGGCGTTTGATTTTTCAATTGGCATCATGCTTGGGGATGCACTTACCTCTAAAGATCCCTATAGAATGAATGCAAATGATTTACAAGAACTGAAAGTTGAACTATAAGAATTATTGAAAAATGAAAGTATAAAACCAAGTGTATCTCCTTAAGGTGCTCCGATTGTCTTTGTGAAGAAGGACGACACCTTGAGACTTTGTGTTGACTATATAATGCTTAATAAAGTGATGATTGAGAATCGTCATCCATTACCAAGAATAGATGATTTATTTGATCAAAATAAGGGAGATGTTATTTTCTCCAATATTGATTTAAGATCAGGGTACCATCAACTGAGAATAAAGGAGAAAGATATTCATAAAATAGCTTTTTAAACTTGATATGGTCGCTATGAGTGTACGATAATGCCTTTTGGGATCACTAATGCTTTTACAAATTTTATGAACTTGATGAATAGTGTTTTTATGGATTTTATAGATAAGTTTATGCTGGTTTTTCTTGATGATAGTCTAGTTTACTCCATAAATATAACTAAACATGAACGACATTTGAAGATGGTTTTATAGAGATTATGATCCAAAGGTCAACTCAAAAAAGTCTTGAATTAGAATTAATCTTACACCATTGCGTAGATCCCATTGAGACATTTCCAATAGTATGTGGAACATGGAAAATGGAGCTCATATGTTCCTTATGTAGCTAGTCAAAGTTTTAGTCAATTATTCAAATCAAGTCCAAATTGGTCAAACTATGGAAATTGACCATTATATAATGATCTAATAATAGTTCCATGGTGAAGGGCTCATCGAGAGATTTTTGACACAATTTATGGTTCATAAAATGGAGATCGTATGTAAAAGATATAGTCAGTCAAAGTAGTGGTCAAACTTGGTCAACAAGATGACGTGGCAAATTTGGACTAGTAAGAACGTGACACGTGGCACAAGATGTGAGAAAAATGTGTGGTTTTTATAATTTTTATTTGATAGGTGATCTTTGACAATCGATAAGAAATAAAATTTGGGAACATCCAGTTGGACATCGATAAGTGGCACAATGAGAGGTTGACAAGTGGCCTAGCGAGATTGGTCCACGTGGTGGGTCCTCAAGCCACCACATGGCTTGCCGCCATTCACTATGGTCAAAATTTGCAATTATATATATTGTAATTAAATTTCATACCAAGCTCCTCTAAAATACTCACATTCCATGTGAAAGACCCATGCCATGTTTCATTCAAACATTCCACATGTTTTCCATGTATTTCCCATGGTCCACACCAAGTTTCCATGTGGTTCCCACACACCCCACATGCCATACCAAAACCTTTTCCCAAGTCACCACATATTTCAATGTCCAACCATGTCATAGCCGTGGACAAAGTAAAAGGTGGCGAACGTGGCCTAAGCCATGAAGAAAAATGAGAGGATAAGGCTTAATAAAGCCTTAAGATAAGTCAAGACCCCACAAATGTGGGATAAATGATAAGCCTTGCCCACCAAAAGCATTGGGATGAGTTTTGAACTCCTATCCTATCATGCAAAAGGATAAGGCCCAAACACTTGGGCTATGGACTTGAGAGGCTATATAAATTTACGAAATCACATTTGTAATATAATTCAAAAAGTCAATAGCCATTGCAAAGAGTAAGAGCTTGTGGAGGGTACTCGGGACAGAATTGGGAAAAAGTTTGAAAAGGGACTTATATTATTTTTTCCCAACAAACAACTTTATAGTTGTTTATTTTTCATTATAGAAACATTTGTAAGTACTTTTGAAAAGTTTTTCTTAATTTATCGACCGATATTGGACCCAGATACGTGTTAGGAACCCCTCCAAGGAAGCACAATTGATTACTTTTCTTATAAGCAATTTAAACACGGAATTATACCAGAATGATTAAGTAACTAGAAACTTGAAACATCAAAGAATTTGAGAGACAATACACAATCTTGTATTAAATACTCTTAGAAGAAAATACAATAAAGAAGAAGCCACTTCTTCTTCCACCTCAAAGGCTTGCCACACCTCAAGACCTTCTTCCCTCTCTCTCTTGCTCAATCACAACCAACTCAACAACCTGAGTTGTTATCCCCTCCTTGAATGCTTCAGTTGATCTCCTTGACCTTACACCTTGTAGATCTCCTTGACCTTGCTTCCTTGCTTCAATGCTTTTACTTGCCTTCTTAATTTACAATGCATGCCTCATGGGTCTTTAAATAGGATCCCATGCATACAAAAATAGACTTCTAATTACAATAATTAGACACGTAGCTCGAGACTATAATTAGCCCTTTAACATGCAAACACTCGCTTCACTTAACTGACTATTCATCAACAACAGTTCTAGAACTGCCACAGGCGACCTACGTCGGTCCCTATCTATCTGGTGCTGACCGACGTCGACCGACTCCCTGCCGACGCCGGTTGCCTTCTGCACTGTATGTGACTGACGTCGGTTACACTGTCGACGTCGATACTTCTGAAACTCAACAACCTCACCGTGTCTGCAACAGTTGAAGCTTTTAGCTCCACACCCTAACAATCTCCCACTTGGAGATAAACAGCTACAATTGTACCTGTACACCGTCTAGTTTGTTCTCTTGGCTCTGTATCCCTCTTCAAGATCACTCTTGAAGACCAACCACCACAAAACCTGTGATGCTATACCTGTCACTTATGCCAAAAGAATTTTGCTACTCCCAAATTTTTTATGACATACCTCTGAACTAACTTTACCCTTAGCTTAGAAACTCTCTGTATATGTAACCTTGCAACAAGCAACACAATACAGTAACAGGATAATGTAGCTAATATTATCCAACCTGGTAAAGAAAAATACAATGGTCAAACCTCCATTGTCCTGCAACCTACTCAAGACTATATACCTTAGCCTTCTGTCTCACGTGTCCATCCACTCTCTTCTCTAACTTGGGAGCCATCCCTCATCTAGTGCTTTCTTCCAGCTGACAACTCCACCAACAAATACCTGTTTGGTTCTTCTCTAAGGACTCACACTCCTCACCCATGCCAAGCTCCCACTGTTTCTGGATTCTACCTGCATTGCCTCTTCACATCTTCCTAGTTCTTGACCATCAGTAAGCAATATAAAGAAGGTGAACAATGAATATGAGGTTCAATTACCCTTTCTGACCTCCATATGGGTGTTTGAGACTCCTTGACAGCTTGCTGTCCGCCTAACATCTGTTCCAGTGACCAATCTCAGCCATCTCCCAGTCTGCATCCGACCGATGTCGGTTCCCTTTACTGACCCTGACTACCGACCTCATTTCCCTAGCCGACGCCGGTGTCCCCTCTACCGACGTCGGTTCCTGTCTAACCGACGTCAGACTTTTCCTGCCTGACTCTACCGACCTTGATGGTTTGCACATGATTGATGTCGATATCTGCCTGACCGACGTCGGTTCCAAGTGACCGACGTCAGTGTCTATGTGTTCCTATAAGTGATGAATTCTTCACCCATGAGCTCATCTTGGATCAAACCCCTGTCCATACTGCCCTGCTCAGAATTATTTATCCCCTGTGACTAATCTTTGTCCATCATCTCCTCCATAAACACCAAGGCTTCCCTATTCTTGTCAAAAGCATCAAATTTCTTTTTCCTGTAATGAACTTGATCTATGCCTTCTAAATCTGAACTCATACCTTTTGAATCAAGAACGTCCATTCCTTTCTTATTCATGTGACCAAGCCTATTAAGCCACATCTTTGAATCTACAGCTGAAGTAGATAAACCAAAAGTAGAATCAGTAATACAAGTAGATAGATAAAGAGTACCTACTTTCTTACCTCTTGCTAAAACAAGTGCACCCTTGGTAACCTTCCAAGAATCCGCTGTGAGGGTTACTGTGCATCCCTCATCACCCAACCTTCCTACAAAAACTAAACTCTGCTTCAGAACTGGGACATGCATAACCTCCTTCAACACCCATGTGTTGTCCATCTGTAATTTCAGCTGCACTTTCCCTTTGCCAACTATTTGACAAGGCGTACCATCCCCTAAATAAAGTACTCCAAAGTCTCCTTGGACATACTCATGGAACAAATCTCTGTTTGGGGATGCATGAAAAGAAGAACCAAAATCTAAAACCCATGATTCTATCTGACTATCCAAAGAAAGTATGAGAGCGCCCTGTGCCACAATACCTGCATCCTTTACTTCTTCATTACCTTCATGTTGATTTTCTTTATCCCTCAACCAACACTCTTTCTTTGTGTGTCCTCTCTTTCCACAAAACCAGTAGGTGACACCTCTAGATTCGGATCTCCTTCCCACCTTCGACCTTGATTTCCCTTGCTCGACCTTCTCTCTTTGCCTTCCCCTGCTTTTTGCACTTAGAGCATTCCCTGATGATTCACTTGTGCTTCTCCTACGTATTTCTTCATTCAAGATTACACTCACAACATCATCAACTTTTAAGATTTTAGAAGCAGACGCAGAATTACTTACTGCCATAACCAAACTATCCCAACTTTCAGGTAAAGAGCATAAAATTAAGAGAGCCTTTACTTCATCATCAAAAACAATATTGATTGAATCTAACTGGTTTACCAAACCATGGAAATCACTAAGATGAGTATGTACTGATCCACATTCCTGCATTTGCAAAGTAAATAACTACTTCATAAGAAATACCTTATTTGAAGCCGAGGGCTTTTCATATAAATTCGCCAAAGATTTTATCAACTCTTTCGTTCTCTTACACTGTGATAAGTTGGAAATCACAGACGATGCAAGGCTCAACCTTATGGAACCCAGAGCCTTCCGATCAAGAACGTTCCATTCTTCATCCTTCATATCTGTGGGCTTGCATGTAACCCCACCCAACGGTAAGTACAAATCCTTCTAATACAGGTAATCCTCTATCTGCATCCTTCAATATTGATAATTCTTGCCGTTAAACTTCTCCATTCGTAGCTTACTTTCTTCTGCCATTGCTATACTCCCACTCAAACAGAAACCCCTGTGAATGACCTGTAATCAAACAATAACCTGCTCCCTGCAACTGTAGCTCTGATACCAACTGTTAGGAACCCCTCCAAGGAAGCACAATTGATTACTTTTCTTATAAGCAATTTAAACATGGAATTATACCAGAATGATTAAGTAAATAGAAACTTGAAACAACAAAGAATTTGAGAGACAATACACAATCTTGTATTAAATAATCTTAGAAGAAAATATAATAAAGAAGATGCCACTTCTTCTTCCACCTCAAAGGCTTGCCACACCTCAAGACCTTCTTTCCTCTCTCTCTTGCTCAACCACAACCAACTCAACAACCTGAGTTGTTATCCCCTCCTTGAATGCTTCAGCTGATCTCCTTGACCTTACACCTTGTAGATCTCCTTGACCTTGCTTCCTTACTTCAATGCTTTTACTTGCCTTCTTAATTTACAATACATGCCTCATGGGTCTTTAAATAGGATCCCATGCATACAAAAATAGACTTCTAATTAAAATAATTAGACACGTAGCTTGAGACTATAATTAACCCTTTAACATGCAAACACTCGCTTCACTTAACTGACTATTCGTCAACAGCAGTTCTGGAACCACCACATGCGACCGACGTCGGTCCCTGTCTGTCTGGTGCTAACCAACGTCGATCGACTCCCTGCCGACGCCGGTTTCCTTCTGCACTATATGTGACTGACGTCAGTTACACTGCCGACGCCGGTAATTTTGGAACTCATCAACCTCACTGTGTCTGCAACAGTTGAAGCTTTTAGCTCCACACCCTAACAATACGTATGCCTTCATGCCGAACTCCGTTATCAAATTATTGTTGAATATTTGTAAATTATTATCTTTAAATTCATATTTTTATAAGTCATTTTTTTAATTTCATAAATTGATAATGTAAAGAAAAATTAAATTATGTAAGTGTAATATTGCTTAAGTTTACGGATCAGTTTGGTATTAGAGCGGTTAGTTTACTGGGCTAACCTCTGTGTAAACATTGTTCTCAAATGTCAAGTTTGATATCAGAACTAAATTTTCAAGTGAATTTGTGATTTTTTTATTTAACTAAAATCAGTTATTGTAGAATAATGGATCCAATGCTAGCTCAGATTTAGTTGCTACTGAATTCTATTATCATTGTGATAATGCAATTCCTACAAGCCCAAGAGCAAAATTGACAAGCAACAAAGAACGATAGGAGCAACATATCGAGAGGCTTCAACAGAACATTGATGAACTACGAGAAAAACTACAATAAGAATGTCGATAGAAGAAGAGGATGCATGGATATTTAGAGATTTATGGACATTGTGCTCAACGAGGACATATTATCGAGCAATGCTAGATCCTACACCCCAGTCAGGCTTTAATATGATTTATAAGGTGAAACGAGGAAAGAGGCAAAACACCAGCTATGTATAGTAGTGGTCAATCCATCTAACTAATAGTACCTCATCAAGTAACTCTAGAGTCTCTAATGTGATATTTGTTGCTAATGGACGTACCAGATATTATGCTACGCTCTGAAGAAAGTCAATGACAAAGCTGCACTACCATTGCTGAAGGAAAGTTCATGAAGATCTATTTTAACTAGAGTTCTAGACCTAGTTATATTAATGAAGGCCTTATACAATGTCTTCATCTAAAAGGTCTTCCATTACCTCACACTAAGACAATCAGAGGAGCTGATGTCATAGTACAAGGACATGTAACTCATTATGTCATTCTACATTTTGGTATTGGAGGGCTATTCTTTGATCAATTAAATCTTGATATAGTTTTAGGAGAAGCTAAGGAGATAACATTTGGTGATTATTATCTCATATCTCAGTATGCCAAAAACACTACATCAGGTGAGAAATCTAACTGACGACCAATCATATTTATGAGATTCAGTTTAGAACAAGTCAGACTACAAAGGTACATTCTAGTTATAGTAGTGATTCTTCTAATTCATATACTCCTGCTAGTCCTATCAATGAAAATAATGTTGTAAATCTAGAAGAAAATAATGATCTGATTATTGATGTATATTCTGATGTAAATTTTGAGGAAGAAAGCAATGAAATCAATTATTTTGGCTATATGGACAATGTTAGGGATACTAAATATACTAACCCTAAACATATATCGAAGTCATTTGAAAAGCACACAAAGGGAATATGTTCTAAGTTGTTAGCAAAAATGGGATTCAAAGGAAAAGGCTTTGGTATTAATGGTCAAGGAGTTTTCTAGCCTATTCAAGTGGCAAAGAGACCACTCCATGCAAGATTAGGATATGGAGGTGAAGGACAAGTATTCCAAGAAGCTGAGTTGGAGGATTAATCAAGCAGCAACTTAGGACATTCTAAAGAGCTAGAAGTACTCTCTAAAGATGTGATAGTTATATTGCATGAAGAATCTTCAAATGATTCATCAAGGTATGTAAAGAAGAAATACTCAAATGTAATTTTTTGATTATGCACAAGAGAGTTCTAAAAGGAAATTTAAGAAAACTATCAAAATGAAGTTGCCTAAGGAAGAAATGAAGTTAGGATTTTACTTCAATGCTAAAGGAAAAATGTTGAAGGAAGATAAGTAGAATCTTCCACAACCTCAAGCAAAGGTTGTAACTGCATCTTCAGTCAAGCAAAATATAGAGCTTCCTCAGACAAAATCCAATCAGTTAGAACCTGAGACAACATCAACAAGGGAGATGGTAGTCAATGATAAGATGACAGTTCAAAATTTGACAACCTGGAAAGGTAAGCAACACTTCTGTAAGAGAATAATTTTTAATCATTCTAAAATAGATGTTATTTTTGATAAAAATTATCAAAGGAATATGATATCTGAAGATGTTGTAGAAGCCCTAGGTTTAGAAACTAAGTCACATTCCGAACCCTATTCTCTAGATAAAATAAATGATGGTAATGGTGTACATGTAAGTAAAACCTATAAATTAAGGTTTGAAATTACCACCAAATTTGTAAATAAAGTTGAATTAGATGCAGTTCCATTTCAATTTAGTGGTATTATCCTAGGTAAACCATACTTGTCTCTAAGACATGAAATGTTTTCCAGGAAGGAAAATCAGTATAACATTGTAAAAGATAGCATAAAATACCTCATGTGAGCACATCAACATTAATCGTTATAGGTAAACTATACCTTCAGTGTTATTTAACTCATCTCTATTGTAGATAGGAACATTATGGGGTAACAAAAAGATGTCGTCATGAGAAGCATCAGAAATAGCTCAAAAAATAGGTTGTATATTTTAATCTCTGTAGAGTGTGCAAGCATGTATATTTTATTTATATTTATAAGACCTAAATATAGGCATTTTTTATACATAAAGACCTAGCATGGACAATGTTTGTAATTATTACAGTGTTTGTAAAAGACCCAAGAAAGACAATGTTTGTAAACTGTGTTGCTAGGTAAAAACCCTAAAAGGACAATTGTAAAATGTTGATTGTTATAACACTAGATGTCTTACAATATTTTCACATTATTAGATCTGAAGACCCATCATAGTACCTTCAAAACCAACTAAAAATCAGGTTAGTATCTAACATTCAAGAGATCATTCGAGTTATATTTGAGATCTAGAGCTGTGCAAAGATTGTCAGGATCTTGCTCCACCAATTAGAGCACATATGATTACTTCTTGTATTAGCAACTAAACACAGAATTTAACCAGAATCAATAAGTAACTAGAAATATGAAACAACATAGGAATATGAGAGACAATACACAATTGTATTAATAATCACACAGAAGAATATACAATAAAGAAGATGCCACTTCTTCTTCCACCTCAAAGGCTCGCCACACCTCAAGACCTTCTTCCCTCTCTCTCTCGGTCCCAACAATCAACTCCAATACAGAATTAATGTTCACCTCCACCAGTAAAAAAACAATGATGCCAGTACACCAAGTACACAACCATACTCCAAGTAGATCTCCTGCTCTCTGCTGCTACCTGCAAATCACTAGACCTTACTCACCATTGTAGATCTCCAAAAGAAGCCATGCTCACTTGCTGACCAAGATTATACAAATACGAAGAACCCTTCTGATTCTCCAAACCAACACCCACACTTGGTACTGTGGCACTAGGAGGAACACACCATTTCTCTCCTCTCTCAGAAGGAGCTTATTTAGCTCTCTTACTCCCTAGCTACAAGTTTACAATACAGCCCATGAGTTCATATATAGATCTCATGCTTAAAATAATTAGACAACCTTAATTACAATAATTAGATGTGCAACTCAAGACTATGACTAGCCTTTAACATGCAAACAAACAGTCTAAAAATAGACTCTCCAGAATCAACATGCAAACTGCATGTTCACATACAGGCTGTCGACGTCGGCACCTCCCTGACCGATGTCGGCCGACTGGTAACCAACGTCGATTACTTCTTCACTGCTATCTAACCAACATCAGTTGATCAGACCGACATCGATTGTCCTGCAACTCATTCTACAACTCTCCGTAACCTCCATAACTTCTGTAACTCCTCTTGTTTGCATCATGGTGAAGCTTTTAGCTCCACAACCTAACAATCTCCCACTTGGAGATAAATAGCTGCACCTGTACCTGTACCTATACACCGTCTAATTCATTCCTTGGCTTGTATCCCTCTTCAAGATCAACCCTGAAGACCAACCACCACACATCCTGTGATGCTCCACTTGTCATCCAAGTAACCTGCCACATCTGAACCTACAACTCCATGTAGTGAAGACCTTAACCCTGCATAACAAGAATCCCTGCTGCTAGTCCCTCTCAGATACCTGAGAATCCACTGAACTGCCCTCCAGTACTCCTTCCCCGAATTGGCTCCATACTTTCTGACAACTCCCACTACTTGGGAAAACTCAGGTCTACACTAGACCTCATGTGATTTCAAACCCTGTTCTAAGCTAAGCTTGAACTGTCCAACCCTTGGTGTGCTTTCTGATTCTACATCTTGCATCATGAACCCTGCCAACACTGTCTTCACATCAGATCCCACTGGAGATAAAATCTCCATGTCTCTTATGCCAAATAATTTTGCTGCTCCAAATTCTCCATGACATACCTCTAAACTAACCTTACCTTTAGCTCAGCAAAACCCTGTATGTACAAACCTGCTCCAAGCTCATCCTCCACATACAGTAACAAGATAATGTTGTGACCATCATCCACTTGGTAAGATAAACACAATGGTTATACTGACATTGACAAAAGCTCTACTTTGTCATCGACCTGGTACCACCTGTCAGCCTTATACCACTGTCTTGCAGCTTCCTCAAGACCATATACCTTGGCCTTCCATCTCACATATCCATCCACTCTCTTCTTTAACTTGGGAATCCATTCCATCTCTCAGTGCTTACTTTCAGCTGACAACTCCATCAACAGATACATGTTTGGTTCTTCTCCAAGGACTCACTCCTCATCCATGCCAAGCTCCCACTGTATCTGGATTCTACTTGCATTGCCTTTTCACGTCTTCCTGGTTCTTGACCATCAATAAGCAATATAAAGAAGGTGAACAATGAATATGAGGTTCACTTACCCTTTCTGACCTCCATATGAGCATTTGAGACTTGTTGACAGCTTGCTTTCTGCCCACCATCTGTTCCAGTGACCGATCTCGGCCATCTCCCAGTCTACAACCGACCGATGTCGGTTCCTTGCGCTGACCCTGACTACCGACATCGTTTCCCTTGCCAATGCCGGTATCCCTTCTACCGATGTCGGTTCCTTCATGATCGACGTCGATCTTCCTGTTGCCGATGTCAGTTACTGTATGACCGACGCCGGTACTTGTGTTCACCTGTGAGTGATAACTTTTTACCTGCGAGCTCTCCATGGATCAAAATCTTGTTCAAATAGACACAGCTCTACTCAAAATAATTCAGTTCCCTCACCTGATCTCTATCCGTCATCTCCTCCATGAACACCAAGGCTTTCCAGTTCTTTAGCTTGTCAAAAACATCTGTCTTCCGCTTAAGAACATGCATTCCCCTCCTACATATGTGACCAAGCCTACGAAGCCACATCTCTGTAACAAAAGGTGAATCAGTAATATAAGTAGGTAGATAAAGGATACCTACTTTCTTACCACCATCTAATTCAAGTGCATCCACTATAAGAGTTACAGTGCATCTCCCATCACCCAAATTTCCTAAAGAAATTAGACTCATCCCCAAGACTGGTACCTGCATGACTTCCTTCACCACCTGTGTGTTATCTGCCTGCAATTTCAGCTTCACGTCCCCTTCGTCAATAATCTAACAAGGCTCTCCAACCCCTAAATAAATCTCTCCAAAGCCTCCAAAGACATGCTCATGAAAAGATGCTCTATTTCAGGCTACATGGAAAGAGGCAAAAGAATCTATAAACAAAGATTCTACTTGATCCAGAGTAACCTGTGCAACATCACCTGCAACTTCTGCTTCTACACGCTGATCTTCTGTCGACCAACAATCTCCTTTTACCTGCTCCTTTCTATCAATCAGACCATTCGTGCTATTCAGTTTCTCCATTCGTAGCTTACTTTCTTCTGCCATTGCTATACTCCCACTCAATCTGAAACCCCTGTGAGTGACATGTAATCAACAAACACTACCAGATCTGAACCACCTGTTAGTCAACCCAACCAAAAGCTCTGATACCACTTGATGGTATTAGCTCTTGAACCTACAACCAAGGCTCTGATACCACTTGTCAGGATCTTGCTCCACCAATTAGAGCACATATGATTACTTCTTGTATTAGCAACTAAACACGTAATTTAACCAGAATCAATAAGTAACTAGAAATATGAAGCAACATAGGAATATGAGAGACAATACACAATTGTATTAATAATCACACAGAAGAATATACAATAAAGAAGATGCCACTTCTTCTTCCACCTCAAAGGCTCGCCACACCTCAAGACCTTCTTCTCTCTCTCTCTCTCGGTCCCAACAATCAACTCCAATACAGAATTGATGTTCACCTCCACCAGCCAGAAACAACGCTGCCAGTACACCAAGTACACAACCATACTCTAAGTAGATCTCCTACTCTCTGCTGCTACCTGCAAATCACTAGACCTTACTCACCATTGTAGATCTCCAAAAGAAGCCATGCTCACCTACTGACCAAGATCATACAAATATAAAGAACCCTTCTTATTCTCCAAACCAGCACCCACACTTGGTACTGTGGCACTAGGAGGAACACACCATTTCTCTCCTCTCTCAGAAGGAGCTTATTTAGCTCTTTTACTCCCTAGCTACAAGTTTACAATACAGCCCATGAGTCCATATATAGATCTCATGCTTACAATAATTAGTCAACCTTAATTACAATAATTAGATGCGCAACTCAAGACTATGACTAGCCTTTAACATGCAAACAAATAGTCTAAAAATAGACTCTCCAGAATCAACATGCAAACTGCATGTTCACGTACAGGCTACCGATGTCGGCACCTCCCTGACCGATGTCCGCCGACTGGTAACCGATGTCGATTGCTTTTTCACTGCTATCTGACTGACGTCAGTTGATTAGACTGATGTCGGTTGTCCTACAACTCATTCTGCAACCTTTGTAACTTCTGTAACTCCTCTTGTTTGCATTCTGGTGAAGCTTTTAGCTCCATAACCTAACAAAGATCCTCATATAGAGTAATAGGTCCAGTACTAGATTTTTGAAGACAAAAAGCCTTCTTAGTGGGAAGGATTGATCCGAAGGTCAACTCATAAAAAGTATTGAATCAAAATGAAATCTACACCATTTTATAGAGCCCACTGAGACCTTTTGAATGACATGCAAAACATAGAAAATGGAGCTCATATTTTCCTTAACTAGCTAGTCAAAGTTTGTCATCTATTTAAATCAGATCAAAATTGGTCAAACTATAGAAATTGACCATTATGGAATGATCTAAGAATAGTTCCATGGTGAAGGGCTCATTGAGATCTTTTTGACATAATTTACGGTTCATGAAATGAAGATTGTATGCAAAAGATATAGCTGGTCAAAGTAGTGGTCAAACTTGGTCAACAAGATGATGTGGCAAATTTGGACCAGTAAGAACATGACACATGGCATAAGATGCAATAAAAATATGTGGTCTTTATCATCTTTCTTTGACAGGTGATCTTTGACAATCAGTAAAAAAATAAAATTTGGGAACATCCAGTTGGACATCGACAAGTGGCACAATGAGAGGTCGATAAGTGCCCTGGCGAGATTGGTCCATGTGGTGGGTCCTCAAGTCACCACATGGCTTACCACCATTCAAAATGGTCAAATTTTGAAATTATATATATTGTAATTAAATTTCATACCAAGCCCCTTGAAAATCCTCACATTCCACGTGAAAGATCCATGCCACATTTCATTCAAACATTCCACATGTTTTCCATGTATTTCCCACAGTCCACATCAAGTTTCCACGTGGTTCCCACACACCCCACATGCCACACCACAAAATTTTCCCAAGTCACCACATATTTCCATGTCTAACCATGTCATAACTATTAAGGTGTGGAGCCTAAAAGCTTCACCAAGGAGCGAATTACAGAGTTACAGCAGGTTTACACAGTCACCGGCGTCGGTCAGGAGCGATTGACGTCGGTCAAGTGTATTTTAGGAGATGCCAATGTCGGCAGGTGATCGGCCGACGTCGGTCATAGCCAAGCAGGCAGGAACCAGCGTTGGTTAGCTGTGCGTCCAGAGAGCTATTTTCGAGGACAGAACCGAGTGTTTGCATGATGAGTTTAAGTTGTAGTCTTAAGTTCGTGTCTCTATTATTAGTAAGACTATTTTTAGAGCACTTGTTCAAGAGGCTTAACTGTTGGTTGTAAATGCATGCTCAAGTCTCCTAATTCTATATGTAGAATTAGATCTTCTTAGCTTATTGTAGTATATGTGAATGTTGAAGAACAGTACAGAATTATATAGGTGAATCAATCCAGGTTGTTGGAGTTGATTGTACTTGAGAGAGAGAGCTCTTGAGGGAAAGAGATCTAGAGAGAGATCTGTACATCTGAGAGAGGTGTGGAAGAAAGAAGTTTCTTCAATTGTATTCCTTCTGTAAAGAGTTTAATACAAGTTTTCAGGGTGGTTTCTTGTATCTCTTATTCTTTGCTATTTATCATTCTAGTTACTTATCTATCTGGTTTAATTCCATGTTTATTGCTTTCATAAGTGTAATCAAATTGTTGGTTGATCCCCAACAAGTGGTATCAGAGCTCAGGTTCACTAACAGGTGGTTCAGATCTGTGTAGTGTGTATTGATTACAGGTTACTCACAGGGGTTTCTGCAGGGATTTTTGTTTGAGTGGGAGAAGCAATGGCAGAAGAAAGTCAACTGAGAATGGAGAAGTTCAATGGCAAAAATGATCAACATTGGAGAATGCAGATAGAGGACTATCTGTATCAGAAAGATCTATACTTATCGTTAGGTAGGATTGCAAAAAAGCCCACAGACATGGATGATGAAGAATGGGAAGTTCTTGATAGAAAGGATCTGGGGTCTATAAGACTGAGTCTAGCATCTACTGTGATATCTAATCTATCACAGGCAAAGTCTACGGTAGAGTTGATGACTACTTTAGCAAATTTGTATGAAAAACCCTCAGCTTCTAATAAGGTATATCTTATGAAGCAGTTATTTAATTTGCGTATCCAGGAAGGTGGATATGTATCTAATCACCTGAATGATTTCCATGGAATTGTAAATCAATTAAGTTCAGTCAATATTGTGTTTGATAATGAAATTAAAGCTCTTTTAATATTATATTCTTTGCCTGAAAGCTGGCATAGCTTAGTAATGGCAGTTAGTAATACTGCATCTGGTTCAAATATTTTAAAAGTAGAGGATGTTGTTAGTGTTATCTTGAATGAAGAAATTCGCAGGAAAAGCACAGAGGAGACATCTGGGAACGCTTTAAGTTTTGAGAGTAGGGGAAGGCAAAAAGAGAAGAGTAAGAAAGGGAGATCAAGATCTAAGTCTAAGGTGAGAGGTAGATCCAAATCTAGAAATGGCAGGAAGCCACAATGCTAGAATTGTAGAAAGATGGGGCACATAAGCAGAGATTGCTGGTCAAAGCCTAAGGAGGACAATCATCACGAAGGAAAAGAAGAAGCAAAGGTTGCAGGTATTGCACAAGATGCTTTAATATTCTCTTTGCATAATATTATAGAATCTTGAGTGTTAGATTCTGGTGCATCTTTTCATGCTACCCCTAATAGAGAATATTTTAGTGACTATATCCATGGAGATTTTGGAATAGTGTATCTAGGGGATGATGAGCCTTGTAAAATTATTGGCAAAGGTAAAGTGCAGCTGAAAATGCAGAATGGCAACACATGGATGTTGAGAGATGTTATGCATGTTCCTAACTTGAAGAGTAATTTGATTTCTGTAGGAAAGTTAGGGGATGAGGGTTGTACAGTAACTCTCATAGTTGAATCTTGGAAGGTGACCAAGGGTGCACTTGTAATGGCCAGAGGTAAGAGAGTAGGTACTCTCTATTTATGTAATTATGTTACTAACAATTCTCCTTTTGTATTATCTACTTCAAATGTAGATGCAAAATTGTGGCACTCAAGGCTTGGCCACATGAGTGAGAAGGGAATGTCAATTATTAAGTCTAAAGGTAAGCTTTCAGATTTGAAAAGCATAGATCTGGATTTTTGTGAGCATTGTGTTTTTGGAAAATAGAAGAGAGTAAGTTTTCTCAAGACTGGGTCAACAAAGAAGAGGCATAAGTTGCAGCTTGTTCACACAAATGTGTGGGGACCGACTCAGGTTGATTCTATTAGAGGATCACAGCACTATGTTTCGTTCATAGATGATGATACAAGAAAGGTATGGATCTATTGTATTAAGAAGAAATCTGATGTATTTGATACTTTTAAGATTTGGAAAGCTATGGTTGAGAATGAAACAGGTAAAAGATTGAAGTGCCTGAGATCTGACAATGGTGGTGAGTTCTGCAGCTATAAGTTCAACTGGTATTGTTATATGCATGGAATCTTCAAGCAAAGGACGGTTCCAAAGACACCTCAACAAAATGGTATTGCTGAAAGGATGAACATAACAATTATGGAGCGTGCAAGGTGTATGAGATTGCATGTTGGTTTGCCCTTAGAGTTTTGGGTAGAAGCTGTTGATACTTTAGTGTACCTGATTAACAGAAGACCCTCTACAGCTCTGGATGGTGGAATTCCAGAAGAGGCATGGATAGGTAAAAAGGTAGATCTCTCTTTTCTCAAAGTTTTTGGTTGTGAAGCCTTTGTGCACATTGATAAGGAAAATAGAAAGAAGCTGGATGCTAAGTCTATGAGGTGCACATTTATTGGCTATGGCTCAGATGATTTCAGTTTCAGATTTTGGAATCTAGGAACTAATAAGATAATTAGGAGCCGTGATGTTATTTTCAATGAAAAAGTGATGTATAGTGATCAGCTGAAGACGCTGAATCAATCTGGGCAGAGCAATGGAGAATCAGATGAGGTGACGGTCCAAAATGAGCTCACAGAAAAAAGAAATAATTACTTGCAGGAAAACACAGAGACTAACGTCGGTAGGGCAGGAACCGACGTCTGTAGGAAAGAAACTGATGTCGACAATACAGGGACCGACGTCAGTAGGACATGCACCGACGTTGGTCAGGCAAAACTGACGTCAGCCAGTAACAGGCTTGGAAGTGATCGAGGTCGGTCACTGTCAGAGAATTTGGGTGGACAACGTGTTGTGAACGAGTCTCAGATGCCCATCAGGAGGTTAGAAAGGGTAAGTAAGCCTCCAATTCGATATTCTCCTTCATTATTCTATTTATTGCTAACTGATGGTGGAGAACCATAGAGTTTTGAAAAAGCATTACAGGTGGAGTCCAAAAGTCAGTGGGAGCGTGGCATGGTTGAGAAAATGGAGTCCTTAAAAGAGAACCAAACATGGGAGTTGGTTGAGTTGCCAACTGGTAAGAGGACACTAAAGAACATATGGATCTATAGGTTGAAGGAAGGTGAGAATGGACAGATGAGATATAAGTCCAGGTTGGTAGTGAAAGGATTTGCACAAAAGCCAGGTATTGATTTTGGTGAAATTTTTTCTCCTGTTGTTAAAATGACTTCTATACGGATTGTACTGTCTTTAGTTGCTATTGAGGATTTTCATCTTGAGCAGCTTGATGTTAAGACAACATTTCTTCATGGAGATTTGGATGAGGAAATATATATGGAACAACTGGAAGGATTTGAGGTCAAAGGTAAGGAGAAGTTAGTGTGCAGATTGAAGAAAATCTTGTATGGCCTCAAGCAAGCTCCTAGATAGTGGTATTTAAAATTTGACAGGTTTATGACTGAGCATAGCTATAGTAGGGTCAATCTGACCATTGTGTGTATTTTAAGAGATTGGATAATGGTAGATATATTATTCTGTTGTTGTATGTAGATGATATGCTGGTTGCAGGATCACACATGCAGGATATCTCTGAGCTTAAGGTGAAATTAGCTCAAACATTTGCTATGAAGGATTTGGGAGCAGCAAAGAAAATCCTTGGCATGAGCATTAAGAGAGATAGGAAAAATCACAGGTTGATTTTGTCTCAAGAGGATTATGTGAACAAGGTGTTGAAATGGTTCAATATGCAGGATGCAAAACCGATAAGCACACCTATGGCTAGACATTTTAAGTTGAGTAAAGAACAATCTCCTAATTCACATGATGAGGTAGAGTACATGAGTAAAGTTCCATATTCTTCTGCAATAGGGAGTTTAATGTATGCAATGGTTTGTACTAGACCGGATATTGCCCAAGCAGTGGGAGTTGTAAGTAAGTATATGGCCAATCCAGGAAAGGAACATTGGAAAGCAGTTTAGTGGATCCTTAGATATCTGAAAGGAACCAGCAATAGATATTTGTGCTATGGAGGTTCAGATACTTCTCTACATGGTTATGTAGATTCAGTTATGGCAGGTGATTTGGATGGCAGGAGGAGCACCATAGGATATGTTTTCACTGTTGGTGGAACGGCGGTTAGCTGGATATCAAAGTTGCACAAGGTTGTTACCTTGTCAACTACAAAAGCAGAGTATATTGCAGTCACAGAGGCTAGCAAAGAGATGATATGGATGACACGGTTCATGGAAGAGCTTGGAAAGGAGCAAGAGAGTTGCAGATTATACAGTGATAGAGTGCAATTCATTTGGCTAAGAATTCAGCCTTTCATTCAAGAACAACACACATACAGCTTAGGTACCACTTCATAAGACAGGTATTGGAGGATGGTGAGTTGAAGCTGGAGAAGATCCATACAGATAAGAATCCTACTGATATGTTAACCAAGCTAGTTACAAAGGAGAAGTTGAATCTTCATTCAACTTCTGTTGGTCTTCATGATTGAGTTAAAGATGGAGGAGCTAGAAGATGTTGCTGTATAGGTACTGGTGTAGCTTTTTATCTCCAAGTGGGAGATTGTTAAGGTGTGGAGCCTAAAAGCTTCACCAAGGAGTGGATTGCAGAGTTGCAACAGGTTTACACAGTCACCGGTGTCGGTTAGGAGCGACCG
The DNA here is from genome assembly GCA_037957365.1 of Torreya grandis. NCBI lineage: Eukaryota > Viridiplantae > Streptophyta > Pinopsida > Cupressales > Taxaceae > Torreya > Torreya grandis. Next base: position 87,556 of record JARHVA010003494.1, on the reverse strand, counting down.
ACGTCGGTCAAGTGCAGTTCAGGAGACGCTAGCGTCGGTAGGGATCAGCTGACGTCGGTCACAGGCAAGCAGGCAGGAACCAGCGTCGGTTACCTATTTGTCCAGAGAGCTATTTCTGTGGATAGAACCGAGTGTTTGCATGATGAGTTTAAGTCATAGTCTTAAGTCTGCGTCTCTATTATTAGTAAGACTATTTTTAGAGCCCTTGTTCAAGAGGCTTAACTGTTGGTTGTAAATGCATGCTCAAGTCTCCTAATTCTATATGTTATATCTTCTTAGCTTATTGTAGTTCAATGTATTGGTATGTTGAAGAACAGTACATAATTGTATAGGTGAATCAATCCAGGTTGTTAGAGTTGATTGTACTTGAGAGAGAGAGAGCTCTTGAGGGAAAGAGATCTAGAGAGAGATCTGTACCTCTAATTTTTCCAATTGAACCACCTTCCTATTTGATTTTACAAATGTTAGGCCCAACTACTAGCAGATAACATACCACACAACATTTATAAAATCACTTGAATCTACCAAACAATTGAATCTTAGAAATTATTATGTGGAAGTACATGAAAATTACATTGCATTTTAATGTTTTCCGACTATATGCACTAAATTACCATGCATAAAGACTAAATAAGATACTTAGGACATTTTTTAGTACTATTAACACCTATAATACACCTTATGAACATGTTTTACACCTTTCCACCTTAAAAAAAATACATGGAAACCCTTCAACAAGGTTCAACAATTCAAATTTTCAAATGTGGAAGTTTTGGAGGGAAACTCTATAATTCAAATTTTATGCAACTTGGACTAATAAAGATCACTCTTATGACTTAATTAGGACCTAATACACATAAAAACACCTACAAGACAAATCCAAGCCAAAAATGAGTCCATTTTGGAATCCACAAAGATGCCCCTGCATCAATCTATTTTAAACTAAGTGATGCCCCCATTCCTAAAGATGATGGCACATATGTAATTGTAGGTGTTGATATAGGAATATTAGAAATAATAGAAATTAAAAAAATTTATGTAGAAGAATTTAAAAAATTTAAAGGCACCTTTTGGGTTGATCCAATCTTTGCTTGCTATGTAATATTATGGGTGAGGAATAGTTGGACCACTTTATTCACTTGGTGGTGACATTGTTAAAGCCCGTGAAGGAAATTAGATAACTCTTTGACATAGACACTATCAAAACCATTAAGTTAATTTGGATTTATTCTATCAGAGATTTCAATATTATATTGCATAGTATGATTATCTTTATTAACATAGTGATCACTAACATCATCTTCAATGTGCATATAGTTTTGAAGTGTTGCTTCATGATATAGATATTATCCATTCTAGAATAGAACAAAGGAATATGAATATGATTTTTAAGGTGTGGAGCCTAAAAGCTTCACCAAGGAGCGGATTGTAGAGTTGCAGCAGGTTTACACAGTCACCGGCGTCGGTCAGGAGCGACCGATGTCGGTCAGGTGCAGTTCAGGAGACGCTGGCATCAGCAGGTGATCGACTGACGTCAGTCACAGGCAAGCAAGCAGGAACCAGCGTCGGTTACCTGTGCATCCAGAGAGCTATTTCCGAGGACAGAATTGAGTTTTTGCATGATGAGTTTAAGTTGTAGTCTTAAGTTCGCGTCTCTATTATTAGTAAGACTATTTTTAGAGCCCTTGTTCAAGAGGATTAACTGTTGGTTGTAAATGCATGATCAAGTCTCCTAATTCTATATGTAGAATTAGATCTTCTTAGCTTATTTTAGTATATGTGAATGTTGAAGAATAGTACAGAATTGTATAGGTGAATCAATCCAGGTTGTTGGAGTTGATTGTACTTGAGAGAGAGAGCTCTTGAGGGAAAGAGATCTAGAGAGAGATCTGTACATCTGAGAGAGGTGTGGAAGAAAGAAGTTTCTTCAATTATATTCCTTCTGTAAAGAGTTTAATACAAGTTTTCAGGGTGGTTTCTTGTATTTCTTGTTCTTTTCTATTTATCATTCTAGTTACTTATCTATCTGGTTTAATTCCGCGTTTATTGCTTTCATAAGTGTAATCAAATTGTTGGTTGATCCCCAACAATAACCATGGACAAAGCAAAAGGTGGAGAATGTGGCCTAATCCACAAAGACAAAGGAGAGTATAAAGCTTAATAAAGCCTTAAGATAAGTCAAGACCCCACGATGTGGGATAAATGATAAGCCTTGTGCACCAAAAACATTGGGATGAGTTTCAAACTCCTATCCTATCGTGCAAAAGGATGAGGCCCAACCACTTGGGCTATAGACTTGAGAGGCTATATAAAGCCATGAAATCACATTTGTAATGCAATTCAAAAAGCCAATAGTCATTGCAAAGACTAAGAGCCAGGGAACTTGCAGAGCTTGTGGAGGGTGCTTGAGACAGAATTAGGACAAAGTTTAGAAAGGGACTTATATTATTTTTTCCCAATGAACAACTTTATAGTTTTTCATTTTTCATTACAAAAATGTTTGTAAGTACTTTTAAATATTTTTCCTAATTTATTGATCGATATTGGACCTGGAGACGTAAGCCTTCATGCCGAACTCCGTTATCAACTTATTGTTGAATGTTTGTGAATTTTTCTCTTTAAATTCATGCTTTTATAAGTCATTTTTTTTAATTTTGTAAATTGATAATGTAAATCAAAATTAAATTACGCAAGCGTAATATTGCTTAATTTTACAGATCAGATTAAGACAACATAAGATATTTAGAAAGTTGTTAAAATATATTTTATTTTAGCCTAAGGTACATTAACTTGGGCGTATCATTTCTAAATAAGGTATTGATGTTGATCTGACCAAGATCAAAGTAATACAAGAGTGGCATACTCTTACTAGTGTGCATGAAGTACATAGTTTTATGGGCTTGACAGGATATTACCACAAGTTTATGTAAACTTTTTTCAGCATATCCAACCCTATAACTTCTTTGCGATGTAAGGGTAACAAATTTGTGTGGTCACACCTTTGTGAAGAGGTGTTTCAAAATCTTAAAGTGCTATTCACTAAAACACTCGTACTTGTTGTACCTAATCCAAACTATAACTTTGATGTTTGGGAAGATCCTTCCAAGGAAGGTTTGGGTGGTATTTTGACCCAAGATGGCAAGTGGTGCCTTATGAGTCATGAAAGCTTAAGGAACATGAAAATAATTATCTAATGCATGATATTAAAATTTCTACCATAGTTCATGCATTGAAACAATGGTAACATTTTATGCAGATAAAATATTTCAAGCTGAAATTTGATCACCACAACCTAGAGTATTTATTTTCCTAGGAGGATATGAATGCATGCCATCATAGGTAGCTAGAAATTATGAGCAATTTTGACATAGACGTTCATATGTCAAAGGCAAGGAAATTCATGTTACTGATGCACTCAGTCGATTCATGTACCTTACTGTCATTTGTATTATTGGATCTGATTTTAGAAATGTTGTGTTAAAATAACAAATTTTGGATAAATATTACCATGAGGTAATACCAGTTTTGGTTGATGAGCCTTTAACAAAGTGTTTTAATAAATTTTCTATGGAAAATGATGGCATGTTAAGGCATAAAACCAAAATTTATGTGTTACAATGTGGGGAATTGCATAGTCAAGTTCTAAAATAAGTCTGTACAACACCTCATTATGCTCATCCTGGTTTCACTATGGTGACAAATGAATTAAAAAGGTGCTATTTTTGGCCTAGAATGAAACATGATGTGATTGATTTTGTGGTAAAATGTTTGAAATGCTAGTGAATTAAGGTTGATCATTGCCACCCTAGAGGTTTTGGTATCCCCATGAGGTACCAAGGGAAAAGTGGGCTATAATATCACTTGATTTTATATTTGGGCTTCCTATATCATGTAGTAAACATGACACCATTTTGGTTGTAATTAACAAATTGACTAAGGTAGGTCATTTCATTGCTAGAAACTTAACAAATGATGCTTCTATTTTTGTAAATTTTTTTAAAAAATAAATTGTTTGGCTACATGGCATGCCAGAAATAATTATTTCATATTAGGAAAAATTGTTCACATCAAGGTTTTGGCAAACTTTGATCGCAACCTTCATAACCAACTTGAATTTGAGTTCTATGTACCACCTAGAAATGGATGGTCAAACTAAATGGTTAAACCAAGTGGTGGAAGACATGATGTGAATGTTTGTGATGGACCAACAAGCTAAATGGGAAGAGTACCTTCATTTGGTTGAATTGTCTTATAATAATACTTATCAATCTGTGATTAAGATGGCTCTTTTTGAAGCTTTGTATGAACATAAATGTAGGACTCTCCTTGGCTGCGATAATTTCAAAAAAAGGGTTTTTATTGGACCTGATATTATACAATATGATAATCATGTCACTCATTAGACAAAAATTGAAAGCACCCTCAGATAGACAAATGAGTTATGCAGATTTAAAATGGACATCCTGGGAATTCAATTTGGGTAATAAGGTTTTTCTGAGAGTTAGACCTCAATTTTTTTGATAAAGTATGGAAAATCATCTAAGTTAGCTTCATGCTACATTAGACCTTTTGATATTGTTGAAAACATTAGTCCTGTAGCCTATCGACTGGCTCTTCCTCCTTCTCTGTCTAGGATTCATGATGTTTTACATGTTGCTTTGCTTAATAGGTATGTTTCTAATCCTTCTCACATGTTAGATTGGAAAAAACTCTAGGTTACAGAAGAAGAGATACTTTAGGTGGAACCCATGGAATTCTAGACCATCAAAACATTAAACTTTGAATTAGAAATATAAAACAAATATTGGTCTAATGGGACCCAATCAATGAACACAATTTTACTTGGGAAGATGTTGGTCTTTTGTAACAGTAATATCCACATTTATTTTCTTAATCACCAAGACAACTCCTTATCTAGCAGAGGATGTCATGACCCAGTCTAAAATGTTTTTTGAAACTATAGTTTATTATTATTTATTGGCATGGTTATTACACAACATTTATATGATAGTTGGTTATGAGATCTTAACATGGATTAGATTAGATACATGATTGTTAGTTTATTATATCATTATTCTAAAATGATTGAAAATTTGTTATGTTTCAGTTTTTTATTTTAATTAATTATTACTCAATTATGTTCATTATATATGTTATAGTATGGATACTACTAACATATTCTTTGATGATTGTAGGATTTCCTGTGAGCTAGGTTTTATGGATGGGGTCTGATTGGTAGGGTGGTGTATGTGGCAGTCGGTTATAATTTGACAATGAGAACTAAACAATGAGTTCTAATACGACTTATTTTTTGAGAATTTTGAATTATTTTCTATTATTATTTTGTTTCCTTGTTTGTGAGTTAATTTTATGTGGAATTAGTTTTTGTCTTAACAAATCCTTATTGACATGAATTAATTTGCTTTAGTATCATGAGATCAATATGTAGACTTTGTAGACTATGACAACATTGTTTTCATTTCATATTTTTAATTTGTCTTCTTAGGAGTCTATTTTAATTACTTTGTTGCTAAGAGTCATAGAATTTAGGTATTATGGACTTGGTTATTCTTGGGTCTTGAGGTCATTATTTGATTTTATTGATCATTGGTCACTTGGACCTTAGTTGTTTGAATTACATTGTTGATCATTATGGTTATCAATGGCTTTGGGATTAACCCACATAGGTATTCATAATTATGTTAGGGGTTGACTTAGGGTTGTGTGAATCTTGGTTTTGTTTGTTAAGAGAGTTATGTTGTTATAGTTGTTTTGGAGAACTTGTTTTCTTATGATCATGGAAAAAAACCTAACTGTTGCCTAAGAACTTATGGAATTTTGTGATCAAATTTTGGGAGTCCGTAGATTTGAAATTGGGAGTTCGTAGATTTGAAATCACAAGTCCGTATAAATCCCACATGAAGAGGGATAATTGTTTGGTAATATCATGCCCCGACCACATGGGAGATAGGCTGAAGCCCGAGCAAGGTGGCAAACCCAAGGAGAATGGTTTGTATGAGAGACCAAGTCCAACATGCATGCCCAGCTAGGCACCTTAAGCCCATGAAAAGGGGCATGGACACATTCAATGAGGAGCTTAAAGCATCTTAAAGAATGCAACTAACCTCCACGCAACCCATGTGGGACAAAATAAGTTTCAAAGTGCCTAGAAAGGAGGGCCGACATGCCAAAGAAGGAGGAGGCCGATTCAAACTCAGTCAAAGCACCTAAAAAGGAGGGCGGCCAATTTTGAACACTTGACCTACCACCCAAAAGGGATAGGCCTTGACCACTTCAGCTACAGAGGTTGAAGTGTTATAAAAGGGATGAAAATCTACTTGAATAGACACCAGAAGCCGACTGTGTATTGGGGATTATAGACCCGCTTACAATATTTGGTCATTTTGGAGCCCTTAGAGGCCGAATCAGAGCTCAGAGTAAACTATAAAGTTGTTTAGAATTCTGATACGCTCTATGATGTATATTCATTTGCCCATTTTGGAAAATTGGTGATGCCATTTTGAGCTTTATAAGTTGCCAATTTTGATTTTAGAGAAGCCTTTGTGTGTGATTCAGGAAGGTGAAGGACGTGCTAAGTCAGCCAAGGTCTTTCAAAGGTCTGATCACTATTATTTAAGAGATATATGATATTTTTTATTTTTAAGTATTATTTTATCTTTCAAATTTTAGCGACATTAATGGATCGGTTCGATAAGAACCCGGGGACGTAGAAATTCTGAACCCCGCAAATAATTTTTGTGTTTTGATCTTTGGATTCATTTTTGCATTTCAGTTTCATTTATTATTCAGATTATAAATTCAGATTTTTAATAAGAATGCAAAATTTAATGAATTGATCATCTATGAGAAATTGGATAAAATTGATAATTTTGAAAAATCTAACGATTTCAATGGATATTTGATGTGATCTATTAATTCACCTTTATTTCAGTTTTGAAACCTGATTTGGATCAGATTTTAATCAGTTTTAATCATTCCAACATCTTATAAGTTGAGAAATTTAGAATTCATACTTTTAAATTTTCACTTAGAGTTTATCAATGGAGTTTACAGATCAAGTTGGTATCAGAGCAATTAGGAAGCTGGGTTAGCTTTTGATTATGATTTGACAGTTGCTTTCAGTTTATTGGTTATCCATATCACTTGATTAGATTGCAGTGTGTAGTTATGGAATCAGTGTGTCTGCAGGAAACCATGGGCAAGTTGTCACATAAAGCCAAGATGGAAGAGCTTGAAGCCATCAATACTCAAATTCAGGATGAGAATGCTTTTCTAAGAGCTTGATTGTACTCCTTGGATGAGGAGATTACAAGTTTGAAATTTGAGCTTGAATCTAAGGATGAGCTCTTGATTAGATTAAAAAGTGGTGAGTGTGAAAAGGTAAAGCCTTCCAATTTAGATGCAGAGACTATGACTGAGTGCATTGTAAGTTTTTCACCACAAGAATCTTCATCTTCTTCTACCATTTCAGATTCAGATTATAGTAATATTGTTTTTGGTGATTTTGAAAGAGACACTAAGGGCATAGGATCTAAATTGTTGTTTAAAATGGGTTATAATGGAGGACTTGGTAGAGATAGCCAAGGTATAACTAACCTAATTCAGGTTGAACATAGACCTCTTCATGCAAGTTTGGGTTATACTAGTGTGCAGGTGGATGATGGAGAAGTTTCTTCCATGGCTAAAGGAAGACAAGCTTCCAATAGCGAAGGTTCTAGGCCACTAGTTCAAAGGTGTAAAGGTAAAATAGGTATTGAGATTCCACCTCCTGATTCTTACACTAAATCTTCTGATCCAATTGATATATTTAAGAAGTTTGGATTTAACATTCAGAAGATAATATAATCATTTCCTTACATTTTTTGTGGGATGCATAACCATAGTGTTGCATTTTGTTGGAAGAGACATGCTGTGATTAAGCAGATTGCAGGTGTTAAGAACCATTCTTGTCATGGTAAAGTGAGAAGAGGTAAAAGGGAGACCTCACCTAAGAAGTTTGTTTTCACTCATTGTAAAGTGAGTGGACATAGGATTGATAGATGTTTTAAGCTTCATGCATCTTCACATTCAAGTAATGTTAGAACTAAGATGATTTACAAACCTCTCACTAAGGTTAATGAAGCTAATTCGATCCATAATACAGTTGACAATACAACCCAGGATAAGGTAAAACCTACAAGTGAAAATCCATTTAAGAGGTTAAGTCAACAATATGCAATTGCTAAGGAATCTACTAATACAATCAATTTCACTAGGAAGAAAGAAATGGTTAAGTGGATTATCACTACATTCTTTTTGAAAAGCATGGTTATGAATTCACCTAAGGGAATGAACAAGCTTTGATAGATGTAGATTAGAGTTGGTGGGAACACTTCAAGATAGGTTTATCATATGAAGTTTTTTCAATTCTCACTTTTTGATAACTCTAAGATTTTGATCTCCTAATTATGTTGTGTGAGTTGTCTAGAGGACTTGAACTCATTTGATCAGTTGGAGATAATAGCAGAATGCATGTTGTAGGTTGAGTTGATTCCCTACAACACTTATTTGACTGCTATTTTGAATGTATCTATTTTTGGCACATGGATGTATAAGATGCATTGTTAAGACCCTATGGGCATGTTTGGATGTTAGGCAATATACACTTTTGGTTGTTTGCATTTGCTTAGCTTATAAGTCCCATACTAGGGCATTGTATTGCAACATGTCCACAATATTTATTTTATTTTTTCAGCATTATAAACTTGTTTTGTAGTTACATTGGGGATTGTTTCAATTTTTGACAGTTCACCGCTTTACAGGATGTGACATGGGCAGACAGTTTTGGTATGTTGTAATCACTTTGGCAGTTGCAGATTCACTTACTCATGCCTTTGGATTAGGCATTTTTGTAGTTTGATTGTGAATCATTTTAATGCAATTACCTCTTGCTATGATTGGGTTCTATTTTCATGGATGCAGTAGACCAGTTTGCAGTTTCAGGGGATATTAGACTTTTGGAGACCAAAAGCCCTCTATTGAGGAGGTGTGATTAGATTTTCAGAGTCTGTAGATTTGAAATTGGGAGTCCGTAAATTTGAAATCACAAGTTCATAGAAATCCCACATGAAGAGGGATAATTTTTTGGTAATATCATGCCCCGGCCACATGGGAGAAACTAGACACTTTATCGAGCCTCATAGCGCGTGATCCATCTGCCACATCCCAAAAATGTGAGAATAGACATGCCAAGTCAAAGCTCAAAATATGGTTCTAATAATGGTTTCAAGTTAGAGTTTCAATTGTGGTACACTATAGATCTCGTTGAGAGCTTTCTGATGCATTTTTCAAAACGTAAATCTGAGTTCGGGAGCTCCTGTCATGGCCATTTGAAGATTGGTCAAAAAATATCACTTGTGACATTTGTCACATGTTTCAAGGTGGTTTCAACATTTGGATCTATCAGAGGTCGACACTTGGCAAATGCTAAGGTTTAAAAAAATTGGTTTGATGACATGTCACGTCATCAACATGCCACATGGCAGTGTGAGATAAGCTCGTTGAGCAAGGTGGAGAGTTTGAAGGAAAGACCAAGTCCAACGGTGCATGTTTGGCATTTTGACCAACATGCATGCTGACTAGGCACCTTGAGCCCACCAAAGGGGGCGTTGACACATTCCAAGGAGGCACATACCTATTTTAAGCCTAAACTTATTCCAAAATCCGTGCATGTGGGACAAAAGACAAAGTCTAAGCACCAAAAAAGGAGGGAAAAGATTTCAAACCTAGTCAAAGCACCTAAAAGAAAGGGCTAGCAGTTTTGAACCCCTGACCTGCTGCCCAAAAGGGATAAGCCTTGACTGCTTGTGTTGCAAAGGTCTAAGTGCTATTAAAGACACGAATTTCTACTTGAAGTAATCAATTTTTGGACTGTGTTTTTTATTTTTAAGAGGCTGAGACTTGTAAAAACTTTGGGAAAGCTCATGTAATGGATTTTTATCCATTTTTTGGCCATAATATATAGTCTTAATACTCTATTTTAGTCAATTTGCATATTGGAGGAGTATATTTCATCCCATAGAGGAGATTTTTAGGACTTTTGAAGCAACTTTGCAGGTGTGAAGACTCACGAAATTTGAAGGTGTCGGGCTTGATTTCAGTCATGGTAAAGGTGAATTTTTGAATTGAGATATCAACTTGCAAGACAATTGTTTATTGTTTCCAGGTGTTTGAAGTGCCCTTAATGGAAACAGTCCACTCCTTTGGAGAACCTAGAGATGTAGGCATCAATTGTTTAGCCAAACTCCGTTATCATGTTTTTATGTTTTGGTAAATGTAGATTTGAAATCACAAGTCCATAAAAATCCCACATGAAGAGGGATAATTATTTGGTAATATCATGCCCCGGCCACATGGGAGAAACCAGACACTTTATCGAGCCTCATAGCTCATGATCCATCTGCCACATCCCAAAAATGTGAGAATAGACAAAATATGGTTCTGATAATGGTTTTAAGTTAGAGTTTTAGTGGTGGCACATTGTAGAGCTCATTGAGAGCTTTTTGACGCATTTTTTAGAACGTAAATTTGATTTTGAGAGCTCCTGTTATGGCCATTTGAAGGTTGGTCAAAAAATATAACTTGTGACATTTGGCACGTGTTTCAAGGTGGTTTCGACATTTGGACCTATCGAAGGTTGACACTTGGAAAATGCTAAGGTTTTCAAAAAAATTGGTTTGATGACATGTCACGTCATCAACATGCCATGTGGCAGCATGAGATAAGCTCGTTGAGCAAGGTGGTGAGTTTGAAGGAAAGACCAAGTCCAACGGCGCATGTTTGGCATTTTGACCAACGTGTATGCTACCTAGGCACCTTGAGCCCACCAAAGGGGGTATTGACACATTCCAAGGAGGAACATACCTATTTTAAGCCTAGACTTATTCCAAAATTTGTGCATGTGGGACAAAAGATAGTCTAAGTGCCAAAAAAAGAGGGAAAAGATTTCAAACCCAGTCAAAGTACCTAAAAGAAAGGGCCGGCGATTTTGAACCCTTGACCTACCGCCCAAAAGGGATAAGCCTTGACCACTTGTGTTGCGGAGGTCTAAGTGTTATTAAAGGCATGAATTTCTACTTGAAGTAATCAATTTTTGGACTGTGTTTTTTATTATTAAGAGGCCGAGACTTGTAAAAGCTTTGGGAAAGCTCTTGTAATGGATTTTTATCCATTTTTTGGCCATAATATACAATATTAATACTATATTTTAGCCAATTTGCATATTGGAGGAGTATTTTTCATCCCATAGAGGAGATTTTTAGGACTTTTGAAGCAACTTTACAGGTGTGAAGACTCACGCAATTCGAAGGTGTCAGGCTTGATTTCAGTCACGGTGAAGGTGAATTTTTTCATTGAGATATCAGATTGCAGGAAAGTTGTTTATTATTTATAGGTGTTTGAAGTGCCCTTAATGGAAATGGTCCACTCCTTTGGAGAACCCAGAGATGTAGGCATCAATTTTTGAGCCGAACTTCGTTATCACATTTTCGTGTTTTGGTAATTGTCATTTGATGCATGATTTTGTTTCAGTTTGCTGAATTGATTTTATTAGTAAATGAACTCATGCAAGTAATTTTCATTTCGACAATTGTAACACAACGTTATTAAAAAATGGTTTTAATTGATAAATGGAAGTAACAAGTCTTTTAACAACTCCATTCCAACTCAACAACCGAGAACATTTTTGCCAAAACATTTTGCAAATTCTTTTGAGTTTTTCAAGAATTTGTTAAATTTTGAGAAATTTAGTATTCATACTTGAAACTTCACTTTGAGTTTATCAGTGTATTTTATGAATCAGTTTGTCCACCATTTTTTTTTCCTTAGAGCTTTAATAGCTCATTGAAAAAGTTTATGGCATAGAAAGTGATGTAGATTATACCATTTTTCATTGAAATAATGGGGAATGGAAGAACATTATGTTGTTACCACCATTATGTTGCTCCATGGCTTGAGGCTTTCTGGTGAGAAGTGGAAGTTAGTCACAGGGGTTATGGAGCACTACTAGGCACAAGAGAGAGGATGCAACTTGCACAAAGGGGGACATGATGAAACACAAACAAGGAAGAAGGACTCTCTTTTATGCAAAGGTAAGGTAACAAGGTTTTTTGTGCTCCTCCAAATAAGTATGTACTTGGATTTACTGAGTATTTTATTGAGCCATTTGGCATAGCATTGAAGGTGTATGCTAGTGGAATTTGGTATGTTTTAATTTTTGTGTTGTATGCCTTTATGGGGATAATGCAGTTGGGGTATTTTTTTAGGTCACATCCAAAACTAGTGCTGAGAATTTATTTTTCGAGGTTTTTGGTTTCCTAAGTATTTTGGTTGAGAAACAAAAGGTTATGTTTTCATGAATAGAATGTGGGTTGTATAACCATATAAGATGGAATTTTGGGCATTAACATGTAATGTGCGGTCTCTGTGGGGTTATGTTAATTGCTTTGGGGTCTTTTCTTGTTAGTTTTTGGAACTTAGAATGGGCCACTACCATGTGAGCTAGACCCCACCATTAAGATTATGGTTGGGGGTGGTTAGGGCCACCTATGGAGGGATCATTAGAATGGTTCTTATAGATTTGGAATACTCTATAAATGTGGATGCCATATATAGTAAGTTTAAATACATTCATGGGCTTGGAATGGCACTGAATGATTCATTAGATTCATTTGGATTCATGCTTGACATGTTCAATTTTAATAATCCTCTTAGTGTTTATGTTGGAAATGTATTAAGACAATTAATGTGATGGTTACTGGGATCTGTGTATATATAAAAAGTGTTATAGAGGTAGAGATCAGTACTATAACTGGTGTATTGGATTGTTACTAAATATGAATACATTTTAATTCCCTTCATTTTAACTATATATGAGTTAAGAATCTATGGATTTATATTTACATTATGTGTACCTATCTTGTCATCTTGATGTCTTGTTTAAGCTTGAAGGTCATTTAGTTGTATGTGTGTTCGTGCTTAGCAAAGGTAATCATTTGTAAATGCAGAACTTGGTCATAAGCTTTTAATTTATTACCATGAATGTAAGAATGAATGTGGATCTTGATTGGGTATGAGTGTGGAGTCATGTTATGCACTGTTGATTTAGATTCAATGTATGTATTTGGAATAATTGATTTTGAGTTGGGTTGTGCTGGAATCTTGGCTAATGAGTCTAAGAGGAAATTTAGTTAAGGATGAGTCTTGTTGGTACTTGCCTTTGCTTTCAATTAAATCAGAAATGGATGATTGTATTCTGATAAGTATCTATACCTGATGGTTTAAGTTTTGTATTGATTGGAAATCTAGTAGGATATTCAATTAAGATAATGGTATGATAAATCACTTTGATATAACTAATTAAAAAACTACTAGATATGATAATTACTATGGATTATGTGTATTTTTTAGGCTATGTGCAACCATGGGTTTTCATGCTTCAACTATATAATGCGTTTATGGAATAAGTTGTCAATATAAGTATCAAATATGATAATACTCGATCGTATGTTTTTTGATGCAAGACAAGTATGATATACAGTCATGTTGAATGTACTATCTCATTTTTTAATTCTTGTTAGCTGTGTATAAGATATTAAATACTTAACCCTTAGCTATCATAATGTGTGAATATTTAAAGCACCAAAAGAAATATTGGTGTTGGTTAAAAAGTAATTAGAGTTGATGGAATTATACCTTTTTAGATGCATTATTCATTGGAATGTTATATCAAAGGTGATTCAAACTAGTAGAATGGGTTATTACCATCACAAATTTGCATGTTAGTCAATTACTTAGGAGCCGTGTTGGGAACTCCAATAGAAACAAATTCATATTAAGATATTATCCTATTGTGAGAACTATTGGGTTCCACTCATATTTCTTTGGTAGTTAATCAGTTTTATTTCATGTTATAGTAGTATTGTCTGGACAATTAATCAGATGCAATGGGGTGTTTGACCACGGTGGTATTCATGTCTAATGTTAAATATGGCTTTAGGGGTTAAATACCTCTTTAGAGGAAAATTATGTGGTTGTCACTATTTGGGAACACTAGAATATGAGTGATTTGATTTAATGCAACTATTAATGTATGATAATGTCTTTATTAAATGTATAAAATTATATGCAATTTGTATAAATATAGACCATTGGATGTTAGTATGGTAAGGGGATTCATGATATGTGAACTAGATTCTATGTGTTATGACATAGGGTGTTCAAAGAGGATTTCTGGTTATGTTTCCTTTATTTTTAATTGTGAACCTAAACTGTTACACTCAATAACAGGATGGCCCCTAGTGGTGTAACTTCGGTAGTGCCCTAATGGAATTTATCTTAATGAGATGTATTGAAAGTGTTATGAACTCAATTTTTTTTTTAACGTTTCCATGAGGATGAACTTATATATAGATAAGGTACGAAAGATGCAGTGACCCTATTTTTTGAATGTAATAAATTTGGTTGGGTAGCATAGGGTAGAAATTATTTTATGTGAAATACATTGACAGGTAATGCAAAACATTGCTACTGAATTATGCCATTTAAGTAATGAAAACTTGGTGCTTGTGTAGATGAGAGTTATGACTACTCACAAGTTATTGTCTACTAAGGAAATGAATACTTGTTTCATGGAATTGTAAATTTGGTAATAAAGATGCTTAAGCATATTATGATAATTTTAACCATTGAGATCTAATTTTTAATCCTATATTGTTAAGTTGGAATCTTTGTGAATATTAATTTAAGTTAGAATTGGCTATACATTACACTTCTACATGGTATGGAATTTTTATGAATGAGTCTTGTTTAGTCAATCTTATGGGAAGATGAATCACATGTGGTTATTTAGATCAAAATTTATACAAGTACAACAATACCCATATACATCTTGAACTAAATGTATAGTGAGGGTTGGAATATTTAATTATAAGGTTTGTTTAAGAAGACCTATTTGTAAAGGATTTATATTATGTGAACATTTTCTGATCCTAGTCGAGGATATGTCCTAAGTTTTCCATATTTTTTCTAAATAAGTTGTCATTTTAATTTATTTTGGAGTTATTTACAATGTTAGGCTAACAAAAGTACACTAAACCAATATAAACATGTGTAAAATAAATATGTAAACTAAATACATTAATATAAAAATAAAAATAGATATGAAATATGCCAAAAAACTAAGATTCATATGCTTGAAATTTGACCTAGGAGATTCTTATAGAAATACTTGATTATAGACTTAATTTTGCATTGTTAGAGGTTAAAAATATTGAAAAATAAGTCCAGATAATAACACAAACAAAACCTAAAAATCATTTTTTGAAAACAAAAGTTAAAAAATTTGACCAAAATTGGCCACCGAACCACTATGGTTAACCAAAATTGTGGAACCCATGAATATAGTTGACTAGATTCATACTAATAAACATTTGAATTTTTTGATGATTGTGATAACTTGATATGAATGTAGTAATTTAAACTTTCTAGATTTGTAAATTTTAGGGTTACTTCGATAGAGGTTGATGATTGTGTTCCTATATTTAGATCAGTGAATTTATGCAAGTTAATATCAAAATAATATATATTCTTGAATTAACTCTAATATGATACAATCACCTAATAAAATATCTAAAGACCAAAGAAATGTGTAGTCAAGTGGCCGGGCCCCCTTGCGGGTTGGACCTACATATCATAGTGTTGTGAATTAGAGCTCAATGTGGTTATAATTCTTGTGAATGTTCCCAACCCAAGTGAAATATAAGACTCCACCTTTTATTGCTAGATAATCAAATTCAACTACATGAACATCACTTAGTCCTCAATTTGGTACAATTATGCAAAAATAGAACACTTTAAAATAACCTAAAAGTCTTGAAGAATAGAGTATAATCTTAATGATGCACACATGACTTATGAAATGTCTTGACACTTGTTATTACAATGATCTAGGATAAGACACACACACACACCCACACACACATGCACACACACACACACACACACACACACGCACACACACACATCAAATTTGAAATAAAGTCTAGTGGCACTCAACTTAAGAAATGAGAAAAAACAAAAAAACGTTGGTCCAAACATGAAGAAAAGAGGAAAGGGGTTAAAAAATCCACAAAATAAGAATGACCATATTTGTGGGACCCACAAATACGTTGACCATGTTAATAAGACCCAAAAATATGGTCAACATAGAAACATAGAGGAAAAGACATCAAGAATCCTCCAAGCATAGATAAAACACAAGGGAGATTAAAAAAAATGAAAAAGAAGCATGGGATGACATAGAGAATAAAAAATAAATGAAAACATAAAAAAATCACCAAATATCTAATTTGAACCAATGATATATATGGAAAAAACAAGTTGAATATATTAAAATAATAAGATTTGTACCATAAAATTAGGTGTCTACAATAATATACTAAATTATATTATGATATGTTATAAAATATTACAGTACATTATAATATATTAAATAATATAATATAAAATTGATCTAAGTATACATCCTTTTTAGAAAATTATCATTTTGTGCAAGGATGCTAGCAGCTATGGTAGCCTTAGTGGTTTGGGTCTCAGTTTCTATGGGGATCTTGGCTTTATCCATTTCCTTAGTGGAGAGGCCCCTAGTGGGGTGGAAAAACTTGCATGCTTAAATCTACTTAGATCTAATAGATGCTTCTCCTCTAACCTAACTACATGCCAATCTCATCTCCATGGAAGCAAAACTGTCAAAAATGGGTGTCAAAGTGTAGATATGTGAATAATAGGGTCGTTTCCTTGTTTTTCCTCTAGTTTTCCTCAACACCAATCTGATTTTCCTATCTGACCTAGGCACTACTCCCCTTGATTTTTTCCCCGTTACCCTTCCTTCTTTGGTCCTCTGCCCCTCTCATTCCATCAACTCCATCCCCCTTAGGACTTGGTCAGGATTTTCTTGCCCCTTCACCTCCCATTACCCTAGCTTTGTCACTACATATCAACTTTATCCTTTCAAGTAATCAGGTTACACTCTACCTGTTTCATCCTCCCCAGGGTAAATTTTAGTAGTAAATTTTCATTAATCATGAATATTTTGGTTTTTAAAAATGGAATTTGATGATTTTAGGGGGTGGTGAACAATGTGGATTCACTTAAATTATTTGGGTGTAATTTAGTTTTCCAGGTCGACTTGCCTACTATTTAAAATAAATTTCATACATATAAATATAGTTCACCACTTCGTCAAATAGGCCTCTATGTTTGACTGCAAACAATAGTTTCCTCATATATGATTCTAATTCATTGCATGGATTATAGAATGAATCTTACAAGATTGTTAACACATTTAAAAATGTCACAAAAGTGGAGGAATGTATCCGTGTCTTGCATGCATACATGTCAAGTAGTTCAAAAAGATGTTTAGAGTTTAATAAATTTATAATTAGAGTGACTGATGGTAAAAATATTTTGAAAGATGTTGATACAATATGGATTGCTATGTCTGAACTAACATGAAATTTTTTTGAATAATATACATCATTCATAGGTTTTATGTTTAGATACCAAATGATAGTTGAAAAGATAAGAGATTTGTTGTACCATTTAAAATATTTAGAAATTTTGTTAACATTATGTGGTATTTTGCCTATGTTGAGAAAAAAGCAATGTTTGACGAAACATGCACACACACACACACACACACACACACACACACACACACACACACACACAGAGGTTAAGAAAATAGGTTTATCAATCTCTAGATATATTATACTTCTCACAAGACTATTTTAAGGGCCCCATATTTGGCCATTGATAAATTTTAACAGGTATTAAGGACCCTAATATCTATTTGAAGTTTAATATTAATGATCATCTTTGTATCATTGTTAATGTAAATAAGATATAATTTCACACATTCCAAAGATGTGTTGATTTAGTAGAAGCATAAATTGAAGAAGTCCCTATAACACGAGTTTTATATGATACTTTTATTTATGAAACATGATTGAAATTAAAAGAGATTTTAGAAAGCCTGTCTATTAAAATTTGAGATCATTCTAAAAGAGATGACTTGCTTGAAGCCATGGGAGTGATGAATCCAATATTTTAGAACACTGTAAATGGTGAAGAACTAATAAGTAATTTATTTTTCTAATACATGGGTAGTCTCATTAAGCATTTCAGCAAGTCTGTGGAGATAAATGGAGTTGAAATTAAAAGTATTTTTCAAAAAGATTTACTGACATCTCAGTCAACACATTTCAAACTTAACAATAATTGATCAATATTGGTTTTAATATGAACCAATGAAAATTGGTGCTATTATGAGACTGCAATTTTTTTTACCCCAACAATGTCCTACAAAAAAATATCAATGAATATTTTTGATAATATGAATTCTACCAAATAATTATTTGGGATATTTGGAAGATGAAAGGGTATTCAATACAATATATTTTGTTAAATCTAAACTTTTAAATAGATTGGACAAAAATATAGAGACTTGTTTGAGGTTGTATGTTTCTCGTTATCCCGTGGATGGGTTTCCTTATGAAAGAGTGCTTGTAATTTGGAGTTCACTAACTGAAAGAAGAGGTGTTATGAATACAAACTCAAATAGAGATGATTTTAATTTTGATAGTCAAAATGCCTCTAAGAATGTAGATACAAACGCCAGTTTTGAAGAACAAGTTGCATAATAATTATTTCAGCTACCTGAGTTTTAGTTCTGTATGTATTCTAAATTGAAACATTACAATCTAATTCATTACCCATTGTGATATTTTTTGTATTTATCATAAACTATTATCTATGATAATTTATCTATTGTAAAATTTATCACATTATAATATTAGAAGCACAATATTATCTATTCATAGTTGAAGTATTTATTATGCAAAAAATAAAATAAAATCAATAAGTATTATAAGACAACCTTCTCATAGGTACCGTATAACAATTTATTACTAAATATTTTCCACTTTTAATGTGGTTTATATTTAAATGCTATATCATGTTAACCACACTATAAAGAGATTAATATAATATTATTGATTAACAAGAATGCAAAGAAAAACACAACAAGATGTTCAACAACCATGCTTATTAAAAAACTCCATAAAGACAAATTTATAAGAACCCTTTCTCTATCATCAAGGTCAATCTTAATAATATAACATTTGACCATTTCTCTTATCAATAACCAACATAATCAACACCCAATAATCTATTTATTAATCAAATGATAAGCTTGAGATGTAAGAAAACTAGTTTCGTCCCTTAATAACTTTAACCATTATCCATTTTCATTCCAATTAGAGAACTATAATGATTATATTAATCAAATTAAATTATTTTTTCAAAATGCCAGTCATCAAAACATGTCTATTACAAATCAACACTGTTATATTTGAAATTGAAAATCAGCACTCACATTTAAAAAAATATATCATACATACAGTGTAATTAAATTAATTACAAACAAAACATTACATTTCAAGATAATATCTAACACATAAATAATTAAAATCCATCAAAAAATCTAGTGCACATTAAAAAATCCATAAACTATATATATATATATATATATATATATATATATATATATATCATACATACAGTGTAATTAAATTAATTACAAACAAAACATTACATTTCAAGATAATATCTAACACATCAATAATTAAAATCCATCAAAAAATCTAGTGCATATTAAAAAATCCATAAATACAATATATATATATATATATATATATATATATATATATATGTTTAAAACTAATTGTCTTATAATATTATAATATATCCACTATAAATACATGTTACAACTGATTGATTCATTGTTTTTTTATTTTCTAAGGAGTGTCTATTTGATTTATATTGTAAAAGACACTCCCTCTCCATGGCTTGTATCATCTTTTAGAATTCCTAATTGGATAAGATCCTTGGTTGCAACATTAATATTGGAAATATTTATCTTTCATCCTTTGCTTCATCTCCTGCCAAAATTAATGAGGTATCTGTATTGGCTTTCTACTTGAAAAAAATATTTGGATGCAATCCACTCTCCTTGATGATTTTATTCAATGTATTATTTTGTTTATCAATAAAACAAGTTTTTATTTCGAGAAAATAATTGTATTTAAACTTTTACACACTGTTTGAAGGTGCACTTCGTGCACCTTCACTTGATTCTTCAAATTTTATATTTTGACTGTAATTAAATGATGAATATTGTTTAGCTAAAATATACAAGAATTAAAATGCAAATGACAAACAACTTAGAATGAGTATTAACTTACCACAACTTTCCCATTTTTTCAATCAATAATAACCACAAGTCTTTTGCCCATTTGTTGTACACTTGGGCCACTACATTTAAATTCTCAACCCTGTTTAACATAACATCTAAAACATTATCATTGTAATTATTACTAACAATTATTGTTCTATAAATTAACTTTTTCATTAAAACATGAGTTTTTAATAGTTGATTTTCAACCAATTTGAATAATTGGTTACGTTGGGAGTGATTTTGAAAATGGGCATTTGTTTCTCGAATCAAAACTTTAGCCCTTACCTCCCATTCTCAAACACTTAAGTTCAGCTTGAAAATTTTCTTTTACATATGAGATAATATTATTCACCAATAAATTATCTAAAGGAAAACTAGTAAGCTCATCATCTATCTTAGGAATATCAATATTGGGAGGGGGATGAGGTGAGCTAGACCACAGAGAGTTGAGTGTCAACAGTTGTTGGGAATTGTCCTCTATCCCCCTAAGCTATGATCTCTAAATAATATCATAGGGATTTAAAAATTTATATTGATCATTAGTGTCCATCCTAAAAAAATTCATCATCAAGATCTATTTGTTATAAAATAATGGTTCTTGATCTAGGGAAACCACTAAGAGAAAGGTTTAGAAATGCTAACGTTGTCAAATGCATAGTGTCACAACTTGGAGATGGAAATGGTAATTTTTTACCTTTGGTTACAACTTGGTGGGTTGGTAGTGGCATTTCCTTTGATAAGGGGCCCCTAAAAATTAAAAAAGAGGTCAAATAACTACTAAATGAGAATAAAGTTAATATTGAATAATTATATTGTAAAAACATTGATAAATGCATACTTTACTATCGAAGATGCACTGAAGATATCTAATGCAACTGTATTCTTAGAGGTTCTTGTTGAAAAGATGGGATGGGAAGATTCTAAGGATGTTATAAAAATAACATGAATCAAGTAAAACACTACAACTACAATGTATAATGAAATTATTAATAATGTGAATAAGATAATGGTATTATTGATAGCATGAGAGTCGTTTTGAGTTTGAGTTGGTACAACCAAATTGGGTGGAGGCATAATATAAATCTACATCCTTTTTTGTCTAGTCAATGGATGAGGGGATGATTTTTCATCCATGTCTAATTCTCCATAGGACTCAAGGGGTTGCCAACCTCTTATTGTAGCTTGTCTTCTTGAAATTAGTTGCATAATTCTTATCAATGAGGAGGATACTATTATTTCAATAAAAAAGAGTACATTAAATAATTTTTTAATAATTTAAAATACACTTGCAAACATTAATTTACCTCTTGTTATACAATTGAAAGAGAGTTGAACTTCATTTTTTTTGTTAAGAGTGGTTGGAATATTCATGCTCTCAATTTGTAATTGATGAAATGTCTCATTGTACAAAGCATATAATTGGTACATGTAAAAGTGAAATTATCAATGGTAAGAGCAAAATTTAAATCACTAATAATATTATTTGACAAATACAAACACCAATCAAACTATTGGCCACTCAGAGTACATAGGATGTCGACCATAACCCAGATTAGAATGTCTCATGATCTTCCCTATAGTAAAATTCTAGCCTGAAAGTATTCTATCATGGCCAGAAGAAAAGGATTATTCATAGATTGTATAACTAGGCCCCTAGATTTATGATTCTATCCACCTGTAACAAAAACAAATATGTTATTAAGGATGTTTAATAAATGTATACATTTTTAAAAAACTTTAAATGAAAATAATAGTAATTTAATGAAATAATATGAATCTTGATTGACATGTTTTAGTGAGACTCCAAATATTTCTTGTCCTAGTCTATCAGTGAGTTATGGGTGGTTACGTGGTTAACATTTGGGTGGGAGAGCCCTATTAAGTGATGGATGTATTTGGGGCTGATACCAAATTATAAAACCTATGATTTCACCTTCATAGTGAACATGGATTCTGCATGATCATAGATTCTAAGCAAATAATTGAGTAAAGTGGTATCTATGTTGTACTAGGAATCTTGATAAACCCCTCCAAACTACACTTTTCAACCTATTCTGTGTATGCATCTTGTTGTTCTAGTAGTCAAAGTATCTATGGGCACATGAGGTTCTCGTATAATATTTTTGATGAGAATGAGCTTTGGGTAGCCATTGTTCTATAGGTGGTCTCTAGTAGGTCTTAGGTTGTAATTTACTTTGTAGAG